>JALMGJ010000001.1:111400366-112025366 GCA_023362775.1 Charina bottae
CTTGGATAAGGAGCGAAACGTTTCCACTAAGAAAATAGAAATCCAGTTGACATGATTCAAACTACAGACAATTCCACCTGGATGACTGAGAACCTTCATAGACATGACAAGGAGTCATTCCCAAAAACAAAAAGGTCTGGTCACGATAAAGTAATGGGGAGAGGACTGAAACTAAACGTACTTAAATTACATTAAATTGCATTTAAATTGATTAAATAGAATTACTATGATGAGATAAAGTTTTAAATCATTTAATAATTTCTCCCCTTCTTTATACTGTTACCATTCAGTGGCAACTGTCTTTGGGGGGTCACAGCTGATGATCTCCTCCCTGAGATGCCCACAAGTTTTAGGTTGAAAATCAGGCGAGAAGTCAGCCTGACTTCATCTGCTATCACCTTTCCATATTTCTCAGTGCCTGGAAACTGGGAAATGTGCTTGAGTGACAGCAGAGTCCATGTGGTCCACCCATGATAAGATATGTGACCTGTATTTATATGCATTCCAGGCTTATTTTTAGCCATCCCTTCTGACTTTCAAGAATGACAACGCAAGTTACCGTAGCAAGAACGGGTACAATTGGACATGAGGAATACAGTCTGTACAGCAGCATGAGTGAGGATGAACTTATTCAGATGGCCATTGAGCAGAGTTTGACAGAAGATCCTGCTGAGCAAATAGCTGCACAGAAGACAGTTACTGCAGCACCACCTCCCAGTGAACCTTACTGTCAAAATTTCTACCTTTATCCTTGGGAAAGGTAAGCATGCAAGTGAGAAAGCACAAATGAGAGAAAACCTCAGAACAGAATTCTGCATTATGTCTACACCTCGGTGCTACAGTACATCTTTTTCTGATATAACTTGCTTGAAGCTTTGTGGAACTTCCCCAATAAGTATTAGGTGGAATAAAGCAATTGCCCCAGGCAGCAGTTATGGAGAAGTGGCAGCAACGTGCCAGAAGAAAGATGCAGGTGCCATGCTCCTTCTAAACTAGCCATTTTCTGTTTGGTAGAGGACACTTTTCCTGTGCCAATTGACTTGCTCATTCCACTTTAAGGGCATGTCTTCCTGGGCCACCTGTAACTTCAAGTATAATATTTTCCCCAACCAATTCTGTACTGATTGGAACATTATCAGAGTTGATCCAAGGATGTTCTGTATAATGTGTAGCTCGGCCCTGAGCTGGGTTCCAGAAGACAGCTAAGAATGCATGGCTCTTTCTCATGCAAGTATTCTCTCCCTCTCCCCTAATTGAAACCTGGGGATTCTTCCATAGTCACTCTGTTTGAATCTGGATTTCCTTTGTGATAAGAAGTATTAAATTATTCTATGACCCAGGTGTGGGGGCCTACAACCTTCCAGATTCTGTTGGATTATAACACCCAGTATACATCCCATGGGTCATGCTGACTGGAGCTACTGGTAGGTATAAATCAGCAGCATATGGAGGGTCACACTTTCCCTATCCCTGAAACCTTTACTTGCCAGGTTTGCACTCTTAATTAATCTTAATTCATCCATTTTTAGAATAATTTTTCCACACATATCCTTCAAATAAAAACATACCCTGTCTTTCCACCAAACATAATACTCTAGGTGGCTAAAAGTAAAAGGTATGTTCTGGCATTCAAATACAACAACTAAGAGCATAACTTAAAAAATATCTAAAGCCATCAGATTAAATCTAATTCAGTAGCAAATGAGTTTAACATTTTTCTTCTGATGGTAGATGGAGGAAGAGGTAAGACTAACTTAGTTTCTCTGGACAAACAGTTCTGAAGCTTAGAGAGCAGCTATCAAGAAGCTCTCTTTCATATTCACAGCAAATATGCCTCTCAAGCTGAGGGAAAGAGAGAGAATCTGAAAACCCAAAAAGGATAATGTAGTTTTCCAAATTGCCTGTTCTGAGTTATAGCCACATATGGGCAAGACTTCAATGCTCTTCATAACTGTCCTGATCTATAGGCTGGCCCCTCAGCATTTGGGATCGACTAAGTTTTAAGTGAGAGCCAGTTTGGTGTAGTGGTTAAGGCATCAGGCTAGAAACCGGGAGACCGTGAGTTCTAGTCCCACCTTAGGCACAAAGCCAGCTGGGTGACCTTGGGCCAGTCACTTTCCCTCAGCCCTAGGAAGAAGACAATGGCAGACCACTTCTGAAAAACCTTGCCAAGAAAACTGCAGGGACATGTCCAGGCAGTCTCCAAGAATCGGACGTAATTGAATGGATAAAAAAAAAAGTTTTAAGTACCAATATTTTAAATGGTTGATCAAACATGTAGGCTTAGTTTATGATCTTTCGTTGCTGGCAGAGAAGGACAGGATTGTTTTCCCACTTTATCCAGGCTAGACTAGATGAATGCAGGACTATCAATTGTAAAATGGGATCCAGCACACCTGAAGCAACAGGCTAGTTTAGTAGACTGAGGGCAAAGTATGTGGCTTAGATAGTTCTGTCTTTCAGCAGAGGGAACAGCTGGGGTCTCCCAAAGTAATCCAGAGGTACTGCTGACCCTGCACACAGGTTGTTTACTCTGCCAGGATTTATATTTGACTCAGCTCTAGCAGCTTTTATCCAGCTGTCTTGGGCCATCATAAGAAACAGGCCAATACAGCACTATTAACCTTTTAATTTTTCTTGACTACTTCTCAATAAGTAAATTAGGTTTATGTATCCTGTACTATGGGAAAGGAATAGCAATTGTCCCTAATCCCTTGCCCAAAGGGATATTTTTGCAGATGAGGAGATAAACATTCCACACCTAACAACTCTGAATGGGTAAAATAGGCCAATCCCAGACAGAATCTCTGCTCTAGTAGCCCTGAAAGGCATATTTCAGAAACTACAATTAAGAAAGAAAGAAAGAAAGAAAGAAAGAAAGAAAGAAAGAAAGAAAGAAAGAAAGAAAGAAAGAAAGAAAGAAAGAAATATATTTACCTTATTTTAAAAAAATATATCCTGCCTTTCTATTCTTATAAGCAATGAAGGTAGTCAACAGTAATAAAATATAAAATATAAAACACATTAATAAAATAAATACAATTAAAATCAAAATTCTGTAATTAAAACAAATTTTGACAAAAGAGTTGCTGTTTGCCACTTTCCTAAATATTAGGAGAGTGGGGTCAAACATAACTCCTTGAGGAGTACTTTCCATAGGCCTCACCATAAAACAAGCTAAATTAAAACACATAAATAATAGGTTAGTTAAGAAACCTACAGACAATTAAGTGAGTAGCACTCTTAGACAGCACTTAAGGAACAAAAGCCATGTTATGGTCACCAAATCCTGGATGTGAGTGCTTTGCTTTCACTTGTGTGTGTGCCTTCGAGTCAGTATTGACTCCGGGCAACTGCCTGGACAAGTCCCTGCAGTTTTCTTGGCAAGATTTCAGAAGTGGCTTGCCATTGCCTCCTTCATAGGGCTGAGAGAGAATGACTGGCCCAAGGTCACCCAATTCGCTTTGTGCCTGGCGGAAGAATCATGGTCTCCCGGTTTCTAGCCTGGTGCCTTAACCACTACACTAAATTGGCTCTCACTTACTCTCACCGGGAGAAGGATATTCCACGGCACAGGTGCCACAATGGAGAAAGCTTCTTTTGTCCTGCCCCACCTCACTTTTTGCAGTGCAGCCCCCAGGATGACACCCAATGGCCAGTTAGGTTACTCAGCCCTAGATACTGTAAATTGTGGATTTCCAGGCTAAAGGATGTGGGGAAAGGGGTGCTAGAAAGGTATAAAAAACAAAGCTGCATCCACTGGTGAGACAGGCATCCTTAGGTTAGATCAGAGCTTTCCAAACTTTTCATGTTGGTGACACACTTTTTAGACATGCATCATTTCGCGACACACTCTTACAACAGGGCACAAGGCAGGCACTAGGACCTGTGCGGAATCACAGCGGGTTTGGAGGCAGCAAGGCACAAGGCAGACACTAGGACCTGCGCGGAATCCTGGCAGGACTCGGAGGCAGCAGCAGCCGCGACACACCCAGACACTGCAGCTGACACACTAACGTGTCGCAACACACACTTTGGAAAGCTCTGGGTTAGATGAATGAGTACCTCCTCCTCTGATTTGCCCAAAATGATGGCCTTTCACAATTCAGTTGTATTGCTCTTTTATTTCTCCCTTTAAAAATACTTAAGAACAAATGGAAATCTTTGTGTCACGGGGAAAGGGGAACAAAATCACTAATGCTATTTTTGGCTTAATGTTCATGTCTCGTATTGACTGCATATTACCCTTCAAAATATTTTTAAAAGACAATCAATTAAAATACTTGCTAAAGCAGATACCTAGAAAGGAGAGTGCACTTCAAAGGACTGTGCCTTGGCCCGTCATTGTAAACCTCTGGTGATCAGAAAAGCTGCATCTAATAAAATTCTATCTTCAGGGCAACTTGAAAAGATGTTGGAACCTTATGAAATTTGGACCAGGCCCAGCAATCTCCTCCTGACCTGGTTCGGTTAGCTGGGCAAAGCTTTCAGAGACAGCATTCCTCTTCAAAGCATTAAAGCAACCCTATCTTTTGCAAGACTCACACTGCTACTTCCAAAGCTCCTCTGGCTGTCTATCTGTTCATGTACACACACAGCCTGTTCTGCCCCTGGCACCAACACAAAACAGCTATGCTTATGTACTAGGGCTGGGCAGTGCTTCAGACAGGAAGGGAGAAGCTGCTTTGGAGCGTATGTGTGGAAAGCAAACCTAATACCTGTCTGCAACCTTTTAAAGAAGCTGCACCTTTTCCTGGGATTGTGTGGCTGCCTCCCATACCTGTCGCATGATCTTGGGAAAAGCTGTGTTGGGTTGATAGACTTGCAGGCCAGTTTGTGAGTCCATAGGCCCCGAGGCACTTTCTGTCTTCAGATGTGAAGTCCTGCATACACACATGCAGATAGCAGAGGCAACCTTCAGAGTGGTTGCACAAGCATTGCTAAGGATGTGGCTGCTTGAGGCTTGAAGAGACAGGCTTTGAAACAGCTCTTTCAAACGCTTTGCACGGCCTTGCCATTGAGAACCAACCTCTAAGCTTCTTCTCTCTGTTGTTTCTGAACAACACTCTCGGGCCTTTCTTCCCCCTGAAGTGAAGAATCCCTTCAAGCCCTTTCTCTGCCTGCTGTGTGGTAGTGGGATTAATCTCACTGCAGTCTTATATGGTCATTTAAGTCCCATGGCACTTCCTCTTAGGGCCAAAAATAATCTAGAAGTGAAAGAGCAGCTGAGACCAAGGCCTGAAAAAGCTGAGACCATCTGCTTTTGTTTAAGCCTTAGAAAGTCTACAGGTTCCTTCTCTCTCTCCCCTTTGGTCTCTTTTTCTGTCTTCTTTACAAGACCCAGATATGATTTGCTTTTCTTATTCAGAGTATTTTTCGCTATTTTACTCATTCTGTCATCACTTCAGGCGTGCTGCACAGTCCGGAGGCCAGACTTCAGCATCCGGTTCGGGAGTCAGGCGGAGGTACGATGGCAGCTTCTTCATCTTACCCCAAGCTGAGTAAGTCCTTCCTCTCCCTTTCCTGCTAAAAATGTTTTTATGAGCTAGGCCTGTTTAGGCAGCTGGAATGAGATCAAGCAGTTTGTGAAGAATTTACAAAACTGACTCAAGGAAACTTTACTCCCTTGGACTGCCTGTCCTCCTTCTTTGTTTCTACCCTCCCTTGAGCTTCTCTCTCTCTTGAAAGTCTAATAGTTAACTCCATGTAAGTTCTGGTGTCACTTGTAGGACTTTCCAGTGCAAAAAACTGAGTCAGAAAAAGTAAGATTGCTTGGTTTCTCTAGCAATTAATTTTGACTGCCATTTATCCAGGTTTTTTTTTTTCCTTAGCTGCATTGCCACAAAAGCAACATTTGAACAGTGGAAAATGTAGAGAACAGCCATGTTAAGGGGCATCAGAACAATGAGGGTGAGAGGAAGGATCTGTTGTCTAATAACACTGAAAATATTGTTTGGTTTTCTGGCCGCATAAAAGAAATCTGGTTGGTTGGTTGATTGGTTGGTTGGTTGGTGTCTCTGAGCCCAGCCAACCACCCCATCAGTGAAACCTGAAATATATAAATGAAGTTTCAGTCAATGTCTGGCTAATCAATTCAATCTAAAGATGTGATTAATTCAATAAAGCTTAATCATTTTGTAATACATTCTAAACTATTTATTTTTTTTTAGATTTATAAGCTACCTTACTGTTCTAAAAGACCATTTAAGCAATTTTATAATTAAAATAACACCCAAAAATGCAACATAAAAATAAAATTAATTTTATAAAGGTAAATGGAAACATAAATACAATAATTGCCTTTTAAAGGCCAGGCATCCTCACTGCTCATATAATAGTGGAGAAATTAGAAACCCAACACAACTTCCAAGGCAGAGTATTTCACAGCCTGGGAGTCTATTTTCTGAAAAGATAACTCCCAAGCCTTTCTTGCACAGAAATTATAGACATTGTACATTATTATTTCTCTTTTTCTAAAGTGTGAGCTGTAGTTCCTGTTGTTGGTGTACTTATTAGATTCCACTTCTATCCTGCTTTGCCCTTCTTCTTCCAAACTCCAGGCTTTTTCTCACTCTGAGTTGTGCACTTATCTCAGCCAATAGTGTAGAAGGCAACAGACCTTTTGGAACCGTAATGGAGAGTACTGTATACACTTCTATCAGTACATATGGTTAAGCGTATGCAAACATCTGCACTATGTGAAAAAAGCATAGTGCTCACATTTTCAATTCACTTCCTTGAATTTAATATGTTTAGAAATTTATGCTTTAGCATAATCCATATTTTGCCAGAGTATCTGATTGTCAGAACTCTGGCAGAGTCCTGCCATAAAGACAGACAATTATGTGGATTGGACTGATGGAAACAGACATACAATTGACAATGGATCTGGAGGACGACAAACCATTAATACCACCCTCCGAATGACCCACTACACATCAACGATGATAGCTGTCTGAGCACCACAAAACATCAGCATAACACGAGTCTGGGAAGAACAGGAATGGGAGGGGGGATCGCTCCGGGGTTGGGAATGTTTAAAATGTCAAACCTTGCTTAACTCCCTCATTCAAGTCTTTCGTTGTGTAACGCTCCTTGGCAACTTGGTCTCGTCCATTGCTTAAGAGAAACATTTATAGAGCAACGGAGAATAGCACCGTACATAAAGACTTGAATCATCAAAATCTGATCTTTCCCGGGACTACTCCTGAACACTTCGGCGGGTATTCCGGTCGAGGATCGGCTCCACAGCATTGGGTGGCCAAAATCTACGCTCGTCAACCCAGAAATGGAAAAAAACGGAGCATCAATGGTGGCTACGGACAACGCTAAACCCAGCACGTCATCAGAACGAACGGTGGAGGAGATAGCGCAATGAGCGACAGAGGTCCACACTGAGATGACGGAGAAAAAAAAGACGAGGAAAACCAAAGGAAGGGAAGTGAACCCCCCCAAGCCCCTGCACCACAAACCCAAAACCCGACAGCAGAGTGGTCGTTAGGAGTCGGGGGCGGCATGAATCCGGGGCCGGTGAAACACGCAGCCAAACCTAGGATTTCCCGATCGCAAAAGATCGCTGCACTAGAGGCCCGGGCATCGCGCATGGAGTCGGGACTGGAAAATATGAACATGAAACTGACAGCAATCCAAGAGGCGTTAGAGAAAGTGTTACAACAACCTCAACATCGAGAGAGGAACTTGGGTGACACAAAACATGACAGTTCTCCTGCCACCTCCATGGACAATGAAAGTACAGAGGAAAGTGAACAGGAGGAGGAGAAGGGGGAGATGGAAGAAGTGGGAGAGCCTCCCCTACCAATGAGCCATGTAAGTAACTTCCCATTTTACCCACACAACAAACCCATCATAGTAACTAAGCTAAAAACGAGGTTTGATGGGGACCCAGAGAAACTGGCATGTTTCTTAAATCATGTTCGGGGCTTCATGGAGGAATCAGAGAAATTTTTTCTAAACGAGGAAGCAAAGGTGAGGTACATCTCCAACTTCCTCATCGGAGAAGCAGCAAAGTGGCTTGCCACTCTGCACGAGACCAAAGCTAAGGAACTTTACAATTTTAACACATTTATGAGGGCGTTAAGAAAATGGTTCGAGGATACCTTGTCTCGCATGTCCGCAAAAGTGGAGATACAGAGACTGAGACAGGGAAACCGAACTGTAGCTGAATATGCTTTGGAATTTAAAAAACTCATAAGCCGATTACCAAATTGGCCAGAATCTTTCCGAGTGGAATATTTCCAAATGGGATTACGACCAGAACTGTTGGACATGGCGGCAGGAAGGGGAGACCCTGAAATGTTGGACGAATGGATTCAACTCATGGGAAAAGTTGAAAGCACGAAACTGTGCATCCGATCGTATCGACAATTACATCACACAGGGAAACCTTCATACAATACTCAATACCCTCCCAAGAAAGACTATGGACGAAAACCATAGGCTTTCGAAAGAGAGAGAAGAGCAAAAAACAAACTATGCTTTAAATGCAGAAGGGAGGGCCATCGGATAAATGAGTGCACACATCAATCGGAGAAAACTAAAACTGGAGAAAAACCCCACAAAGCCGTGTCTTACAAACAAACCACAGCAAAGGCAGCTACAGAAAGACGGAAATACCAAGACACAGCGTCAACGACGGACAAGTCAACTGACGAGGAATTCGTGCCGGCGGGAAACGCCAATGGTCTGTCTTAAAATGCGCCGTGGGACAGGCCTTTAGCAAGGGGCGCAATGATCAAATGGTGAGCGGAGATTGCCCTACAATGCAAGTTAAGGTAAAACTAGAAACTCTGGATGGGAGGGAACAGATTTTGGGATTAGCTATGCTGGACTCGGGGTGCTCTAGATGTTTGATACACCCATCAGTGGCAAGTACTTTGGGATTACAACCGTTCAAACTAAAAACACCCATCACATTCTGCCAACTCGATGGGTCTGAGATGAAAGGGGGGCCAGTAGAACATTTCACAGAGAAAGTAAAAATGTTAGTGGGAACCCACGAAGAAACATTACGTTTTATCGTGGCCCCCATCTCGACACAACCCATCGTGCTGGGACTGAAATGGTTAAGGGAAAGGAACCCCCACATTGACTGGGTATCAGGGGAAATTGAATTTATTGATGGAACATACCGAGACGTAGACAAAACTAAAGTAATAGACAGTATAGAAATGGGGGCGGCAGGGACGGAAATGGAGGAAGAGGAAAACGGTGGGGACAAAGTGCCCATACCGGGACAGTATGTACCAGTCGAGGAGGTTTTTGACGAAAACGAATGCGAACAATTGCCCCCCCATAGACAAACGGACTGCGCAATTGAGCTCATCCCGGGAGCTGCTTTCCCTAAACCCAAAATGTATGCCATGACCCAGAGAGAGCTACAGGAGTTACGCAAATTTATCAATAAACATTTAGCTCGTGGGTTCATCGAACCAGCTAACTCCCCAGTAGCCACACCTGTACTATTTCGAAAGAAAAAAGATGGGTCACTGCACCTTTGCACTGACTACAGAGGACTCAATGCCATTTCAGTATCAAATCAGTACCCCTTCCACTTCTAAAGGACATGTTGGCACAATTATCAAAAGGGAAAATATTTACAAAATTAGACTTGCAAGAAGCATATTACAGAGTATGCATACGGGAGGGGGATGAGTGGAAAACAGTATTCAGCTGCCCGCTAGGCTCATTTCAATACCGAGTTCTCCCATTCGGAATTGTGGGAGGGCCTGGAATATTTATGAAACTGATCAATGAAGTGTTACATGAATTTCTGTACAAAGGAGTAATTGTACATTTGGATGACATACTAATTTTCTCCGATAACATGGAGGAACACGTGAAACTGGTAAGAGGTGTTCTAGAAAAACGATTAGAGGCTAAATTATATGTTAAGCTGTCTAAGTGCGAATTCCACAAGGAAAAATTAGACTTTTGGGGGTTCCGCATTTCACATAATGGGATCGAAATGGACCCCTCCAAAGTACAAGCTGTCTTGGGGTGGGAACCCCCACGCACACGCAGACAACTACAATCTTTCATCAGGTTCGCAAATTTCTATAGGCAGTTCATTCATAATTTTGCGCAAATTGCACTGCCACTCACAGACTTATTGAAAACAAAAAAACGGGATGGTCACAACAAACAAAAACACGTCCACAAAAATAAAATGGACCTCCGAATGCCAGGAAGCATTCGACAAGTTAAAAGCACTGTTCACAGCAGAACCGATCCTGAAACACCCAGAGGTAGAGAAACCTTTTATAATCCACACCGACGCATCAAACAATGCCGTTGGATCAATATTATTACAGGCAGAGGCAGACAACAAACTAAGACCCTGCGCTTACATTTCGAAGAAGTTCAGTGATACAGAAAAACGCTGGCATGTGTGGGAAAAAGAGGCTTTTGCCGTGCGGCATGCGCTAGCGACATGGAGGCACCTCTTAGAAGGCTCGCCGGTTCTGTTTCAAGTATGGACGGACCATAAAAACCTCAAAGCCTTGCAGTCCCCCAGGAAATTGAATCCAAAACAGCTCCTCTGGGCTGAGTTCTTCAGCAGATTCAATTTCACTCTAAAGTACTTCCCGGGGGGGGACGACTAACTAGCGGACGCCTTATCCAGACTCCCGCAACACGAAAGTAAATTAGAGGAAGTCATTGAGACACTAATACCGAAAAACTCTGATACTTCACAATCCCAGCAGAACCCCCCAGACATCCAAGGGGGAAATATGGCCATCATACGCAGCCGCAGAAACAAGCTTAGTGAAGAACATGCATTCGAAAAAGAGTTACGCAGGGAAACAACCAATGACTCTTGGTGGGGTGACAATAAGCACAGCTTGCAGGAGAACAACGGGTTGTGGTGAAAGGATGAAAAAATCTATGTCCCGGAAAGTTTACGGAAATGTGTGATGGAGAAAAGCCATGACCATAAAACGGTGGGGCACTTCGGATTTGTGAAAACTATTCACTTAGTCTGACGACAATTTTGGTGGCCCACATTACGCAAAGACATTAAAAGCTATGTAAAAACCTGCCCTGTATGTGCAACAGCAAAAAAGACAATGGGGAAACCAACGGGGTTGCTACAGCCAGTAGCGAACCCCTCACAACCATGGAAACAAATCGCCATGGATTTTATTGTCGACTTACCTACGAGTAAAAAGAAAAATGCTATTTGGGTGGTAACTGACTTATTCTCTAAACAGGCTCACTTCATTGCTTGCAATGGGATCCCCTCATCTACAAAACTAGCTAAGCTATTTATCCAGCATATCTATCGGGCGCACGGAACACCCGAAAGGATAATAAGCGATCGAGGGAGTACATTTACTTCAAAATTCTGGACAGCATTTTTAAAATTAATTGGGTCAGAACAAGGACTAAGTAGTGCATTTCATCCGTGCACGGATGGAGCGACGGAACGATTGAACTCTATAGTAGAGCAATATTTACGTTGCTACATAAGTTACCAACAAAATGATTGGGCTGAATTATTACCGTTCGCTGAGGTGGCATATAACAACGTGGTGCACCAGAGCACGGGGTTTTCTCCATTCAAAATAGCCACCGGACAGGAGTTCGTACCCATCCCAGAACAATCAATGAGGCAAGAGGAGAAAATGTGCGCACCACTGAGAGCGGACGAGTGGATCGCAAAAATAACAAGTAATTGGCCGATTATGTTGCAAACATTACAAGAAGCCAAAGCTGCGTACAAAAAATATGCAGACTGAAAGAGAACAGCCGAATGGGAACTGAAAGTGGGAGAGAAAGTGTATCTATCCACAAAAAATCTACGATCCACACAACCCTCTAGAAAATTAGTACCAAAATATATCGGACCGTTTTCCATTACTAAAATCATCAACCCAGTAACGGTTCAATTACAATTACCAAAAATATTACGAAAAATACACCCCGTGTTCCACATCAGCCTCTTAAAACAATTCCACCCCTCCTCACAGTGGCACCCCGAACCTCCCAAACCCGCACCGCTGCAAGTAAATGGAGAACCACATTTCAAAATTGTCGACATTTTTGACTCAAGGTGGCACAGGGGACAACTGCAATATTTAGTGAAATGGCAACACCTCCCGGAAGGATTTAAAGAATGGGTCCCAGTCAAACACATGCAAGCTCCAGCACTAATTTAAAAATTTCACCGCGCTTTCCCCAACAAACCCCATTGAAGTCAATAGTTTCACTAATATCTAATGTCTTTCTTGTCTCGTTTCAGATATCATAACCGAAGAGAGGTTGCTTAATCTAATTTATTTCCAAGCATTTCATAGGAAAGGGGGAGAAAATCTTGGGCCGGTGGCATGTCAGAACTCTGGCAGAGTCCTGCCATAAAGACAGACGATTATGTGGATTGGACTGATGGAAACAGACATACAATTGACAATGGATCTGGAGGACGACAAACCATTAACACCACCCTCCGAATGACCCACTACACATCAACAATGATAGCTGTCTGAGCACCACAAAACATCAGCATAACACGAGTCTGGGAAGAACAGGAATGGGAGGGGGGATCGCTCCGGGGTTGGGAATGTTTAAAATGTCAAACCTTGCTTAACTCCCGCATTCAGGTCTTTCGTTGTGTAACGCTCCTTAGCTTCTAATAAATTGTTTACTACTTGGCAATTTGGTCTCGTCCACTGCTTAAGAGAAACGTTTATAGAGCAAAGGTGAATAGCACCTTACACCGATTCATATGATTACTCCCCAGATATTTAATATTTTTTACCTTCTGTCATTATATATATATATATTTATTTATTTATCATATTTATACCCCGTCTATCCCCTCCCAAACAGAGGACTCTAGGCGGCTTACATACATTGTATTTCATATTTATACATTTCATATAATACAACATTTTAAACCGCGCGCTAAGGGAAGGGGTAAGGGAACCGGCTCTTCCGTGGGTACTGGACTACATGTCCCAGAATACCTTGTGTCGGAGCCGGCTGCTGACGTCCTGGATGTTGCTGTTTCGGGATCCATCGTCTCCGCCGCCATTCACGAGATCTTCGTTCGATGGGCGACCCCCGACAGGACGCCAGCAATTTTTCCCACTTAAGGTGGTACCCATTTATCTACTTGCTAAGCTTTCGAACTGTTGGGTTGACAGGAGCTGGGACTAGCAACGAGAGCTCACCTCGTTGCGCGGGGATTTGAACTGCCGACCTTCTGAACGGCAGTCTACAGCTCAGCGGTTTAGCCCGCTGAGCCACCGTGTCCTTATATATATGTATATGTGTATATATGTGTGTCTGCATGTGAGTGTATACATACATGTATATATGGCAGCAACTTTTGGAGAGGTCCTGAGGAACAACACCCAAGGCTTTGGGGCAGGGTTGCACATGGTATAGGACCATTATATTGCACTCCCTGGTATTCATGGTGTGCTGTGCTCAAAGTGCCCATGAGCAAGATATTCAGATAGTGCCCGACCATTGGTTTTTCAAGCTCGGTACTGGAAAATCTGACCAGCAGCAACTCTCTGGATAAAGTTCTTTCCCAGTTTGCTACATAATATCCTTTTCTGAAGATGAATGTTTAAATTTAATACTACAGTACATGCAAATTATCAAAGAAGGTAAAAATATATGACTTCATAGTCAAAACAGCAGAATAAATAGTTAGATTTTTTTAAAAGGCAGATGTAGTGACAATAATTGATTTGATGAATGTTTATTTATTTATTTATTTATTTCTATTTATTTATTTATTTATTTATCTATCACATTTGTATCCCGCCCATCTCCCCCACAAGGAGGGACCCTGGGCGGAATGTTTGCTCAGAACTGAGTTCCAAGGACATATAGAATATAGGTCTGTGCAAAGCATTTGAAAAAAATGGTTTCCAAAGCATGTTAGAGTGAAAAAAAAGTACCTCACTTCGAAGCATTAGAGCAGTTGCATCCTTTGTAAGGCTCATATACTTGCTTCAAAAGCTGTCCTTGGTTGCTTCTTCTGGGACCGCCATCAAAGCAAAATTGTTGTGCAAGAATGCACATGTGAAAACAGTTGGGAACACCTTTCAAAGTGGCGGTGCAAGCCCTGCAAATGACGTAGCTAGTTTAACCCTCCAAAGAGAAGTACTTTGTTTCAAATGCTTTGCATAGCCCAAAGATAGGATTGTTTCTGTAGGAATGCAACAGTGCATTTTACTCCAATACAGAATACCTAGCAGCAATCAATTTTTTATAGTGTTTGCAGGAAGTAATGTTACCTTTGTATATTATTGCATGTTGCACAGGATGTCAGCTCTCTGATTAGGGCCCTACTATGGCCATAATAAATACATGTTGTCAGATACTCGAGTTAACTACTGTGTCTCAGTTCAATTCTCCAGCAAAGGAGATTGTTACCTTGTCGTGGTGCTGGAGCTTGAGCACCTCAATGAAACCATGAGCTAAACCGTGAAGGGACACCCAAGACGGGAAGGTCGTGGCAGAGAGGTCAGACTAAATACGATCCCTGGGGAAGGTAATGGCAACCCACCCCAGTATTCTTGCCGTGAAAACTAAATGGATCAGTACAACCAGAGATATGTCGGTATACCATCGGAAGATGGGACTCCCAGGTCGGAAGATGGTCAAAATGCTACTGGGGAGGAACAGAGGATACGTTCAACTAGCCCCAGATGTGATGACGCAGCTAGCTCAAAGCCGAAAGGACGGCTAGCGGCCGACGGTGCTGGTGGTGAACGACGAATCCGATGTTCTAAAGATCAACACACCATAGGAACCTGGAATGTAAGATCTATGAGCCAGGGCAAATTGGATGTGGTTATTGGTGAGATGTCAAGATTAAATATAGACATTTTAGGTGTCAGTGAACTGAAATGGACTGGGATGGGCCACTTCACATCAGATGACCACCAGATCTACTACTGTGGACAAGAGGACCACAGAAGAAATGGAGTAGCCTTCATAATTAATAATAAAGTGGCTAAAGCAGTGCTTGGATACAATCCAAAAAACGATAGAATGATCTCAATTCGAATTCAGGGTAAGCCATTTAACATCACAGTGATCCAAATATACGCCCCAACCACAGATGCTGAAGAAGCAGAAGTAGATCAGTTCTATGAGGATCTGCAGCACCTACTAGATAATACACCAAAAAGAGATGTTATTTTCATTACAGGAGACTGGAATGCTAAGGTGGGTAGTCAGACGACACCTGGAATTACAGGCAAGCATGGTCTGGGAGAACAAAATGAAGCAGGACATAGGCTGATAGAATTTTGCCAAGACAACTCACTGTGCATAACAAACACTCTCTTCCAACAACCTAAAAGACGACTTTATACATGGACTTCACCAGATGGTCGACACCGAAATCAGATTGACTACATCCTTTGCAGCCAAAGGTGGCGGACATCTATACAGTCGGTAAAAACAAGACCTGGAGCTGACTGTAGTTCAGATCACGAACTTCTTATTGCAAAATTTAGAATCAGACTAAAGAGAATAGGGAAGACCCACAGATCAGTTAGATATGAGCTCACTAATATTCCTAAGGAATATGCAGTGGAGGTGAAGAATAGATTTAAGGGACTAGATTTAGTAGATAGGGTCCCAGAAGAACTATGGACAGAAGTTCGCAACATTGTTCAGGAGGAGGCAACAAAAAACGTCCCAAAGAAAAAGAAAACCAAGAAGGCAAGATGGCTGTCTGCTGAAACACTGGAAGTAGCCCAAGAAAGAAGGAAAGCAAAAGGCAACAGTGATAGGGGGCGATATGCCCAATTAAATGCAAAATTCCAGAGGTTAGCCAGAAGAGATAAGGAATTATTTTTAAACAAGCAATGTGCGGAAGTGGAAGAAGACAATAGAATAGGAAGGACAAGAGACCTCTTCCAGAAAATTAGAAACATCGGAGGTAAATTCCAGGCAAAAATGGGTATGATCAAAAACAAAGATGGTAAGGACCTAACAGAAGCAGAAGAGATCAAGAAAAGGTGGCAAGAATATACGGAAGATCTGTATAGGAAGGATAATAATATTGGAGATAGCTTTGACAGTGTGGTCAGTGAGTTAGAGCCAGACATCCTGAAGAGTGAGGTTGAATGGGCCTTAAGAAGCATTGCTAATAACAAGGCAGCAGGAGACGACGGTATCCCAGCTGAACTGTTTAAAATCTTGCAAGATGATGCTGTCAAGGTGATGCATGCCATATGCCAGCAAATTTGGAAAACACAAGAATGGCCATCAGATTGGAAAAAATCAACTTATATCCCCATACCAAAAAAGGGAAGCACTAAAGAATGTTCAAATTATCGAACAGTGGCACTTATTTCACATGCCAGTAAGGTAATGCTCAAGATCTTGCAAGGTAGACTCCAGCAATTCATGGAGCGAGAATTGCCAGATGTACAAGCTGGGTTTAGAAAAGGCAGAGGAACTAGAGACCAAATTGCCAATATCCGCTGGATAATGGAGAAAGCCAGGGAATTTCAGAAAAACATCTATTTCTGTTTTATTGACTATTCTAAAGCCTTTGACTGTGTGGATCATAACAAATTGTGGCAAGTTCTTGGTGGTATGGGGATACCAAGTCATCTTGTCTGCCTCCTGAGGAATCTGTATAACGACCAAGTAGCAACGGTAAGAACAGAGCACGGAACAACGGACTGGTTTAAAATTGGGAAAGGAGTACGGCAGGGTTGTATACTCTCACCCTACCTATTCAACCTGTACGCAGAACACATCATGCGACATGCTGGGCTTGAGGAATCCAAGGCTGGAGTTAAAATCGCTGGAAGAAACATTAACAATCTCAGATATGCAGATGATACCACTTTGATGGCTGAAAGCGAGGAGGAGTTGAGGAGCCTTATGACGAAGGTGAAAGAAGAAAGTGCAAAAGCTGGGTTGCAGCTAAACCTCAAAAAAACCAAGATTATGGCAACGAGCTTGATTGATGACTGGCAAATAGAGGGAGAAAAAGTGGAGGCAGTGACAGACTTTGTATTTCTAGGCGCAAAGATTACTGCAGACGCTGACTGCAGCCAGGAAATCAGAAGACGTCTACTTCTTGGGAGGAGAGCAATGGCAAATCTTGATAAAATAGTTAAGAGCAGAGACATCACACTGACAACAAAGGTCCGCATAGTTAAAGCAATGGTATTCCCTGTAGTAACCTATGGCTGCGAGAGCTGGACCATAAGGAAGGCTGAGCGAAGGAAGATAGATGCTTTTGAACTGTGGTGTTGGAGGAAAATTCTGAGAGTGCCTTGGACTGCAAGAAGATCAAACCAGTCCATACTCCAGGAAATCAAGCCAGACTGCTCACTTGAGGGAATGATATTAAAGGCAAAACTGAAGTACTTTGGCCACATAATGAGAAGACAGGATACTCTGGAGAAGAAGCTGATGCTAGGGAAAGTGGAAGGCAAAAGGAAGAGGGGCCGACCAAGGGCAAGATGGATGGATGGTATTCTGGAGGTGACGGACTCAACCATTGGGGAGCTGGGGATGGTGACGGCCGACAGAAAGCTCTGGCGTGGACTGGTCCATGAAGTCACGAAGAGTCGGAAACGACTGAACGAATAAACAACAACTCAGTTCAATTAGGTATATTTACAAAGCAGATTTGACAACTGCAGTTTTGTCCTGGCCAGTCTTGCCTAAGCAAGATCTGGCCTGGTTAGTACTTGGATGGGAGATCATTGTACTTGGATGGGAATCTCAGAGATGTAGACTAGACTGGGAAGTCAAAACAATCCCAACAGAATGTAAAGGCACCCCATTTTTGTACTGTTGCCAAGAAAACTATGTGGACATATCACTGAAGTTATCAGGAATTGAGTTTGAGTTGAAGGTGACTTTACTTTTACACGTAAGTTTGGCACTAGTAACATTTCCGTTTATATTTTCATCTATATAATATTTTGTTTCAGTTTGTTTCCTGAATTACTTTCCCTACTTGGTGAGATTTCTGTCATTTCCTGCTTCTCTCCATCTCTTACCCTCAAGTGCCACAATATTTGTATTGTCTACTTCTTGAAAGTTTGGCTTTCTTTAAGTAGGACTTTGAAGGCAAGCACTAAGAAGGACATGTTAGCGATCACCTACTTGTCAATAAAAAATAGACCAATAAGTTGAATCCTTGGGATGAATTGGATAGCACAACAGTCAAGGCTCTCAGAATGTATGTTTTGAACTGTCTTTTGCTTTCGATGTAATATTTGATGTAGATTTTTGCATTTATTGTGCACCTCTATGAGTCCTTGTGGATTGTGGTGATATCAAATGGTAGTTAATAAATAAATAAGCAAACAAACAAACATTGCAAAAACTGTATCAGAAATAATTATAGAGAAACTGATCAGTTCTCAATTTTGTTTTAAAGAGTGCTGGATCCTGTAGTGTTGGTGATCAAGGAAGGAGATGAAGAGGCACTGCACAACATGATACAGGCAGGAAAAGACCTTGCACAGCCTAACAAAGATGGATGGCTGCCACTCCATGAAGCTGCTTATTATGGACAAGAGGGCTGCTTGAAACTGCTTCATAGATGCAAGTATCAGGAAAGGGGCTGATTGCAGATAGGATGAAAGACAAAGCCATTTCAGGATACAAAGTAACCTATTAGGTTGTATTATAACACAGAACAGTAGCTTACATATGCAACCTATTTTTACACATGCAAATTTTATTTAAACGGTTCCCCCAAATTTTAACATAATGAGTTTGTCATCTACAAATAAAGTTTTCATACTTTCACTGTTTGTTTTTTACTTAGAAACCTATATGGCCACCTATTTTATATAAGATAATCCTGGGTAGCTCACAATAATATTAAATAAAAACAGAATAAATAAAACAACCCACCCCATGACAACACCATATATCCCAAGCACAGCACTGCAACATCACATAGACTCCCCGTGCTCTCGCTGTACATCTGCTGGACTCACTTCCATCCTAGTCCAAAGCCTGGGTGGAGAGCCAGATCTTCATAGTCCTCTGAAAGGCTAATAGAGTGGGGGCCCACCAAATCTCAGGGGGGAGTCTGTTCCAAAGGGTTAGGGCAGCCACAGAAAAGGGGCGTCTCCAAGGTCCCACCAGATGACAACATTTAAGGGAAGGGACCTGGAGTGAGGAAGACGTGGTCCTGCAAATGATGGGACTGCCCTGAGGTTATCTCATATGCTTCATTGCTGGGTAAGGCAGTAGAACACTCCTTGAATCCTAGTCTAATATTTTTACTACTCGTCAGATTTCAACACTACTTCACTTGCTCTTTCCAATAATAAAGCAAGAATAATACTCCAGGATAATACTTCAAGTAGCTCTTTTAGGGAGAATTTTGGAATACCTATAATTTCTTCCAAGTTTTCATGGCATTTATTGAAGGAATTTGTGTGCAAGCACCCTTCATATTTCTTTGATTCAAACCCAGCTTAGTTCATAATAAAAAAATATGTAATACTTTTTCATAAGAAAGCTGTGAATTCAATGTATGAAAATCTTTGGTTACAATGATACAAGGCAGGATGATGATGATGATGATGATGGTGATGATGATGGTGATGATCAACTCAGACAGTGGGACTTTCCAAAGCTATCCCAAAATGATAATGTCTTTCCACAAAAGCAGATCAATACAACACATACCAATTAAGCCCTGAAGATGTGAAACTATAAATATGCACTAAACTAAAGTAGTTTACTATCTCATAAAGGTCCCAATAGTAATTGCTGTGGATCAACCTTTCCCAACCTTGGGCATTCAGGTACTGTATATTAGATTACAGCTTTATTTATCTGCTTGGTTATGCTGCCAAGAACAGCGAGAGTTGTAGTTTGACACATCTGGGATGCACCAGTTTGGGGAAGGCTAAATAATGCTCATTGTTAACATTATCTAGGTGCATTGTATGCCTTGATTAATATGGTTCAATGCTTTCTCAATAGCTTTCCCTGGGACAATTGATCAACGTACACTTCAGGAAGAAACAGCACTCTATATTGCAACAAATAGAGGGAATATTGATTGTATGCGTTCATTGCTCCAGGCTGGAGCAGAACCTGATATTGCAAACAAAGCCAGGGAGACCCCACTTTACAAGGGTATGTAACTTCATTCGCATAGATCTTGAAAATATACCAGTAAATTATACACTATGTCTCTTTGGTATCTGTATGGGAGATATGTTTATTTTGGGTTTTGAGCCAGAATGTACTGGTGTCTTTCAACCTGGAAATGCTTTCTCCCCTGGAAGCTTCACTCATGTAATGAGTGCTCAATGTTCTTAACTTGTCTTGAAAGTAGGATATGCCAGAGAAATAAGGAGGCTCCCATCCTTGTTGTTCCCAATATTCCCTCAACATGCCCTTGGAATTTCCATTTATGGTTTTTACCCTTTCTGGCTATAATACAGTTCTGGGCCCAATAAATACTTTTGCTTCATTTTTTAAAAGAAATTAAAATAGATTCATAGATTTCAAATTGTCTTTTTCCCCAAAATTTCCCCAGAGAAATAAAACAGAAGGTTTGTTTGAATACATGGCCTGTGCTGTAGCCAGTGTCATAATTAATCAAATAAATGCCGGCTGGGGGAGATGGGCGGTAATACAAATTGAAATAATAAATAAATAATAAATGCTCTCAACATGCAGCTTTTCTTTCTTTTGACATGACAGCCTGTGAACGCAAAAATTCTGAAGCCGTGCAGGTGTTATTGCAGTACAATGCTGATGTGAACCATCGCTGCAATCGTGGATGGACGGCTCTTCATGAAGCTGTTGCTCGAAACGATTTAGAAATCATAGAACTTTTAGTTCAAGGAGGTGCCAAGGTTGAATCTACAAACTGCTATGGAATTACCTCTTTATTTGTAGCAGCTGAAAGTGGCCACATAGAAGCCTTGAGATACCTGGCAAAATGTGGTAAGTACCTTCTTGCCAAATGCAGGAAGTGCCAAATTGATGGATCAGTAGTGATCTGCAGATCATTCATTCATTTTTCATTTGTGTTTTTCATTAATCAGCCTATGATTTCGGATTTACTTATTGTTTTTTTCTGGAAATCCTTTCAGTAAATGTTTGTTGAAATTCTTACCTCAGAACATTTCTGTTTGCTATAATGTATATTAATAAACTGTATTTTCACAAATAAGACAATTTTGCAAACCAGATTGATCGTTTTGATGTATAAAAATGTATAGAGTGCATTTAAATATTGTTTGAGGTTTACTGTTAGTTCATTTATGAATAGCAACAGCAAACAACAGAAACACATCAGAAAACACCATTACACCTGTATTATTATTCCAAGCTTTAAAGCCCCTCTGAGAGTCCTAAAATAATTTGATTCTGCTTGTACAATGCACAATATTTGCATAAATTGAATATTCTATTTTTTCTTATTGAGAAAAAGTCCAGTGTTGGGCTTTGTAATTGTGTTTCTAGTTATAGTTTTGTTAAATCTGCCAAACACAACAGAGAGTTTTGTGTTGTTTGCAAGGGAAACAGATTCTCCTTGGCAGAGATTTGTGCAGCTGAATTTTAGGCATGTTTATTTAATTGAAACCACCACCTTGTTCAAAGAGGCTTATTCTCAAAGTGTATGTGTGTGTGTGTGAAGGATTTCAAGGCATTATGATCAAGCAGCAGACTGACATATTTGTTTCTTTAGAGCATAGCTTTCCAAAGTGTGTGTCGCGACACACTACTGTGTCACCTGCGGTGTCCTGGTGTGTCGCACAAAAACCCGGAAGCATTGATGGGGGAACCGAAAGAAGTGGCACCCCTGCCAATCAGCGCCGCAGCAGCAGCACTGATTGGCGGGGATGCCGCTTCTTTCGGTTCCCCCATCAGCACTTCTGGGTTTTTTGCATGACAGACCAGGACACTGCAGGCCGTGCCGCCGCCGCTGCCGTTGGTGTGTGTTGCCAACGTGAAACGTTTGGAAAGCTCTGCTTTAGAATTTTTCCTTGCCACCTTTGCAAAAACCATTAAGTCTGTGCAGAAGCATTCAAAAGTAATAACTTATAAGATAAAACATCAAAATAGTGAAATCCACTAAAAATAGAGTTTTAAGAAATAGAATTTAAAATAATATTTGTAGCTCAGGGTTGAACTGTGGAGTCCTTGGTGCTCTCTGAGCCTTGTTGTTTTCTTGCAGATGTTTCATTGCCAGACAACATCTTCAGTGCGAAAAGGGAGTGGGACTTGCTCTCTGTTTATATACCATGGCCTGTCCTGCTTCTATTGGTGGAGGTGTTGTTCTCTCCTGTGCCAAGCTTCCAGGAATTCTCTAGTATTTTTGGATTTGGCTTGGTTTAAGACACTCACAGTTTCCCAGTTGAAAGTATGGTTGAGACTGTCCATGTGTTGTGCATTCAAGGAGTTTTCATTGTGTCTTCTGACTGCTAGTTGGTGTTCGTGGATGTGCTCTGCTAGTCTGTTAGTAGTAAAAAAGGAACAACTGGAGGAAACACATGAAACCATCAACAACATCTTCAATGGAATAAAATTCACAAGAGAAGAAGAAAACAACAACACACTACCCTTCTTGGACATCCTCATCAGTAGAGGAAATGATGGCATTCTAGAAATACAAGTCTACTGGAAATCTACCCACATTATTCAGACAAGCACTAACACACTGCAGCAACCCAGAACACCAGAAAAAGGAAACAGATAATCTATACAGCATCTTCCAGCAAAATGGATACCCACTCAACTTTATCAAAAAGTGCCTGACCACCCAACCCACTACAACACAACCAACAGAAGCTATGAAAAGGATAACACTGCCATACATCAGAAACATCTCAGAAACTACCAGTAGACTTTTACAACCACATGGCATCAACATAGCACATAAACCAACCAAAACCCTTCAGAACATCTTAAGTAACCCAAAAGACCCAGTAGCCCAAGAAGAAAAAACAGGAGTTATCTACAAGATACAGTGGAAGGACTGTAGTAGCCACTATGTAAGACAGATGGGCAGAAGACTAGCAGAGCGCATCCACGAACACCAACTAGCAGTCAGAAGACATGATGAAAACTCCTTAATCTCACAACACATGGACAGACTCAACCATGGTTTCAACTGGGAAACTGTGAGCATCTTAAACCAAGACAAATCCAAAAATGCTAGAGAATTCCTGGAAGCTTGGCATTCAGACAAAGCAGCCATCAACAGACACATAGAGGTAAACAACATTTACATACCATTCATAAGAGACAATAGAAAAGCCAAAAGAACAGAATACCTCCTTGCCAGCAATCAACACTCAGATATGCAAAGATTAACACCAGGATTAGCACCAGAGGAACAATCAAACAGCACAATATACCCTAATCAAGGAACTATTAACTCAGTCAATAAACCAAGCAGCAAACAACAGCCCAATCAAGGAACTCCTAAGGGGAGAACAACACCTCCACCAACACAAGCAGGACAAGCCATGGTATATAAACAGAGAGCAAGTCCCACTCCCTTTTTGCACTGAAGATGTTGCCTAGCCTGGCAATGAAACGTCTGCAAGAAAACAACAAGGCTCAGAGAGCACCAAGGACTCCACAGAGTTTAAAATGTGCCAATACCTTTTAAGTATTCCAAGTCAAAGTGCATGTTTTTCAGTAAAAATCTTATTACCATCTTCTTTAGTCAGAGGTAGTAACATCCTAGCTTCAAGGAGGCATTAATTATTTCTCTTAACCATGGGGCTAGGAAGTTTATGGGCTTAATAAAAAGGAGTAGCTTTCACCCCCAAGATCTACACCCTTTAGATCTACAAGCTAAAACGAGCTTCCAGGACTACATTCTCTTTACCTAATCTATTATTGACCAAGCTAAGTCTCATCCAATTAACTTTATCTGCAAAGAACAAAATTGTCACAGTCAGCCTTTGCTGCTCCATCTCCCCCTCACTTGCCCCTGGCATTCCATAGGCCCCATGGGGATGCTTCTAGAAAGAGGACTTCTAGAAACACTAATCAAAAGATATAATGAATGTAGTCATGCCATCTCTGTTGTCGTAACTGATTTTTCTGCTAAGATGATAAAGGAAGATAAACAGTTGGAAAATATGAGAAGATTGTGTTCTACAATGCAGATTTATTTATTCTGTGTGCATTGAACCGAGTTCTTATATGATTTCCGCCACTTCACAAGCATAAAGCAGTTGTTGGAAATCTTTATGTTTTCTTTGGGCTAGAGATTTTGGGTGTAGAAATACATGCACTTATTAATTCCAGACCTTTTGCAACTATGCTTTACATGTCTTTCATTCCCAGGTGCTGATATCAATACCCAAGCTAGTGACAAAGCTTCTGCTCTCTATGAAGCTTCTAAAAATGGACATGAGAAGATTGTGGAATTTCTCTTGTCCCAAGGCGCTGATGCTAACAAAACCAATAAGGATGGGCTCTTACCAATTCATATGGCCTCCAAAAAGGGTTATTATGAGTAAGTTGCTTGCTCTATTTTTCTGTATGTTGGTCAGTTTAAACATATGAAGATTAATTGTACATATACAGTAGGTTAAAATTAAAAGTTCAGTTATTTTCACCTCAGAAGCTGACACAAATGAATTCAGTTACCATCCAAATCAAAATTAATCAGGATGTGATAGAACATATGCAATTTAGGATACTCAAAATAGCAAGAGAGAAAAATATATTCAGAATTTACACTGTGGATATGTGTGACATATCTTTCTCTACCCCATATATGCAGTCTTATGCATGAAACTGTGGCTGCAGAGTTGTTATGGTTATTTATTGTAAATTGGTAATATAAAACATAAGCACAAGAAAAGCTTCTGTCTCCAAGGTTCTTAAAAGCTACAGTTTCCTTGTGAAGGTACAAGACAAGGAACAGAAATAGGTAAGACTAACAAAAGATGAATGTGAGCAAATGTGGTTGCCTAGACGTTCTAAGAGTTGGTTAGATTAGGATCATGGGAAAAATGGGTTTTTAGGATGCTAGGTTATGGTTTGGTAACAAGGTTATTCAGATGCAACTCAGTTGTCTAGATCAACCTCCCCATTTGAGTATGTGGTTTGTAGGACTATTTGGAGCTGTTTTTCTGATGGTAATCTTTCAATTTATATTTGTCAATTCTGGCAGCTTGCGGACTTGATTACACAGATAGATTTCTTGGTGTTTGATAGTTGGGTGGATAGTTTACTGAATTAGCGATACATTTGGCCTCTTCCAAGTCAAGGATTTAATTTTTAAAAAAATCCTAGTGATTACACTGCTTTAACAGTATTTTCCAAATTCATGCACTTTGTGAAGTGATGATTCAAGGCCCATTTCAGGTCATATTAGGAAGTCAGTGTCTCTAACCAGAGTGGTCTTGGACAAATCAGCATTGTGGGGTTAATATTTTTAATTTCTTTTCAGCCATGCTGACTTTCAAAGCATGTTACAAGTCAGATCCATAGTACAGAGAAGTTTTCATTGCTCATAGTAACTGTTAGGGTTGTATAATGCTATGGATTTGATTTCAGAAAGGATTTAACATTGAATCTTTTGGGGATCAAATCTGAACCACAGTACAACCCTAGTAATGGGTATGTCAGTAAGGGTGCATATTTTGGTGTGTTTCCTCAATTTATTTATTTATTTTTATTTAAGTGATTTATACTCCGCCCATCTCGTATTAAAATGACTCTGGGTGGTTTTGCAAGCATTTGTCAAAAAGCCATGAAATGAATGTATTAAAGAGTTTTTCTTCTGTAGCTGCTTGGACAAAATATTCATCCAAATGACAAGCTTTGCCCCCATATGGCCAATTACTTATAATCTCCTTGGTATTCTGAATAACAATACCCTTCACAGTGATCTTTCTTTGTAAGCATGGAAATTTAATATGTAATTCTGCAAGAATTTCATGCTCAGAATCACTGCCAGGTTATGAAATATCCATAACAACAACAACAAAAAAACCTTCAAAAAACCAAAAGAAAAACAAAAAAGAGATTTTTTTAACCTCAATTTGCTTGGTTTTTGTTTAATGTAAATGATGGTACCACTATAAAGCATGTGTTAGTACTAGAACATGTCAACACTATGACCTTAGTAATAGTTTAATTCAAACAATCATAAATATTAATGGCTTAGAAGTGATTATTATTGTGCATTAGTTCAAATGCATTAGAATAATATAGGTTTTAGAAGTGCGGGGCCTTATAAGTGATGTCATGAACTGATCATTATAGAAAGGAGAAAAGAAGACTTAACAACTAAGCTGAGAATCAACATGGTCAAGGTTAAAAAGAGGAGGCAAGCATCATCAATGTATATAATTGTTAAGTCTATACTGTGCTACATAGTTTTATTTATTTATTTAAATATTTGTAGCCCATTCACAAATCTAAGGATCTGAAGGTGGGATACAGTCCATAACATGCATAAGATTAAACAGTATAAAATTTAAAAAAAAACCATATTTAACACTTTAAAATAGCAATAGCATACTGCACAATGCTGTGGTCACATGGAAAGCTCTTGCAATGATGGAGATGCTGCCCCAGTGGTGACAGACTGCAAGTCAAGGAAAAACAATTACACACCACCAGTTGAAACAACTTGTCTTATAAACTCCTGCTTTCAGAAACAAACTGAAAAGTAGATGGAGAGAATCTCAGTTTTATTGTATTGGCCCTTCCACCAAAACTTTTTATGGTGTTCGCCCCTCCATCCTAAGCCATGTTGATGTTTGCCAAATTGTAGTTTATATTTACATCCAAAAGAACAAAGTGTTGTCGGTTTATTATAAGAACCTCTATTAGAAATGGGTTTTATTAGAGGTCTCAAACACACATCAGGATTGTGTTTTTTCAGTGTTGCATAATTCAGGTGGTACTATCAGGGTCGGAAGATTGCAAGTTTGGAGGTTCGAATCCCTAGCCCTGCGTGCGGAGTGAGCTCCCGCACTAGCTCCAGCTCTTGCCAACCTAGCAATTCGAAAGCATGCAAATGCAAGTAGATGAATAGGTACCACTTTGGTGGGTAGGTAACAGCGTTCCGTGCATGTCATGCGGCCACATGACCGTGGAAGCGTCTTCGGACAGCGCTGGCTCTTCGGCTAACAAACGGAGATGAGCACCGGCCCCTAGAGTCAGACACGACTGCACAAATGTGTGGGGGGAACCTTTACCTTATCAGGGTAGGCCTTTGGGCAGACGTCTAGGCCCTTACCTAACAAAATGAACAGAATGTCCCTGATGCAGTAGTCCTGGTTTACCACATTTGAAAAAAATACTGTACATAGAATTTTAAAACAAATACACACTCAACTAACTGGAAACAAAGATTGCAGTGTGTCTTTAATTAAGCTGTTTAAATAGGAGACTAATCTCAAACCTTAATATTTTAATAAATCCCACTAGATTGTAAAATGACTAATGCTGGTGCTTCACATCTAATCTTTTCAGTATTGTGTGTGACTGCAATTTTAAACTAACAAAATTTAGTAATGGTGGACAGTTGCTAGTTAAATAGCACACAGGTTTCCCATCTTCTAGGGAGCATTCCTTCCATGTGAGGCCAGTCTCTGTTCTGAGTGCATAAATGTCCTCTTGAATCTTCTTTTGATGAAGCCTTGTTATTTTGAGAAGATAAATAATGACAAGCAATCTGGTATCTGTTGTTCCTAAGACTTTTTCAGTAGTGATCTTGTATCAGCTACTGTATTCAAATGTTTCTTTAACTGTTCATGTTTAACCATTAACCAACATGGGATGAGGTATCATCAGTATGCTGATGATACTCAATTATATATCTCCATCCTGGGTGAGGTAAGTGATGCAGTGGCTGCCCTTTCTCAGTGTCTGAAGGCTGTGGGGGCCTGGATGGGGAACAACAGGCTTCAGCTGAACCCTGGTAAGACGGAGTGGCTGTGGATTGATGGTGCCTCGAGATCCAGAGAGTTGTCATCTCTAGATCTGGATGGGGTGGCACTACCCCATTCAGATACAGTGCGGAACCTGGGGGTCCTTCTCGACTCACGACTCCTGCTGGAAGAGCAGGTGGCAGTCGTGGCCAGAAGGGCATTTGTGCAACTTCGAGTTGTATGCCAGCTACGCCCTTTCCTGGACCGAGATGCCCTCCATACAGTCACTCATGCCCTGGTCATCTCCCATATAGACTATTGCAATGCACTCTACATGGGGCTACCCTTGAAGAGTATCCGGAAGCTTCAACTGGTCCAGAATGCGGCTGCGTGCGCAGTTATGGGTGCCCCAAGATCGGCACATGTGACACCTCTGCTGCGCGAGCTGCATTGGTTACCAGTTTGCTTCCGGGTCCAATTCAAGGTGTTGGTTGTCACCTTTAAAGCCCTACATGGTATGGGACCAGGTTACCTAAGGGACCGCCTCATCCCCAGAGTATCAACCCGCCCCACCCGGTTACGCAGAGAGGGCTTGCTGCGGACCCCGTCTGTAAGAGAGCTTCATCTGACAGGGTCCAGGAGGCGGGCTTTATCTGCAGTGGCACCCGCC
This sequence comes from Charina bottae, assembly GCA_023362775.1. Classification (NCBI taxonomy): domain Eukaryota; kingdom Metazoa; phylum Chordata; class Lepidosauria; order Squamata; family Charinaidae; genus Charina; species Charina bottae. The sequence continues at coordinate 111,428,894 of JALMGJ010000001.1, forward strand.
CTCTGGAATATTCTGCCCCTGGAGGTGAGGCAAGCCCCCACACTTATGACCTTCCGAAAGCAACTGAAGACCTGGCCCTGCCACCTCACTTGGGATGGGAAGAGTGATAGCTCCTCATGGGGATGGCTTGTGCCATAGAGTTCTTTTAAATATGACATCAGAGCCTCTTGGGTTTTATATATTTTTAATTAACTTATGGTTGGTTATATATATTGTTTATTGTATTTTATATGTTTTTATATATTTTAATTGCTAACTTGTTGTAAACCGCCTAGAGTCCTCTCTATGTGGGGAGATGGGCGGTGATATAAGTTGGAGAAATAAATAAATAAATAAATAAATAAATAAATAAATAAATAAATAAATTTTGTATCACAGGCCTGTCTGAAATTGCATTGTTCAAGGAAGTTTTAGATAAAACCATTCATAATATCTACCTATCTTTTCCATTAGTGAACTCTGTATATCTGTAGATGAGATGTGCTCAAAGAACATTGATTTTTGCGATTCACATACTGAAAACACCTGCTCACACCTACTCTTCACTACAACCATGTTCATGCAATCCAAGGAGAATGAACAGGGAGAGATTACTACTTTCCCCAAATACCCTACATAGCTGGGGAGAGGAACTTTCATCTTTTAGGTATCACCAAACCACAACTCCCATCATTCCTAAGTATTGGCCACACTGCATAATGCTGATAGGAGTTCATATACACAAATAAATGGCCACAGATAATATACCCCTGCCAGAGGAGAATCATTTAAAAGTCCTGCTCTATCCCTTTAAGAAAAGGAAGTGCAGGAGATAAGGGCTGGAAAACAGGGACTTGGAAATGAGGCTGGAACTGTGTACTGTAGTTTTATTCAACAAAATGATGTTACTGTTTGAAGCAACTAAAGTCTGTGTCTATGAAGGTTCTCAGTCATCCAGGTGGAATTGTCTGTAGCTTGAATCATGTCAACTGGATTTCTGTTTTCTCAGTGGAAACGTTTCGCTCCTTATCCAAGGAGCTTCTTCAGTCTGAGCAAAGTTAGTAAGGGAATCCTTAAATATGTTTCTAGGTGGCTGTGTGACCTTGCACCTGGGGCTAGGTCATGGTTATTTTGAGATGTTATTTCTAAGTCCCTTTATCATTTGATTGTAAACCGCCCAGAGTTCCCTTGTGGGGGGAGATGGGCGGTGATATAAGTTAGAAATAATAAATAATAAATAAATAAATCATCTAAAGGAGGATCGTTAAGATTACCACGCTGCTGTTGAGCTTGCGAAATGGTCTTAATCTTCCTAGGCACAGAAGACAAAGCAGGAAGGAAAATAGGGGAAAGATTGTGCCTGAGGCCCCCACCTCTATTCAAGGAAGGATTTTCCAAGTTGGCATAAATGGATTCCTTGGCCCCTAGTATAAACTAAAGTCTGTGCAATTCTTTGCGAGTTACTATATAAATACCACATTATAAACCCTGGTCTTCATACAACATATGAATGTGTTATTGTGAATAACATATATATGAATATATGTTATTGTGTGTGAGATAGATAGATAGATAGATAGATAGATAGATAGATAGATAGATAGATCAGCCCAAATCAATCCACTGCAGGATAAAGGCTCTTTCCTTGATGGTTATCAAGGAAACCATCTGGTCCATAATCAGTAACTTTGATTATGTCTGTGTTTTAATTTCATTTCTGCCAGGATTGTGAAAATGCTACTCCCAGTAACAAGTCGTACTCGCATCAAGCGTAGTGGCATCAGCCCTCTGCATTTGGCAGCTGAGCGCAACCATGATGATGTCTTGGAAGAGCTGATCGATGCTGGCTTTGATGTAAATGCCACCCTCTCCTTTGAGCGTTCCCGACTTTATGAGGATAGGCGCACCAGTGTCCTCTATTTTGCGGTCATCAACAACAATGTCTATGCCACTGAGCTGCTGCTTGAGGCTGGGGCTGATCCCAATGTTGACCTCATCAATCCATTGCTCATCTCCATCCGCCATGGCTGCTTGAAGACAATGAAACTGCTTCTTGATTATGGAGCTAACATTAATGCCTATGTTGCCTCTCACCCTACAACTTTCCCTGCTACCATAATGTTTTCAATGAAGTATCTTGTTCTGCTGAAATTTTTGATGGATATGGGCTGTGATGCCAACCCCTGCTTTACGTGTTGCTATGGGTGTGGCCCACATCCTCCTATTGATATTAGGAGGGACAGGTATAATGATCCTGAGGTGAATAACGAACACAAAATTGTACAGGTAAATTTATTTTTATTATCTCATCTTTTCTATGACATTTAGAGGAATGTATGGGGAGAAAAAGTAACTCACGGGTATGCAACGTATTTTTTTCTTAGAATGGCTACAAGTTCAAATTCTGGCTTCTCTAGTTTAAACGAAATCAACTCGCCTTACTACCTAGCCCACAGGAATGTCAGAGTACTTTGCCTTTGGCAATGTCATCCAGCCGCCAGACACCAAGCTTCTAGGTAGCTGCTGGGCAGCTGGATTAATCACAACATTAAGTGAGGACAGCAGGGAGGACAGCTTTGTATACTGAAGCTTTGAAGACCGTCAAGGGGAAAGAACACTTCATTTGCAGAGAAGGTAGCTGCAGAAACAAGACAGGAGACTAGAGTTGGAACTTCCCAAACTGGAACTGAACGAGCATTCAGGGAGTGTGGGGACTCCAGGGCAGCTGGTATAGGCTGAGCTAACACCTCTTTTCCATGTTCTCTTCAGACACATGCTGTTACTTTTAGCTTCTGTATGTTGTGTTTCCAAGCTTCCCTTTATACATATCCTATTTCCTACAAAGAAGGCTATACTATGGTCTGAGATGTATAAATGTGATGGATGGATGGATGGATGGATGGATGGATGGATGGATGGATGGATGGTCCAAAAGACTCCTTACTATGATAAAAAAAAATTAGAGGACTTGCCCTCTCTTCTCATGTGGCAGATGGATAAACTTAGTATAGTCTCCATAGTAAAAATTATCAACTTAACTCAGTGAAATCTCACAGTATCTCACACGGAGCAAAATCAGTAAGAAACAGTCAATTACTACTGCTACATGCCCAGCATATAACAACATTTTGTTGGTTTAGAAATAGGAATTTTTTTTATTGACACGTGGATGGTTGTTTTAAGATTTTTCATCTTAAAGTCTTATTCTTTTTGTTCTTCTGCAAACTCTGGGGTTCCTCCAAGTCTTAAGATACCTAATTTTGGTGGACATTTTGGTAAAGAAAGTCAGAGAATGAACATGTTTGTACACTATATTTAGTGTACAGGATATGACTTTTAGAGGTATTTTATTTGCCACTAGAGGGCATTTAAACTATTTTACAGAAAGTAAGAATTATTTCAACAGCATGTTCTTGCGTTATTGTTCTCCTTTAAGCTACTTTAAACACTTGACACAACTACAAAATATTTATTTTACTTTCAGTCAAACTGGTTCGATGAACTTTTTGTTAATATGGAAACAAATGTTTCTTTTGATAGCTAGAAAAATTTCTCTGGAGGATATTGGTATGTTAACAGCCATACTGTACAAAAATTTATCCTTTACAGACTTGCATTGGGTGCTGTTATGGACACATGTAGGCATTAATATACAGCTAAAATATTATACTGTTCAGCCAAAAAAAAAAGATACTGTTCAATATTATTTTAGGGTGAGTTTGTTGTTGTTTATTCGTTCAGTCGCTTCCGACTCTTCGTGACTTCATGGACCAGCCCACGCCAGAGCTTCCTGTCGGCCGTCACCATCCCCACCTCCCCCATGGTTGAGTCTGTCACCTCCAGAATATCATCCATCCATCTTGCCCTTGGTCGGCCCCTCTTCCTTTTGCCTTCCACTTTCCCTAGCATCAGCTTCTTCTCCAGGGTATCCTGTCTTCTCATTATGTGGCCAAAGTACTTCAGTTTTGCCTTTAATATTATTCCCTCAAGTGAGCAGTCTGGCTTGATTTCCTGGAGTATGGACTGGTTTGATCTTCTTGCAGTCCAAGGCACTCTCAGAATTTTCCTCCAACACCACAGTTCAAAAGCATCTATCTTCCTTTGCTCAGCCTTCCTTATGGTCCAGCTCTCACAGCCATAGGTTACTACAGGGAATACCATTGCTTTAACTATGCGGACCTTTGTTGTCAGTGTGATGTCTCTGCTCTTAACTATTTTATCAAGATTTGCCATTGCTCTCCTCCCAAGAAGTAGACGTCTTCTGATTTCCTGGCTGCAGTCAGCATCTGCAGTAATCTTTGCGCCTAGAAATACAAAGTCTGTCACTGCCTCCATGTTTTCTCCCTCTATTTTCCAGTTATCAATCAAGCTGGTTGCCATAATCTTGGTTTTTTTGAGGTTTAACTGCAACCCAGCTTTTGCACTTTCTTCTTTCACCTTTGTCATAAGGCTCCTCAACTCCTCCTCGCTTTCAGCCATCAAAGTGGTATCATCTGCATATCTAAGATGGTTAATGTTTCTTCCAGCGATTTTAACTCCAGCCTTGGATTCCTCAAGCCCAGCATGTCGCATGATGTGTTCTGCATACAGGTTGAATAGGTAGGGTGAGAGTATACAGCCCTGCCATACTCCTTTCCCAATGGTAACAACAGACCATGGAACAACGGACTGGTTTAAGATTGGGAAAGGAGTATGGCAGGATTGTATACTCTCATCCTACCTATTCAACTTGTACGCAGAACACATCATGCAATATGCTGGGCTTGATAGATCCAAGGCTGGAGTTAAAATCGCTGGAAGTAACATTAACAATCTCAGATATGCAGATGGTACCACTTTGATGGCTGAAAGTGAGGAGGAGCTGAGGAGCCTTATGACGAAGGTGAAAGAAGAAAGTGCAAAAGCTGGGTTGCAGTTAAACCTCAAAAAAACCAAGATTATGGCAACCAGCTTGATTGATAACTGGCAAATAGAGGGAGAAAACGTGGAGGCAGTGAAAGACTTTGTATTTCTAGGTGCAAAGATTACTGCAGATGCTGACTGCAGCCAGGAAATCAGAAGACATTTACTTCTTGGGAGGAGAGCAATGAGAAATCTCGATAAAATAGTTAGGAGCAGAGACATCACACTGACAACAAAGGTCCGCATAGTTAAAGCAATGGTATTCCCTGTAGTAACCTATGGCTGTGAGAGCTGGACCATAAGGAAGGCTGAGCGAAAGAAGATAGATGCTTTTGAACTGTAGTGTTGGAGGAAAATTCTGAGAGTGCCTTGGACTGCAAGAAGATCAAACCAGTCCATATTCCAGGAAATCAAGCCAGACTGCTCACTTGAGGGAATGATATTAAAGGCAAAACTGAAGTACTTTGGCCACATAATGAGAAGACAGGATACCCTGGAGAAGATGCTGATGCTAGGGAAAGTGAAAGGCAAAAGGAAGAGGGGCTGACTGAACAAGTAAACAGCAATTGTTATTGGTTTGTTTCTATTGAGTTTTAATTTGATTAGCTACCCAGAGTTGCTGTTGTGAGATGGGCAGCCATATAAATTGATTAAATAAATAAATGTTACATTTTTAAAGACTTTTATGATGTATAACATACTAGAAATGTGGTAATCCCTCAGCTGACATGAGATAGTAAATCTTTCCCCACTACTGGAATATGAATATATTCAATTTTAATTCATCCTAGCTACTGGCACATATATTCAGAAAATAAATTACGTTTCTGTGAAATAATTATACTTGAATCTGTGTTTTATACTGTTATGTCTTATATTTTCTTATGCCTTTTGATCATCTACAGCATTGATTATATATAATTTATTCTTCCCTACCCACCCCAGTTTTGTGAAATGGTTTCAACCCCAGAGATGAGTCGTTGGGCGGGCCCAATTATCGATGTTCTTTTGGATTATGTGGGAAATGTGCAACTTTGTTCCCAGCTGAAGGAACACATTGACAGTTATGAAGATTGGTCCAACATTAAAATCAAAGCAGGTTAGTTACTATGTGGGCTCGTGCCTCTATTATTCAAGAATCAAATAAACCAGTAATATTTTGTAGTGCAACTCTTATCACTAAAATGCAGTGGCACTCCTACATGTGAATAACGGCCAGCTCATAAAAGTTGTGATTATATAGGAAGAAATGTTTAAACCTCTAAGATGTATTGAGTGTTACCTCAGTGACTCACAATAATACTATTGGATAAGATATATCCTGATTGTCAGCAGATACCACATAATAATTGTATGTTAGGATTACTTTATTAATACTTGGGTCATATTCAGAAGATTTGAATATTGTCTTACTAATTTGAGATATGCATGTTTTAACCATCCATATTTAGTTGTTTTTTTAAAAAAAATCCCTAGTTTTTTTAAGCATATTTATGGTACAGTACCTTTGAAATAAATACACAAATCTTTATGAAAAAAATGTTAGCTTGTAAAGAACCACTTTAGGCCAAAAGCAGTATAAAAATAACATGCTACTTGCTTGCTTACTTACTGTATATGTATATATATATATATATATACCTGAAGATATTTTCTCATTTCCAGAGCCACCAAGGCCACTTGCACACCTTTGTCGAATCAAAATTCGAAATGTGATTGGAAAGAACCGTCTTTCACTTATTGAGACTTTACCTCTGCCAAGAAGACTGATTTGCTATTTACAATATGATTATACCCAGTGATCTCAGGTGAACCTGACAGTCAAACATTACATGGAGTGATAATCATATGTATGATAAAACAAGGTGACATGATGGAAACAGACTGATATGATGGAAGAGAAAACTTGTTTTGGTATGTAAGAAGAAAAAAAATAAGGATTCCTGCAAGTTAAATCTTAGAACAAACTAATGCAACAGCAACATTAGGGAAAGAGCTGAAAAGATGAAAATAAAGCACACAGATCAAATAGTGAAAGGGATATTATGCTATCTTGCAAGGAAAAACACTCTTAATAGCTCAACATTTTAGTACAACTCTACAAAATGCAGGGTGGGCAGAATGTGATCTACCAATAAATCTCCAGTGATCTGCATGTCACCAAGAGCTTCCAACTCTCACTGCTTTAGTAATGGCGACAAAAAACCTTTTCCTCCTTAATTAAACTGTTAAAATAAGTGTTTAAAAGCTTGGAAGAAAATAGGAGGTTTTTTTGATGTGAAAGAACATATGCACAAACTCCAGTTCTACTACCAAAAAGAAATTCCCGGTCTGGGCATGAGTCCAGCAGTTCTAAATCTGCTTTCTTAATCTCTTATTTTGTACTTGATTCTGGTTGATGGACCTCACAGTTCTAGTGAAAAATAAACATGCATATTGTAAGCCTAAATTATTCATAACCAGATATAAGGAAGAGGTAGCAAAAGTTATATCTCTCCATATACAGTACATTCACATAGGTAAATGTAATGAATTACGCAGATAATCACACTGTAATCATTATCATAGTGACATCAACTAGTTCTTTTCTGGTTGTAGCAATTATAGATATTGCTGCCAACCGTATAATATGCTGGATTACGTGTTTGTTGACATAACTGGTCATAATGTTAACAGGCATTAGTAGGTTTGCTCATTCATATGGATAACAAGTGTATTTTGTCAATGGTCATGTAGCAAAACCATCTTGATGCAATTCAAAGATCAAAAGAAGTCCAGTAACGGTTAAAAATCAGCATAACATTTCAGTTTTTTGGTTGCGTTTTATTTTACTTCAGTTTGCTGCACTTTCCCAATGTTTGGCTGTTCTGTTTTATACCACATAGTTTCATGTTTTTCCATCTAATTTAACATGTATTTGCCTTTTATTCTTATTTATAAAAGCCTTCAACACTATTTCTTTGTTCCTAGTTCAGTTAAGCAATTTTGTAAATACTGGACTTCAAGAACTGAAAGATACTGAAGAATTTAACTCACAGGAAATAAGAACACAAGATTTACCTCAGAAGTATAGATCTGTATCATATTACATAGGTATACGTACATACATTACTTATGAGGATTAATGTCACTGAAGCCCATGGAATTTAACCTTATTTTAGCAGCAATGAAGGGGAGAGTAGATTCAAATCCTGTGTTGCTTCAGAAAGACTTCAGAAGAAAATTCTTGACCTGCTATTGATGAAAAACAACGATAGTGAGTTGCATCATTGCAAAGACACTGGGTTCAGAATAAATAATCTAGTTTAACAGGGTTACGAATTGAGAATCCTAATTGCTTAACTAGATGATGTCTAAATAACCTATGCTTTCATTAGAATAGTCTTAATGACCAATGACCTATATATAAGCAGTGACTTAGCAGCAGTATTTTTTTTTAAATGAAACTTTGGTTTGGTGGGATTGTATAATTTAAAGGAGGTAACTTAGTGGTATTATTAGAAGAAAATGTTATCCTCATGGACATTTCTTGTAGATACCTTAAATTGACATCCTCTTCACACTTAATTCTTCCATGAGAAAGTATTCATCTTTCTAATTCATATCACCTAAATGGGTCTCTGAAGTATATAAAAAGTGCTTCAATTGGTATAATTCATGTTTGTTTTAGATGTGTGATAACAAGAACCTTAATGACACTGCAGCTAAGTTAACTCAAACAGATTTAAGCAGAGTTCATTATAAGCATTTCAAGAGTACTTTGCAGAAATGTCTGAAATAAACTGTAGGACACCTTGGAGATATAACTGCCTTGATATTAATAATGTTGCAGTTCTATGAATAACTTTTTAAAAATATATACACTTTGAATTGTTTTAATATAACCTGGTTGGGGATAGCACCAATTCATAAAACTATACAATTTCATATTTTCTACAAGTTGAGAAATCTAGTTGACTCACTATTTTTAGGGAGATTTTCACTTGTCCAGTATATTGAAGAAAAATAAGCATTAAAAAAAGGCTTCCTAGTTTTTCTCATCACACATACACAGATAATTTGTCAATCTGAATTCCTCACTCACATAACCTGGATTAACTCCGATGGATGACTAGATCTGCATTGCAGAAAGTAAGCAAAAACCTAAGAGATTCAAGGATACCTGTGCATGTAGAATGAGGAGGAAATTATCTACTAAAAAGCCCCCTTGAGAATTGTCCTTTCACTTCATTATTTTTTGCCATTTTTTAAAAAAAATATGTGGTTTACATTTATTTGCACATTCTGCATGCTACCTCTCTTAATCATTTCACCCAATCCAGCAATAAATATCTGTACAGAAAGATTTTCATGCACAATTCTGCTGGGCTGGGTTTGCAAAGGGCTATTAGCTGAGTAATGCCTGAGCACTGGGTTATTATATGTAAAACAATATGAATTATTCTACTCAACTCTCTATACCGTAACTTGCTCCAGGGAAATACAAGTATAATAGTGGGTAAGTAGTTTTCTACTGCTCCAGTGATTTCCTGATTTTTTAAAAATTCACCTGTTTTATCAAATCTGTACAAATTCTGTTGTTTTATACAAGTAGAAGACATAATGGTAAATCTTAAAGATAAGAATATTTAGGACTTTAAAATAAGCTTCATAGTTCCAGTATGTAGCATGGTGGCATGCTTTACCTGACAGTGTTGATGACAGAAAGATCCTGTTATTACATATCATACACAAGGAAAATTTTAGGATCTTTGCAAAATATTACTATTACCTGTTTGATCTATTATTTTATAAATGTGTGTTTAAACTATGTTACAATGTACTTTTGAGATTTTTGTTTTGTTAACAATAGGTTTTTTTTTTAATAAACTGGAGATTAATGGGGAGGGATCAGTGTGCTAATATTTTTAAAGAACTGCATTTTTAGGTGTTATTGTTTGCATTAAATTTGAGTAAAATTAATTGTGCTGTATTTCTACTTTAAGTCTTATTTATAATACAGACAAAAATACACACACCCACATACATGTTCAGTGAAGTACATGTAGAAGGTGAGGGAGGGTCTAGATAAACGTGGACTGTAAAAGTTTAAGGAATCTATGACAGTAAGGGGCGCGATGGCTCAGTGGTTAAGACGCCAGGCTTGTCGATCAGAAGGTCGGCGGTTCGAGACCCGAGCGCCACGTGACAGAGTGAGCTCCCGCACTCGCCCCAGCTCTTGCCAACCTAGCAATTCGAAAGCATGCAAATACAAGTAGAAAAATAGGTACCACTTCGGTGCGTAGGTAACAGCGTTCCGCGCGCATCATGCCAGCCACATGACCGCGGAAGCATCTTCGGACAGCACTAGCTCTTCGGCTAAGAAACGGAGATGAGCACCGGCCCCTAGAGTCGGACATGACTGGGCAGGGGAAAACCTTTACCTTTTTTACCTTTAATCTATGACAGCCCTGCAATGGAAACTGCATTTCCAGATACATTTGGCTGCCATGTTTCTCTAACTCTAACGTATAAACATGTATAAAATTATATATTTATCTGGTATTGTGTAAATTTCATGAGTTCATAGAGTGCTACATGGGTTGCCCTCTCTAGTGATTTTATAAACCAATGAGCTTGCAGAACTGCTTCTTCTATTAGTGAGTAGGAAAGTTCTTTAAGTAAATGGGGATATTGAAATAAGGGCCAGTTTTTGTGTATACTGGCACCCCTCTGCTCACTAATGCTTCATGGACCAAAAGTATATTGTTTCAGATAATGTGGTAAATTTAAGCAGACATCAAAAGCCAGAATCCCAATTAGTGACATAGTATGGAACATGCCACCTGACCTATCTCTTCCTTTTCCCACACCCAACACACACATGGCACTGAAACGTAAGCCTTCATGAACTCTGGAACCTTAAAATAAGTTCTGTTTTTACCAACGTATATACCCATGTTGAAATCCTGAAAGAAAGTGATATTTTTTTCTAGTTTATTAAAACTTCATTGTCTAGTCCCATAGTGTTATTTGGACTCATCACAAATGACCAAGAGAGACGGTTTAAACCATACATTTGCTTGCATAAAAGGGCACAAAGAAAAATTTAAAAGATTAGTATCTTTACAATTGTTTCCATTTTGAATTTTCTGGAAGGCATATTATTTGATACCTGTGCAGTCATAGAGGGAGACCACTGAATGTATAACTGTTTGCAAATAGAACAGAACAAACCTATGTAGGGGAGAATTTCTTGCGAACAGAACACCTAGTCACGAAATGACTGGTTAAGCCACAGCACAGCTGATCTTCTTCTATAAGTAGAGTATATGGAGCTCTTGTTAATTTCTGTATACCTTAGGTAGATGCTCATGAAATACGCATGCACACTACAGGTAGTCCTCATTTAGTGACTGCCTAGTACAGCGACTGTTCGCAGTTACAACAGTGATGAAAAAGTAATTTTGCAACGAATCCTCACATTTACGACCTTTGCAGGTCTGTAAAGCAAAGGAAAGCTGAAGTAAGATCGTAAGGACAGTCATGGTTTCACTTAGCAATTGCTTCGCTTAACAAGTGAGTTGCCAGTTCTAATTGTGGTTGCTAAACAAGAACTACCTATATATGGTCTGATTCATTTTTGGTTTTGCCACGATCTCCAGAAGATAATAAACTAAAGTGTAGGCATTCTCAAACAGTTCCTTGAATGGGTAAGAATAATTTCTTACAAATACAGTCTAAGCTTCTCAATTGCAACACTATATAGCATTATGCCAATGGGAAGACTCTGGAGTGGTGAATATACACAACAAGTGTTAAAGGAATTATTCTTGACATAATCAAGTTGCTAAAAAAGGGAATTTTGAAAGGTATTATAATAATCAGAAACCTTGCAAATTTATGCTGAAAAATAAACATGGGAAATGGGGATGTTGTATAAATGGTAGCCATTTTTCCCTAAATCTCATTCCATATTAATGAAATAAAGAACTCAGAGGGGAAATAATCAGAATACAGGTCAAGACTATACCTGTTAGAACTCTGCAACTCTTGTTCAATAGGACTATTAAAATTACAAGAAAAGTGCTAGATCAAACCATAGGACATGTCCTGTTTTCACTGAAGGCAACTGGGTGTCTCTGGGAAGACCGCAAGACATTCTGCTATTGCCTGTCAAAACTTAGTATTCAAATGCATCTTTCCTTTAAACAGAGATTCCATGTAGATCTCTTTAAAAATACCTTTAAAAAAAACACCTCGCTTTTGTAAGATATCTGCATTTCACCTGCTTCCAATATTTTCCATCCAGTCCACTTTTGGTAAGATCTGTTTCATATCATTGGATTTGCAGATCAAACAAAGCTGTAACATATAGTTAGGAACCCATTTATTAGTAGCCTAGTTTACTGGTCTCTTGCCAGTTCATGCAAGTACTGTTTTCAAAAGGGAGAGAATTATGATAGCAGCTGAATCACTAGTGAAAAGTGTAATGTAGCTTTCATAATAGCATATATTCCTTTAGCTATGGGACACTTCATATATTACCTTTACTGCTCCTTCCCTACTTCTCAAAGGTTAATTGTATGGCACACTTTATTGGTCCATCTAGAAGTGTTTACTGTAACTGGTCTAGGATTTCAGTCAGTAGATTTCTAATACCTGCTACCTAAAGCACTTTTATTTAGAAGTTAAGGAAATAGTTTTCTTATGCGCAAATCTTTTTTATATTGTCCTTGTCATGGAAAAAAAATCCCCAATTGTTTATTCTGTACCACTAAAATGTATAAATAATGTCATGATCTTCAGTGCTACTATAAATGATTGCATCATGTAGATGGGGTGAGAGCAGTGCAAGGATTCTTGCTTTTAAATGACTAAATTCCATAGAATTATTCAGCTGAAAACAACCAAGGACATTTTTGCTAACAGAGCCTTCTATCCAGAATTAACAACAGATGGGTTATAGATCAAAAACAATTGATGCATTTGCACAGAAGGAGTAAAACAATTCTCTTGCTTCCTGAAAAGAAGACACTTTTCCACCTGAATGCATTTTAACAGTGGAGACTCAAAGGAAAAATCATATGGGATTTATTTTTGTTTGTTGTAACAGTCTAAGTACTTACATGCCAGGCAAAACAAAAACACAGCATCCTTATTTACAAAAGTGTGCATTGCATTTTCTTACATGACCTTTTTTAGCAGGTGCAGACAAGAGGAAGCCCCACCCCCCCGAATAATTTCATACTCACAATTTGTTATTAATTCTTCCTTTGCTAACCCAGGCAGGCAGATTCTACTACCAATCTAAAGTGTGGTTTATTTTTATTGTTATTATCATTATGCCACTCTTTTTATCCTGCCCTTCTTTCAAGCAACTCAGGGTGGTGTACAGTTTAAATTCCACGCATGCACACTTTGCCCTCACAACACCCTTGCCAGGTAGATCAGGTTTGGAGATGATAATTGGCCCAAGGTCGCCTAGAGAACATATTGTAGCAGGAGATTGGATAAGTCATCACTGGGTTCAGTATGCTTCTTCACACTTTCCTTGCTTTTTGTGTTCCCTGATGTACCTCCAGAGCCGGAAGACCTGAGATTAAAGAGCAGATCAGCTATATTTTCAAGCCCTGGAAGTAGCTTAAGGCACTCAGCTTTCTTTCAGAATCAGCACTGCGGGTGACCTGGGCAGAGCGACAATGGAGAGGTGATGCCCTTGCAAGTTGAGGGGAAGCTGCCAAGCCTAAAGGTATCCGAAGACGCTAAAGATGAGAGGCGGCGCAGCGGGCTTGGTGGGGATGGGCTTCCACACTACAGGCCGATACACTTTCTGCCCTGGCTGGCAGAAGGCCTTGCCCTCCGTCAGGGAAGGCACATCTTTCTGCCACAACCCCAAAGCCGGGAAGGGGGCCGCGGGAGGCAGGGTGGCAGGGAGCGGGGGCGGGTAGATGCTGGCGGAGGCCTGCAGCCCGTGGTGCTGAAATGGACAGCAGCCCCAGGCCCTCAGCCTCTTGGCGGCCTCGACCTCTGGCCTGCGCGGGGGGCTCTCAAGAGCTGTGACAGTCCCGCTGCCGTCGAGGCCTGTTTTATTTTTCTTTCCCTCATAAGGAGGCAAGTCTTTGGAGGAGGACGAGGGCGAGGAGGAAGAAGAGGGTGATGAGGAAACCCCCACTGGAAAGACCACGCCGCTTACAACAACCGGGGAGCCCGGAGCGGGCCGGGGTTCTTCCCAAAAGGAAGCGGGCAGTTGCCTTTTCCTCATGGGCACTTGGTCGGGTCTGGCACCTGCTTCTGGGGTCCCTTGCTGTTGCTGCTGATCCTCACCGCCGAGGCGCTCTGGGGCCTTGGAGTTGGAGGCCTTGTTGCCCTTGGCCGCCCCGGAGGTGGCGTGGCCTTGGCCTATAGAGCTCTCGGGGCCATCGGCGATGCTCAGGACTCGCGCCCTTCCTTCAGGCACCCTCCGCTCCCGGGCGGGAGGCAACTGCGGCTGCAGGTGGTGGTGGCAGCGAGGTAGGCGGGAATATTTCTGGGAGAAGCGCTTGAGCTGCTTCTGCAGGTATTTCCTATGGTCCACGGAGCGGCGGCAGGGGGCTGACTTGTCCAGGGCAGCCTTGATGTCACTCGAGGCCAAGTTGACGAAGTTGAGGAGGGTTTTCACTTCGCTGTCTGCAGAAGCCATCGATCACCCTGGCCACGAATGCGAAGAGGTGAGGAAGAAGGGCCCGTCCATGAAAGGGTTGGCTCCCTGAGAGCCGGCACGCGCCTGGGCCAGACTAACCCGAGGCGACGGTCGGTTCGTTTAGGCTAAATGGGACGACGGGGAATGTTTATCCAAGTTGGCAGAAACATCGTGCCGCTTTTGCCAGGGGTGATAAAGGGGTGACAAAGACAGGTAGGTAGGGACGCATGTGCATTTCACTCAGATTGTGCTTTCACACCATATTTGATGCTTCCAGAAAGACCGCTCCAAGTGCTACTGATCAAAATGCGCTGCATCTTCCCCCGCTTCCTTGATTTTCTCTGGTAAGGAAAAAAATGGGAAAAGCAATCGGGAATCACTGGAAGGGTACAGATAAAAAATAGTCATGGCTGGACCTCCCATGAAATTAGAGGATGAGGTAGAGTGAATGTGTGATAAAAACCTTGTCTAGAAGTATCTATTGTTAGGGATGCAAATGCATTTTTTAATGTCTTTCAGTGCATGTGTTTGCCTCCCATGATGCTGAAGTGGCTAATTGTATGCTTTTCATCTTACAAAAGTTGTAGTATACTTTAAAGTCCTTAAAAGTTTTTTTTATTGTTCACACAATGTTACATTCAGTTTAAACACAGTGTAAATGCAGTATAAAAAGCCCCCTCCACACTCATTATTGACATTCTACATGTCTACACAAATAGGGCAACAAAGTCTAAAATGCATTTTTTTATCACACATGACAATAGCTGAAGAAATAACACATATTCCTTTTCACACATCTGTAATGACCATACCCATATAATACTCAGCTCTGCACAAACATACACAATTTTAACACCATCAATTACAGCTTCACATATACCCTCAAAACTCTTCTAACTTAATAGTGCAATTGTATAAACTGTTATGATCCAGGTAAGCATGTCTAGGATTTCAGTCTTTAGATGCCTAAATATTCTCACTCTCTTACTCTCTCTTTCTCTTACACACACAATAAACACACACATTCAAAAATATACTGGGCAGAAAGGCAAACCTGCAGAGGTGAGACAAACACTTGGTTCAGATAATTAATGTATTCAATGTAGACATTGTCTCAAATGATTTCCTCTCCTGCAGGATCGTGATCTCTGCAAATATTTTGCAGTACTGTACTGTATACATATTTCTTTACAGTTATCGTACACATTTACAGCTTAATAACGTAATTATGTCACATGTACAGTCATTACTATATCTATACCTCAGTATATTCTGTTTCCCTTATTCCAGTCTTATGCTTGCTATGACTGTGACTCCCCTAGTTAATCTTACTAGACAGATAGCATTTAACCTTTGAATAGATATCTACGCATCACTTTCATGGCACTCCAAGTTAAATTACACCCTTCCCAGCAAGATTATCTCTTAAACATTGAGTGTTACTGTAACTCTGTGGTAGAGAAGAAGAAGCTCACCAGCTAATCTTGTTACATAGGTTAGATACTACCAACCTTTAGAGAAGCAGCCGGACCCTGTGAGTGTTTTGCAGCACTTGAGTAAGCTGAATGAATATCAAGCCCTTCTAGTTAGGAGGCTTTCTCAGGCCAATCAGAAGCCACTTTGCCAAATACAAAGCATCCCAATCAAGCATTAGGCTCCCTGTTCTCACATTCTTTGCCATCACAAATTGTCACCATGGGGACAGCCACAGAAAGACAGCTAATAAATACGATCATTTCCCTGTGATTCCTACCATTCTCTCTGTTCCAGCCCCCTCCCCCTTTTTTCTTCAACACAATCAAACATGATATGCTGAGGATGAGTAAAGAAAGCTTGTTGAGACTCTTTTCTCTAAACTACTCCAAAGCTGTCTGAAGACTGGCAGTAACCATGCTTGAGTAACACTGGACAATGCTAGTTTGGAAGACCTGGCTAGCCTACTTTTTAAACTGTTCTTGATCAGGCCTTTTTCCCCACTTAAAGGGAGGGTGATGTCAGAAAAAGGTAAGAAAAGAACAAATCTCTAAAGAGATGTGCAGATATCCATGGAAAAGGAGCTTGAGCGCTCAAGAATCTTGTCTTTATGTTTGCCCCCTCAATTGAGCCGCACAAAAGCTGAATTACCCATTCAAACTACTGGGACAAAAGGATGGAGTTGGATAGTACTCTTGCATCTGTAGTCAAACAGTTAGAGACTTAAATCGAGTCGTCATGATGGAGAAAGAGTTAGACAAAGCCCATAGAATTGCCATCAGCAAACATTTTCCTGTGTCATATTAGTGGGTCTCCATGACTCCCCCTGGCCTGGGGACAATAGCACAAGTTTGCACACTCGACTACTGTCACCCTGCCAACGCTGGCAATGAGCAGAAACAGGACAATCCTTTAAGGGGAAAGCATGCCCACTGCAGGGAAGGTAAGAAGAGAGGGAAGAAAAGCATGTGAAATGCTAATTGAGCTGCTTCCTTTATTGATTCAGAGTTATGTGAGTCCTCATCCTCCTCGCAGAGATGTCCTCAGGGGTGGCAATAACTTAATAGCATGCTAAAGCTTTGAGTCCCACACTGTGGGTTATCCCCACAGAGGTCTTTAAGAATAGCAAAGGAGAGGGAGAGTTGCCCTGAGTGAATTTCAGAAATGCTAGACATTCAGGCATAGAGCCAACTAGCAATGCAGTATATCCAGTCACAAGCAAGGCTGGAGCAGACACAAGTCCAACTCTTGCCAATTTTAGCACAAACACTGGAACTGCTGCATAGCTATAGTTAAATTCTAGTTCTAGAAAGGTCATCTCTTTCAAGGCAATCACTTGTCAGTTCATATTTGTACAGGGAAAAACTAAATGACTGAATATTGAAATGATACCTCAGAAGAACACTGGCATAACAACAACAACAACAACAACAACAACATTAATAGCAAGATCCTATCCTTATTTATTGACAAGTAAATCTCACTGACATGTGGGACTTATTTCTAAAGAATCAGACACTGGATTGCAATGCTAGATTTTGTAAACAACTAAGCAAATAAAGTGACTCTTAGGGTATGTTTAATTTTGGATGTTTGTATTGTAATCCTGTAAGGACAAGTATTTCACTGATTCATATTTTCCTCCTTAGAAGACTGACTTACTATAAAATAGCTTGCAATTTGAATAGTCTCAAGTAAAATAAGAATCAACACACAAAATAATTTTGAAATGTCAAGAAATTGTTATTTGAATGTTTTAAATTTTATGTCAGATTCCTTTGTTTGTATAAAAACATATACCAAAAGAATAAAAAAAGTTACATAAGGATTTTGTGAATGCTGTTTCAATCAGATGTTTTATGAGGAAAAAATTCAAAGTCCTTAAGATCCTTCCTTGTCTCTTTGCAGATAATTAAAATAATACTAATGAAGATGATCAGATAAGGGTTAGTGATTGCTGGGTATAAATTCTTTGCAATAGAATCTCTGTGATAATAAAACTCCCTGGTAAATAATCTGATTTCTGTGAAACTATCAGGAAAACTCTACACAAAAATAACAGTTTTTTTTTTTAAATGCTGACTGAAAGTTGTATAAAAGCTACGTGAGTGGAACATTTCTGTAATCAGGCAGCTGCCAACGTAGCAGCTGGTGGAATGGATTTTGGAAGTCATAGTAACTTGCGTGAATACAGATTGCACCAAACTGTGCTGGAAACAAGTTGCCAGTAGTTTCATTCATTACATTACAAGAACTTCTCTACTTCCTTCTGCATTCTGAACCAGATTAGTTGTTGTTGTTGTTAATCTGAATGTGGTGGAAGATAGCTAACAAGTTTTAAAGGACTTTAAATAAGGAAAGATCCATTCTTTAAATCAGTTTTTTCTGCAATCTTTTCAGCATTCTTTTCACCACCAGCGACCCTCAGATGTAGTTCAGTCAAACAGATGCTTATTTTTGCAGACTTGCTTCAAAGCAGTTTTTCACAAATTTGCCTAGAAGCTCATCTAGCTAGTACAAAAATATAGGCAATAGATTTACGTATTTGTCCTTTCTCTCCCAGTCAGAGCATCAATAGACATGTCTCAGCTACTCACTTTTGCCTTGGCAGGTGCAGGAAACTAAGTATTTTAATAGGAGAGGGCCTCTTTTACTGTTCATATTGCAAACAGAGAGACAAGCCCTTTGGAGAAAGTGACTGAGATACATAACTATGTGTACATGCGTTTAGAAACTATGAATTACTAGGGGCTTTGTTCATTTTATTGAGGCTAGTTTTAGTCTCAGGTCTCTAGTTACCCATCCTTAGATCCTATCAGACTTTTTTTTTCCAAATGCTGGTTAAATTTTGTTATATTAAATTATTTACTATTTACATATATAACAAGCCTATAAAACAAGTTTCCAAGTATTATACAAATAAAAGTAAATAGTAATACAATAGAAAATCTTAAAATACAGCAACAATTGAAATATACCAAAAACAAAGAAAACAGAAGCATAAACACCAAGCCAGCCTAATAAAACACACAAAAAATAGTAACTAAAAAGGCTATAGAAAACTTTATTTATTTGTTTGTTTGCTTGGTTGTTTGTTTGTTTTCTTACTTTAATTCCTATATTACTTCAATCTGACCCTTAGTGGGTTCATTTTTTAAAAAAAAAATAATAGATTGAAAAAAGTACAAAAAATTAAAACAGATTCAGAAGCCATGGGACAGCAGAAAAAAAATTCATGGATCATGGAAGACAAATAACATTGGAGCCAAGTGAGTGTCCTGAAACAAGGACCATTCTCTCAGGGAGTCACCACTCTCATAGCCTTCTCTCTAAGAGCTTCCCTCCAGACTTCATGCAAGAGATGCTTGGCTAAGGATCTTTGCAGGTACTAGCACAATCTATCTGTATCACTTAGTTTCACTTAAAACTCCCATTGCCATATTACGTACTAGTTTAGTTTCTGGACTTTTTTGAAAAGTAGCCCCATGTACTTCATGTTACAGTAATCCAGAAAGGAATAAAGAGAGATTGATGGTGCCAAAGTACCCACTCTGGAATGTTAAAAACTATGTTGCAGCCTTTTTGATAAAATCTTCAGTCTGATTCCATTGGCTCAACTGGAGCTTACTTCTTTCATATACGCTTTGTTTCTCTCCCAAAGTTCTCCAGTGCTTAATAAATCTAAATTATTATACTAAAAACAGCGTGTCTGCCAAACACTGAAACCCCACAGCTCTACCTGTCTAGTTAACCATTCAGAAGACATGCATTCTGTCTTCTGCCCTCAAGAGATATTATAATTTTTTAGCCATCTTTACCTAGTAATTTTTTACTGTGGGTCTGAGCATCTATTGGGTCAATGCTACAGCGTATGCCACTTAGAGTCAGACGACTGAAGCAGCATAAAAACACTCATGATCAATAAAATAAATATTTAAATCAACTTTCATTATTGCCTTTGTAGCTTCCTTTGGAAAACCTGCAACCTGAAAACTGAAGGAGCACAGTAGTACTCAGCATCGCTGTGTCCAGCATCACGTGGCTATCCTTCCATATTCTCATTATTTCAGATTTTAATATGCATTTTAAGACCTCCTTGTTTCAGTATTATTTCTCTGTTTCTGAACTGAATTCATTTGGGTGTACCAAGAATTCATATTTCTTAAGGGATTTTATAGAAAATAAATACAAACTCGCACTGACTGAAGAGCAGAAAATGTATTTAAAGAATAAGTAACTCAGTTGCTGTATTCATGTTTAAAAAACAATATTAATCATGCCCATGAGAAAAAAAATCCATAGATGCAATACCTTTATTAGACCAACTGAAGATTTACAGTAATTATTTTATGAGTTTCCAAGTAATCTTAATTTACAGTAGTTGATTAGAACTGAATGTCTCAATTTTGTAATGTGCAATCTTGTAATGTGCAACACAAGCGCATGAGAATTGAGGAATAAAGTAAAATATCAGCTAGGCACGGTAAGCAAATATTGCTGAACTACAGCTCTTGGCATTGCTAGGAAACATGCCATCTGTGAGGATTGTGAGGGACACTGCAAGTTGTAGTTGAACATGGAGTGCCATATTTGAAGTCGTCCTGTGAATTACACAAGTAATTACACAAGTCAACCCCAAGATTCAACTCCTTCACAAGGTTGAACTAAATAAAATAATTTGTAATTATATAAGGGGGATACAGAGCAGTAAGAAAAAGTTACAAGGACAGTTCACTATGCTAATTTATGCCTGACTGTGAGGATGAGGCTGCACTTGGGATGGTAGGAAGACACAGTACGAGGATATCAGCATGCATCTTTTTCCATTTATTTCTGATTCATGGCTGCTCATCTTTTATATTCAGTTCAGGCTTAGCTGGTCATTTCAGACAGAAAAAAATGGTTTACCTATTAAAAATTGGCCCAGGTGGCAGAAAGTTTTCCCACATATTCTGCAATAAATGAAAAGGAGAAGAACTCATTTTGTTGAATTGTCTTGCTACCATTTAGCTACAATCCTAAACTGATCGTTGCAAATGATTTTTCTTTATTAAGTTCTTGAGTGAGTATCAGGAGCAGGTTATAGGAAAACAAAATAGACGTATTCTAATCCTAGTGTATTTTTGCCTAGGATCTAACGTACTTACCAGCCTCCCCACCCACCCCCATTCCATTAAAGTATGTCATGGTGCTGCAGAGAGTCATTCTGAGTCTTTTTTTCAACATTTCTTCCTCTAGAGTTTCAGTTCCCCTGCAGCTGACTGATAATAAGGCACTGAAGTCAAGAGCACTATATTCTGAATAAAGGAAACTCATCCAAGGTCAGACTCAGGTTGAGCTGCGCAGGGTCTTCCCAAAGAGGCCACTGGAACCCCTTGGAAGCCCTTTGTTCCTCTCTGCTTTGGCCATGTTCATCCCAATGTGCATCTGAAAGAAACAATTAACAGTACGGCACTCCTCTTGGAGTGTCTAGCGCACTGTGAAGCATCCACTGAGGAAAGCCATAAGAGAGATACATCATTTTAACTGTGAGACCGTCAAAGTCATACAGCAGTTGAAGAAACGTCTCCACATGCCTTCCCAGCATGCAGACAGGGACCAGCTGTAGAATCATTTCATATCTGACATGTCATTCCTCCGAAAACTGGCCTCCTGGGCATTTTGGTATGCAAAGATTGGAAGAGGAAAAAATATATATTTTACAAGGCCAAATCCATTTAGCATTTTATAAAATGTAGCAAGGATTTTTCATTTCTTTCCATTTCTCATTTATGCCAAAGGAAGAAGTCCTAGACTTTTATGTTATTGAATAGTAACTTTTTAAAAATAGTTATAAAATAATTTTATAAAATAAAAATAATTATTTACATTATTTCTCAAGTTTAGCAATCTCTGTATAAAGTAGGTGCATATATTGAGCTTGTATTAAAGAATCAGTTTTGTATTTTTTTAAAAAAAATATTATGAGTGCTTTTATGCTGCTTCAATTATCTAAGTTATTTGATTATTTTTTTACTTTCCCTTTTTTCCTTTTTATTATATTGTTATAAATCTTGATACATTGTATTGTTTCAATACAGTGATATTTATAGGATAGGATTAGAAATTATTAACATTCTATTATTTAACTAGCTTAAAGTAATAAAAATAGAAAAAGGAAAGAAAAAAAATCTATCAATATTAATTACCATTTAGGATGTCAGTATTACTTGCATAGAATGATTTGGCCTTTTCATCCAAAGTTAAATACAACATTAACAAAGAACTGTTACAACTCACATCGAAATACTGATTATATGATAATAGTTTCAATCTAATTACTTAATAATAGAATCTCCATTGTATTGTATGTATGTATGTATGTATGTGTGTGTGTATGTGTGTATGTGTGTATGTGTATGTATGTATGTATGTATGTGTATGTATGTATGTATGTATGTGTGTGTGTGTGTGTATATATATATATATATATATATATATATATATATATATGATAGAGGAAGCAAATTTAACAAATGTTAAAATATCTAAAAAGTACAAGGAAAAAAAAGGAAAATAGGAAAATAATAATAATAATAATAATAATAAGAAGAAGAAGAAGAAGAAGAAGAAGAAGAAGGAGGAGAAGAACTTGGTTCCCAGTTAGATATTGTCCTCCCTGTATTTTAAATCATCTGATTCTTAATGAAATGTGCGTAGAATAGTTTTTTAAAACATTAAGATGTTTAACTCCAAGGTATGTTTTTTTGAAATGCAGTACCTTGCTGGCAACCATAATGTAGGAAGGATTTATATAAACTGTACTTTCAAAAAGAAATGAGAAAATTCCAAAAATACAATTTTGCAAGTAAGTGATTCTTACTTTAAAAAATAAATTGCGAGTAAGTTATGGTGGCATCCTTCTGTATAATGTGAGGTAACTTCTGTGCATTATACAGAATGAGATACTAAAATGCTGGAAAGGACTGTGCAATCACTTTTTAAAATATGTAATAAGTTATATATGTTGATCTATAAAAAGAATTCTGAAATCTATAGATAGTCCCTTCATTAGCAAGCAAATTATGAGCAATCTTTCTCAGAACCAACAATTGGGGAGGGGTGGAAATGGAGGGGGGAAAGGGCTGATAATGTTGTAGTAATTAAATTATCATGATCACCCTTAAAATGGAATATAGGAAGAGGCACAGACAGAACTATGTTAGGCTTTATATAGTATATCTGTACTATCTTTCATGTTAGAGAGAGGATTGTTGAGATGAAGATTTATGTAATACTGCTTTCAGATTTTTTGGATATAATGAAATTCAGTTCTGTCACAGATGTGCTGCCACTCTGAGAGAGAACAAAGTAAAGAGTCACAGAGACATTTTTATAAAAAGCGAAGTGGAGATCAGTTGTGGGTGATGCACTACATTTTTAAAAAACCAATAGAAATCAAATTGGAAAGAGTTATCTAGTCGCAGAAGGTACAAGGGTAAGATCTTGTCTCCAAATGATAGATATTCATCTTCCTCCATTTACTGAATCTGGCAAAGCCTGATTCTATGTGAACTTTATCAAAGCATTTAACCCTTTGTGGAAATTCTTTACCTAACCTCTTTTATTTGAACACTTTCCCCAAGGCTATGTACTTCTTCCCATGTTTCTTATTTTCTTCATTATAGTCAGGGACTAAGGAAAAACCTATTTAAGGATCTCCATTTTAAATTCTTGTTCTGCAAAAGTTGGAAAACTGTCTTTTCCCAAGCATCCCTGATCAATCAGAAAATAAAGTAGTTAATGTTCTTTCCCCCTTACCTTATACTGAAATACTGTCATTTAACAGTCAGTTATTATTATTATCGTTGTTATTCAGACAGTCATTCACACCCTAGTCATGTCACAGCTTGACTATTGCAATAGGTTCTACATGCGGCTGCCCTTGATGACCACCCAGAAGCTTCAGATGGTCCAGAATGTGGTGGCACAAGCAGTAATGGGTATGCCTCAGTATGCCCATGTAACACCTCTGCTTCGTGAGCTGCACTGGTTGCCCATTTGCTTCCGGGTGCAATTCAATGTGCTGGTTGTTACCTATAATGTCCTACATGGCATAGGGCCTGGTTATTTGAGGCCTGTCTCTCATAGCATCTGCCTGGCCAATTTGATCTTTCAAGGTTGACATACTCAAAGTTCCTTCAATTAAACAATGTCACCTATCAGGACACCAGAAGCGCACCTTCTCTGTAGCAGTGCCTGCCTTCTGGAATGAGGTTCCCCTGCTCTGCTGTTGTTTCGAAGAGCTAGAAAGACACGGCTCTTTACCAAGGCCTTTGGCAAGGGAGAGTGAGACCACTCGCTTCATCACACTTGCCATCTTTTATCTTTATCTTTTATTGATATTATTGTAATTTCTTTGTTTGATTGTTGTGAGCCACCCAGAGTCGTTGAGAGTTGGATGGCATACAAGTTTAAATCATCTTCATCATCATTGTGGATAGTGGACATTGCAACACCTGGAGACAGCAGAACAGAAGAGAAAGAACTGGAGAAAATCACAAAATATAAAGACCTGCAAATAGAAGTAGAATGGCTGAGGCAAAAGAAAGCAAATATAGTACCAATAGTAATGGTGCCTTGGGTGCAATTCCAATTGGGTGCAATTCAAGCACCACTTGAACACCATCGGCATTGACAAAATCACCATCAGTCAACTGCAAAAGGCAGCTTTCCTTGGAACAGCTTACATCCTGCGACGATATCCTTAATATTATTAAACAACAACATCTGCCTATCCCAGGTCCTTGGGAAGGACTTGATAGGTGGACAAAAATGCCAAGTCCAGTCTAAACATCTGGCTGACTGTGATCAACCCTAATAATAACCATTTTAGCGTTATTATTTTCCAAATCTATCAGTACTCACCCTTGTGGTTCATCAGTGTCACCAACAATCAAACTTCCTCTGAGTCTGGGCCAGTTATGGCTGCTGGAAATCTTAGGTGAGCCTGCAGATCTCTTGCCATTGTTGTAGCAAATTATAATATTAAAAGGTAAAGGTTCCCCCATACAGTCGTGTCCGACTCTAGGGGCCGGTGCTCATCTCCGTTTGTTAGCTGAAGAGCCAGCGCTGTCCGAAGACGCTTCTGCGGTCATGTGGCAGGCATGACGTACGCGGAACACTGTTACCATCCCACGGAAGTGGTACCTATTTATCTACTTGCATTTGTATGCTTTCAAATTGCTAGGTTGGCAAGAGCTGGGGCGAGTGCAGGAGCTCACTCTGTCACGCGGCTCTTGGGTCTCGAACCGCCGACCTTCCGATCGACAAGCCTGGCATCTTAACCACTGAGCCATCGCAAATGATAAAAAAGCAAATTTATTAAATATGTGGGAAGTAATTATAACAACTGTAAAGGCATTTGGAGCTTATTTCAGTAGCCAGTGTGGTAAAAATCCCATTGTTATTAACTAAATGGCTATCAATCTGACAGAACTTGGAATCATTGATTCTAAGGATTGGAAGGGTTCTTGGAGATCATCTAGGCCAGCCCTCAGCAGGAATCCACTATATATAATCAAAGAATGTAGGTTGGAAGGAATCTCCATTTCCAGGCTTCTTGTCTCACTACTGACAAAACTGCAAATCTCCTCTGTTGAATGTTGCCTCCTGTTCTAAGATTGCCTTTCCTCTAATGGCAGCTTTTTCATGTAGTCTAAATTGGCTGCTACTGCTATAACCTGCAGTAGTAAATCCCATACTTTAGCTGTTCACTTTTGCCTCTCCTGAATTTCCCCACCATTTTGGATTTCTGACTCTTTCTCTCTTATATAACCTCTCTCTCTCTTTTACACGCACATATAGAGACACAGAGATGAACACACACACATGAACTCACACATACAGTTTATATTATAACTTTGGGCATGTAATCTACATTCTAATGCTATGATGTTTTCATACCAGGATGATGCCATGATTCCTCAAGAATTCTGGGAGTAGTAATCTTGTGGGGATTCTGTTATTCTCTCTAGTCTACAGTTTTCAAAAAGCCCATATGGAACAGAATGCTGTTAAACCTAGTTCTGAATCAGGGATTGATATGCCAGTAAAGCAGCATGTAAAATGCAGCAAAAAAAACATGCATCACATCTCCAGCCACCAGGAGGAGCTTTCTCCTTTGTTTTTGTTTTTTTCAGCACCATCTTGTAAGATGATATATAAAATGACATTTTTAATTAGACTTCTTGAAATTCCAAAATTATGCTTTTATACAGTACAATTTAATAAGTTTTTAAAAAGCAAAAGAGTTGATTAGCTGGCAAATAACATCTTTTTACATTTTTGTTATCTCAAAATGGCACCCAAAAATCAGTTTTTAAAAACCTTTAGTCTTGAGACAATTAAACTTTATGTAATTCTTCAGAAATCAAAAGGTTCAGTACCCAAGTACTTACATGGTGAGGAAAAGAGGATTAATTGCTTTGTTAAAAATTGGATACAAAATTTGCTGTTCATACAGTGGGTAAGACACCAGGCTTGTAGATTGCACGCTTGGAGGTTCGAATCCCTAGCCCCGCATGACGGAGTGAGCTCCCACACTCGCCCCAGCTCTTGCCAACCTAGCAATTTGAAAGCATGCAAATGCAAGTAGATGAATAGGTACCACTTCGGTGGGATGGTAACAGCGTTCCATGTGCGTCATGCCGGCCACATGACCGCGGAAGCGTCTTTGGACAATGCTGGCTCTTCGGCTAACAAACGGACATGAGCACCAGCCCCTAGATTCGGACACGACTGTGCAGGGGAAACCTTTACCTTTTACCTTTTACTGGCAGTTGATTGAAATAGTTGAAGTATAACTCAAATTGTTACTGCAGAGCTTTCCAAACTGTGTGTCGGGACATGTTAGTGTGTCGGCTGCAGTGTCTGGGTGTGTCGTGGCGGCTGCTGCCTCCGAGCCCTGCCAGGATTCCACGCAGGTCCTAGTGCCTGCCTTGTGCCTTGCTGCCTCCAAACCTGCTGTGATTCCGCGCAGGTCCTAGTGCCTGCCTCGTGCCCTGCTGTAAGAGTGTGTCGCGAAATGATGCATGTCTAAAAAGTGTGTCACCAACATGAAAAGTTTGGAAAGCTCTGTGTTACTGATTGCTCTATGCAAGATCTCTCCCTTTTGAATCTGAGATCATGCAACAGGGAGCCAGATGATTTGATTCACTATGTTTCACTCCCAGGCCGAAGGATTCCTCTACCCTTTGGGGACCCTGTGGGACATAAATACACAAAGAAATGGATTTCAGATACATGATTCAATCCAGTCACAGAACTCCCACTGCCTCATTCAGTTGTGATCCACAACATAACAATAACAGTTTTCCAAAGAGACATGTGCATACTATGGGCAACTAAAATCATAGAAAGCCTAGGTAAATTTGTAGTTAAGCAGCTATTAACTTTGCCCATAGCCTTTAAACTGCAAACACCTAATGAGTGCATAAATTAAGGTGCAAACTAGTTTTAAGTGTGTCCCAAAGTGTTAACTTTTAACTTTATACACAAACATCTACATTACCCAAACTTTCTTGTTCAATGAAACTGTCAGGCTTGCTGATACCCAGTATTGTGTTTATACATCAAAACATGGCAACAGAAAGACAAAGTTCTTAAGCAAAAGAGAAGCAGCAGAATTAATTCACACATTTTGGAAAATTTACAAGACTGCATCCTCCAGGAACCTATTAGAACTAAACTTTGCACAGAGTGAGCAAAATGGACAGACCATTCTCTAATTTATGGAAGGAATCAATGAACAATACAAATGATATCTCAAAGATAGGAAATATGAAATTTCTATCAGAAAGACAGCCTTTGTAAAAAAAAAAATGATGTATTTATGTAAGCATATAATTTATTATGGCCACTCACTCCAGAAGACTCTGGGCAGCTGACAATATCAAATAAATAATTAAATAAATAATTAAAAAGAGTTAAGAATATATGCAACAAACATGGCAGCCCAGACTAAAAACAAGCATACCAATAAAAATACAATACAAAACACGATAGGGGCTTCATAGACACAGTACTCCCAGGCCTGTTAATGGTAGCGGTCTGGTAGTGGTAGAAGAGAGCCAGGCCTTAAGGCGCTTCCGGAACTCCAGGAAACTGGGCACCATACAGTGCATATCTCTGGATGCTGTTCCAGAAGGCAGGGGCAGAGGCAGAGAAGGCACACTTCCTCAATCCCACAAGGTGACAATGTTTAATTGAGGGGATTTGGAGCGCCATTTACATATAATTCATTTATATTTTATCGTTCTGATTAGAATATCCTCCAGAACAATTCTGTTTTCAGCATCTTTCTGCGCACAGAGAGAGGGCCAGCCTGATCTCCACAGGGAGTCTATTCTAGAGACTGTTACTGAGCTGTTACTGAGAAGTAATACCTCCTGGCCTGAGTTACCTTTACCTCCCAAAAGTGGCACTAAGAGCAGTTACTCTCTAGATGAGAGAGCAGGTTGATTCTGGCAGGAGCAAGTGATCCTGTAGGTATCAAGGTGTCAAGGGCTTTATGGGTCAAAACCCGAAGTTTAAATTGCACCCGGAAGCTATCTGTTAGCCAGTACAGGCTCTGCAGCATAGGTGTAATGGGCTCCCAATGATGGATGCTGGTTAACATATGAGCCACTGCATTTTGGACTAACTGCAGTTTCCAAGTGGTCTTTAGTTCCATGAAAAGCATGTTGCAGTAATATACAGCAAGGTGAAATAAGGGCAGGAGCCATTGTAGCAAGGTCCTCTAACACCAAATAAGGCCATAGCTGGTACACCAACTGGAGCTGGGCAAAGGCCCTTCTAGCCATGCCTTCTACCTGCTGCATTGGCGTGATCCATGAGGACCCCCAAATCATGAATCTGCTCCTTTGGGGGTAGTGCCTGTTCATCCAGAGATAATACTGATGTCACTGGAGGATCTCCATGGACAACAATACCTCTTTGTTGTCTGGGTTCAGTTTCAGCCAGTGCTGTCCCATCCAGACCTTGTTAGTCTCCATGCACTATGAAATGACATCTAGCCTCTCCCTTATTATCTGGGACGGTGATGTAAGGTTTGGTATCATCCACATTCTGATAATGATGTAATGGTCAGAAGGAATAACCTTGAGAAAGAGGAGGAAGAGCCACAACTAAGACAACGGTCAGATAAAAGAAATTTGAGTCTGGGCCAGATCTGTAACACAAGTAAGCATCTCAGACAAGATGCTTTGCTCTCACGAAGATGGAGGAAGGGAGGGGGAAGCGCATTCAGACGTGCAAGATTCTGTTACTATAACAGTCTAGGTTTCCTAGTCTAGTCTACCTTGGAAGGCTGATATGTCTATGAAGGTTCTCAGTCATCCAGGTGGAATTGTCTGTAGCTTGAATCATGTCAACTGGATTTCTATTTTCTCAGTGGAAACGTTTCGCTCCTTATCCAAGGAGCTTCTTCAGTCTGAGCAAAGTTAGTAAGGGAATCCTTAAATATGTTGCTGTGTGACCTTACACCTGGGGCTAGGTCATGGTTATTTTTGAGATGTTATTTCTAAGTCCCTTTATCATCTAAAGAAGGATCGTTAAGATCACCATGCTGCTGTTGAGCTTGCGAAATGGTCTTAATCTTCCTAGGCACAGAAGACAAAGCAGGGAGGAAGATAGGGGAAAGATTGTGCCTGAGGCCCCCACCTCTATTCAAGGAAGGATTTTCCAAGTTGGCATAAATGGATTCCTTGACCCCTCTCTCAAACCACCTATCTTCTCTGTCTAAAATGTGAACATTAATGTCCTCAAATGAGTGTCCTTTTTCCTTTAGATGAAGATAAACTGCTGACTCTGGTCCTGTGGTGTTACTTCTCCTGTGTTGGGCCATCCTCCTGTACATAGGTTGTTTGGTTTCTCCAATGTAGAGTTCAGAGCACTCCTCACTGCACTGGATTGCATAAACTACATTGCTTTTCTTGTGTTTTGGAATTTGATCTTTGGGGTGTACAAGCCTCTGTCTCAGTGTGTTGGTGGGTTTGAAATATACAGGTATGTGGTGTTTGCCAAATATCCGTTTTATCTTTTCAGACACGCCAGCCATGTAAGGAACGACCAGGTTCTTCCGTTTACTCTGAGTCTCAGCCCTATCTGTCGCTGTTTTAGGTCTGGTAGATTTAGATTTGGTGAAGGCCCAATTTGGATATCCACAGGCCTTCAGAGCTGTTCTCAGGTGCTGCTTTTCATTCTTTTTGGAATCCATGGAGGTGGGGATGGTTTCTGCTCTGTGTGACAATGTCCTGATGACTCCTAGTTTGTGCTGCAGTGGATGGTGGGAGTCAAACATCAGATATTGATCTGTGTGTGTGGGTTTCCTGTAGATCCCTATTTCTAGCTTGCCACCGGTCCCAATGAGGACTTCACAGTCTAGGAATGCCAGTCTGTTGTCCTTGGTGTCTTCTCTGGTGAACCTAATGTTGGCATCTATAGTGTTTATATGGTCCGTGAAGGCCTGTACTTCCTGGGCCTTGATTTTGACCCAGGTGTCATCCACATACCTAAACCAGTGGGTGGGCACCGTTCCCTGGAATGTGTTGAGTGCTTTCTTCTCCACTTCTTCCATGTATAAATTGGCCACAATGGGTGACACAGGAGAACCCATGGGAGGCTGGTAGATACCCCATGTGTACATTCATGCATATACAGATAATCTTCACTTACCGACCGGCCGTTTAATGGCCATTCAAAGTTACGATGGTACCCCAAAAGTAGATTTCTGACTGGGCCCAAAATCATGACCCTCACAAGGCCTAAGCGATCACGTGACTTGGATTCGGCCATCCCGGAAGCGGCTGCCATTTTGGGTCACATGACTGCCCTTTGGTACAGGAAGTCCTCCAGGCTTACGACACTGGATTTTTGAGGCAGCAGGCGCGGTCACGTGGTCTCACTACTTCCTGTGATTTAGCAGCTGGCAGAGGGAGGCTTGTGTGTTTCTTACTGTACAGGAAAAGTAAGTACTGTACTTATGCTTGCCTTTAATTTGTTCCCAGTTTTTGTTTAACTTAAGTAGAGATTTGTATGGTGGCATGCATGTTCCATCCTCTGCTTGTCTGATTTGTAATTATATTTAACAATACTGAATGCTGGTTTACTGTTTTTAAAACAGTTGTTTTATAAAAATCAGATTTATATACAGTACTGTACAGTAATAAAAGCTGCAGAGTTTACTACAGCAGGAAAAAAAGTTACAGTACTGTACAATACCTTTAAACCTGTTTAGTACTGTGCTGTAGAATAAAGATTCCAATGAAGACCTTACAGCAAATGTTTTTAATAATCAACCAGTAATATTAGTTGAAAATAACAGTAATATTAACTGAAAATAATACTACTGTAGCCACAGAAGCATTTCCATAGTCGTGTTTTGGTGGAAAACATATGACTATCACACTCTGCCCCCCACAGTACTGCAAAGTAACTCGTGGTTCGCTTAACAACCGCACCGTTTGCTTAACAACCAAAGGAAACCACAAGCCCCAATCTTGAATCAGTTAATGACCGCTGTGACTTGCTTAACAACCATGGTGAAAAAAGGTTGTAAAAATGAATCTGGACTCGCTTAACAACCGTTATGACTTACAACTGAAAATCTGGGCTCAATTGTGGCCATTAAGTGAAGACTACCTGTACATGGAAAACAATCACGTATTTTATTGTTGTAGAATTACAGACAATTTGAAACAAAATATCTTACACAAGTATGACCTATGCAATACTTTTCCAAATATGCAATCCCCCTCCAAGCATGAGATAGCAGAAGACCACCACATATATAAGGCATCTGCTTGGGGAAGGCTTTCCTATGTAAAACCCATTGTATTAATTATCAAAGCATAGTTAGCCAGTCTGATTTTGTCAATTTACCAATTGTGCAGCTTTACTAATCAGAGAAACAGTAAATATGCACGATGATACATCTATATCAGAATATATAACCCTATAATAGGAAATAAAATGGTGATTTGTGATGGAGGAAAGGAGTGCCTTCTCCCTAGCCTACAGCGTACCTTATGCTGTATAACAAGGAATGTTCTTGAACGACATAGAAAACCTAGTATAACAAGCAAATGTTTCCTAATCAACACAACAAAAAGGGGCAATATAAATAATAATATACATTGGGAAAGAGGATGGAATATTGTCCATGAGAAGAACTGTGCATCTCCCATGGACATTTTCAAAGAGTTATTTAGCAACGAAACTGGCCCTAAGTCCACTGAAAATATATATTTTTTAAAAAAGTCAGCTTTTCATACACCAGTAACTCACAGACTATCAAGGACCTTTCTGCATCAGTGTAGACTCCAAGGCTTAAAAAGCCAACTCTTTCTGCAGTTGTATCTTTACAAACAGGGAGGGTGTTGAAAAGGTGCTTATGGTATGACAATCTTTTCTTAAACGTGGAAGAAGATGTTTGAGTGAATAATAGGTACACCTATTATTTGTATTATACACAAATAGGTACTGAGAGTAACTAATTTATATTTTTAATATATTTTAAAATTGTGTTCACCTCTTAAACCCAGTGTACAAGATAGGTAGGGCTCTCACATCCTGCTGTGCCTTTCCAGTGATTAAAAGTCAAAATGCAAAAGGTTGAAATAATTCCTGTAGTGCCACCTTCTGGCCATATAGGTTAGAGATGTGGTGACTAGATGATTCAGCCCTTCCTCCCCCCACCACAGGTGATAAATCAATGTCATAGAATATAAATAAAATCAAACTTGATTAAAAGGAGATATAAAATGTGTTAATCTCTTTCTCAGCTGCCTAAAATTGGAAGTGATTCTTTTCCAGACATATTTCTCACAGAATTCTCTTTAGGAAGAATTATTGGGATAAATTGGATGGAATACAAGAATTCCAGTATCTGGGGGTTTTTTAGTCTTAGGACCAATACATCCCTGTATACAGTACATTAGAATAGAGACTTTCTGGTTTTCTTTATATCTGCCTTCTTATGATCCAGTGAGGAGGTGTGTCTCTTCACTCATAATGGGGAAGTTGCATCCGGCTCTTTACATGATGGCCTCTTGAATCTTCATCAGACTGGGAAGTCTTTCTATGTATCCAAATGCACACATTCACTGTGGAAGAAGATACTTGTATGGCTGACCAGATCATGGTAATACATCAGCTTGAAAATTAGTTTAGAAAGAAACAAACCAAGAAAAAATTCAATGTTCCAGACAAATCACATGCTACAAATGAAGAGCTTTATGTTGAAAATATTATAGATCACATGAAGATTCTAAAGAAAAAATACATCTTCATGTATACTGTATATCCTGAAATAGGGATGAAGGCTGAAATTAAATAACCTATTTCATAACTTGTATAAAGAGATAAAGAACATGAGTCTTTATATCCACAGCAAACAGAAATAAAAAACTAGCATAAATTCTTATCTACCTATTCATACAGAAATAGAAGATTCTTGAAGCAAATGCTTTGATAATCTGGGTTTCTAGCTTCTTGGAGATTCCAACTATTCATTAGAGGCTGTTGGAAGATGGAAATCTTGCCTACTCTCTTTCCATGGATTTCTTTTAAAAAGATCAAATCTTTTCTGTATCTAGCAGAGGGAAGGGCTGGAGTATCTGACTCTGTGCAATTGTCAAGCATGCAGATTGTTGAGTCTGTAGTCTAGTCTGGTGTGCAATCTACATTCCCCGAAAAACAAATATTTGGACACATAACGGCAAGTCTGTGGCTTGAATCATGTCAACTGGATTTCTATTTTCTCAGTAGAAACGTTTCACTCCTTATCCAAGGAGCTTCTTCAGTCTGAGTAAAGTTAGTAAGGGAATCCTTAAATATGTTTCTAGGGTGGCTGTGTGACCTTGCACCTGGGGCTAGGTCATGGTTATTTTGAGATGTTTATTTCTAAGTCCCTTTATCATCTAAAGGAGGATCGTTAAGTTTACCCTGCTGCTGTTGAGCTTGCGAAATGGTCTTAATCTTCCTAGGCACAGAAGACAAAGCAGGAAGGAAGATAGGGGAAAGGTTATGCCTGAGGCCCCCACCTCTATTCAAGGAAGGATCCTTCCTTGAATAGAGGTGGGGGCCTCAGGCATAACCTTTCCCCTATCTTCCTTCCTGCTTTGTCTTCTGTGCCTAGGAAGATTAAGACCATTTCCTTGAATAGAGGTGGGGGCCTCAGGCATAACCTTTCCCCTATCTTCCTTCCTGCTTTGTCTTCTGTGCCTAGGAAGATTAAGACCATTTCGCAAGCTCAACAGCAGCATGGTGATCTTAACGATCCTCCTTTAGATGATAAAGGGACTTAGAAATAAACATCTCAAAATAACCATGACCTAGCCCCAGGTGCAAGGTCACACAGCCACCCTAGAAACATATTTAAGGATTCCCTTACTAACTTTACTCAGACTGAAGAAGCTCCTTGGATAAGGAGTGAAACATTTCTACTGAGAAAATAGAAATCCAGTTGACATGATTCAAGCCACAGACTGTTCCACCTGGATGACTGAGAACCTTCATCGACATAACGGCAAGTGTCATTAGAGAAGACTCAGGGGCTTGAAAAATTAAAAGGCAATCAAGAAAGATTTTGGAAAACTTATAAAGAAGAATGTCATGGGTTAAGGTTCTAGAACTGTTTGTTTCAGTATGCAAAAACAATTAATTAAATACCAGATTAATAATGCACTTAAACATTATTTCAGAATTCTTTACAAGAAGATAAATACTGTGGCATGTTACAAAATTACAGGTTTAAGCATATTGGGTATACAGTAGATCCTCTTGGTTTATTTTTACTACCTGCCTGTCATTTTTTATCCTTCTTCATACTCCCAGGTTAGACCTTTTCATAATGTTATATTTGCATTTATGCAAATGAAATGATACATCCAAATAAGTAATAATGCATTTCTCTCCTAAAGAGAGATGGTAAGTATGAATAAAGCTGCTTTTAATTAAATATAATTTGTGATGATAAACTAGACCTGTCAGGAAAAGAAATCTGCATGTCTCTGACTAGTTGTCATTCAACCTGATAAAAGATGGATTGATTAAAAAATGTCTTTCAAAAAAGAGATTTTGGTGACAATCTCATGGGTGGAGTATGGTGCTCTGTTCATGCACTTATTTAGTTACAGGTTTATTTATTTATTTATTTATTTATTCAATTTATTCCCCGCCCATCTCCCATACAAGGGACTCTGGGCGGGTTACAACAATCAAAGTTAAAAACAATACAATAATTTTTAAAAAATACAGTATAAATAAATAAAATACAAGATGGGGGACGTAGGGAACGTAGCATAGTGTTGCTACGGGGCTAGCCAACCCCAAGAGGCACTCCCGCCTCTGTTGTCCCAGGCCAGGTGGCAGAGCCAGGTCTTAAGGGCCTTCCAAAAGGTCAGGAGGGAGGGGGCCAGTCTCACCTCCGGGGGCAAGATATTCCATAGGGCGGGCGCTATCGCAGAGAAGGCACGCCTCCTGGACCCCGCTAGATGGAATTCTCTTGTTGAGGGGGTCCGAAGCATGCCCTCTCTGCATGCACGGGTGGGGCGGGCTGACGTTATTGGGACGAGACGGTCCCTCAGGTACCCTGGTCCTATGCCATGTAGGGCTTTAAAGGTGATCACCAACACCTTGAATTGGACCCGGAAGGTTGGCCAAGCAGTATGTATAAATGGCTTATCTTTCATTGGAAGTCATCTATCTAGTAGCCTGTGGCCTCCTTGCTTCCCAAGTGTCAATTAAATCCCAGGGAAGATTTTATGTATATTTATGGGCGGAATTTATGTATATAAAGTTAAAGCATATATATAGTTGTTTCTACCTGTCCAATCCAGTCAGGCAGGATAGGCATGCTTCAGGTCCCATCGGCCAAAGAATGCCGGTTGGCAGGGCCTGGAAGATGTGCCTTTTCCGCCATAGTGCCCACCTTATGGAATATTCTCCCTCTGGAGATCAGGATGGCCCCGACCCTGCTGGCCTTTCATAAGGCCCTAAAGACCTGGTTCTGTGCCCGGGCCTGGGGCCCTGAGTGTGTGCAGTGACCTCCTTCTTGGTTGTGTTGGTGATTTGGGTTGTTGTTTCTCAGCTGCTTGTATTTTAATTTTTATAATATTTGTTATTTTTATTTTAATTCTGTTTGCTGCCCAGAGTCACTCAAGTGGGCGACCATATAAATTGGATAGATAAATAAATAAACATGCACACACACATTCAAGCACAATAAGCAGTTTTTTTAAAATAAAAAAATCCTTATTGTCCTGTTTCTTTCTAATATCTTCTAAATCTGTTCTTACCATAAATGCTATAATAGGACGGTACCTATACCTTTTGCCTTTTAAATAATTTGAGCTGTTTGGGAGTTGAGACTCTACTTCACATCACTTGAAAACAACGTAAAAAGGTGCAACACTGGATTTTTTTTTTAAAAAAAAGCACAGTGAAAAGTATGCAGCTCAGGGAAAGAAAAATAGTAATTAAAAAAATTTCTGGTGTGTTTTCAACTAGTAATCTTCTATTTACAAGGCAACAGTTATAGCCATTGTGCTATTACAGCATTCATGTTAAAAGGTAGCTTTAAAAGGTATTAGAGAACATGGTAAACACTGCTTCATTTCAGGGAGTGTTCCTTTTTCTCCAAAGTAGCCAAGGAACTGCTGGGATTAGCCTGTATCAAACTGAAGTGCATTATCTAAAATGGCAGGAGAGCTTGACACGATATAACTTGGAAAAGTGTACTTCAGAAGTGGAGCAGAGAAACATGTCTTGAGGCTACTTTGACAGTGAGGGGGGGATCAATAGAGGGCAATGTTGTCTATTTCTGCCCCCCAGAAACAGTTGCCTACCCATTCTGGTGATGGGCAGATGGACAATATGGATAAGCCCTAAGTGTAGCCAGTACAGATATCAGCATGATGGAAAGTTGAGTAACAGAAAACAGCAACACAAGTCGCAGCACTCTCTTCCATTTCCAATTAGTCCTCAAGCTGAAAAACACCACCAATAAAATTTTTGAAATTGTCAAGCATTTTGAGTATAAAATAAAAAATAGAAGTCCTTTTATCAGGGGAAGAAAGCATTTGAGAAATTGCAAGAGCAATTTCAGCATAGTATTATGAAGAACATCACACCAAATGTCCCTTGAATCCATACCTTTTAATGCTAGTTGGAGATGATGGGAGTGGTCTGGAAAGTATCACATTGGGGGAGGCTGCCCTGTTCAATCTGC
The DNA here is from genome assembly GCA_023362775.1 of Charina bottae. Taxonomy (NCBI): domain Eukaryota; kingdom Metazoa; phylum Chordata; class Lepidosauria; order Squamata; family Charinaidae; genus Charina; species Charina bottae. Next base: position 111,466,180 of record JALMGJ010000001.1, read on the forward strand.
TGCTTTTCACAGTGGTTAGCTAAATACTTCCAGGAAACCTATTAAGATAAAAAGTAGAACTCCTTTCCATTTTTAATTACTCCAGTAACATTCAGTGGGTGATGGAAGGTGGGAAAAAGGGACAGGAACTTTCCAAGCACACACATACACAGCTCTTCTCTATTTACAGTGATATTTCCTCTATACAATAGCCTTAGCTTAGCAAACTGTACTGTATATGTGCAGTTCTAAACAGACAATTTCAAATGAAGTCTTTTACTACAGTGTCTTATTTGTTTCAGTACCTTCTTCCCTCTCTCAGCTTCTTTCTGTGCTTTCCCTTCTGTGCTTGCTTCTCTTCAAAGGAGGAATCATAGGATTGGAAGGGATCTTGGAGGTCAAATAGTCCAACTCTCTACCCAGTGTAGGAATCCTCATACCATCCCAGACAAATGGCTGTCTCATTTTTCTTGAAAACTTTCAGAGATGGAGCACCCATGATTTCAGGAGGCAGGCTGTCCCACTGTTTAATAACTCTGAGAGTCAGAAAATTCCTCTTTATTTCAAGTTTGAATCTTTATTAAGCTTCCACCCATTGGTTCTTGTCTTACCCTCAGGTGCTATGGAGAATAAATCCACACTCTCTGCCCTGTGACATCCCTTCATATATTGGAAGACTGCTGTAATGTCTCCCCTTAGTCTTTTTTGTTTTTTAGGCTGAACATACAAAGTTCCTTTAACCACTTTTCATAGATTTTAGCCACCAAGCCCCTTACCACCTTTGTTACTCTTCTCTGCACTCTTTCCAGTTCCTTAGCATTTTCTGCGTATTGTGGCAGCCAGAACAGGATGCAGTATTCCAGGTGTATCTAACAAGTGCAGCATAGAACAATACTATCACTTCCTGTGATCTTGGCACTATACCTCTATTGATGCAGCCCAAAACTGCATTGGCTCTTTTGGCAGCTGCAGCAAATTGCTGGCTCACGTTTAATCTGTGGTTTAAAAGGACTCCCAGATCCTTTTCACAAGCGCTAAGCCAGGTATCACTTATCATGTATCTGTGCTTCTGCCTAAGTGCAGAATCTTACAGTTCTCACCATTGAACAACATTTTGCTGGGCAGGGCCCAGTGTTCAAATCTGTCAAGATCCTTCTGAATCTGAAGCCTGTCTTCTGGAGTGTTAGCAATCCCCCCCCCAACTTTGTGTCATCTGTACATTTGATGAGCATCCCTTCTATTCCCTCATCTAAGTCATTTATGAAGAATAACTGTGAACATTGAAGAGTACTGTGCCCAGGATGGAACCCTGAAGTTCTGCACTGCATATTTCCCTCCAGGAGAATGGGAAGAGGGAAAAATAAGTCTTTTCCGGGCTTCTTGGGTTCCAGCGCTTTTGTTAAGCTATCCTTTACGACATCTGGTCTGTTCTCTGAAAACTACAGTGCTTTCCACCAGCCAGTTCGCTCATCAGACCTCTCTCTCTCTCTCTCTCTCTCTCTCGCTCGCTCGCTCGCTCGCTCGCTTCTGCTTGCTCCAGCTGGGTCTCCAGTTGCAGATTCCTCCTCTTTGATACACACAGTATCGCTAGTCCACACTAGCAATAACAACTCCAGGAATGCCCAACAACCTCCTCTTTCATTACTTAATGCTTCTACCATTTTATATGTTTGCAGCTGGAAAGCAGATGTGCCTGCATCCAGGTGTTTTAATCAGACACAAGTCTTCTGATTTTGGCCCACAGAGGGAAAAATAATCTTGAGACCATTGCATCATCCCAAATCCATCCAGCAACTTACTCTCCCACAATGGGGAAACATATATTTAGGGAATGCATTTTTTTGAAAAAAATAGACTTTTCCAGTTTTTTTATTATTTTATTTTTTAATTTTTATCCCGCCTTTATTATTTTTACAAATAACTCAAGGCAGCGAACATACCTAATACTCCTTCCTCCTCCTATTTTCCCCACAACAACAACCCTGTGAGGTGACTTGGGCTGAGAGAGAGTGACTGGCCCAAGGTCACCCAGCCGGCTTTCATGCCTAAGGCGGGACTAGAACTCACAGACTCCTGGTTTCTAGCCCAGCACCTTAACCACTAGGCCAAACTGGTTCTCTGTTTGTTATCTGTTCTGTTTACAGAACAGTTGAGAAAAATGCTATTCTGATTATCAGAATAGTTTACTCATTTTATTTATTTCATTTGTTTACTCATTTTATATTGAAATGTTGATTTGTAAATGAGGAATATTTTGGCAATCCATTTCTTCCCAAGTTTATACTGGAAGCATCTTATAGTAATCATACTGTGTCCTTTATATGAACAAGGAAAGTGTGCTTTTACTGCATATGTTTATGTAAATTATAACAAACTCCATCCTTTTAACAACTCTCATTGATTTTTATTTATTTTATTATGCCAGTTTATTCTGGCACAGTCTGTCTCCTGAAAAAGGGAAGATTGGTCTAGATTAGCAAAACTCCACTCATGTTTTTTAAGTCAAATCTGTTTATACCAGTTGATAATTTATACCTGCTAAATATAGTAGTTGAGTATGAATTTAGTCTGTATGATTATCCTGTTTGGTGCACCTGTAAAGCTTGCCCATTTCATAAAACATTTAAGTGTTCAAATGAAGGAATACGGAAGAGTAATGTCATTCAGTCCTAAGCGTATTCGGCACAAAACTCACCCAGCTATGGCATCTTTTGGAGAAATACAGAAAGAGCTTCTTTATATTTGTCCATGCAGCCTGACATTATTTATTCTAATTTGCTATATCCTTCCCAGATATCAGCAGAGGATCTTTCTCCTCCTCCTCTGCAACTTGATCCTTTTTAACTGAAAACATAAAAGATTGAACTTGGGAACCATGGATAAACTTCCATAAACAAAGGTGATAATGTCAAAACATGGACCATTCCTCATGCGTTAAAAGTATTTCTAAGCTGTATCCCAAATGACAGATGGAACTAACTTTATATATTCTTCCAAGAGTCTGTGGAATTCATAGAATCTGGATAACAAAGCTAAATTTGAATCATTATCCCTGAAATCTATGTTTCTTTCCACTGTGAGGATTTATTTATATTTTTAAATTGTGGGGGGAAGCACATAGGCCTGTGGCCCACATCCCTGTTTAAAGTAATACAATTCAGAAATAGTTTAACATCTGATGGGCTACAGGTAGTCCTCGACTTACAATCACAATCGGGACCAGAACTTCTGTCGCTAAGAGAGGCGGTCGTTGAGTAAGTCACACCCAATTTTATGATCTTTTTTGCCACGGTCGTTAAGCGAATCCGGCTTCCCCCATTGACTTTGCTTGTCGGAAGCTGGCTGGGAAGGTTGCAAATGGCGATCATGTGGCCCCGGGATGCTGCAACTGTCATAAATACATGCTGGTTGCCAAGTGCCTGAAGTTTAATCACATGACCGCAGGGATGCTGCGACGGTTGTAAGTGTGAGGACTGGTCACAAAGTCACTTTTTCCAGTGCCATCGTAATTTCAAACAGTCACTAAACAAATGGTTGTAAGTGCGAGAACTACCTTTGTGTAGGAGGTTCCCAAATATTGTAGCAGGAAATGCTGATGTTCAGTGTTTCAGTAATTCAGTTTGATTATCTTCACCATTCTGCACCCCCAGATCAGTTTTCACTGAGCCATTTGGGGAATTCTCCCACCAACATAGGGATCCCTCCTTCCCTTCCCTTCCCTTCCCTTCCCTTCCCTTCCCTTCCCTTCCCTTCCCTCCCTCCCTCCCTCCCTCCCTCCCTCCCTCCCTCCTTCCTTCCTTCCTTCCTTCCTTCCTTCCTTCCTTCCTTCCTTCCTTCCTTTCAGCATAGTGGTAGTTTAGGGGATTAGCATTGTGCTAATTATGTTTTACTGAATAAACCACAATTGTCTAAGTTTATACAGGATACAGGGGCTGGGTTTATGATCAGAACCACAAACAAACAAACCAAATTAAGGCTGCACAAAATATACAAGCCCAATCATACCCTGAACTCTAGAAAATGGAATAAATCATCTGGGAAAAGCAGGGGTGAGAAACCTCCAGCCACAGTGCTACATGTATCCTTGGCCTAATTGTAATAGTTATCAGTTCGCTCTTGAAGGAAGAAACATGTATTCCTTGATAGGGTGGGGGAAAAGAGAGAGAGAAGAGAGAGTCAGAAAAAGGAGTGCGGGTATCAGAAAAAGATGGGGGGGGGTGCTTTATTCCTATCTATAACCAGCACGTGGTTCCTGGCTACATCTCTAAAAGGAAGGCAACTAAAAAACTTGTCCACCTGAAAATAACTGAAAAGCATGTTAGCACGAGCTAGGTGCTTCTCGTTACAGAGTTAAAGCAACATTGAAGCACTGTTGAACACTAAAGCGTTGTCTGTGTATGCACGTGCACATGCAGACAACTAGGGGCCAATTTTAAAGTAGTAAGCAGCGATGTGCATCTTCCAAAGGACACTGCTTCTAGTAGGGGTGCTTCACTTGTGCCACTTGTGAAGCACATATTTCATACGCTTTTCAAAGACCCATTTATTTCCAAGTTCTATATGACAAAGACAGGCTACCCCAGAATATGAGATGAAAAATACTGTTTTCTAATAAGAAACCCTACATAAGTAATTGTAGCAGATACTCCAAAGATTTCTACTACCCTCCTCTTCCATCTGTGATTACAGATACAGATTTTTTAATCAGCCATCTCCATGGCTTTATAAGTGTTAGATTGCAATTCTTGTAATTCCCAGTTAGCACAACCACACTTCTAGAGGGCTCCAAGCAGTGAATGCTAAGTAAGACTGTTTATGTAATCTCAGCCTGGACATTTCTCTAAGGTCCCTTTCAGTTTCTGTTCATTGTTCCCAATATAGCAGCATATAGCATAACTTTACAGTACTACCCAGTTTGTGGGAATCATTTGTAAGGAATGAAAGTAGGATCCTCCACTCATTTGTTTATTTTATTAATGGGAATTAGCTGAATGGAAGAAAATGGGCCCAAACAAAATCCATTTGATAAGGGAGGAAAACAGGCTGGAAACAATCAGAGAGAGGCAATGAATGAACGTATCTTGCTAATGGCTGGCTGGTTTCATTATTAATATCGCTATAATTACGTTAAGCTTCTCTATTAAGTCAGCAGACCTGGAGTATTGGTTACATTTCATTTCTTAAAAACAGGTCCATTTTTCAATTATATCTTAATCTGCAGTGCCTTTACTGGCCTGAATAATAGAAGTAACGAGGGAAGAGGCACAGTACTTCAATCTTTGGGCACCTTTACAGATGTTGATGGAAAACAGAATGTGTTAATGTCAGATATTCTAGCCAAGAGTATAGTTCAACCTGGCTACAGTTCTGAGTATACTTTGTTCATTCATGTATAAGTAAGGACTTGGAAGAGGCAGTGGAGTCTCACCTACAGGTGCTCTCCTTATCTTCCGTACACAGAGCTGCAAGCATAGATTCTAGTTAGGTATTCACACCTGGTAAGAAGTTCAACTTAGAAAAAAGAAAATGTAGAATAAAACCCAGAAAACAGGAGAGAAAGAAACTGGGCATATACTAATGTATATGTAAAAATGCACATTGAGAAATAATTGATATAATTTAAATAGGAATGCAATGCTTCTCACCAGGACAGGGAAGACCATGGCCAAATTATTTGTGTACCAGCTCAATCTGCTGTTCATGTGCCAATTGTTGATGGACAACTTCAGCAGCTACTTAGATTGGAGATGAAAAAAATGCCCTCTATAGAAAATAATGTTAGAGTTATTCTATGTAGAATTCATACGAATGGATTCCTTCACTCTGATATTCTTTAGCTGGTAAAGACAGTATTTTTCCATACAGTGTTCACAAAACATTCCACCAGTAAACACCAGGTGTGTGACCTTCGCTAGCCAAAACATAGTGATATCAGTCCAAAATACCTTATCTCATGGGAACCGCTTTCCCGGAGGGGAGACAATGTGCAACACTGCCATCTCATGGCGATTTATAGTAAGTACAACTGTTTAATGCATTGTAAGCTTGAAAATGTCCTGACCCACATATAGCCAATCAGAATGCTGAAACAAGGGTATATCTCAGCTATGAACTATGGGTCTATACTCTTCTCTTCTTCTTGACTTCTATCTGTCCTGTTGCCATGTACTCTGTTCCTGGACTGTAACTATGCCTGGCCTTTGTATGGGCCATGATTTTTACTTCACATCTGCTGATGGAACTCTGCGTATGCTTTGTTGTTTTTTCCTTTTGCAATAATGTACCATATCCATTATTGCCTTATGCTACAATAAAATATTGTTAGCCCTACACGCTGCACTCTGTTTGGATTACTCTGCGCCTGGAACCCCATTAAGCCAGCAATATCCCACAAATAATGTAGTTATTCTAAGTTTAGGCTGTTTTTGATCTAATTAACGCATGGTGAATTCAGAAACTATCCTCCAAATGTAAGGCTAAAAGGGGAAGAAGCCCATGCTTAATAGCTCTGGCCCTGACAGCTTCACATCCTAATACTGCATGCTTTGCCTCGTCTGGCATCCATATATTGAATGTGGTCATCTGCAAAATGTAAATGCAATGCAGACACTCCACACAATCTGGACTTTTCATTGTCAAGTGCTCTCAGTTGTGTAAAGTGCTAGTGCATATTCAGATGAACTTGAAGAGACTCCTTCCTGGGCAAACCATTGGCAGTTAAGAGTGGGACGTGTGGTGTTGGGACCAGGAAGGATGCCCTGTTCGCTTTCCATTCATTTACCATATGCATGAAAGAGAACTTATGAAAAAAGTCATCATTTTTGCTCAGTTCTTCCTGGCTAGGTGGTCAACCAGAGAACTGGATGACATCTGTAGTCAAACAATGTGATAGAACCCTAAGGAATTAGCATGGACAATTCAAATTCAGCTTGCATTTTCAAATGTTTTGATACATTTAAAAATTTTACTAAGTGAAAACTAGTATATCAAGAAGATAGGTTACAGTATATGTAGTTTACTTCTTGGTCTGCTAACTTTCTGTTGTAAGGAAGCATTCACAGATGTGGTATCTCACCTTTGGCTCCAAATAGTACCTTTCCAAATATCCAGCCTACTCATTCTCCTATCTCAACTGCAGCATCCAGATCACAATACATTGGCAAGTTTATTTATGGTGCTGAACCTGTCTTATTTTTTAATGAAAGGCTTTTGCAGATTCCTTCAGCTGCATGACCTGGGCCTGTGCATGGAGGAACAGGGGAAGCATGGAGTTTATGCATCATATCAAAAGTGGTTGCCTATATTTTTATGGGAGGGTAAATTGTTCTAAAGCTGTTCATTCATTTTTGGTAGCATTACTATGGTCAAAAAGACTAATTGAACTCAGTTGTGCTGAGTAAGTAAGAGTAAGGCAAGAGTAAGCTGCTGCCAGGTACTTTTGACTTTGACAACACAAATGTTTGCAGACTTAGTACAGATGAAGAAACTTAAGAGACTTGAGAGAAAAAATACTTTGTGCCATTGAGGGTTGCCAAGTCTTTAATGGGCAAATAAGAATTTCCTAGACATTCTTTATAGTATTGCGATGACATTGGATAATTGTAAGCATCTGACCCCAGAGTTTACATTTAAAATGCATCACACTTTCCTTACATCCCCCCAAATTCTTATTATTACATTACAAAAAAAAAAAAAACCCAGTAAAGATAGAGAGAGAAATATGATAATATGTATTATCCCAGTAATTACAAACATGGTATTGAGAGAACCATACAGTAGCTCTTGCAGATGGACCCAGGTTATGGCAAACCTAGACAGCATATTAAAAAGCAGAGACATCACCTTGCCGACAAAGGTCCGTATAGTTAAAGCTATGGTTTTTCCAGTAGTAATGTATGGCTGTGAGAGTTGGACCATAAGGAAGGCTGAGCGCTGAAGAATTGATGCTTTCGAGCTGTGGTGCTGGAGAAGACTCTTGAGAGTCCCTTGGACTGCAAGGAGGTCAAACCAGTCAATCCTAAAGGAAATCAACCCTGACTGCTCATTGGAAGGACAGATGCTGAAGCTGAAGCTCAAATACTTTGGCCACCTAATGCGAAGAGAGGACTCACTGGAAAAGACCCTGATGCTGGGAAAGACTGAAGGCAAAAGGAGAAGGGGACGGCAGAGGATGAGATGGTTAGATAGCATCACCGATGTAACGAATATGAATTTGAGTAAACTCCGGGTGACAGTGGAGGACAGGAAGGCCTGGCGTGCTATGGTCCATGAGGTCACGAAGAGTCGGACACGACTAAACAACTGAACAACAACAACAACTCTAGGTAGAACTGAATCTCTCCTGCTAGCAATTCCTTATGCGCACAGAAAATAGCAAATGGGTGGTAGGTGACCACGGTGACCACTCTCCATGTTTGTCCATGTCTACTCAGAATTAAGTCAAATTCACCCAAAGTTTTCTTTCCATCTCTCCCTCTCCCATTATTTAACAAATGTATATAATAATACATCCCGCCCCCAGTCCAGATGTTCTGCCTCATAGTGGCAGGAAGGTATTCCTGGAGGGATGAGCAAAAAACTCTGGGAGTAAAGGGCAACAATATATAATACCATCACAGTAACCCAAGGTGTGAAGGTTATCCCAGCTGCCCAGGGAAAGCAGGTAGGCACCTATATCAGACAATAGTGATATACATAGATGCTGGAAGCAGATTATCACTTTAGTAATAACAACAAAGGCATTGTTCCATGCTGCACAGGAAAAGGCAATGGTAAACCATTCCTGTATTTTATCAAGAAAACCATACGGATAGAAAATATAAAATGATTGCTGATACAGTGCTGGATGATGGGCCCCTCAGGGCGGAAGGCACTCAACATGCTACTGGGAAGAGCTGAAGATCTTTTGGATTTAATTGTGTTTATAACATGCATAGATTAAAAGCCTTTGGAACATCTAGTCGCTGATGTTGCCATGCAGAAAAAGAAAATCCCAAAGCTGCAAAGAAAGAATTACAATAGAAACATGGAATGAAAGAAACACAAACAAGCTCGCTCAACACAGTGAAAGATGAAATGAATCTCACAGTCATGTTAGGCATCAGCAAATTGAGATGGACTGGAATTGGACACTTTCAGTCAGAAGATCACACTCAGGATACAAAAAATAAAGAAGGAACAGTGTCGCTTTCATAGTTAGGAAGGATATAGCAAAAACAGGACTTGGCGACTATATGATCAATGACCAAATAATAGCAATTAGACTTCATGGACAAGCCTCACCCAACTCGCACTCAGCTTGCGCCAGCCCTCCCCGGTTCCCCTGGCCTCCCTTGACTCACATGCGGCCTGTGCTGGCACTCCCCGATTCATGTGCAGCCTGTGTTGGCCCTCCCAGGGCCTCCCCCCCCTCCCTGACTTGTGCAAAGCCTGCACTGGCCCTCCCAGGTTCCCCTGGCCTCCCCCAACCCCCACGGCATCCTCCACCACCACCCCTGCAGCACCCCTGCACTTCTTACCTGGGACTCCTGCCTCTTCCCGCTTAATGACCCACACCTCCTGGGGTTATGACAGCAACTGGGACTGCTGGGATTGCCGCTGCTAAGCGATGCAGTCACGTGATGTCACACTTTACAACCGCATTGCTTAGCAATGGCAACCCCAGTCCCAATTGCTGTCATAACCCGAGGACTACCTGTACATGTATAGATTGCAATATGCACAGACTTCCAACTCAAATAGGAAATGCACTTGTCAGATATCCAAAAGCAACATATGGATGTTCAGTTAAGGGTGAAGAAGTTGTTCCTCCATTGGGCTTTTTGATGCATGGAACTTCTGAATACAATTAATGCATGAAGAGATGAGGCGGACTCTTCTCTCTGTGTGAACTCCAGTGCTTTCAACAGTCACAAGACATTCAGCCAGCCCTGTTCCATATCTGGTGATCTTTTAGACCCCAATAAAATAATAGGAGTTACCTTACATCTGGTACCATCATGGTTTAATGCCAAATCCTTCTTAAGAAAACTTTCTTCATCACCAGCCTAAAAATTATACACAAGTGGCTAAGAGACTATGCATTTGGAAAGAATTCAGCCAGAAGGACACTGAAAGAGGGTGGGGAGAAGGAAAGTATAACTTCTTGCTCCCACATGATGTACCCTGGTTGATCGAAAACTCCAAAAGAAAGCATGGCTAGTGCTTTCATGAAGTAGTGAATAATACTAAGAGTAGTACTAGTGGCGGCCAAAATCTGTGGCAATTTGCTAGACATTTTTCCTATGCCTCCCTTTCTCTCCTCCCACTCCAGACAGTTGCAGTGGTTTAGGACAGAGATGTGTGTTTGCATACAACCTTCCATGTACTACACTGACAATGTCTTATTCTTGTTGCTACTTCTTGTGATTACAAGAGAAATGTTTATCAATCAGAATTTAATGTTTCAAAAGTGCTGATTCCAGAACATACTTGTCCAAAGTTTTATGGGCCTGAAAACTTGCATGAAAACGAAAAGGCCTTGTTATGCTTGACAATATAAGTGACAATCACATGATCTTCTACATTTGAATAGCAAACAAGAAACCTATAATTATAGAACTGGAGATGTTCTTTGTGCACCTTGGTAGGATGTTTACTAAAGATGGGAAAATGGGACAATGTTAAGTCATGCAAATGTTGGTGGGAAAATAGTAGGTAGTGTGTGGTTTGCTACAAGGAATGAATATTTGTCAAAAGAAGCATGCTTCTGTCTACTTTGTTATATGGAAATAAGAGTTTGGTATGTCAGGAGAAAGATAAAAGGAAGTTGAATGAAGGGCTTTATATGAATTGGCTTGGAAGCCCACCAACCACCAACCTGATTTATATATCAGGATAAAAATCTAACAACAACCACTGTAATGCCTTCTTTTAATCTTCTCTTCAATAGCCTAAATATACTCAGCTCTTTCAACTATAAAAATTGTGGGATATCCATGATTAAATTGTACAGATGTGCGAATGCTGTTAAACGGTAAATGAGCCTTGTACATGAGTCTCAAGGGAAAGGGGGATAAATTGTTCTTCTTATGCTTTCTTTCCAATCCAGTTCCCACCCCAACTGCTATTATTTGTCCTATATGGAAAACATCTTTGGAATAGAGGCAATTCCTATCAGGAATAGGAAAAAAATGTTAACTATTTGGATGCTGCAATTCATTATAGAGAACTTTGGCTTGGGGCAGATTAGAAATACTAATGCTGGTAAAGATTATCCTCTCTTTCTCCCTCTCTCTTTCTTTCACCCTCACACACACACACACACACAAACACACTTGCTGTCTTAAAATCTCTGCACAAATCTTCTGCTACATTCTCATCCATTTGCACACCCAGAAAAAAATGGTGATGAACGTATATGGAAAATAAGATATGGAATGCTACAGCCAACATCCTGGCTGCAAAAGTCTGGATGTCCAGTTGATGGCAACAAAGAATTAAGAGGTTTTTGCAACTTCTCTTGCCATCTAGTGGTCATCTGGATGTTTGCAGCCCAGATATGATATCTGTACCAAATGTCCAATGCTAAAAACTCATTAGCATTAAATGAAATTCTGCCATGCTGTCTATAAAACCAAGGGAAGTCCATAAATAAGAAGTCTGCTTTCAATAAACAAGAACATATAAAATACCTGTCTCTTGCCATTCTACTATACAGTAATATTTCATGGCAAAAAATTCTAATTTTTTGGCAATTAGGATGAAATTTATAGCATTGTCAGAATTATTCAGTATTTTAAAAAAACAAACCAAATCTCATTAAATATTAGTTAATATCATGCAAGATATTACTATCATTAAATATTAATGATATTACTATCATTAAATATTAGTTAACTTGCAAAATATTAAATATTAGTTAACATCATGCAAGATATCAGGCCTCCAGATTCATCTTGGGACTGCCAGTCCTAAATCCCAGCCAGTATGGCCAACAACTGACTGGGAATTGAAACCCTAATACATCTAAAAGATATTGGGTTGGGGAAGATTGCCTTATAGGATGAGGGTCTGAGAATTAACCAAGTGGAGAGCAGTAATGAGACCTGAAAGGAGTCTTCTATGTTTTATGCTGTTCTAATGATGAGATTGATTGATTGATTTAATTTTGACACTCTTTTGGATTGTATTGTGTGAATTTTAACTTTTAGTTAAATAAAATAGGAGCTTATTTTTTATTTTTATTTTATTGTGATATTTATACCCCGCCTATCCCCTCCCTAATGGAGGACTCTAGGCGGCTTACAACCATATATACATTAATTATACAATTCACCATTAACCGCGCGTGAGGGGAAGGGGTAAGGGAACCGACTCTTCCAGGCTCTGGACTACAATTCCCAGGATGCCTTGAGCCGGCTGCTGACGTCCTGTAGCTGTTGCATCCGGGTCCGTCGTCACCGCCGCCATTCGATCTTCCTCCGATCCTCTCGTCCGGTGGTACCGACTTCCCGACAGGACGCCAGCAAATTAGCCCACTTAAGGTGGTACCCATTTATCTACTTGCAAAGCTTTCGAACTGTTGGGTTGACAGGAGCTGGGACTAGCAATGAGAGCTCACCTCGTTGCGCAGGGTTCAAACTGCCGACCTTCTGATCGGCAGCCTACAGCTCAGCAGTTTAACCTGCTGAGCCACCGCGTCCCAAGAGTTACTGATAAGGCCTGTTCTTATTTGTTTATAAGTTTGCAGTGTAGTATGTTACATTTTCTATCAAATGAGGGATCAAAGTATGAGCCATTCATGTACAGAACATCTTGATAATTGGCTGAAGACTGCACATAAGTTATAGTGAAGTAAGACAGGGCAGCACTATGAGGTGGAACAACATGAGAGGCCTGATAAGGAGATAGCCAAGACCCACACCCAAGATCTCATAAGACCTCCACCCAAGGGTGGTTATGTAATCATGCTCTGAACTTGAGGGTGTTGGCTGACTGGATGAGCACCAGTTGGAAGACCTGAAGGTGTGGATCAGCAACCTGGACCCCATGAAAAGTAGTAAAGTACTGGGTTTCAGGCACAAACCGGAGGACCTTAAGCAATCGCTGCCCCACCAACATGTGTCTGCATGCCTCCCTGCACCAGTCACCAACCTTGACATCTTGTTAGGTCATCAGTTGAGATGTCCACTCAGTTGACGGTTGCATCTTGATGACATTAGTTTGGACTTTAGTGCTTGAATTATGACAAATATGAGAGCTCAAATTTACCTTTCACTACCTCCTTTAATTTAGTACTGTGTGAAGGGTATTCAGTATATATTAAATGCATCTTAAAACTGTCTTTGCTTCTCTCTGATACTACAGTATTGTTGTTCTTATTACCACTCTGCCAGAAAGGGAACTTAACAGAGAATTTCCCATGCCTTAAACATGAGAAAGTGAACGAAGTATGTTTGAAACTTGGCTGTTGCCTTATTAACATACTTTGCAAAGAGCTAAAATGTCATAAAAGGCTGTTTGTTCAACACTCTAAGCTCCAGAATGTTTCCAGTTAATGTTGTAGCCCTAGAGTGAGGACTAGTACTTTATCTACAAATTATAAGCTGCAAACAAAGTGTCAAATCCAATGCCTTTAAAAAAAAAATAGTCTTTGACCACAAGGTGTCTAAATTGCCCTGACCATCCAGTATCCTGGGGCTATTACTTCCAGGGTAGGTGATTTGGCTCACCAGGCTATTTCTCCTAGTATTTATTTATTTATTTAATTTATATGACCGCCCATCTCCCCACATGGGGAACTCTGGGCGGTTCACAATAAATAAATTAAAATAGAATCTAAAAATATATAAAAACAACAATAATAATTATTATTGTAACCCGCCCAGAGTCCCTTGCATGGGAGATTGGCGGGGAATAAATTTGAATAATAATAATAATAATAATAATAATAATAATAATAATAATAATAATACAATACAATAAGTAATTATAAAATCCAGATGGACGAAGGCATTCATTAAAAGAAGGACATTAAAATTAGGGAATTAGCCACCCCCATGAGGAACTATCCCTTCCTCCTTCCCATGCCAGGCGGCCGAACCAGGTCTTCAGCTCTTTCCTAAAAGTCGGGAGGGAGGAAATCTGTCTCAACTCTGGGGGCAAGATATTCCATAGAGTGGGCGCTGTCACAGAGAAGGCCCGCCTCCTAGACCCCATCAGATGGCATTCTCTAATTGATGGGGTTCGTAGCAGGCCCTCTCTGAATGACCGGGTGGGACGGGTCGATAACATGGGGATAAGACGGTCCCTCAGGTATTCTGGTCCCATGCCATGTAGGGCTTTAAAGCTGATAACCAACACCTTGAATTGTACCCGGAAGCAAACCGGCACCCAATGCAGCTCGCGGAGCAACGGTGTTACATGTGCAGATCTTGGCGCACCCAAAACTGCCCGCGCAGCCGCATTCTGCACCAGCTGAAGCTTCCGGATAGTCTTCAAGGGTAGCCCCATGTAGAGCGCATTGCAATAATCTACATGGGAGATGACAAGAGCATGAGTGACTGTACGGAGGGCGTCGCGTTCCAGGAATGGGCGTAACTGGCGCACTAACCGAAGTTGTGCAAAAGCCCTCCTAGCCACGACTGCCACCTGCTCTTCGAGCAGGAGTCGTGAGTCTAGAAGAACCCCACATTATGCACCGGTTCCGAACGGGGGAGTGCTACCCCATCGAGAACCAAAGATGATAATTTCCCGGAAGACGCTAAGCCATCAATCCACAGCCACTCGGTCTTACCAGGGTTCAACTGAAGCCTGTTGTTCCCCATCCAGGCCCTCACAGCCCCCAGGCACTGGGACAGGGTGGACACTGCATCACTTACTTCACCAGGGATGGAGATATATAATTGAGTATCATCCGCATACTGATGATACCTCATCCCATGGTGTTGGATGACCTCGCCCAGCAGTTTCATGTAGATGTTGAATAGGAGAGGAGAGAGAACCGAACCCTGTGGCACCCCACACAGGAGCGGATGCGGGCTGGATCTCTCCTCCCCTATCACCACCGACAGGGAGCGGCCCCGGAGGAAGGAGGTGAACCAGCGCAAAACTACGCCGCCCACCCCCAACTCCCTAAGCCGCCCCAACAGGATACCATGGTCGATGGTATCGAAAGCCGCTGAGAGATCCAAGAGAGCCAGGATGGATGCACTACCTCCATCCCGCTCCCGCCAGAGATCATCTGTAAGCGCGACCAATGCAGTCTCTGTCCCATATCCCGGCCTGAAACCTGACTGAAAAGGGTCAAGATAATCCACTTCATCCAGGGTCCTTTGAAGTTGTAACACCACCACTTTCTCAACCACCTTTCCCAAAAAGGGAAGGTGGGAGACTGGACGAAAATTGTCCAGGATGGAAGGGTCCAGGGATGGCTTCTTGAGGAGGGGGTGTACCAACGCCTCCTTGAAGGCAGTTGGAACCACCCCCTCCAACAAGGTTGTATTAATCATAGCCTGGACCCATCTGCCTGTCACCTCCCTGGCCGATTTCACCAGCCAGGAAGGGCAGGGATCTAAATAACATGTGGTGGAATCAACAATTCGAAGGATCCTGTCCACTTCCTCAGGTCCAACAGGATCAAATCGTTCCCAGATAATAGGGCAAGACCACTCTCTCGGCATCTCCCCAGACTGCATTCCACGCATGGAGTCCAACTTAGACTGAATCCGAGCGATTTTATCCTGCAGATGCTCAGCAAATTCTTCCGCACGGCCCTGCAGGTGGGTGGTCGATACCACCCTACCCAAGAGTGATCGAGTAATCTTGAACAGGGCCGTCGGACGGCATTCTGCGGATGCAATAAGAGCGGAGAAATATTCACATTTCGCCGCTCTTACCGCCACAAGGTAGGCCTTAATAGCGGCTCTAGATTGTGTTTGGTCCGATTCTGTCTTCGTCTTTCTCCAGCGGCACTCTAGACGTCTCTTCACCCTCTTCAAGACCCTCAACTCCTCCGTAAACCACGGGGAGTGACGGGTTGAATGGGGCTGGAGAGGTCCCATCGGCTCGATCCTGTCCAGGGCACCAACCGCCTCCCTATTCCAGGTTGCGGCCAGTACCTCCGCTGGACCATGCAGCAGATCCTCGGGTATTACCCCCAGCTCCCTCTGAAACCTCAATGGGTCCATAAGTTGCCGGGGGCGGACCAATCGAATAGGTCCTGCCTCCCTGCGGAGTGGGGCGGCATAAGAGAATCCTAGAGATATCAGGACGTGATCTGACCATGACAACGGGGATAGATCTAACTTTCCCCTCAGGTCACTTTGCCATTGCTCTGACAAGAAAACCAAATCCAGAGTGAGTCCACTGTCTCGAGTCGGGTCCCGAATAATCTGGGACAGGCCCATGGCTGCCATGGTAGCCATGAACTCCCGAGCCGCTTCCAAGGCACGTCCCAGGGACGGCAAGTTAAAATCCCCCAGAACCATAAGCCTGGGGAACTCCACCGCCAACCCTGAGATGCCTCTAGCAGCTCAGGCAGGGAGGTTGCTACGCAGCAGGGAGGCTGGTACAATAGCAACACTCCCAACTGTTCTCAGGCACCCAACTTGAAAAACAGGGTCTCACATCCGGATACTTGTGGAGCAAGGCCCCTGAAAGCCACCAAGGATTCTCTGATGATAACTGCCACCCCTCCTCCCCTACCCCGGTCTCTCGGCTGGTGCCACACCCGAAATCCGGCTGGGCACATCTCCGAGAGGGCTACGCCTCCCTCTGGGCCCAGCCAGGTTTCGGTAATACACACCAGGTCAGCCCCTCTCTCCGTGATTAATTCACTTATGAGAGGGGCTTTGTTATTTACTGACCTGGCATTGAGTAGCAGCAGTCGAAAGCTGGAGCCCTCGAGGGTCCGCTGTCCAGAACCTGGGGTTGAACTTGGAGGACCGGAACGTGCCACCGGTACTAAACATCGGGGGCGCCTTCCCCAAAGATGGCCTGTCCTCCGGTTCCCGTCACAGTATCTCCTGCCCGTCACCACCTCGATTGGATTGCCCACATTATAGTCCCCAGAGTTTTCTGATCCGGTCGCCTCCACTCCCGAATCCCTCGAAAACCTGGATCTGGGCAGGGGTCTCTTCCATGCATTCATCCTTCCAATCTCAATCCTCCTGGGCAGTCGCAGGCCACCAGTGCAACCAGCCGAAGCTCTCGGCGCTGGTAAGCCCCAACCGCCCCTTCCATTCATCATCCAATCACTCACTGTGCCCCTTGCGGCCTCTCTCACTAGCCACAATGTGCCAACAATCACTCGTACCCACCCTGTCTCTCACTCAGGGTCAGCTCCTCTTCCAAACACATACAATCCTGGGCCCCCACACGCCACTCTCACTCACGGGGGGGGGGAACCACACTCATACAAGAGACCCACGCAATTGTGCCACCCTGGCAGCGGGGGTGGTTGTCCTTCAAATAACCAGGCAGCTGCACCACTATTGGACGATCTTAATAATTTCAATAGTGGGGTCCAAATAAAAATAAGCAAGTCTGTGCTATCCCAGGGAGCACCCCTGTTCCAGGGCCAATTTCCAAGCCCACCACCGGTTCCAGTTCTAGCCGGCCTCCACTGGTCTCTATAGGCCTCCACAGGTCTCCACAGGCCTCTACCAACCTCCACAGGCTCCGGCTCTACAGTTCTCAAGGCCCCCCAGTTCCTCGGTCTTTGTGGGGTTGCTCCACCGGTTCTTTGTGCCAGTTCTAATTGATCTCTGCCGGCCACCATAGGCATCCCTTCACTGGCTGCTGAAGCCAAAGCAGCAGCCATCCTCTCTGTCCAGGGGCCTCCCAGGCCTGATGGACTCGCCGGACTCTGCAATGCTCCATCCGGGAAGGCCACAGCTCCACAAGGCCACCGGTACCACAGCCGTCAAGCCTTGTCGGTCCGCAACTCCAATAGCTCCACTGGCCGCCACTCCGCAGCTCCACCGGGCTCCATCGGGCTCCGCGGCCTCTTCCTCCTCCTCCAGGCTCCGCCGAGCCCCACCAGCCACAAGCTCCAGCAATTCCACCAGGCCCAAAAAAAGCCCCGGCTCGTCGCGCCAGCTCCGTCCGGCCTCACCAACTCCACCAGGCCGGCTCTGACAACTCGTCGCAAGGCCGCCGGGCCGCAACTCCGCAGCAGCCTCAACCACCGAACTCCACCCCCGCTCCGTCCGGAGAAGTTTGCTCACCCTCAGCTCCGATGTACCTTCTCAGCCTCCACGATAGAGTTTGTGGGGTATAGGGAGGGTTTTTTTATGGTTTAGAGTTCACTTCGCCCAGAGCGGCTGCCGGCGTTTTCATGCGGTTGCCATCTTGGATTTTTTTTTTTGGGGAAAAAAATGGAAAATATTCACAAGCATAATATAATAAATAAATGTCAATGAGTTTGTTAGGCTATTCCTATGTGAAACATTGGAGAGAGTGCCCAGGCATTAGGGAATAACCTCTGGATTTAACAGTGGGAATGCCTTAGTGGGAAATAGTACCAGAACCCTATTATACCAGATTCCTGGAAGATTTGCTCTCTTATTAGGTGGCTGGCTCAGATGTTGGGGTGGGAGTTTCATTGTACTGAAAAGCTCCATGTTCTATACAGCATGCTCTGCACTCTCTAAGCAAGCTTGGAATCCCTAGATGCACTGGAAGGCTTGTTCCATTTACAATATTGCTATTTTTTTAGATAGCAGTAAGTCTTTGGACATCAACACTTCAAGGATTCAGGCAGCAACTTCTAAAACTTGAGATCCAGTCTCCTTGACCCTGTCCCTCCAAAACAAGATGTACTACATCTGTCTTTTATAAAGAATAGCAATGTACTTTTCATCAGGTATATAGATAGCATCCCACAATACCCCTTTCACAAAATTTTTCACAAGAGAAAGTTTAATCCACCTTCTTTTAGGATTGGGTGCAGTTTCCGGGGGGCGTTGTGGCTCAGTGGGTAAGACGCCAGGCTTGTCGATCGGAAGATCGCAAGTTCGGAGGTTTGAACCCCTAGCCCTGTGTGATGGAGTGAGCTCCCGCACTAGCCCCAGCTCTTGCCAACCTAGCAATTCGAAAGCATGCAAATGCAAGTAGAGGAATAGGTACCACTTTGGTGGGTAGGTAACAGTGTTCCGCGTGCGTCATGCTGGCCACATGACCAAGGAAGCATCTTCAGACAACGCTAGCTCTTCGGCTAACAAATGGAGATGAGCACTGGCCCCTAGAGTCGGACACGACTGCACAAATGTGCGGGGGGAACCTTTACCTTTTTATTGCAGTTTCCAGATAATAGCTATAGGTCAAGGACCATCTTCAGTATTATTTATATTATAAACTGTTAAGTTGTTATCATGTTTGTAATAATTGTATTAATTTTCTTAAATAGTTCCAATGAGAATAAAAAGAAAACAAAATACAAAGTTTGTGAATACAGTTGAAGCAAGGCTACAGTGTATATAAAAACTAGGTAATGCAAATTAACAATTATCATAAGTATAAAAAAGAATGAAATGAAAATAAAAATAGGAAAAAAGTGAAGAAAAAAGAAGAAGCAATTACATTTTTAATCCACAAGAAGAGTAGTTTCATCTTCAAGCAAATTATTACATTTCAGTTTTTAAAAAACAAATAGAAGCTTAACCATATGGAATCATATTGTCTAGATCTTTCATTTTTGTCAATAGAGCCAAATCAAAGGCTGAGGATAGAATGTACAAATCATTTCAGGATTGCATAACCTTTTCGGCAACAGTCCAAGCATGATATATTCAAAGCTCTTTGTAAATAGACAAATTCCAGATTTTGAGGATATAATTTAACAACACATTTACGTCTAAAGAACCTAGTTCACCATAATAAGAGACACTACCCCATGTTTCCCAATTCTTTTTCATGCCATTTTAAAATAAGGTTTATTCTAAATTGTCAATTCCTTACTGAGAACTAAACTCAAAGTTTAATTTCTTACCTAATAATGACCAAATATGTCTAACTGCATTTAGAATTGGAAGTATCATAGAATTTCTACTATAACTGGAACCAAATACTTACTAGGATTTCAAAGCTACCACAGCTAATTCTCCAATTAGGTCCATAATTGTACATATTCAATATAGTTTTCCTTCCTATCTATTATGGAAGTTTCCAAAGTATTTGCTCCCTTCTTCTACATTTGTTTTTTTTTTAATCTGTATCCCAGGCTTTTAAACCTACCACAGGGGATGTGTGCTCCCCCACTCCAATTGTAATAATAATCAACAGGCTATTGATTTGTGGAAACAGTGGGAAGAAAAGTCTACAGGTATGAACCACTGTGGATATGAGAATCATTTGCATTTTCTCAGCAGAGGACAATCAACTGCTTTGTATGGGTACATTCTTGTGGACAGTAAGGATTTAAGCTCTCACAAAAACAGTATCTCTTTTATCTTTACATAGAATGTAATTAACATATTAATAAGGCCATGCAACAAATAGTAAAGTACTGTATAAACTAAATCAAATATAACTAAATCAAATATAAAGTTTATTAAAGGTTTTAGAAGGGAATTGAGAGTGGGCAAATAAATGTAGCCACTGTGTTAATAATTCTAGGAACTTCACTGAATAAAAAGTATACAGATTTTCTGGAGTATTAGCCAGTTTATACAGGGCTTTAGACTATGTTTGATTTTTTGAATATGTAGACGATGTTAGAGATCTTCTAACTGGTTAGTATTGCAATGACAAAAATGTAAGAGATAACTGACATCTAGCCATTGTAAACACTTTTCATTATTATTTTTTGCACCTTTGGGTCACTGCTGACTCCTGGTGACTGCCTGGACATGTCCGCGCAGTTTACTTGGCAAGATTTCAGAAGTGGCTTGCCCCTGCCTCCTTCCTAGGGTTGAGAGTGAGTGACTGGCCTAAGGTCACCCAGCTGGCTTTGTGCCTAAGGCGGGACTAGAACTCACGGTCTCCTAGTTTCTAGCCCAGTGCCTTAACCACTACGCTAAAATGGCTCTCGTGAATTATATGTGTGTGAAATAGAAAGCCATGCCTTATTGCCTAGTTAAGGGGAAGGGCATGGCAAGCCGTGCAGCCAATCACAGCTATGGCTGTTAACTTAATCAGAACAGAGCACTTGAAATGATTCACTTGGAAGGGCTTAATATGGCTTGGGCAGAAAAATACTTTTAAATCACAACTTGGAAACAACTTGAAAGCACATGTGTTTTTGTGTTGGGCTAGGAGTGGGAGTAGGGGCGTGGTGTCTCAGCGGGTAAGACACCAGGCTTGTCAATCGGAAGATCGCAAGTTCGGAGGTTCGAATCCCTAGCCCCGCGTGACGGAGTGAGCTCCCGCACTCGCCCCAGCTCTTGCCAACCTAGCAATTCGAAAGCATGCAAATGCAAGTAAATTAATAGGTACCACTTCGATGGGAAGGTAACAGCGTTCCGCGTGTGTCATGCCGGCCACATGACCGCGGAAGCGTCTTCGGACAGCGCTGGCTCTTCGGCTAAGAAACGGAGATGAGCACCGGCCCCTAGAGTTGGACACGACTGCACAACTGTGCGGGGGGAACCTTTTTACCTTTAGGAGTGGGAGAGTCATGATGTCTGTTCCTGCACTGCAGAAGAGGTGGGTGATCCATACTGGTGACGGGCTAAGCAGGATGTTGTGGATATGCCCTATGTGAACACTTTTTTTAAAAAAAATGTCTAGATTAAATTATTTAAAGCATTGTTTAACAATGAGATTTTTAAAAGTGTCAGTGCAACAGATAGCTAGTAGTCGGATATTTTATTTTGAAAGGGTAGAAATAATATTACAACGTATCAGGTCAGATGTCTCCGAGAATGTTTTATTCACGCATAAAAAATAACATAAATTGTAAATTTACAGAACTATTGCAAATCAAATTCAAGTTACAACAACTATATCACAGATTACATGTGCCTGGTCAAAAGTCACAATAATTGATTCAGGGCCCAAGGGACTGTGCTTTAGCATCATATCTGACTTGTGAAGCATATTTCAAGACTCTTCTGCACCAGCTTTTGATTAAGTGAAGAATATGAATTATTATTTTTTGTAGTTTTATTTTTATTGATATCATTTGCTATGAGATTTGTAGTGAACCATAAGCTTTTTTTGTCATCCCAGGGCAAAAAAATAAGACATTCCAGGAAGATGAGTGAGACAAGGAAAATGGAGCAGTGGCTTTAAATTTTAACAAAAGATAGCTAGAGGTCCTGACAGGTCACTAAACCCCAATGAATCCACTTACTTACTTTGATGCGCATGAGTCATAGGTCCATATAAGATTGATGTATCTGAGTTATGCTTGCTTTATCTCTGTGAAGTCAGCCTTTGGGAGAATTACATTATTTAAGTCTTCTATAAATAACCAACACTAAATTGCCTTTGTTGGGTAAGAAGTCAATAATGTTCTTGTCAGGCAGAATTTTCAACTTAGCTTTAATAACCAGCAACACAAAGAAACAAATTTGAATCTGGATTCTTGTTCTTAGCTCTGTGATCCTGAAATAACAACAATGATAATTTGATTCAGAAACACATAAAGCAAAGCTATATGCAAAAGAAGAGATGGAAAGCAAGTAAGTCTAATAAAAATAGCAATATTGAATAAGTGACGTTTTTGAAATATTTATTAAAATAATATTGTTTATTTATCTTCTTTATTTATCTAATATTTAATTAAGGCTAGCAGATCTAGGTTGCAACAATCTGGATGACTACTAGATGTCACCAAAGAATCATAGTTACCTCTTTCTTTTTGCTGCCATCTTTTGGTCATCTAGATATTTGCAGCCTAGATTTAATTTTGTAACCCTAACTTAATTATTTGCATGCCTAAGGAGCAGTGAAAACTCAACTTTTTGCAAGAGGAAGTACCTCTGAATTAAGTATTTTTGTCTTTCAAAGTCAGACTTCCTGTATTATTACTGCCAGTGGAAAGATCTAGAAGCAACCTAATTAGCTTTAACATAAACAAGCATCGTATAAAGCAGTACTACTAGCTGAAAGCATTTGTTTTCCTTTCCCCCCTTGCACCAACTTCATTTCTTTGCATATTGCTAGCTTTTTTCTCCATTAAGGAATGGTTAGTGGTGATCACATATTGTTTCTGCATAAAGGAAAATTTTCAAAAGTGGGAAGGTTTGGCTGAGGAAAAGCAGGGTTCCCCATTTCAAAGCCCCACTTAATAATATTATTTGCCCTGTTAAGGATGCAAAGAGGGGGAAAACCCAGAGTCTGGATAGGATTAAGTTTCTCACATATAGTATCACTAAAGTAACTTTGATAGTGTAAAAACTAGTTTGATGTTTTGCGGTGGTTTTGATGCCATTCATCTTTAATACTATCTAATATTTTGCACACTTTTTTCAACATAGGGAGCCTTACAGTGAATCATAACTAATCACCTAACTATTCAGTAATCCTATACAGACTGGGAATGGCTCTTTCCCATTATTTCAGAGCTGGACAGCCTCTTGGCAGCCAAGAGCTATATAATATCACACTTGTGGACCACAAATATATAAGACTCTACCTAGTTTGCAGCTTTTAGTCACAAAATAGGGGTGTCAGCAGGAGCGGTCAAAAGAGTCAATATGGCAACCACAACCACACAGTCACAGCCCTACTTCTTTTTAATATGTGCTATGCATACAACCAAGGGGGCGTGGTGGCTCAGCGGGTAAGACACCAGGCTTGTCGATCGGAAGATCGCAAGTTCGGAGGTTCGAATCCCTAGCCCTGCATGACGGAGTGAGCTCCCGCACTCGCCCCAGCTCTTGCCAACCTAGCAATTCGAAAGCATGCAAATGCAAGTAGATGAATAGGTACCACTTCGGTGGGTAGGTAACAGCGTTCCGCGCGCATCATGCCGGCCACATGACTGTGGAAGCGTCTTCGGACAACGCTGGCTCTTCGGCTAACAAACGGAGATGAGCACCGGCGCCTAGAGTCGGACACGACTGCACAAATGTGCGGGGGGAACCTTTACCTTTACCTTATGCATACAACAGATGTAAAAGGGATTTGATTGCATGGTCCCAGCCACCATCTTGACTTTTTGGGCCTCCCCCTATGGACACCTCTGTTCAGAAAGCAGTTAGATATTGTTGAATAATTCTTGCCATGCAGAGGTTGATACCATGAATCTTGTACATTTCAAAACAGTAAGGCATCATACATCCCCAAGTAATTTTTTAATAGTTGAAATCTCAAAATCCCCATGTCCCATGAGTTTTGTGCTTGCTTTCATGAAATCATATGAGATTGCATACAAGGATGCTGACATATCACAAGAATTTGGCCATTCTCCTTTGGATTTGTATGATCACTGAAATCTTGCAGGATTTGACAATTTTCTAAAATGAAAGGCATTTGATTTTTTTTTTTTAATTTAGGGAGGGTAGAGGTTCCCATGCCACTGAGCAATCTAGCATGATGGCATGAGGCACCTGAAAAGATGGTCAGCCTCAGCCTATTGTTTCAAGTAACAAAGTCTTCTTTGCAATTTCTATGCATGAATTCTACTTCTGCCCTCTAGAGCATCGGAAAACAAACTGAAGGACAAACAAATATACCATGGATATAGAGAAAACAGTATAGCACAAATTAGATGATAATATCTGAAACCATTTTGCTTACTAATGAAAAATATTTGACCCGTAAATGCATAGAAATATTTCTCCATTTTCTCCAGTTGCCTCTGAGGGTCTGATATTATCAAGCTTGAGAAATTGTCACAACAGCAAGTTTAGTTATGGTAAAAGGCTTACATTTCTAATTGAGGACACTGAGAAGAAATATTATATGATTATTATTAAGGACTGCACCAAAAAAAGCACCTACTGAAATTCCAAACTTGATCATTTGCAGTGATTTACAGGTTTCATATTATGGTACTTTGCAAATACAAAATGCTTATCATCA
This sequence comes from Charina bottae, assembly GCA_023362775.1. Taxonomy (NCBI): domain Eukaryota; kingdom Metazoa; phylum Chordata; class Lepidosauria; order Squamata; family Charinaidae; genus Charina; species Charina bottae. The sequence continues at coordinate 111,491,113 of JALMGJ010000001.1, forward strand.
GAAGCCTATAAAATGTTTAGGAAATCCTGACATAAATGCCAATACCAGATAGAGTTTTGCAGTTCTAAGGTAAGAGATCTTTTGCTATTAATTTCAATTTACAAGTATTTCATACTCAACCTTAAACCTGCAGCTAAAGAAATGACAAATTTAGGGATCAGCAAGGCACTATCTGAATACACGCTGACATCAAGGAATAAGTAAACTGTCATTCAGAGTCCTTCTCTGAAAAAAAAATGCTCTTTTTAAAAAAATATGTAACAAACGTTATGACAGTTCTATTTCTGGGGTGTCTGCAATGTATTCTGGAAAAGAGAGCCCTAAATGAAATCCCAGGTATTGTGCAATCTTCTCAGACCTGGCGTTCCCCAGATGTATTAGGATTACAAAACCTGTAATACTCAGCCAGATACTATGCTGGATGGGAATTAGGGCCGTAGTAGCACAACCAGGAAGTGGAAGGTGGTATAATGGGATCACAGACAACACATTTTTAAAAGATTTACAATCCTCCCAGGAAGAAGTGGTCGTCTTCTTTGAGTTGAGCTGTGGATTGCATAGACTCATCCATGTGGTTTTCTTAGCAAGAAAAGGTATGCAGTTACCCCCTTGCAGGATGTTTTGCCCATTTCCCAATCTAGCCTACAGCCGTGGGATTTCCTGGTAGCCTTCCACCCAAATATTTACCGTGCATATAGCCTGTTGAGCTTTTCAAAATCAGCCAAGGCAGGCCAGGTCCTTCCTCCTAGCTAAACATTTGCAATAGATATGTACTAAGGAAAATTCCAATTTTAATTAAAATGTGTGAGCCTGACTCAATGATTTGAGGAGAAACACATTATGTGAAATTAACTCCTATTCTATTAAATTCTTTTCTGGTACTTTGGAGATTGGTTTGAGATTATGCTTCAGTGAATGTCATGATTAACCACCGACTCTGATAATCCTCCTACCTCCATAGACAGCATGGAATGCCTTTTAAACTTGTTATAGCAGAGCTTTCCAAACTGTGTGTCGTGACACAAATGTGTGTCGCCACACACAGCGTGGTGTGTCACCACACCACCTGGAAGCGGTGGCGCGCGCGCGCACGGCAGCCGCCATGCACGCGCGCGCCGCCGCACGGCGGCCGCCATGCACGCGCGCGCCGCCGCACGGCGGCCGCCATGCACGCCCGCGCCGCCGCACGGCGGCCGCCATGCACGCCCGCGCCGCCGCACGCCCCCCGCGCCGCCACAGAGCGTGCGCGCGCCGCCGCACCCCGCCGCGCTGTCGCCGTGCGCGCGCGCGCCGCCGCCGCTGGTGTGTCGCCAGCGGCAGCACTTTGAAAAGCCCTGTGTTATAGGATGAGTTAAGGGCCAGACATTAAAGGGTACAAGGGTTGCACTCAATGAAAGTGACATATGATTGTACATATCTAACCACAAGGTGTTTAGAGACATCCCAAGATGTATCAGACTGCAAAGGGATAGAAATGCTTGAATCTATTGTTCCAACAAGTTTCTTGTAGTCCCAGGGGTTCTGATACAGGCATAACCAGGAACATCTTAATGATGCCCATAAAGGTGAATTAACTTTGCAGATTGATGGAGAATCATCAATCAATTACAAATCAAGCTACAACACTAACATCATTCAACACTGCTTATAAAAAGAAAGCCAAAGAGAGGGGAAGTCTGAAGTTTTGTGAAATGATTTGTATGATTTGAGAGGGTGAGTATGAGATGCTTATTTTGCTAAAAAAAAAAGGTTAAAATATACTGATAGACTCCTAGCATTTTGTGGTGCTCTTCACTCTTTGTTGTTTATTCGTTCAGTCGTTTCCGACTCTTCGTGACTTCATGGACCAGTCCACGCCAGAGCTTTCTGTCGGCCGTCACCATCCCCAGCTCCCCAATGGTAGAGTCCGTCACCTCCAGAATACCATCCATCCATCTTGCCCTTGGTCGGCCCCTCTTCCTTTTGCCTTCCACTTTCCCTAGCATCAGCTTCTTCTCCAGGGTATCCTGTCTTCTCATTATGTGGCCAAAGTACTTCAGTTTTGCCTTTAATATCATTCCCTCAAGTGAGCAGTCTGGCTTGATTTCCTGGAGTATGGACTGGTTTGATCTTCTTGCAGTCCAAGGCACTCTCAGAATTTTCCTCCAACACCACAGTTCAAAAGCATCTATCTTCCTTCGCTCAGCCTTCCTTATGGTCCAGCTCTCGCAGCCATAGGTTACTACGGGGAATACCATTGCTTTAACTATGCGGACCTTTGTTGTCAGTGTGATGTCTCTGCTCTTAACTATTTTATCAAGATTTGCCATTGCTCTCCTCCCAAGAAGTAGACGTCTTCTGATTTCCTGGCTGCAGTCAGCGTCTGCAGTAATCTTTGCGCCTAGAAATACAAAGTCTGTCACTGCCTCCACTTTTTCTCCCTCTATTTGCCAGTCATCAATCAAGCTCGTTGCCATAATCTTGGTTTTTTTGAGGTTTAGCTGCAACCCAGCTTTTGCACTTTCTTCTTTCACCTTCGTCATAAGGCTCCTCAACTCCTCCTCGCTTTCAGCCATCAAAGTGGTATCATCTGCGTATCTGAGATTGTTAATGTTTCTTCCAGCGATTTTACCTCCAGCCTTGGATTCCTCAAGCCCAGCATGTCGCATGATGTGTTCTGCGTACAGGTTGAATAGGTAGGGTGAGAGTATACAACCCTGCCGTACTCCTTTCCCAATTTTAAACCAGTCCGTTGTTCCGTGCTCTGTTCTTACCGTTGCTACTTGGTCGTTATACAGATTCCTCAGGAGGCAGACAAGATGACTTGGTATCCCCATACCACCAAGAACTTGCCACAATTTGTTATGATCCACACAGTCAAAGGCTTTAGAATAGTCAATAAAACAGAAATAGATGTTTTTCTGAAATTCCCTGGCTTTCTCCATTATCCAGCGGATATTGGCAATTTGGTCTCTAGTTCCTCTGCCTTTTCTAAACCCAGCTTGTACATCTGGCAATTCTCGCTCCATGAATTGCTGGAGTCTACCTTGCAAGATCTTGAGCATTACCTTACTGGCATGTGAAATAAGTGCCACTGTTCGATAATTTGAACATTCTTTAGTGCTTCCCTTTTTTGGTATGGGGATATAAGTTGATTTTTTCCAATCTGATGGCCATTCTTGTGTTTTCCAAATTTGCTGGCATATGGCATGCATCACCTTGACAGCATCATCTTGCAAGATTTTAAACAGTTCAGCTGGGATACCGTCGTCTCCTGCTGCCTTGTTATTAGCAATGCTTCTTAAGGCCCATTCAACCTCACTCTTCAGGATGTCTGGCTCTAACTCACTGACCACACCGTCAAAGCTATCTCCAATATTATTATCCTTCCTATACAGATCTTCCGTATATTCTTGCCACCTTTTCTTGATCTCTTCTGCTTCTGTTAGGTCCTTACCATCTTTGTTTTTGATCATACCCATTTTTGCCTGGAATTTACCTCCGATGTTTCTAATTTTCTGGAAGAGGTCTCTTGTCCTTCCTATTCTATTGTCTTCTTCCACTTCCGCACATTGCTTGTTTAAAAATAATTCCTTATCTCTTCTGGCTAACCTCTGGAATTTTGCATTTAATTGAGCATATCTCCCCCTATCACTGTTGCCTTTTGCTTTCCTTCTTTCTTGGGCTACTTCCAGTGTTTCAGCAGACAGCCATCTTGCCTTCTTGGTTTTCTTTTTCTTTGGGACGTTTTTTGTTGCCGCCTCCTGAACAATGTTGCGAACTTCTGTCCATAGTTCTTCTGGGACCCTATCTACTAAATCTAGTCCCTTAAATCTATTCTTCACCTCCACTGCATATTCCTTAGGAATATTAGTGAGCTCATATCTAACTGATCTGTGGGTCTTCCCTATTCTCTTTAGTCTGATTCTAAATTTTGCAATAAGAAGTTCGTGATCTGAACTACAGTCAGCTCCAGGTCTTGTTTTTACCGACTGTATAGATGTCCGCCACCTTTGGCTGCAAAGGATGTAGTCAATCTGATTTCGGTGTCGACCATCTGGTGAAGTCCATGTATAAAGTCGTCTTTTAGGTTGTTGGAAGAGAGTGTTTGTTATGCACAGTGAGTTGTCTTGGCAAAATTCTATCAGCCTATGTCCTGCTTCATTTTGTTCTCCCAGACCATGCTTGCCTGTAATTCCAGGTGTCGTCTGACTACCCACCTTAGCATTCCAGTCTCCTGTAATGAAAATAACATCTCTTTTTGGTGTATTATCTAGTAGGTGCTGCAGATCCTCATAGAACTGATCTACTTCTGCTTCTTCAGCATCTGTGGTTGGGGCGTATATTTGGATCACTGTGATGTTAAATGGCTTACCCTGAATTCGAATTGAGATCATTCTATCGTTTTTTGGATTGTATCCAAGCACTGCTTTAGCCACTTTATTATTAATTATGAAGGCTACTCCATTTCTTCTGTGGTCCTCTTGTCCACAGTAGTAGATCTGGTGGTCATCTGATGTTCATCTGGTGGTCATCTGATGCTCTTCACTCTAGTGTTGCATAAAAAGATTCCTAATAGCAGAAGTCAGATCTCTCACAACATAAATGTGTTACAATCTAAACACAAAGAAAATAACAAAGAAAGCATTGTGTTATCCTTATCCTTATGCTAATGTTTATGTTAGTTAACAAATACTAAAAAGAATATTTAAAAACCTTCCTGTTGTCCTTGAAGGTGACATGGAAGCTACAGCTACAGCTACTGTGGGATGCAGCAAATGGTCAAATGCACAATAGATATAATAGTTTATTAGATTTGAAGGCTCTGACTACTAATTTACTTTTAGCCCAAACATAAGGTATTTGTGATAATTTTTATTATTGTTACTGATTTGAGACCCTAGTAGTCTAAGAAGCTTTCCCTATATTCACAAGTCTATTAAAATCTGCTGAGGAAGCTGTTTTTTATCTCATATTTCAAAGCAGTATACGATTTGAAGGATAAGAGAGAGCCCTCTTGGCTATGGTACCTCATCAATAGAATTGTCAAATAGACTCGATTATTCACCCAAGCTTTTGTCTGATTATAATTTGGTTTTCTTATATGGTTTGCTTTAAGTAATTTAGTGTTGCAGTGGTGCCATTGTTTCTCATTGTATCCCAATCTGAAATCCACAGATAATAAACCTTAAAAACGGGATTGCATAGATTGTCACACTGGGGCTGTCAAATAAAATGAGCTTTTGAGGGGAACAATCCACCTATTTTGTAAAACATTCAATTGTTGGCCATTATAATTTCCTACTCCCAGTAAGTTTGAAAGAAGACAACTAGCCAATCAACTATTTTAAATTTCCCAAATTCAAAAGCACCTGAGAACAAGGATTTGGGGTGGGGTGGGGTGGGGGAGAAAACAGCAGACATTCCAGTTGTCCCATAAGAAGAAATTAGTTTATCATCCAAACCCTGCTTAGTGCAGGATCCACTACTGAATCTCTGACAGTTGACCACTCAGTCCCAATTTGAAGATCTCCAGTGAAGAAGTGCTCACCACTTCATGTAGCAGCTTGTTCCAGTAGGTGACAGCTCATATAGTCAGGAAGTTCCTTCTGACATCTAACCTGAAACTAGTTCCTTGCCATTTTTATCCATTGGTTCTGGTCCTACCTTCTGGGGCAATAGAAAATAAGTCCACTTCCTCTTCTATATGACAACCCATTAGATAATTTGGAGCCTGCTTTCAGATCTCCCAACAGTAATATCTTCTGTGAGCTAAACTTACCCAGTTCCTTTAAGCCTTCATAGGACTTAGTTTCCCTCACTTCTTGCTAGCCCTCCTCTCATGATAATGGATTATGTGCCATCAAATCAGTGTCAACTCATAGGTAGATTTTCTCCAGGAGCCCTCCTTGGGACTTGCTTTTTGAACTGTAGAACCCAGAACTGGACACGGTATTCCAAGTGGAGTCTGAACAGGACAAAATAGAATGGATTAATTATTTCCTGTGATCTGTACTTTATGCTTCTGTTAATGTGTCTCAAGATAACATTTACCTTTTTAGCAGCTGTATCACACTACTGGCTCATGTTTAACTTGTAGCTGACAAAGACACGAAGATCCCTTTCACATGTACCATTACCAAACCTGGTTTTCACCATCCTATTCTTGTGCCTTTCATTTTTTCTTGCCATGCTCAGAACTTTACATTTGTCCCTATTAAGTTCCATCTCGTTCATTTCTACATTATGTATATGTTCAAATCTATATTAGTCCCTGTCTAGTCTTTTGAATTTTCTCTCTAAAGTATTAGTTGTCCCTCCCAGCTACGTGTCATCTGCAAATGATAAGTGTCCCTTCAACTCCCGCATCTAAGCCTTGTGGCATTCCAGTCAATACTCCTCTAAGATGAAGTGGAGCCATTAATGAGCACTCTATGGGTGTGGTGATTCAGCTAACCATGAGTCCCTTTAACAGTATCATTTAGCCCATATTTTACCATTAAGAACCCATATTTTACCATCATGAGGGACTCTGTTAAAGGCTTTGCTGAGGTCCAGGAATACTCTGTCTATGACCTTCCCTTGCTCTACTTAGCTAATAACTCCTTCTATTAAAGAAGGAGATATGTTTAGTCTGGCACAATTTGCTTGTGATAAAAACCCACCCTAACTCCTGTTAATGGGTAGCATGCCTATTGAAGTGCCCACAAACATGCTGCCAATATAAATATAAATGTCAAGTTCTCCTTCTGAAATATAGCCAAACACCCTATTTCACAGTGGCTGGAATGGTTGAGAAATGTGCCTTGTCAACTTAAAACATCCATGAAATCCATCAAAAGTTTGGAGGATTTTAGAACTGTCATGAGGAATGTCAAGTTTTTATATTCAGATTTATTTTATTATTTTTTATTTGAGTTTATATCCCACCTTTCCTTGAAGCAGCTTGGCACAGTGCATATGATTCTTCTGCTCATTCCCAACCCGCATTTATCCTCACAGTTAACCCTCCAAAATACATTGAGCAAAGACAGCAAGAGTCATTTGTCCAAGATTACCATTAGACTTCGTCTATGAGTGGGAACATGAGCCTTGCTCTTCAAAATTCTAATGAATAATCATAATCATAATAATGTACTCAAGACAAAAGAGTGTGTAGTAATACAGTCTGGTGCATGTTACATCAAAGAGCCACTTGTCTGGATGTTTTCCTTCCTTAATTTTAAAGACAAGCACAAAGCATCTGACAAAATATACCCTTGAAGTGGTGACCATGGCCAACTAAATTGCAATATAGTGTGCTGTGTCAGCACTGGCATATTTAAGCATATATCACCCAGTGATTTTGGAGAAATAACACCTTCTGGAGGAATTACTAACAATTCGAAAACAGATGGGTCTTCTTTCTGGGCAACAGATAGAACAGTCCTATATTTTCTGAATGAAACAGAAGGGCTTAATATTTCAGAGGCACAATAGCAACAATGATTATGATGGAATGCTAAGTTTCAGTTCCAAACTGACACTGGCTGGGGCAAATGGATGCCATTGCTCATGAGGACTTCACTTGGAACAGTGTTAGCGATGACTTTAAAGAGTCCTGTAAAACAAAGCACAAGTATTAAAATGGTGGACTTTAACTAAATATACATTGGATGGATTCACTGTCTCTTGTTCAAATTAAGCCAAGAGGAATGGGGTGCTGCCTGCAGAATCTTTACTAGCAATGAAGACCACACCTAATACCTTCCCATCATGCTATTTCCTTTCAGGATAAGCAAACATCATGCAAAGCACAAAGCATAAGAAGTTGTGAGCAAAGGAAATTCAAGGCAGGAGATAAGAGAAAATTTATTTGCACCAACACCTTTCAGTATAACTCTTCACATCTTTCTATGCTTACAAAATATGCATGCTTCCATCACATCCATCACATCCATACACCATATTGCCTTTTGTTCTTTAAACTTCCTACTTTTCTCTTTTCCAGAATCTTATCAACTCCATCCAAGCACAACTTTCTCAGTCTTCCCATTCCTCTCAATCCTTTCATTTTTCCTTCATCATTTTTTAACAGTTTGGTCCTCATTCATTCTCTTCATAAAACCAAACCACCTCTACATACTTCTTTCATACTAGTCATTCAAATTTCTTGAGTAACCTATTCTTAGTGCAGTCAACTTACTTTTAGATTTCTCTTCAGATACACAGCTGTCACTTCCATATAACAACATGAGCAGAAACTCAATCTGTATGTAATCATTTTCACAACCAATCTTTTGGGTTCTCAACCAACAACATTGTATCATCTCTAACATCACCACAAGACACTTATCCATAAATACATTAAACAACTGAGGGGACATCACATATCTTGTCTATCCTCTGTTCAGTGTTGAACCACTCAGAATATAAGTCTGCATACAACAGCAGAGGGCTGATCTCTGCAGGTCATACAAACTGTCCAAAAAGCAGGCTCACAGAAGAATAGACTCTAAAGCACAGCTTTCCAAACTGCGTGTTGCGACACTTTAGTGTGTCGCAACACACAGTTTAGTGTGTTGCGAAGCGGCAGCACAGGAGCGCGTGGCGGCGCCAGTGACGACGGCAGTGGCGCGCCATCAGCGCTTCCGCGTTTTAGCGAGGCCACCGCTGCTGCTGCCGTACATGCCGCCACCACCGCACAGCCCCCGCGCCACCGCCGTGCACGTGCGCACCCCCCGCGCGCCCCCACACCGCTGCAGCTGCCACCATTGGTGTGTCGCCAACGGCAGCACTTTGGAAAGCACTGCTCTAAAGAGTAATAGTCCTGCACTGTGCATTTGATGAAGGCTTGGCTTGGCTTATTTATTGGCCACATTCCCTGAGAAAAAATGCTGAGAATAACTTTTCAGGCCTCAGCTCTGTTGTGTAGATCTTGCTGTGCTATGCTTAGAACTCTGGCTTCTGCCTCACAGTGTCTCCTGTCTTTTCCTTGGATTCATCACTTTATTGGATTCCTCGTCTTGATCTGTGCCAACCCTGTGACTGCATTTACAGTTGCCATCTTAAGATACTGGTAAAAATGGACTCTTTTCCTCAAAAAAGTACTGCCTGAGCTTTGCCTATCACTGGACTGTGGCAGGCATCTGGCTTGCTATCTTGTTGGCTGGCACAACAAAGTAGCCAGAGTTCTGTACACAAGGTAGAGTCTCTATCTCTGAACTTCAGACCTTCCCTTCTCCATCACAATATGGTGAGTATTCTGCAGAGTAGCAGTGAAATCTGAGGGAAGGTATTTTACAATAGGATGAGGGAAAATGGTTGCATGTGGCCAGGTTGCATTGCTAGTATGATCAAAGACTGGGTTGTAGGGACAAACTATGGTGCTGCTGCTACCTTGCCTAGCAATAGCACTCCCAGAGCTCCTGGTTCTTACAGATAGGCTGGCATTAGAATCTCCCAGATTCCTAGTGCTGGGGGAACTCAGTCTCCATGACATGGGGTGGGGTCTGGGTTGGTGCCTGGGTTTGGATTCCCATGAAACTCAATCCTGGCTCAGGAAGATGGGCATGTGCTGTATCTGGATTTTATTTCAGAACAAAGCAATGTTTCCAGGATATGGAGGATATTACCCTCTGTTCTTGGCTGTGGTCAGCTCACTGTCTTGTCAGGCTACAGATACTGGGCATCCTGCACTTCTGTTAGAGTGACAGATTCATTAAGATGGTCTATCCCAGGTGCCTGCTGGATTGTGAGGTGTTCCAAAGGGTCCTTGGGAAATTCCCTGTTGATTTGGCAAGTAACTCTTTCTTAGGCCTGGTTGATCTCTGCTATAAGAAGATGGCCAGAATACTAGACAAGATTGACCCTGTGAGGCCTCTTCTCAATAGACTGTATACCTGGTTTTCAGAGGGGCTTTGGGACTTGAAATGAGTGAAGATGTTGGCCAAAGACTAACAGTTAATATGACTTCAGTGACTTTTCTTTGATCAGTACAAAAGACACAAAACTGGTTATTACCTAAAAAGAAGTGAGGGTTACTTTGGAGACTCTTCATTCAAAGTGGTTCTTCCTGTCCTGTAAGATCATCTCGAGAGTCTCTGCTGAAAGTCTTGCCCCTGAGAAGCAAAGAGGGCAGGACTAAAAAGCAGGCCTTCTCGGTGGGAGCCCTCTGTTGTGGGAATTGGCGCATTTTCTTTATTTTGATGTATTTCTCATGCAAAACTTACTGTCTCACATTTGCCTCCTATAAAGGAATAGTTGTTTAAATATTTAACAAGACATGCAAACATAAACTAATGACTATGGTATTTTTTTAATGGAAAAACTATTATTCTAGTTCTTATTAATCCTAAGAATGAAAATGTCAAAATATACTTGCCATTTATTCTATAGTCTCTTGTATTCCCACGAATAGTTATTTCATTTCATGCTCTCCCACACATACACACACATGCATAGAGATAAGACTGGTACATTGGTGCTTTCCCATAATAGTCAATAGAAGTCTAGTCTGAGGAAAAGGTTTATTTAGGTTTGATCCTCAATATTTGCTTCATTGTTTTGATTTTGCAGTATTTGGCTTAGAATCACAAAGAGTCGGAGGTGGAATAATAAAGAATGGACAATCCTTTAATTTTATGTAGGTAGTCCTCGGGTTATGACCAATTGTTCAATGACCATTCAATGTTACGATGACGCTGAATGAAGTGGACTTAAAACTGGTCCTTGAAGTTGTGGCCGTCACAGCGTCCCCGCGGTCACGTGATCGGGATTCTGGTGCTTGGCAACTGGCTTGCACTTACAATGGTTACAGTGTCCCGTGGTCATGTGATCGCCATTTGCGACCTTCCCTGCCAGCTTCCCACAAGCAAAGTGAATGGGGAAGCCAGCAGGAGGTTGCAAGTTGCTCTGGTAAGTCACCCCCATTCCCGCCACTTTTTTCTCCCGAGGAGCCCCCGGGCAGCAGGGCAAGTGCAGGCCACAGGCAGGTGGACAGCCACCCACTGGGCTGCACTCGCACAGGGCCGTAGTGCCCACCTACCTGCCCACCTGCACGTGTGCCATGCCATGCCATGCCAGAGCACCCCCCTGCCCACCTGCACTTGTGCCATGCTGCAGCACCCACCCACCACCCAGCCACACTCATACCAGGCCGTAGCACCCACCCCGCCTGCCTGCACTCCATAGCACCCAACCTCTGCCTGGCTGCACTCATACCGTGCTTTAGCACCCACACCCGCCCACACTTGTGCCACACCACAGCATCCACCCCCACACCTGCCCACACGCCATAGCACTCACCGACCCGCCGGCCCACACCACCCACCCACCAGAAGTGAAGTTTGCATTATTCCCTCTTCCCTGGTACCACTGAGAGATATGAGGGTTTGGAAACTTTCACTTTCATTCAGACTAACTGGTTATACTGAACCTGTAAAAGCTATGGCTAGCCTAGTCTTAGCTAGAAATAGTTGAGACAAGCCAATTTCATATAATTCATGGCATTGGCTTTTTTTGACTAAATCATATTTATGATTAACTCCATGTTTAGGAATCTGATATAACATTAAACTGTGGTTAATTGAATCTGGAAGGACAAGCTTCTGATCAGCTCTTTGCAGCCATACTCATTGAATGTGTTGGGTCCGGTCTTTTAGCCATGTTCGTGTGTGTGTTCTACTTCTGAAGACTGGGAAGTGCATAGCTATGCATGGCTGTGTGTGTAGGGGCATGAGCCCCTTCATGTCTGTCAATGGAAACAATACACGAAACTCTGCTTGTAAGTTTGTTTTTCCTTTTTGCAATAATGTAACTGTATATACATTTATTGCCTTTATTACAAGTAAACATTTTAGCCATAAAAGCTGCACTCTGTCTGTTTACTCTGCGCCTTAACCCTATAAGCCAGCATTATCCCACAGGTTATGGGCCCAGTGAGGACGGCACGCTTTTTGCTGCGTTTACCTTGCTGTAAAAGGGGGTTTGTTTTTTGAGGCTGCATTTAGAGTAAACGTGTTTTTCTTTGAGTGGTCAGCATGGCTGCTGCAGGATTGACTAGTCTGCCTTTTGAGCGCTTAGATGGCACAAACTATCGGACCTGGTGTGTGAAGATTAAATTATTCTTTTTAAAAGAAGGCTTGTGGCAATATGTGGAAAACCCACCTCCAGCTGGTCCCATTTCTGAGGAAGTGCAATTGCGTTTGGACCGTGCTTATGGCAATTTGATTCTGGGACTGGAATCATCTCAGTTACTGCATGTCAGCAACCTAGACACTGCACATGGGTGCTGGGAAGCTCTTAAAGCCATTTATTCAAGACAAACCACTGCTGCCATTGTTGGACTATCACGTCAGCTTTACAATTTAAAGCTGCAGCTGGGTGGGAATGTGATGACACACCTCCATAAACTCAAGACTTTGTTTCTTGAACTTGCGGAGAGAGACGTTGTGGTGCCAGATACTCAGAGAGCGTGCATCATATTGTCAAGTTTGGACAGCAGCTTTGATATGCTCATCGAGGCAACTCAGACGTTACGACCCCAGGACCTTACTGTGGATTATCTTACAAACCGGCTCCAGGAGATACAGCAGGCTCGTGACCTAGAGAAGATGCAGGGTAAGCCATCTGTTGCTGTTCCTGAGACTTCTAAACAGCGTTTTCCTGCTGGAACAGAGTCTGCATGTGCTGTAAGAAGATGTTATCGGTGTAATTCTTCTCAGCATTTCCTGAAAGACTGTCCCCAGCCACCTCGCCCAGCGGGTAGTGCCAGTGGAAAGAGGTTTACTCGAAAGAAGGGGGAGCCACCTAGACAACGTACCCAAGTTTCTGCTCTGCTAACTGCTGTGAGTAAGTGATCTCCAGAGACTTGGCTATTGGACTCGGCTTGCAGCCAAATCATTGTGAACAATGAACAGTTATTGTTAACAAAATGCAAGCCTAAAATCCAACAGGTTGCTCTAGCTGATGGATCCATGGCTGATGTGTCTTTTCAGGGTGAAGTATATATTCCTTGTTTGGGGATAAGTGTTCAAAATGTGTTGTGTGTTCCTACACTTGATTTTTCCCTCCTCAGCGTTCCAGCCCTGGTCAAGTCTGGGTATACTGTTGTATTCAAGGGTACTGGATGTTCTATTGAAAAAGATGGAATTGAATGTGCTAGGGGGAAATTAGTGAATCAGTTGTATGAAATGCTTCCTAAGCAGGAGATTGTGGCTGGAAATTGTGTTTCCAACGTTCCCCCACATCATAAATGCATTCATTATTTTCACAGAGTACTGGGACATCCGGGGTGGGGAAGTTTGTCCCAGGTGGCCAAGGTGTATCCTGAGCTAAGGTCCAGAAAATGTGAAGACTTTCTTGATTGTACTGTGTGTAAACAATCTAAGATCAAGGCTGTGCCTGTTGCTAGGAAAAGTGACAGAGTGTCAACTAGACCATTTCAGTTGGTTCATGGAGACCTAGCTGGCCCCTATGCTCCAAGTGAAGGAGGGGCACGTTTCATGTTTCTTCTGGTAGATGACCATACTCGCTTTACGTTTTGTTATTTACTCAAGTCTAAAGCGGAAGCCTTTGCTCGCTTTAAGGAGTTTGTAGCAATGGTAGAGAGAAACTATGGTTATCAAGTGGGTCAGTTTCAGTCTGATCGTGGTGGAGAGTTCCTAAGCCATGAGTTCCAGAATTGGCTTCGTAGGAAAGGAATCTCCCATAGACTTGCCAATGTCGGTGTTCCAGCTGAGAATGGAATAGCAGAAAGGAAGATTGGTGTTGTTAATACCATTAAAAATAGCCTGATGTTAGATGCTCAGGTGCCATCCCATTTCTGGGGTGAGGCTACCATGACTGCAGTGTATCTAACCAACAGGTTATGGAATTCATCTGTAAATGAAGTTCCTTACTTCCTTTTGTTTGGCAAGTGCCCTTCGCTGAAGTACCTGCGTGTCTTTGGAACATTTGCATATGTTCACATCCCCAAGTCTCAGCGAAGGAAGAACCAACCAAAAGCACAGCGCTTAAGGTTTGTTGGTTATTCCTCAAGATCTAAGGGTTACCGTTTTTCTTCAGGCTATGGTCAAGTGGTAATCTCCAGAAGTGCTAATTTTGAGCATCCTACTGGTTGGGAAAGGCTAAATGCTAGTTCAGAAGTGTTGTTGCAATCTAGTGTACAGCCAACTGTCCATACTCCAGTAAATGGACAACAACCAGTCCAGATACCTTCTGTTCCCCAGTCTCCTAGTGTGGTGAAAAGGTCCCCTCGGGTGAAGGAAGAAGAAATTTCACCTGAGCAGGTTCAGGACCTGGAGGAGGAGTCAGGTAGTGAAAAGACAGAAGACAATGATGAGGAAGGCGCAGTGGTCATTCCTCGTAGGTCCTCTCGTTCCACAAATGGTGTGAAGCCTGACAGATTTGTGATTCAGCAGGTGAGAGTGTGTCAGATTACCTGTGAACCTCAGTCTTTCCAGGAGGTGTTGCTCCTGCCTGTTGAGGAGCAGGAGAAATGGAACACAGCTATGGATAATGAGTTTGAGGCTTTGGTGAGTCAGAAAGTGTTTGAAGTCACTGACCTGCCCCCATCCCAGAAAGCTGTAGGTTCCAGATGGGTATTCAGAAAGAAGCTTCTTCCTGATAATACAGTGCAGTACAAAGCCAGGTTTGTTGCTCAGGGATTTTCACAAGAAAGGTTTTTAAACTATGATCTCACTTATGCACCCACAGCTAGGCCAGAGTCTCTACGTATGGTACTTTCTCTGGCTGCACAGCGTGAAATGGTTGTCCATCATTTTGATGTTGACACAGCATATTTGAATGCAGATCTCCCTGAAACAGTGTACATGAAGCAGGCTCCTGGCTATACTTGTGACTATTCCCAGAAAGTCTACAGACTACGCAAGGCGTTTTATGGGTTAAAGCAGGCCAGTTGTTGTTGGCATCAATGCTTGGATGCAGCTTTAACAGAACTGGGATTTAAAAAGTCACTTGCTGACCCCTGTGTGTACATAAGAGGTTCTGGAAGTAACTATACAGTACTTCTTACTTATGTGGATGATTTTTGCTTAGCAACTGGATCTGTACACCTTGTACAAGAATTTGCCAATCAGCTAAGACAGTATTTTCAGCTGAAGGATTTGGGCAAACTTAAATACTATCTTGGTGTTGAAGTTTCTAGATCTCAGAGTGGTGAGTTTTATCTGAGTCAGAAGAGAAAAATTGATCAGTTGTTCGTTCAGCTTGACATGTCAGATGCAAAACTTACCAAAACCCCAATGGTTCTTGATTTCCTACAGAGTGATGCGTGTGAGGAACCTTGCCCCCACCCTGATTTATATCACTCTGCTGTAGGTAGTTTACTTCACTTAACACAGTGGACACGTCCTGACTTAGCTTACCCAGTTGGAGTGCTAAGTCGTAAGGTAGCCAAACCATCTATGCGAGACTGGCAAGGATTGAAAAGAATCCTACGTTATCTCAAAGGCACAGCAAATCTCTGCCTTAAGGTGTCAGCTACTAAGCCTGAAATGCCTGTGATCTATGTTGATAGTTCCTTTGCAGAGGAGGGGGATAGAAAATCTGTGAGTGGTTTTCTGTGTCAGTTTGCTGGTTCTTCTGTTGCCTGGCGCTCCAGAAAGCAAACATCAGTGGCAATTTCCACCGCGGAAGCAGAATATGCCACCCTCAGTGAGGCAGTAAATGAACTACGCTGGTGTAATCAACTATTTCATGATCTAACTGTAAACATAAACTTGCCTTACACTGTATATGAAGATTCACAAGCATGTATTGGTCTTGCTCTGTCAGAAAATGTGAGAGGTTGCACAAAATATGTTGATGTAAAGTATAAGAATGTTAGACATGCTGTACAAGAAGTTTTCATACAATTAGAATATTGTGCCTCAGAACAAAATGTGGCAGACGTGTTCACGAAAGCTTTGACCATTGAAAAACATGCAACCATGATCACAAAGCTGGGACTTGAGCAAATATGATTTGTAATAAAATATATTGTGTCTCTGTGTTCCTGAAAAATGACAGTTTCCAATATTGCTACAGTGTGCCGAAAGCAATTTGGGAGAGGTGTCAGGGTTTTCCAGTGAATTGCAAATTGTTTTCTTTACTTTCTGTTTCCCAAAACAACTTCACTGATAAGATGCAGGTGGTTGCCACCACGTGATGTTATGTCTCAGTCTAAAAAACTATCCCATGGGAACTCCCGGGGGAAGACAGTATGCTTGGTTAGGTGCGACACCGCCACCTCATGGCGGTTTATACTATGTGCAATCCTGAACGCTTTAGGCTTTGTAAATCTGAAAAAGCTTTGTGACCCTCTGATCCTAAGGTTCCACCAATCAGAAAGCTGAAACAAGTGTATATCTCAGCTGTGAACTATGGGTCTATGCTTCTTGACTTCTGTCCGGTCTTTTAGCCATGTTTGTGTGTGTGTTCTACTTCTGAAGACTGGGAAGTGCATAGCTATGCATGGCTGTGTGTGTAAGTCATGGCATGAGCCCCTTCATGTCTGTCAATGGAAACAATACACGAAACTCTGCTTGTAAGTTTGTTTTTCCTTTTTGCAATAATGTAACTGTATATACATTTATTGCCTTTATTACAAGTAAACATTTTAGCCATAAAAGCTGCACTCTGTCTGTTTACTCTGCGCCTTAACCCTATAAGCCAGCATTATCCCACAGTTATTACTGAAACTGGACTAAACTTAACTTTTAACTAAGGATCCATATACCTATAACATACTCATTTACTAAGCATCTACTTTGGATTCCGAATCAGGCCTTCCTTTTGCAAGTACCTGTAATGTCAAAAGGTAAGGTCTTGGTATCCTATCACTACAAATCAGAAGTGATGCAACTCTTCATGGCTATCATTTGGAAGTAAAATATATAATGAGAGCTGTTTCAAAGATATAAACAAATTCTGACTCTCCAGACTTACAACACTTGGGAGGGGATGGGGAAGACTAGTGTAATTCTTTTTGTCACCCAACTAGATAGCATTTGGTGAGCTTAAAAAAGAAAAACAAGCAGGGTCACATCTTGTTAGTATTTAGATGGAAAGCCATCAAGAAATATGAGGGTTATAAGTCCAGGGATTCTGAAATCATCCCAGAAAAAAAGTTTTTTTTTCTGTATTATTGTAAAAAAAAACACCTTAATGGATATGTTCAAGCTTGACATGAAAGAGACTATAACTTTTACAGTAATATTCCGTTATAGTGGCATTATTATTATTATTATTATTATTATTATTATTATTATATCTGTTTTGTGTCCTTACTTGCTAAGTATAGATTTCAGTGAATGACCTCAAGTTCCAGCTTTTTGAGAGAGAAGCACACAATGCATTTCGACTTTTTCTTTCATAACATCTTTAAAGGACACACAAATAGATACAAAAATTAAAAACGTCCATGCTACGGCATGTTTATAATGAGTCAAGAGTTTCTAATGACTGTTATTAATTATTGAATCAGATCATATATTATTCAAGCTTTACTTGCTATTTAAACTATCATAAAACTCTAAGCTGTGAAAGCAATCAGCTACCACACTGATAAAAACAATATGCTTTGAACATAGCAGATTGATAAAAACAATGTGCTTTGAACATAGGAATTTGTGTGCCCTTTTTTTAAAAAAATCTGTTTCTTAACCTTTTATTACTGAGGATGTGGATTTTTTGTTGTTGTTTGCTTTGTGATTTAAAACTGTGCAATAATCCAATTAATGTTTCTTTCTTGAATCCTACCGTGGTGATGCTTATGTGATTCTTTCATGTCTATCAGTTGGACTATAGATGACAAGAATCCAACTTAATCCTTCTTCCCTTTCTCCCTTGGCAGAATATTGGTCTTCATATAATGTTCAGGCAGAGAGGAAGACTCCATAGCTAACATATTCAACAGAGGGACTTAATTACAGGAAATTCACTTCCACTTCTCCTATGGTATACAGTATTGGAATCAAGTATCTGGTTTCTCTTGCATTTACTTGACTACTCAGGCCCCCATGGCAATTTTCCAGGAAGGGTATAATAGATTCAAGTATGAAAGGGTAGAACTTGCATCATGACAATGCATGTTTCAGCATTTTGGTCTCATCATGATCATATATGGAAGCTTATGACTTCAGTTTTCCAAGGCAATGCTCAAAGTAAAATGACAGTTACAATATAAAAAGGAAGAAAAATATCTTTAAATCAATTTTAAATAATAAGAAATAATAATAAGACAAAATAAATTATTTAAGACACTAGGCAAGGGCAGGCCACACTTGGGGACATTGGGATCACTGTTTGAGAATGCTCCTGATGTCTGGCCTTCAGTCTTCATCCTCAATGCCAGGTTACCAGATCCTTCGTAGCTCTGAACTCTGACAGCTGCTGTTAATACCAGGTTCGATTGTAATTAATTTGCTCTCATCCATGACTTGACCTGGAGGATGTGGCTGACTGACATGTATTACCAAGACCTGGATGGGCCCAGAGGGTGGGGTTCCCCTCTCTGAAATATACTGTTGAGTTTATTTTAAATTATGGAGAATTTCGTGTATGCTGAGGCTTGTATTTTAAAAGGATCACTCACAGGGAAAAGGTGGGGGCTAGTAGTGAGGAGTTTACAAGTGTCACAAGATGTGGTGCCTGGCAGTCTACACATAAGCTAAGTTGTTTACATATCCCAGGCACACAATTGGTTAGCCTGATCACAAGGTTTCCTCACAGAGCTGATCAGTTTCTGATTGGTTAACATAGAACAGAGCTTTCCAAACTGTGTGTCGCGACACAAAAGTGTGTCACCACACACAGTCTGGTGTGTCGCCACACAACCCGGAAGCGCTGATCATCATCAGCGCTTCTGGGTTTTCCCGTGGCGACACACCAACGGCGGTGCGCAAAAACCCGAAAGCGGCAGCAGCGCTTCCGGGTTTTTTGCGCGCTGCCGCAACGGCGGCACTTCCGGGTTTTCCCACGGCGACACACCAACAGCGGTTGGTGTGTCGCCACGGGAAAACTTCGGAAAGCCCTGACATAGAAGATATAAAATGTAAGAGCTGTTGTTGCTATGTACCTCAGTTCTTTAGTTTTGTCTTCTTAAGTCTTCTTCAGTCTTTGTTTGCTTGCTGTTATGTTTTGCTTGTGTTATTTGAGCAATATCATTCAATACAAGTTTTTTTTATAAAAGATGCTTTGGTCTCAAATTATTCTTTATTCTTAATCATATTTTATGCTGTGTAATAAATTTCAAGAGGTTATGGGCCCAGCATATCTAAGAAGAAATATGGAATATTAATTTTCGCCACCCGGAGCTCCCCCAAGGTCGAGTCTGTCACCTCCAGAATATCATCCACCCATCTTGCCCTTGGTTGGCCCCTCTTCCTTTTGCCTTCCACTTTCCCTAGCATCAGCTTCTTCTCCAGGGTATCCTGTCTTCTCATTATGTGGCCAAAGTACTTCAGTTTTGCCTTTAATATCATTCCCTCAAGTGAGCAGTCTGGCTTGATTTCCTGGAGTATGGTCTGGTTTCATCTTCTTGCAGTCCAAGGCACTCTCAGAATTTTCCTCCAACACCACAGTTAAAAAGCATCCATCTTCCTTCGCTCAGACTTCCTTATGGTCCGGCTCTCGCAGCCATAGGTTACTACGGGGAATACCATTGATTTAACTATGTGGAACTTTGTTGTCAGTGTGATGTCTCTGCTCTTAACTATTTTATCGAGATTTGTCATTGCTCTCCTCCCAAGAAGTAGACGTCTTCTGATTTCCTGGCTGCAGTCAGCGTCAGCAGTAATCTTTGCGCCTAGAAGTACAAAGTCTGTCACTGCCTCCACTTTTTCTCCCTCTATTTGCCAGTTATCAATCAAGCTGGTTGCCATAATCTTGTTTTTTTTTTTGAGGTTTAACTGCAACCCAGCTTTTGCACTTTCTTCTTTCATCTTCATCATAAGGCTCCTCAGCTCCTCCTCACTTTCAGCCATCAAAGTGGTATCATCTACATATCTGAGACTGTTAATGTTTCTTCCAGTGATTTTAACTCCAGCCTTGGATTCCTCAAGCCCAGCACATCACATGATGTGTTCTGCGTACAGGTTGAATAGGTAGGGTAAGAGTATACAACCCTGCCGTACTCCTTTCCCAATCTTAAACCAGTCTGTTGTTCTGTGCTCTGTTCTTACCGTTGCTACTTGGTCGTTATACAGATTCCTCAGGAGGCAGACAAGATGACTTGGTATCCCCATACCACCAAGAACTTGCCACAATTTGTTATGATCCACACAGTCAAAGGCTTTAGAATAGTCAATAAAACAGAAATAGATGTTTTTCTGAAACACTCTGGCTTTCTCCATTATCCAGCGGATATTGGCAATTTGGTCTCTAGTTCCTCTGTGTCTTTTCGAAACCCAGCTTGTACATCTGGCAATTCTCCCTCTATGAATTGCTGGAGTCTGCCTTGCAGAAGCTTGAGCATCTCCTTGTGGGGGAGATGGGCGGGATATAAATGTAATAAATAAATAAATAAATAAATTACCTTACTGGCATGTGAAATAAGTGCCACTGTTCGATAGTTTGAACATTCTTTAGTGTTTCCCTTTTTTGGTATGGGGATATAAGTTGATTTTTTCCAATCTGATGGCCATTCTTGTGTTTTCCAAATTTGCTGGCATATGGCATGCATCACCTTGACAGCATCATCTTGCAAGATTTTAAATAGTTCAGCTGGAATACCATCGTCTCCTGCTGCCTTGTTATTAGCAATGCTTCTTAAGGCCCATTCAACCTCACTCTTCAGGATGTCTGGCTCTAACTCACTGACCACACCGTCAAAGCTATCCCCAATATTATTATCCTTCCTATACAGATCTTCCATATATTCTTGCCACCTTTTCTTGATCTCTTCTGCTTCTGTTAGGTCCTTGCCATCTTTGTTTTGGATCATACCCATTTTTGCCTGGAATTTACCTCTGATGTTTCTAATTTTCTGGAAGAGGTCTCTTATCCTTCCTATTCTATTGTCCTCTTCCACTTCCACGCATTGCTTGTTTAAAAATAATTCCTTATCTCTTCTGGCTAACCTCTGGAATTTTGCATTTAATTGGGCATATCTCCCCCTATCACTGTTGCCTTTTGCTTTCCTTCTTTCTTGGGCTACTTCCAGTGTCTTAGCAGACAGCTATCTTGCCTTCTTGGTTTTCTTTTTCTTTGGGATGTTTTTTGTTGCCACCTCCTGAACAATGTTGCGAACTTCTGTCCATAGTTCTTCCGGGACCCTATCTACTAAATCCAGTCCCTTAAATCTATTCTTCACCTCCACTGCATATTCATTAGGAATATTAGTGAGCTCATATCTAACTGATCTGTGGGTCTTCCCTATTCTCTTTAGTCTGATTCTAAATTTTGCAATAAGGAGTTCGTGATCTGAACTACAGTCAGCTCCAGGTCTTGTTTTTACTGACTGTATAGATGTCCGCCATCTTTGGCTTCAAAGGATGCAGTCAATCTGATTTTGGTGTTGACCATCTGGTGAAGTCCATGTATAAAGTTGTCTTTTAGATTGTTGGAAGAGAGTGTTTGTTATGCACAGTGAGTTATCTTGGCAAAATTCTATCAGCCTATGTCCCGCTTCATTTTGTTCTCCCAGACCATGCTTGCCTATAATTCCAGGTGTTGTTTGACTACCCACCTTAGCATTCCAGTCTCCTGTAATGAAAATAACATCTCTTTTTGGTGTATTATCCAGTAGGTGCTGCAGATCCTCATAGATCTGTTCTACTTCTGCTTCTTCAGCATCTGTGGTTGGGGCATATATTTGGATCACTGTGATGTTAAATGGCTTACCCTGAATTCGAATTGAGATCATTCTATCGTTTTTTGGATTGTATCCAAGCACTGCTTTAGCCACTTTATTATTAATTATGAAGGCTACTCCATTTCTTCTGTGGTCCTCTTGTCCACAGTAGTAGATCTGGTGGTCATCTGATGTGAAGTGGCCCATCCCAGTCCATTTCAGTTCACTGACACCTAGAATGTCTATATTTAATCTTGACATCTCACCAATAACCACATCCAATTTGCCCTGGCTCATGGATCTTACATTCCAGGTTCCTATGGTGTGTCGATCTTTAGAACATCGGATTCATCCTTCACCACCAGCATCGTCGGCCGCTAGCCGTCCTTTCGGCTTTGAGCTAGCTGCGTCATCACATCTGGGGCTAGTTGAACGTATCCTCTTTTCCTCCCCAGTAGCATTTTGACCATCTTCCGACCTGGGAGTCCCATCTTCCGATGGTATACCGACATATCTCTGGCTGTACTGATCCATTTAGTTTTCACGGCAAGAATTGGTGTGTTTCCCTTTCAGGGTCCCCAACCAATACTGGGGTGGGTTGCCATTACCTTCCCCAGGGATCATATTTAGTCTGACCTCTCTGCCATGACCTTTCCGTCTTGGGTGTCCCTTCATGGTTTAGCTCATGGCGTCATTGAGGTGCTCAAGCTCCAGCACCACAACAAGGTAATGATCTCCTTTGCTGGAGCGATCTCCTTTGCTGGATTCTTATTATCTGGCCAATAAAGTCACCTGGGTTTGCTCGGATTTGGATTCTAACTGGACAGGTCCAGTCGAGGTGCCTAGGGCAAAGTCTTATAGAATGGGTTTGTAGCTGACTCCTGAGGAAATGGACAGTCCCCCAGACTGTGAGCTCAGCCACCTGTTTGCTAAATCCAGGTCCCTCCTGTTTGGCCAAAGCTGGCCAGCTGACCTCTTGTTGGATTCATACAGTAATATCTTCTTCTTTGAAGTTGTCCTTTAGCCTTGAAAGGGGCTATGGTACACCCTCTCCTCAAAAGGCCATCATGGGACCCAACAATTCTGGACAATGTTCATTCTATATTAATTAAATTAATTAAGGATATTTATTAAATAAAACTGGTCCTCCATTCTATGGCTTTTCTAGTACTTTGAGGACCAGTAGCTGAAAAGGTAATGGTGGAAGAAGTAGGCAAGCTTCATTTTCTTGCAAGCTTCCTAAACCTAACTTACCCTTGGATCCAAAGTCAATTTTGGATGATTTCACATATATTCACATTTCACAAGTCAGAAAAAGAAATTGTATAGAATAATATCTCAGATGGTATTGAAATAAAACTTTTAAGTTATCTGATACACAACCCAGTTCAGAAGAATATATATGAATATATATATATATATAAATTTATAATTGTACTTATAACTGCTGTAAAAAAGATTGGAAGCCACTTCTTTGTATCTTTTTCCTTCTCTCTTTCTCTTTCTGTTTTCCTTTTTTCCTTTCTTGCACTTTTTGCTTTTTTTCTGATTTTTCTTTTCTTCTTACTTTATATTAGTTTGTACTAGTTTCTATCTTCTTTTTAAAACTTTAAATAAAATTATATATATATATATATATATATATATATAATTTTATTTAAAGTTTTAAAAAGAAGATAGAAACTAGTACAAACTAATATAAAGTAAGAAGAAAAGAAAAATCAGAAAAAAAGCAAAAAGTGCAAGAAAGGAAAAAAGGAAAACAGAAAGAGAAAGAGAGAAGGAAAAAGATACAAAGAAGTGGCTTCCAATCTTCTTTACAGCAGTTATAAGTACAATTATAAATTTACCTCTTACTCTAAGACTACAACATGACTCTCTTCTTTCTATAATCTATCCTGTCTAATCATTAAAACCATAAATCATAAGTTGTCAGAGCACACAACGTGGGGCGGCCTGCTCCTTTTTCCAAGACTCCAGTGATCCACGTTCTATGCAGTAAATAGACACTCAAGCAGAGATTAGATAAAATAGCCTATTTACTTTATATACATACGTAGTCCGAAATACAGTCCAGTAACATCCAACACAGTTACAAATGATAACAGCAACGAGAAGGAATACAGCAACGAGAAGGAATACAGCAACGAGAAGAAAGAACACAAGAACTTCACTTCTTTTATACAAATACTGACCTATCACGTTATAGGTCACTCTCATCATCTGCCACACCCAACTAAACTATAGCACCTGTAGTATGAGTCATTACTGCCACATCATACCTTCAACAATGGCTGCTAATTGGATGACTTGCAGAATATTTCACTTCTCACCTAGATACATCAAGCCTCTCCAGTATAATTTATCTGTAAATTCCTGGGTATATTCAAACCCCAACACCCGTCCAATTTACAATAGATATTACATTTTACTTATACAGAATAGAAGACATACACATATTGGATACACACATCCTATGTCTCTCTACACTTAGAGGCTTTGTCATCACATCTGCTACATTACTCTCAGATGGACAATATTGCAAATTAATCAGAGATTCTTTTACAGCATTCCTAACATTTTGATATTTAATATCCACATGTTTGCTCCTCCCTCTGATCCTATCACTCTTTGCCATCTGTATACACGCTTCACTGTCTTCATATACACATATAGGTCCCTCAATTGTTACATTTACATCCCTTAACAATTGCCTATACCATATTAACTCTGAACATAGGTCAGATAGTGCAGCGTACTCTGCCTCTGCAGTAGATACGGCAACAGAACTCTGTTTCCGAGACCTCCACCCCACCAAGGTGTCACCAAACATAATTATCAATCCTGACATTGATTTCCTATCATGTACATCATTACCCCAATCACTATCTACATAGCATTTCAATTCCAATGGTTTACAAGGTTTTATTAATAAACATTTATTAATAGTCCCTTTAAGATATCTAAACACACATTTAATACCTTTCCAATGTCTCTGGGTAGGTTGCACAACGTACCTACTCAGTACATTCACCGCATTCCCGATATCAGGATGTGACCATTGTGCTAAGTACAATAAACTTCCAATTATTGATTGATACTGTTCTTGATTACATGATGTTTGGTCATCGTCTCCAGCCTCTGTCTTAACAAAATCAGTTGTCATCGGGGTAGGAACCTCCTTGCAATGTTCCATATTGTTGTCTTAGCAGCTGTTCAATTTTCTTCTGCTGCTCTAGAACGTAACCCCCATCAACCTTCTGAATACCTATGCCTAGGTAATTCCTAATCTCTCCCAGATCTTTAACATCAAATTGTTGCTTGAGTTGTTCAGTAAATTCATTTACCCTCCATTGGTCTTTAGCTATAAAACATAAATCGTCTACAAAGATCAAAAGCAACACCTGTTCATCATTACATTGCTTTATATACAGACATGGGTCAGCCTTGCTACACTTAAACCCCATTCTTTGCAATGCTTCATCTAATGGCAGATTCCAGCAACGTGCCGATTGCCTGAGTCCATACAACGCTTTCTGCAACTTGTACACTCTACCTGCCTCATTAGATTCATAACCGGGAGCTTCAGCCATATAAATTTCCTCCCTCAAATCAGCATGCAGATATGCTGTGGTGATATCATAATGGTTTACTATACAATTCCCAGCTGCTGCCATCGCTAAAGCAAACCTTAATGTCTCCCCTCTTAGCGTTGGTGCAAATACCTCATCATAAGTCTGATTCTTAACCTGGGAAAACCCTTGTGCTACAAGCCTAGCCTTATACTGAATATCACCATTCACTAAGGTCTTTTTTTTATAAACCCACCTATAACCTACTGCCCTATGCCCCTCAGGCAGCCTGGTAGATTTAAACACCTTATGGGAATTAATGGCATTCATTTCCACATCCATAGCAGCTTTCCATTTTTTCTGCTCCTGTGGTGGCAACTCCAATACCTCTGAATAACTACGAGGTTCATAATTAACAAAACACACTTTAACATCACCTGGTTTGTAACGCTGAGGTGGTATGCCCTTGTTAACTCTTTCAGATCTGCGCAATACAGTAGCATCCTGCTTCATTGGCACACTAGGAGTTAATTCCTCTTCATCCATAATCACATCTCTGGACTCTCGCCGCTCTGATAGCTTGAACTGTCCCTGACTAGGAAGAAAAACCTCACTCCCTCCGTGTAACTTCTGCCAATTGCTATGCTCACTGAAACTCGCTGATCTAGAAATAACAAGTCTTCTGCCATCAGTAAACCTATATCCCTTGGTTCCTGGCTCATACCCCACAAAAACCATTTTCTGTGCTTTAGCCTGCCCTTTCCTACGTACTTCCTTATGCACGTGAACCCAGGCTGTGCACCCAAACACCTTCAAATGAGCTAATGATGGCTTCTTGCCATACAAAATATAATATGGTATTTGATTCACTGACACACTCCACAACCTGTTAATTAAATAATTAGCAGTCAGTATAGCCTCTCCCCAGTATCCTCTAGATAACCCTGAGTCAGCTAATAGTGAGTCCTTTACTGTTTGTAATGCTAAATATCTTTGTTCTGCCACTCGAGGCTCTGATACACTATGTGAATTGGTTCTTCTGTATGCAATGCCCCTCCTACTGAGCCATTGCTGAAAACTGCCACTCATAAACTCAGTACCCCGGTCAGGCTGCAAACTACACACCTTTGTGTTATATCTATGTTCTACAAACTGCACCCAATTCCTGAACTTATCAAATGTCTGGCTTTTAGCTTTCAACAGATAACAGAACCCGAATCTAGTGAAATCATCAACAATTACTAAGACATATTTAGCACCACCTAATGTGGCTGGTAATGGGCCAATTAGGTCAACGTGAACTAATTCAAAATATTTCTGTGACTTTCTATCACTTAATTTGCTTACATGATACACCTTTGACTTAGACACCTTACATGCCGTGCAATCCAGATAAGCTTGGCACGGTTTCAACTTCATTCCAGAACTTGCTTCAGACATCTTTTCAACCACTTTGAAACTTGGATGCCCCAACCTTCTGTGCCACAAATGTTCACATGAATCATGGTATGGTTTGTTGATCATTGCTACATCATGGGTTACATCATCATCTGTCTTGGGTTTCATCTCATACAGACTGTTCTGCAATACACCCTTACCACAGACATATTTTTCATAACAATACATTCACCCTTCACAAACTTTACTTCATATCCCTGTTTATCTAACTGAGAAACACTCAGGATATTATACTCTAGGTCTGGTACACATAGCATAGGTAATTCAATATTCAAACTAGGTACAAACAAAAACCCTTTTCCAATAACAGATGCAAAAGTTCCATTTGCCAGGCTAACATGATTCCGTTCAGCCTGCGTAAACCTTTTAAACATCTTCCTGTCATTGGCAATATTTTCGCTTGCTCCACTGTCCAGAAGCCATGTCTCCTTTAAATTACTTCCAGTAGAATTTATCACCGACAGCTGGACAGCACTCCGTTGCTTGGCAATCCTCGGCTTGACTTTTGCCTTACTTTTACAGTCCCATTGCAAATGCAATTTAGAACCACAGCGAAAACAGCATTTAACAGATAAAACCTTATTATCAGTGTTAGTACAAGAAACACACTCTCCCACAGACTTGTTCTGCTGTGGTTTATCTACAGTGCTATTGTTGTAAGCCTTTCTTCTGTTCTTCCTCCAGAAGCCTCCCAGTCAGATAATTTACAGTCAAATCTTCCTCAGATAATGACCCAAAACTGGTTGCTAAATTATCCCACGTTTCATTAAGTGAACTGAGAATAACATACACCTTATGCGCTTCCGTGAATTGCATCCCTCTTTGTGCCAATTCTAAGAACATACCAGTCATCTATTGCAAATGCTCAAAGACATTCCCACTGCTACTTAACCTAGCATGATACAATCTTCGTGTTAACATGACCTTACATAACGGTGTGCTTCTGAGATATACATTTCTTAAAGCTTCCCAGCACTCATTAGCTAACTGTAATTCCCGTACATAACATAATTGACTGTCCTCCAAACATAAAATTATGCTTGACAATGCTCTCTCATTCTGTAAAATAAGAATTCCTTATCATCCAACTCGTCCGGTGGATCATGGACGGCTCCCCAAATACCTTCACGGCGAAGAAACATTTCCATCTTATACACCCACAACAGATAATTGGAGTCATTCAGCCGTTCCAGAGGGAAACCACCTCCAATAGTAGACTGCATTTTCACTGTGCTCATCGCTCCTCAGCCCCTCCTGGGCAGACACTGATGAATAAACAGCACAAACTTTATCAGAACGTCCTTCAGCTGCAAACAGGCCTAGGAAAAATATACAGCCAGGCACGGAACCTGTAAAAGCTCCAAATTCGCCCCAGATATCCACACGACTCCTGGATAGGCTTCCAACATCCTCACAGCCGTGCCAGCCTCCAACTGCACACGTTCCACTGCTGGGCCCGAAACCTGTCAGAACACGCAACGTGGGGCGGCCTGCTCCTTTTTCCAAGACTTCAGTGATCCACGTTCTATGCAGTAAATAGACACTCAAGCAGAGATTAGGTAAAATAGCCTATTTACTTTATATACATACGTAGTCCGAAATACAGTCCAGTAACATCCAACACAGTTACAAATGATAACAGCAACGAGAAGGAATACAGCAACGAGAAGAAAGAACACAAGAACTTCACTTCTTTTATACAAATACTGACCTATCACGTTATAGGTCACTCTCATCATCTGCCACACCCAACTAAACTATAGCACCTGTAGTATGAGTCATTACTGCCACATCATACCTTCAACAATGGCTGCTAATTGGATGACTTGCAGAATATTTCACCTCACCTAGATACATCAAGCCTCTCCAGTATAATTTATCTATCTGTAAATTCCTGGGTATATACAAACCCCAACATAAGTTCATTTTTTTCTGTTTTATACAAAAAGTCTATAAGGGGTTTCCAGTCAGCAATAAACATAAATATTGTCTTTTCTCTGATCAAAGAAGTCAATTTGGCCATCTCAGCAAGCTCCCACTATTTCCCACATTACTACTGGGGAATTGAAATTTCCACGATGTTCAGGCCAGTTTTATTCGCAAAGTTGTGGCCGTTGCAGCGTCCTTGCAGTCACATGATTGTGTTTTCTTACACTTCCTGCCAGTTTCCCACAAGCAAAGTCCTCCCTGTAAAATAGAATTCATCATGTTTTGTAAAGATTGTAAAAGTTCATCCTCAAAACATATATAATAAGAACCTGATACTCCATCTGGTCCAGGCACCTTTCCTGGTTTCATCTTTTTTATAGTTTCAGAAACTTCCCTTATTGTTATAGGTCCATTCATAATCTGTTTCTGTTCCTCAGTAATCCTCGGTTGATATTGTTTCTTTAGATATTTTCTCCAGAGAGATGTCACTTGCTTTATACAGGTTAGAGTAGTATTGATGAAATGCTTTTTGCATGGCCACCCTATCCATTAATACAGTATTTCCCTCTTGTAGTTTCAGTATCATTTTCTTTTCTCTTTTTTTTTCGTAATTTATGTCAGCCACTTCCCTGGTTTGTTTGCAAACTCAATTTTTTTTGTTTACATAGTTCATTTTTATTTCCATTTCTCTTACTGTTAACATCAATAACTGTCATTGTAAAATCTTAATTTGTTGAGAAATACTTATCTTCTCCGGAAATTTTTTAATTCTTCTTCTTTTCTCTTTATCTCATCCAAAATAGCTTGTGTTTTCTCTTGACTCTTCTTTTTGAGTTCACTATTATGCTGTATAAAATAATCTCTAATAAAAGCTTTACTTGCGTCCCAAACCATTCTTAAATCAATGCCTTTACCTAAATTATTTTCAAAAAATTCTTTTAATTTCTTTTTACAATCCTCCACTATTGCTTCTTTCTGTAGCAACATTTCATTTCATCTCCATCTAAAAGAACTAGATTTCCTTTTATAAACCAAACTCACAGGATTATGATCTGAAAATTCTTTGGTTGTATCTCTACTTTAGAAATCTGAGTAGCCAAATTCTTTGAAATCCAAATCATGTCTATTCTTGAAAAGGATCTACATCTTTCAGAAAAGTAGGTGTACTCCCTTGAATTGCCATTTTTCTGTCTCCATATATTAACCAGCCCTAATTTGTCCATCAAATGAAATAAAACTTTTGGTAATTGGCCTTGAGTGATTTTAATATTTTTCTCAGATGTTCTACCCAGTTGTGGGAGATCACTCCATTCCAATCCCCCATCAAACACCAATTTTCATAAGAGAAACCTCTTAGTCTCTCCATAAGTCAGTAGAATTTTCTTTTATACAATCTACTTAGAAACACCAATGTCAGTAGCTAATTTCATCTACAAAGAAACAAATCTACTTAAATCTATTTGTCTTAACTAGATTGTGAACTGGGTTGACAATCCAGGATATTTGGATAATTATATTGAGGTATGGATGTGGGAAAGACTGAAGGCAAAAGGAGAAGGAGACGGCAGAGGATGAGATGGTTAGATAGCATCAACGATGTAACAAACGTGAATTTGAGTAAACTCCGGGAGACAGTGGAGGACAGGAAGGCCTGGCGTGCTGTGGTCCATGAGGTCACGAAGAGTCAGTCACGACTAAACGACTGAACAACAACAACAACAACATGGATGTTTATTCAGACACTTTGTTTTGAAATGTTTTTTACTACTGAAAAAGTGGGATAAGAAATTTACAATGAAATAAATAAAATACCAAGTTTTTAAATACTGTAAGCCAATTAAACCAAATAACAGAACTAAAATGTAACTAATCTAATATCCTAAGCACGCATCTATTCTGTAATGTTCCCAGAGTGGACATACGTGGTCTCCCTTGTGGATTCCTTGATCTTAATGAGTGTCTGGCCTGGTTAGCGTAACAGATAGAATTACACCAATCAGCAATATAAAAATGATACTGCAGCTTCTATTTATAAATGGGATAGATTTCATCCTGAACTCTCCCTGCTTCAGTTCCATTTGGAAAGATTCTTATGACAAGTGTGTGGCTCGTTACTGTTCTATAAGTCTTGCACTGGTTCTAGAGATGTGCTAATGGAAAACAGTTCAGTGATGCTGTGAAGATTTTGCGCTAGAGAATTTATGGCATCTTCTGTTGGCACACATCTTGAGACCTTGTGCAGTGCCAGCACCATGTTGTCCAAGACCTTCCATAAAAGATTGCACAGGGCGTTGCGCAAATCAAAGCATATTGTGCAGTCTTTTATGGAAAGTATTTTCTTGTAATAGAATCTCCACTAAAACTGAAAACCCTTCTGCTCACAGAAGGACACCTCTAATTCTAATCCACTTTTTTACTATGTAAAACTAAGGTTGCTATGATTTAGTTGCACAATGTTCAGTGGCATTATATTCTGGTTGTAACTGCAATCCTGTACTAGAGAATTTTTTTTTCTAAATTCAGTGAGACTTATTTCTGGGAAGACATGTATTACAAGTTATGTGGTATTATCAAAAAGCAACAATAGTTTATTTATGGTCCCGGACTTTATGATAGGGTATTAATTTCTGGAAGATAAATTAAAGAGAAATCTAAAGAGCATTAATTAAATTATCATTATGCACTCTAATGTATTAATTACTCTAATGTATTAATTGTGACTGATGAGCCATATTTCTAAAAGTAGCTACAGAAAAATTTAGAAAGCACATTTTTATTGTGATCACTTATATTGCAACAAAAGTGACAATAATGTCTCATTCTTTGAGAAACTACATTTCTGATTCCTTTTTTAAAAAGTATTTTCTTTTTTTCCCCTTCCCTTCCTGGCCTTAGGTGGTTATGGAGTATTCAAAACATCAAATGTGTACAAGTTTGTTTATACTGCCCCAGTTCTCAAAGGAGAGTAGGTAAAAGTAAAGGTTCCCCCCGCACATTTATGCAGTCGTGTCCGACTCTAGGGGCCGGTGCTCATCTCCGTTTCTTAGCCGAAGAGCCAGCGTTGTCCGAAGACGCTTCCATGGTCATGTGGCTGCATGACATGCGCGGAACGCTGTTACCTACCCACCGAAGTGGGTATTCATCTATTCATCTACTTGCATTTGCATGCTTTCGAATTGCTAGGTTGGCAAGAGCTGGAGCTTGTGCGGGAGCTCACTCCGTCATGCTGGGCTAGGGATTCGAACCTCCGAACTTGCGATCTTCCGATCGACAAGCCTGGCATCTTACCCGCTGAGCCACCACGCCCCTTAAAAAGGAGAGTAACTTTGACATTATTCCCAGTATTTGTAAAAAAGAGGGAATGAATTGCAGTTGAAGTCTCAGCATCAAAGAAAGAATGGTGCACACATGTTCTGTCTGATAGATTTTTATACTGGATATTGAAATCATGGCTTTGGTCAATCAAGGCTTTCATATAATGCATTTTAGTAGCAGAAGGAAAGAATAGACTAGATTACCAGCCAGTCATACCCATATCCTTGGTCTGGGTAAATTTTAACCATCATGCTACAGGCACAAATGGGGAGTCTTTGGTGCTCTCTGAGCCTTGTTGTTTTCATGCAGACGTTTCATTGCCAGGCTAGGCAACATCTTCAGTGCGAAAAGGGAGTGGAACTTGCTGTCTGTTTATATACCCTGGCTTGTCCTGCATGTGTTGGTGGGGGTCTTGTACTCTCCTTGGTAGTTCCTTGATTGGGCTGTTGTGTGCTGTTTGGGTGATTGACTGAGTTAATAGTTCCTTGATTAAGGTCTATTGTGTTGTTTGATTGCTCCTCTGCTGCTAATCTTGCTGTTAATCTATGCATATCTTGTTGTTGATTGCTGGCCCAGGGGTGTTCTGGTCTTCTGGCTATTCTATTGTCTCTTATGAATGGTATGTAAATGTTGTTAACCTCTATGTGTCTGTTGATGGCTGCTTTGTCTGAATGCCAAGCTTCCCTTGGCTAGCATTTTTGGATTTGGCCTGGTCTAATATGCTCACAGTTTCCCAGTTGAAAGTATGGTTAAGTCTGTCCATGTGTTGTGAGATTAAGGAGTTTTCATCATGTCTTCTGACTGCTAGTTGGTGTTCGTGGATGCGTTCTGCTAGTCTTCTGCCAGTCTGTCATACATAGTGGCTGTTACAGTCCTTACACTGTATGTTGTAGATAACTCCTGTTTTTTCTTCTTGGGCTACTGGGTCTTTTGGTTTACTTACAATGTTCTGAAGGGTTTTGGTTGGTTTGTGTGCTACAGTGATGCCGTGTGGATGTAACAGTCTATTAGTAGTTTCTGAGATGTTTCTGATGTATGGCAGTGTAATCCTTTTCATAGCTTCTGTTGGTTTTGCTGTGGTGGGTTGAGTGGTCAGGCACTTTTTGATAAAGTTGTGTGGATATCCATTTTGCTGGAAGATGCTATATAAGTGGTCTGTTTCCTTTTTCTGGTGTTCTGGGTTGCTGCAGTGTGTTTGTGCTCGTCTGAATAGTGTTCTTACACAGCTCCTCTTGTGTGAGGTTGGGTTATTGCTTTGATAGTGGAGCACTTGGTTAGTGTGAGTAGATTTCCGGTAGACTTCTGTTTCTAGAATGCCATCATTTCCTCTACTGATGAGGATGTCCAAGAAGGGTAGTGTGTTGTTGTTTTCTTCTTCCCTTGTGAATTTTATTCCTTTGAAGATGTTGTTGATGGCTTCATGTGTTTCCTCCAGTTGATCCTTTTTTATTATGACGAAGGTGTCATCTACATACCGGATCTATACTTTGGGTTGTATGTGTGGGAGTGCTATCCTTTCTAGACGTTGCATTACTATCTCTGCTATGAGTCCTGAGAGTGGTGATCCCATAGGTGTTCCTTTGATTTGTTGGAATATTTGTCCATCAAACTGAAAGTAGGTGGTGAGGCAGAGGTTGATGAGGTCCATGATTCTGGGTATTTTGATCTTGGTGTATCTTGTTAGGTCGGGTGTGTTACGTAGAACTGCTGCCATGGATTCAATCGCTAGTGCTTGGTCTATGG
Organism: Charina bottae; assembly: GCA_023362775.1. Lineage (NCBI taxonomy): Eukaryota > Metazoa > Chordata > Lepidosauria > Squamata > Charinaidae > Charina > Charina bottae. The sequence continues at coordinate 111,524,884 of JALMGJ010000001.1, forward strand.
ATGTAAAGAGTGCAGTGACATCGAATGACACCATAATATCATCTTCATCTATTTTTATGTCTTTGATTTTCTGGAGGCACTGTAGTGGGGAATTGATAGAGTATTCACTCTCCTCTGTGAGATGCCCAAGTTTTCTTGTAAGTTCTTTAGCTATGTTGTATGTGGGGGTGCCTGGTAATGATACAATTGGACGGAGTGGTATGTCAGGCTTGTGTATTTTGGGGCGTCCGTAGAAGCGTGGGATGATAGGTCCACTGCTTTTCATCCGCCTCTGTTCTTCTTTACTGATTTGACCTTTCTTGGTTAGGTCGTTGAGGATTCTTTTGACCTGGCTGTCAAGTTTCTGTATCGGATTGGAGTTTACTGGGGTGTAGGTTTCTTTGTCCTCCAGTAAATCTTTGGCTTTTTGTATATATTGTGATCTGTCCATAATGACAGTGGTGCGGCCTTTGTCTGCTGGGAGGTTGATAATACTTTGGTCCATCTTTAGGTTTTTGAGGGCTACTCTTTCTTCTGCTTTCAGTTGGTTCTGTTTCCATGTCCTTCTGGTTTGTGGTATGATTACTCAACCCACTATGATTACTCAACCTGACCACTCAACCCACCACAGCAAAACCAACAGAAGCTATGAAAAGGATTACACTGCCATACATCAGAAACATCTCAGAAACTACTAATAGACTGTTACATCCACACGGCATCACTGTAGCACACAAACCAACCAAAACCCTTCAGAACATTGTAAGTAAACCAAAAGACCCAGTAGCCCAAGAAGAAAAAACAGGAGTTATCTACAACATACAGTGTAAGGACTGTAACAGCCACTATGTATGACAGACTGGCAGAAGACTAGCAGAACGCATCCACGAACACCAACTAGCAGTCAGAAGACATGATGAAAACTCCTTAATCTCACAACACATGGACAGACTTAACCATACTTTCAACTGGGAAACTGTGAGCATATTAGACCAGGCCAAATCCAAAAATGCTAGCCAAGGGAAGCTTGGCATTCAGACAAAGCAGCCATCAACAGACACATAGAGGTTAACAACATTTACATACCATTCATAAGAGACAATAGAATAGCCAGAAGACCAGAACACCCCTGGGCCAGCAATCAACAACAAGATATGCATAGATTAACAGCAAGATTAGCAGCAGAGGAGCAATCAAACAACACAATAGACCTTAATCAAGGAACTATTAACTCAGTCAATCACCCAAACAGCACACAACAGCCCAATCAAGGAACTACCAAGGAGAGTACAAGACCCCCACCAACACATGCAGGACAAGCCAGGGTATATAAACAGACAGCAAGTTCCACTCCCTTTTCGCACTGAAGATGTTGCCTAGCCTGGTAATGAAACGTCTGCATGAAAACAACAAGGCTCAGAGAGCACCAAAGACTCCCCAGTTCAACCCTGAGCTACAAATATTCTCTTTGATTGGTACAGGCACAAATGCCAGGTTTTACCCAAATCTTGCAAACCAGATGAGATTGTACTAGCCAACCAATTCACACCTGTACAGACTGCACTACAGTTGGAGTGGAAAATCTAAATGTCAGTGTAAACATCAGGTACCATGGATCTGATACTGAGGGCATTTCTCTTCCATGTATTACTCTATTGTGCCCCTGGAACAAATAAACAATAATTCTTACTCTAATTCTTTGACTACAATATTAATGAAACAGAACCATTTCCTTAATGTGTCTGATGGAATAAATTCCATAATCACATGCTCCATTTTCCCAGCCTGAGCATTACATATATTACATAAGATAGGCCCTACGACTTTGATCTAAGTCCCAAACATCTTATATTTCATAGTCTTCTGCAATCCAGATATACTGGGATTGTAGCTGTAATTCCAGTTCAGGTAGAGGACACCATGTTGAAGAAAGTTGATTTGAATTATCAAGCTTATAAATTCCTTCTGGATTAATCCAGCATCTTGTTGCCAAATTAGCCAGCCAGATAGTTCTGGGAAGCCAAATCAATCTTGCATCAGTTTTAAATTTGAGATGATTTGACTGAAGCTGCACTCTGACACAGATTGCAAAGATTTGTTGTTTATTCGTTCAGTCGTTTCCGACTCTTCGTGACTTCATGGACCAGTCCACGCCAGAGCTTTCTGTCGGCCGTCACCATTCCCAGCTCCCCAATGGTTGAATCTGTCACCTCCAGAATACCATCCATCCTACATGGACGGTACATGTACAACCTACATTCCAGGTTCCTATGGTTTGCTTCCGGGTACAATTCAAGGTGTTGGTTATTACCTTTAAAGCCCTACATGGCATGGGGCCAGAATACCTGAAGGACCGTCTTATCCACATTTTATCGACCCGCCCCACCAGGTCATTCAGAGAGGGCCTGCTATAAACCCCATCAATTAAAGAATGTCATCGGATGGGGTCTAGGAGGCGGGCCTTCTCTGTGGTAGCGCCCACACTGTGGAACATCTTGCCCCCAGAGTTGAGGCAGATCTCCTCCCTCCCGACCTTTAGGAAAGAGCTGAAGACCTGGTTCTGCCGCCTGGCATGGGAAGGAGAAAGGGATAGTTCCTCATGGGGGTGGTTAATTCCTTAATTTATTGTCCTTCGTTTAATTCCATCTCCATCTGGATTTATAATTATTTATTAATTTTATATATTGTACATTGATGTTTTATCCTGTTTTAATCTATTTTATTGTAAACCGCCCAGAGTTCCCCGTTGGGGGAGATGGGCAGTTATATAAATTTAAATAAATAAATAAATAAATAAAATAAAATAAAATCCATCCATCTTGCCCTTGGTCGGCCCCTCTTCCTTTTGCCTTCCACTTTCCCTAGCATCAGCTTCTTCTCCAGGGTATCCTGTCTTCTCATTATGTGGCCAAAGTACTTCAGTTCTGCCTTTAATATCATTCCCTCAAGTGAGCAGTCTGGCTTGATTTCCTGGAGTATGGACTGGTTTGATCTTCTTGCAGTCCAAGGCACTCTCAGAATTTTCCTCCAACACCACAGTTCAAAAGCATCTATCTTCCTTCGCTCAGCCTTCCTTATGGTCCAGCTCTCGCAGCCATAGGTTACTACGGGGAATACTATTGCTTTAACTATGCGGACCTTTGTTGTCAGTGTGATGTCTCTGCTCTTAACTATTTTATCAAGATTTGCCATTGCTCTCCTCCCAAGAAGTAGACGTCTTCTGATTTCCTGGCTGCAGTCAGCGTCTGCAGTAATCTTTGCGCCTAGAAATACAAAGTCTGTCACTGCCTCCACTTTTTCTCCCTCTATTTGCCAGTCATCAATCAAGCTCGTTGCCATAATCTTGGTTTTTTTGAGGTTTAACTGCAACCCAGCTTTTGCACTTTCTTCTTTCACCTTCGTCATAAGGCTCCTCAACTCCTCCTCGCTTTCAGCCATCAAAGTGGTATCATCTGCATATCTGAGATTGTTAATGTTTCTTCCAGCGATTTTAACTCCAGCCTTGGATTCCTCAAGCCCAGCATGTCGCATGATGTGTTCTGCGTACAGGTTGAATAGGTAGGGTGAGAGTATACAACCCTGCCGTACTCCTTTCCCAATCTTAAACCAGTCCGTTGTTCCGTGCTCTGTTCTTACCGTTGCTACTTGGTCGTTATACAGATTCCTCAGGAGGCAGACAAGATGACTTGGTATCCCCATACCACCAAGAACTTGCCACAATTTGTTATGATCCACACAGTCAAAGGCTTTAGAATAGTCAATAAAACAGAAATAGATGTTTTTCTGAAATTCCCTGGCTTTCTCCATTATCCAGCGGATATTGGCAATTTGGTCTCTAGTTCCTCTGCCTTTTCTAAACCCAGCTTGTACATCTGGCAATTCTCGCTCCATGAATTGCTGGAGTCTACCTTGCAAGATCTTGAGCATTACCTTACTGGCATGTGAAATAAGTGCCACTGTTCGATAGTTTGAACATTCTTTAGTGCTTCCCTTTTTTGGTATGGGGATATAAGTTGATTTTTTCCAATCTGATGGCCATTCTTGTGTTTTCCAAATTTGTTGGCATATGGCATGCATCACCTTGACAGCATCATCTTGCAAGATTTTAAACAGTTCAGCTGGGATACCATCGTCTCCTGCTGCCTTATTATTAGCAATGCTTCTTAAGGCCCATTCAACCTCACTCTTCAGGATGTCTGGCTCTAACTCACTGACCACACCGTCAAAGCTATCTCCAATATTATTATCCTTCCTATACAGATCTTCTGTATATTCTTGCCACCTTTTCTTGATCTCTTCTGCTTCTGTTAGGTCCTTACCATCTTTGTTTTTGTTGTTGTTTATTCGTTCAGTCGTTTCCGACTCTTCGTGACTTCATGGACCAGTCCACGCCAGAGCTTTCTGTCGTCCGTCACCATCCCCAGCTCCCCAATGGTAGAGTCCGTCACCTCCAGAATACCATCCATCCATCTTGCCCTTGGTCGGCCCCTCTTCCTTTTGCCTTCCACTTTCCCTAGCATCAGCTTCTTCTCCAGGGTATCCTGTCTTCTCATTATGTGGCCAAAGTACTTCAGTTTTGCCTTTAATATCATTCCCTCAAGTGAGCAGTCTGGCTTGATTTCCTGGAGTATGGACTGGTTTGATCTTCTTGCAGTCCAAGGCACTCTCAGAATTTTCCTCCAACACCACAGTTCAAAAGCATCTATCTTCCTTCGCTCAGCCTTCCTTATGGTCCAGCTCTCGCAGCCATAGGTTACTACAGGGAATACCATTGCTTTAACTATGCGGACCTTTGTTGTCAGTGTGATGTCTCTGCTCTTAACTATTTTATCAAGATTTGCCATTGCTCTCCTCCCAAGAAGTAGACGTCTTCTGATTTCCTGGCTGCAGTCAGCATCTGCAGTAATCTTTGCGCCTAGAAATACAAAGTCTGTCACTGCCTCCACTTTTTCTCCCTCTATTTGCCAGTCATCAATCAAGCTCGTTGCCATAATCTTGGTTTTTTTGAGGTTTAACTGCAACCCAGCTTTTGCACTTTCTTCTTTCACCTTCGTCATAAGGCTCCTCAACTCCTCCTCGCTTTCAGCCATCAAAGTGGTATCATCTGCATATCTGAGATTGTTAATGTTTCTTCCAGCGATTTTAACTCCAGCCTTGGATTCCTCAAGCCCAGCATGTCGCATGATGTGTTCTGCGTACAGGTTGAATAGGTAGGGTGAGAGTATACAACCCTGCCGTACTCCTTTCCCAATTTTAAACCAGTCCGTTGTTCCGTGCTCTGTTCTTACCGTTGCTACTTGGTCGTTATACAGATTCCTCAGGAGGCAGACAAGATGACTTGGTATCCCCATACCACCAAGAACTTGCCACAATTTGTTATGATCCACACAGTCAAAGGCTTTAGAATAGTCAATAAAACAGAAATAGATGTTTTTCTGAAATTCCCTGGCTTTCTCCATTATCCAGCGGATATTGGCAATTTGGTCTCTAGTTCCTCTGCCTTTTCTAAACCCAGCTTGTACATCTGGCAATTCTCGCTCCATGAATTGCTGGAGTCTACCTTGCAAGATCTTGAGCATTACCTTACTGGCATGTGAAATAAGTGCCACTGTTCGATAATTTGAACATTCTTTAGTGCTTCCCTTTTTTGGTATGGGGATATAAGTTGATTTTTTCCAATCTGATGGCCATTCTTGTGTTTTCCAAATTTGCTGGCATATGGCATGCATCACCTTGACAGCATCATCTTGCAAGATTTTAAACAGTTCAGCTGGGATACCGTCGTCTCCTGCTGCCTTGTTATTAGCAATGCTTCTTAAGGCCCATTCAACCTCACTCTTCAGGATGTCTGGCTCTAACTCACTGACCACACCGTCAAAGCTATCTCCAATATTATTATCCTTCCTATACAGATCTTCCGTATATTCTTGCCACCTTTTCTTGATCTCTTCTGCTTCTGTTAGGTCCTTACCATCTTTGTTTTTGATCATACCCATTTTTGCCTGGAATTTACCTCCGATGTTTCTAATTTTCTGGAAGAGGTCTCTTGTCCTTCCTATTCTATTGTCTTCTTCCACTTCCGCACATTGCTTGTTTAAAAATAATTCCTTATCTCTTCTGGCTAACCTCTGGAATTTTGCATTTAATTGGGCATATCTCCCCCTATCACTGTTGCCTTTTGCTTTCCTTCTTTCTTGGGCTACTTCCAGTGTTTCAGCAGACAGCCATCTTGCCTTCTTGGTTTTCTTTTTCTTTGGGACGTTTTTTGTTGCCGCCTCCTGAACAATGTTGCGAACTTCTGTCCATAGTTCTTCTGGGACCCTATCTACTAAATCTAGTCCCTTAAATCTATTCTTCACCTCCACTGCATATTCCTTAGGAATATTAGTGAGCTCATATCTAACTGATCTGTGGGTCTTCCCTATTCTCTTTAGTCTGATTCTAAATTTTGCAATAAGAAGTTCGTGATCTGAACTACAGTCAGCTCCAGGTCTTGTTTTTACTGGCTGTATAGATGTCCGCCACCTTTGGCTGCAAAGGATGTAGTCAATCTGATTTCGGTGTCGACCATCTGGTGAAGTCCATGTATAAAGTTGTCTTTTAGGTTGTTGGAAGAGAGTGTTTGTTATGCACAGTGAGTTGTCTTGGCAAAATTCTATCAGCCTATGTCCTGCTTCATTTTGTTCTCCCAGACCATGCTTGCCTGTAATTCCAGGTGTCGTCTGACTACCCACCTTAGCATTCCAGTCTCCTGTAATGAAAATAACATCTCTTTTTGGTGTATTATCTAGTAGGTGCTGCAGATCCTCATAGAACTGATCTACTTCTGCTTCTTCAGCATCTGTGGTTGGGGCGTATATTTGGATCACTGTGATGTTAAATGGCTTACCCTGAATTCGAATTGAGATCATTCTATCGTTTTTTGGATTGTATCCAAGCACTGCTTTAGCCACTTTATTATTAATTATGAAGGCTACTCCATTTCTTCTGTGGTCCTCTTGTCCACAGTAGTAGATCTGGTGGTCATCTGATGTGAAGTGGCCCATCCCAGTCCATTTCAGTTCACTGACACCTAAAATGTCTATATTTAATCTTGACATCTCACCAATAACCACATCCAATTTGCCCTGGCTCATAGATCTTACATTCCAGGTTCCTATGGTGTGTTGATCTTTAGAACATCGGATTCGTCGTTCACCACCAGCACCGTCGGCCGCTAGCCATTCTTTCGGCTTTGAGCTAGCTGCGTCATCACATCTGGGGCTAGTTGAACGTATCCTCTGTTCCTCCCCAGTAGCATTTTGACCATCTTCCGACCTGGGAGTCCCATCTTCCGATGGTATACCGACATATCTTTGGTTGTACTGATCCATTTAGTTTTCATGGCAAGAATACTGGGGTGGGTTGCCATTACCTTCCCCAGGGATCGTATTTAGTCTGACCTCTCTGCCATGACCTTCCCGTCTTGGGTGTCCCTTCACGGTTTAGCTCATGGTTTCATTGAGGTGCTCAAGCTCCAGCACCACGACAAGGTAACGATCTCCTTTGCTGGAGTTGCAAAGATTAAATCCCATTAATTATTTTCATGTCATATACTTAATATGTACAGAGCAAATGACATGAAACTGTGACTCATTATTTGTTAGTAATATATACCGTAAGATAAATGTAACTTATATAACATTAGCTCCCATTCTCACAAAGCAATTGTCTTTGCAATTTGCTCATTACTCTGCTGGCTAAAAACTCAGTTTGTTTTCATTTTCTCCAATTGCTTTGCTTCTATGTTCCTAATGAGTATGACTGTGGTAACACTTTAACAGCAGAAGACTTCTATTTGCTTTCTTGCAAGCTCTGTTAAAAGCTCCCAGTGTTTTCATTATTACAAAACTGCAGTACAGATGAAGATCACAAAGTGTCTTTTCAGAATACAGACAGAGAAAAGGGAAGGAAGAAAACACTTTGGCAAGTAGCCTACATGTCACATCCAAAGTATCCGATAGTGCCAATCTAGTGTGTATCCACCATCTACTGTATATAAACTGTTCTTGTTTTGTTGTGTTCAGTATCTTTATATGGTTTGGATGTGAGGGCGATCTGGCTGCGACATCTGTCACCCCATTGATCGCCAGGGTTGATTTGGCTGATCTGGCTGGCTAGGCGGGTGTCCCCTTCCTCCCTCACCGCTCCATGTACGTCCCTCCCGAAGCTGCGCGCTCGGTGGAAGAGGACGACCATCCCAGATAGAAGGAGTGTACCGATCTTCGGTCAAGGGTATACGATAGCTGCGCTCCCCTGCTAGAACCTCCAAACAAGCTCAAGGTCCATTTATATGGTTTTTACTTCTTTTGATTCAGAAAGGTCCACAAGCTTCATTCTTTTTTAATCCTGTAATATTTTCAAAAAGCCCAGAGCAGTTGATATGCTTTCTTCTTACCTTGAGTCTTACAGAATAATCTAGTGCTCTTTGCAGACCTTCCAACAATAGCTTAGCTATGGCATGATCCCCGCCATTTGAAATGTCTAACTCTCATTAGGGTACTATTTGCTTCCTGTTTCACTCCTTAGGTGTTGGCAACTGAGTGAACAATTGTCTGGCTGACCCAGCTGAGGGCAAAGCAAAGCTATCTGCTGCCTGAAGTGGAGTAGCAAAGCACTCGCCTCTCCAAGGCCCTTCCTCCCCAAAGCTACCTTATCAGATGAGCAACTTTCTCCCATCCAAAGCAGTCAAATGGCAATAATAAATTGGGTAACCAAAACTATGCTGCTGTTTCATAATGCCCACAATTAGCTGCCTGGGGCTACTGCTTTATTCAGGTATCAAAGAAAGCCCTTTTTTACACCCAAGAAGCGAAGGAGGCACGATCCCCCCACTGCCCACATTGGACAGCTTGGAGTAGGTTGTCCTCTAGACAGCTGAGCCAGGATTTACTACACTTTACCCACCCCAGAGAGGCAGGCAATGGGTAGGCATATAATTCACAACTAGGCACAACAGGCCATCTTATCTTTGGATGTCCCAAGTTCTACTGCCTGTGGTTGGTTTCTGGCCCGCAGAGTGGAAGTTACAGGTTGGCTGCTAATTATTTCTATCAGCCTTTCGCAGCCTGTTGCCTTACAGTGTTTGACTACAGATCTCATAATCTTTAGCCAATTGCCATGCTGGCTAGAGGAGATGGAAGCTATGGTCCAACGTTTCTGGAAGGCAACTGGTGGGGGAAAACTGAATTACATTATGGGAAAAATCACATAATATTGTGATTAAGAGCCATTGTGCTTTTGAAATTGTTTCCAGGAAGGTTAATTCAAGATAAAGCTCGTAGATGTTCAATCTTTTTAGATGTTGTAATGAGACAATGAAGGAGAAATAAGCTTTGGGGTTGATACGTGATTAATGTGGGGTCTGCAGTGGCTTCATTTTACTGTGTTTCCATCAGAAATGAAATATTTTGCAATGGAGGTATAGGTGGCAAAGTCAAGAGATTTTCAATCTTTATATCACTTGCTTTGTGCTCCAAAGGAAAAAATATCTCTGCTTTAGCCATCTTGGACTCAATTCTCTCAGCCTCTCAGCTAAAGGTGTGTGAGAGTCCACTATATACTGTCCCTGTTTGTTCTTGTTGTTGTTCAGTCATTTAGTCGTGTCCGACTCTTTGTGACCTCATGGACCATAGCACGCCAGGCCTTCCTGTCCTCCACTGTCTCCTGGAGTTTACTCAAATTCATGTTCATTACATCGGTGATGCTATCTAACCATCTCATCCTCTGCTGTCCCCTTCTCCTTTTGCCTTCAGTCTTTCCCAGCATCAGGGTCTTTTCCAATGAGTCCTCTCTTCGCATTAGGTGGCCAAAGTATTTGAGCTTCAGCTTCAGTATCTGTCCTTCCAATGAGCCGTCAGGGTTGATTTCCTTTTGTTGTTGTTGTTCAGTCGTTTAGTCGTGTCCGACTCTTCGTGACCTCATGGACCATAGCATGCCAGGCCTTCCTGTCCTCCACTGTCTCCCGGACTTAGAATCTAATTCAAGGATGGACAAGCAGTAGTCTTCCTTACTCATGACCCTCCAATCCAGTGGTGTGCTGGTAAATGTCGATGAAGATTCTGTCATCCAGGTGGAATTGTCTGTAGGTTGAGTCATGGCAACTGGATTTCTTTCTTTTGGTTGAAATGTTTCGCTGCTTGTCCAAGTAGCTTCTTCAGTGCTGGTAAATGTTTAAGAACTGGCTCTGCCGGCACTATTTTCGATGCACCACTAGCCACAGTATAACTGATTGGTGCACCAGGTGTGGTAGCTTAGCTCCACTGTCAGTCAGCTCACAAAATTCCCGAAAATTTAACAATTGGCTCTCACAAGCCAGTACAAGCCGGGTCCAGCACACCACTGCTCCTATCCCCTCATGACTTGTTTTTCCTCCATTGCCAACCAGTAGTACAAGTGGGTTGAAGAAATTGTCTAATGCCAGCCTCTAGTCTAAATCTACCAATCCCCATCCATGCTGTATGGAAAACACATTTTTATTAACAGTAAATTTCTATAATGTCTTAGTAGGCAAACAGTTACTTCACAATCTTTACAGCAATATTCCTATAAAATAAGTGATCAATAGAAATGAGGACAGCTGCCACAGATGGTGGGGAGTGGTGGAGAGAATTGGGGCAATCAGAAGCTTCCTCTTTAATGTAGGTAAGGAGATAGGGCACTTCTTTAGCATAATTGAGGACAACAGTCATAGTGACCTTGTTTTTGTTAATTAATTGGTTAGGAAAGGGCCAGCCATTGAACAGAGTGAGACTGATGTTGAAGAGACTGGTGAAATGAAGGAAAATAGAGCTATCTATGAGAGCTTGCTGCCCCCACGTGTCATGGAGGATATTATGGCATTGTGTTGCCAGTGCTGGAAGTCAGAGAATTGCCAGTCTGGTCAGATTCTACTCATGAAAAGTAAGAGTGCTATGTTTAATTTTGCTTCTAGCAATAAAAATGTCTTGGGCTACCTGCAGCTGGGAATCAGGCATTCCAGCCATTTGACTGCATGTTGCTCAGAGATCCTCCAATAAAGGCAATATCAAGGTGACCCTGACTTCTAGTGGCTTCATGGCCATGCTGTTATTTTGATAAGAGTATGGATATGGCTTGCCATTAGCTTCTCCCTGGATTTCTTTTTTTTTTTTTAACTTCTTGGGCTAGCCTACAGACCCAGTCTCCTGTCAAACTGCTGACCAGACTAGCTTCCAAGCCCGGACAAGGCCAGACAGGTGCTCCATCTGTTGAAGCAGTCTTCCATTATGAGCAGATTATGTATTATTATCCTATTATCTCTACTTTATATTCCAGGGCATTTAAAGTAGCCAACAGTCTAAAATAAAATGTAAGTAATTAAAAAGTGGTAAAAATAGAAATTATTACTGGAATATTTTCTAAAAAGTCTTGGTTGAAAAGAAAGGTTCAGCCTTCTTTCCAGAAAGGGAAAAGGTTGGATGATAAATACAGCTTTGAGAAATTGCATTTCATAGCCTTTTCTCTGCCACCTCATCTGTTGCCTGACTCCTCCTCTCTTCTCTGTAGAATCACAGCTGGCTTTTCTTTGGTCTCACTGTCCCAAATGCATCCTCTCTCTCCCTAGCAAAACCGACTACTGCAGTAAGAAATGTGAGGGTGCAATGGCAAAAAATAAAATAAAATATTAGATTATAGAGAACCAAACGTCATACAACCCGAATAGCTAAACAGAACCTCCAGGAACAAGTACAGTATACCATCACAGGAAGATGCAATTATGTAAGTTTAGGGATAGGGTAGCACTCTAAGGTTATTGTTTATCCACTTTTAGAAGCACTAAAAGTGCACTATTGGTGAACCTATTTCAACTTTGGAAGAGCCATAGCTAACGGGTAGTTTTGACCCCTGTCGTGAGGTTGGTTGGTTGGTTGGTTTAGGATAAGAGAGCAGTTGGAGCGAAAAGCGATACCCCGGATCTTGAGAGTTGGTGCCACTCGGTTCTGAGCCAGACGCCCGACCATCCTCCATCCACGCGCAGCTCTCCCTTCCAGAGTGCCGCCTAGCCTGTCTCTAGTAGCTCTGATTTGCCTCCAGCAGCGTGCAAGGAAAGGGGTGTGTGTGTCGTGTGTGCGCGTGCGTGCGTGTGCCTGGAGAGCTCTCTAAGAAGCAGCATGAAAGTGCTTTAGTTTTCAATCTGAGCTCTGGGGTCTCTCTTCGTTCACGGAGGGAAGCGAGATACGCGCACAAACTCAGCAGCCACACGCTCGGCCGAGCCGAGTGCCAAATCCACAGCGGGCTTGCTAGATGGGTATGAAAAATCACTGCAGAAACGGCAGCGCACCAGGCACGGGAGAGATTACATTGGCAGGCAGGGGAGACGGGAAGCCTCCGGCTTCGCTCGCAGCCTCTTTCCACTCCTCCTCCGCCCGCCCTTCTGCATGTGCAGCGCCTCTGCTCCTCTCCAGCCGAGGGGTCCTCCTCCCCAGTCCATCCCACGAGTTCCCTCTCTCCGGCCGCTGCTTCCAGGCGTTGCAGGATGATGGACAGCTGAGGATCCGACCCAGCGAGCTGTGCTACTAGAGTGGAGCGAACAGTCCTACTACTTACGAGAGGAAGGAGATCCGGAGCGCTTCTTCGCTCTTTCTCCCTTTTCGCGGCCGGAGAGGAGTTGATTTTCGCAAGGCGCCTTCCGTGACATCCCCCCCCCCATACCCGGTTCTCAGTAGTCGTTGCAAAGAGAAGAGGAGAAAGAAAAAAAACCCAGCGAGCCAAGAGGAGTCGGGACTTGGATCTCGTGTGTTGCGCTGCCTCCAGCCGCCAGGAACTGGGGGTGGGGGTTCGTTGCCAAGCGGTTGAACCTTCGGGTTCCTCACTCCGCTTTTCTCTTCTGATCCAGCTTTTCTGCCCTCTCACCTGCCCCGTCGTCGAATGCGTACGAGAGGACTGGCTTTCCATCAATATCACAGCCACGCGATTCGTGGGAGGGGGACACTTCGCCCTTCCGAGAAAAGAGTTTTCCCCTCCGCCCTCGCGAGCGGACTCTATCAGCGCTAGGTGGTGGTGGAGCAGCAAAAGGGAACTTCGGGCGGACCTGCCTGGTCGGGAAGATCAGCTTTCCTTGCAAACTTTGTTAAAGGCCGTCTTTCCCTCCCCTCCCGCCGGCCGCAGTTCTGCTCCACTATGTAAAAGGAAGCGCAGCGACGGCCTCTTCCTCTCGAGACGCGGCCCATTCCGCCCTCCAGGGTAAGGGAATTTTTTAAAATGTCGTGTATTAATTTAAGAACGCCTAATAAGCGACCGCCGCAGTAGAAGCAGAAAACTGGGCTCCGTCTTGGCTGAATAGCTGGCGTTCCTCCTCCTGCACCGCCAACTCTCTTCTGACTCCTTGAGGATCTCGTTTGTCGCCAACGGTCCTAAACCGGCGCTCCTGTTTGCGTTATACAGTTTTACTGGGTAACAGTTTTGCTTAATAATATACAGCTCGTGGGAGATGAAGGGCGCTTGCCTAAGGGGAAGTTTCATTTTGAATGAAGGCTTTCCCATCACAGAAGAAGTGTACCTCCACGTTTGTCCTGTTTCTTGTTAAGTTAGAGGAGTGCTTTGACCATTACTTTCTTTGGAGAAACAGGCTACTTACCCCCTTCCATTGACCGAATCAATTTGAGCTTGCCATGTAGGGGGAAGGAGGCAGGCAGAGGCAACATGTATGGTGGGAATGGGGTGCAGGAACGCACCACCGTCGCTGTCTGATTTCTTTCTCCAGTTACCCAGATTGTGAGAAGGAGCTCCCATTTCCTCCAGAGCCATGATGCTAATCCGAGAAGTCCTGCTCTTCCTTCAGTGCTGCTGGCCTTCTTTGCTGCTACACTGGACGCTCCACCCCATGTGGGGCTTCATTCAGGTAATGGAACAACCATTTTTTCTCTTCCCTTGCCAGGGTTTCTCATTTCTCAGGCTTAGTTCATGACAGTTCTCAAAACAGCATCAACTTCTGCAAAAAAGTACTTTGCAAAGCGCTCCTGAAGACCTGAAGATGAAGTTACTTTGGCAGCAGAGTACACTTGTTTCAGAGGGCAGGTACAAACCCCTGTATTGGTAGTTAATAAGCATTTATTGATTTACAGAGTTTATTTGCACTCTGTAGATAGGACTAATAAGGGTTGAGAGACCTCCAAATCAGCTGTTATATGGCCTTAACAATGTTGTGTTACTGTAGCCTCTGTGGCCCTGGATACTTTGCTTTCAGGTCTCTCAGAAGACACTTTTGGGATTTCATTGCCATTAAACTTCTTTTTAACATTTCACCATTGGCATATCTTTGCACACCTGATAGAGTGGACTCTAGCTCATGGACACTTAAGTCTTGATCAGTCTGTTAGTTTTAGAGGTGCCACAAGCTTCATGTTTGTCAGTACAGTTGAATGTGGCTATTACTTTAGAAGCCATAGGTTTTGGAGATAGCTGTACATAAAGGAAAAGAAGCACTTCCTCTTGCAAAATAATCATTGATTGGGTTCAGAATATTTGATGTTTGTCTAGATTTGAAGTGCTTGATAGTTAAGGTACATTTTTATTAGTTTGATTGTTAGTTCCCAGGTGATTTATCCCACATCTCTTCCATCAGTGTACTTAAAGCTTTGTGTAGAAATCCTACTTAATGTATCAGAGAAAGTAGGATGTTGGATACCAGTTCTTATGCTACAATCAAGTGTCTGAACCTAAGACAACGTCAGTCTTGTACTGTCAAAGGAGGATCTGCTCCTCTTGCATGTATATCGGCAAGTTTGGATGATGTGCCTGAGCAGGTGAGGAGAAGTGTGTTGAACCTACTCACACATATTCCTATTTGAGCATTTGGCCCCACCGTCCCACCGTCCCACTGTTGGCTGGGCTGTGAGGTTGGTAGTGGAAGCACTGGAAATCAGTCTGGTTTGTGTTCTTGGCAGTGAAGACAGCTGTATTTCCTCTCTGCTGACTTGTTCCTCGGCTTTTTAAACTGCCCTTGTTTGCTGCTTTGCATTTGCATGGGGAAGATTCATGTTAAAGTTTTAGGTCTGCCACAGTCACATGTAATTTGTGGGGGGAGATGGGCGGTGATATAAGTTAGAAATAATAATAATAATAATAATAATAATAATAATAATAATAATAATAATAATAATAATAATTTGGCTTTGTTGATTATAGTCCAACTCCTTTTGAGATAAAAAGCAATTAGGAATGCAGATTTATACCCCACCTTTTATACAGCAGCTCAAGGGAGCATGTTCCCTCCTCCTATTGGTCCCCACAACAGCAACACTGTGAGGTAGGTTGGGCTGAGAGAGTGTGTCTGGCCCAAAGATGTCTAGTGAATTTCTATGGCTGAGGTTGATTACAACCTGGGTCTTCCCGCTCCTAGTCCAATGCCCTGACCACTGCACTACACTGGCTCTCTTTTAGGCTAAGGGAATGTTGGCTTTAATTTAAGGGGAAAATAATTAGTAGTATGAGTCCTAATTAGGTTTATTCAGACATAATTGTCATTGAGCCCAGTGACACTTTCCAGTAAATATGATTAGGCTTGCTGCCTATATGGTGCTAAAGTTCAAAGAACTTACCAGCTGCGATTCTATGCACACTTGTCTGTAAATGACAAACTGAATTGGATTAGACTTAATTTGCAAATAAATGTTCATAGACTGTATAAAGAAGAAGAGATCAAGTGAAGGAAAGGGGGGTCAAGAAGAAGTAGAAATAAGATAAAGCAAATCTATCTAGCAAATCGATCTAGAACTGCTCTAAGATGAGGTTCTCGCTGAAGTGGTGGAGTTGCTTTCCTTGATAGGGAAGTGTTTCTGAAAACAGTTTAAATCTGGAAAATCTCTGTGTCACAGATAGATAAATTAAGTAATTCAAGTTATGTTTTATTTGGCCCAGAAAGTTCTAAATGTTTTAAAGTTTATAGTGATCAAAAGGAGAGTGTGGTTAGGAGCTTAAGCTCTGGATAAATAATACGAGTCTCTTATCTAATCATTTTGGCATTTGCTCTGTCTTTCCTAATTGATCTGTATATTTAATGGAAAAATACTTAATAGTTGAACTAAATATTATATTTATATTCAACTATAACAGTTGAACTAAAAATTATATTCATTTTGTGGGTGGTGTTACTTGGGGAAACTCCATAACAGGAAAAGTTTAATAATCTAACTGTATCATACATCTTTTATACTCTAATGATGCTCTTTCCAAATAAGTATTTATCTATAAAGCCATCTCTGGCATTCGGTCATTGTTTTTAGGCTGTAGATATATAATTATATAACTAATATGATGCGTGAATCCATACATAGACAGTACGGTATTGTCCGTATTTATGAACAGCTGTGCTTGTATATTTGTGCTTAATTATATTCCTACATGTCCTTCACGTTTTTATGGTAAATATTCACTGTTAATCCCCCCTAGTACTGTCCTTTTCCTTGCACCATCCCAAATAATTTTCTAAACAAAATCCAAGCCTCAAGAACTACAGCAGTGGTTGCCTCACTGAAGAGGATGCAAGTTACAGTATGCAAGGGATCTAAGTCTTTTCCAGCATATTTAAATACTCAGCACTGTTTAGCTTAGTGCCTACAAAATGCAGTTTGTTCATTTGGAGCAGGACTTCATCCTTGATTCTGTTGACAGGAAGAGGGCTTTCCAAGACTCATGACAGTAGTGGCAGTGTGTACAAAACAAGGTTTCTCCAAATAGCCTAATTTTATTAGCAGTTTGGCACAAGATCTGATGTGACTGTGAATTGAATGCAGGCTGAATCAGCTTTGTCAGCTCTCTGGTTTGGATTTGCCATGTGGTTTGACCTTGATATTTATATGTGGTGATGACTAGTGATAACTATAAATACATATAGGGGTAATAGCAAAGGCTGTGGTTATGCTGACAGTGTTTAATTCTTAATAACATCAGTAATATTAAAGTAGCTAGCTGTTCAGAAATGTATCTGTTAGTAAGTAGGATACTAATCATCTGTTTCAGGCAGCAGCAGTATAGCCCAGTTAATTAGAGTTAATTCCTTGCTTATGATACAGCTTGGTCTTGATGGGGTCACTTATAACCTGAGTACTTAGAGGACATAGAAAATTGAGTTTTCCTTCTCTTGTAAATTTGGCAGACTGTACATTTTAGTATTTAAATTATTTGGCTTAACTTTTTCTCTCTTGATCTTTAGATATATCAGCTGTCCAACTGCTAAATGAGACCCTCACTTTGTTGCCTGTGATGCTTTAGAATCTGGGTGGCTAAATTAGCTTGCATAATTGAAAACTGGGCATGTTTACAAGGCAAATGTAATTATAAGAAAATAGCTGCTTTTTTAAACCAACTACCCTTCAATCAATCACTATAACTTACATAAGAAACTGTTATATAAGGTTTATAGGTAATACACATTCTACAAAACAATAATACATTGAATTAGGTGGTTGAATCAAAGCATTTTAAAATACAAAATATGGGACAATGTCTATTTTATTTGCTTTTGTGCTTCTCAAAATGCACATACAGGTGTGCATGTTATCAAGAAAACTATGTTGAGATGTCCATATCAACAGGCGTTAAGCTCAGCTCACAGGACCCTTTACTTTTATGCAAAGATAATATTATAGAATAACCTTAATGGAATCTATACATGGGCTTGCCTTTAGGTTATGCCTGGGAGAAAAGTGTTTGCATTAGATGTGAACCGCCCAGAGTCCCCCGGTTTGGGGGAGATGGGCAGTGATACAAATTAATAAATAAATGTGTGGAGTGCTGTGATTTTATCAACATAAACATTTTTTGTTCATGTTAGACTATCAAAATAAAATTAACCAACAGTACAACATGAGTATGTGAACTAGATTTCTGTAGATTTTAAATGATAGATTATCCCACCAGAGGTAACAAAATAGTACTATCTTTCAGATCAGTGCCATATAAAATTGTGTAATTTTCTAAATGTTTCACTTGAATAGGGTATGCGTTGATTAAAAAGAGGGCCAAGGCTGTGAATGCCAGCTCTAACCTTTCTATGGTGAATCTGCAAGCGGTTCCTGTTGCCTTCAGCTGAGTGCTAGGAGTCACCATGCTTTATGAAATCTGAAATAATATCTATACTTCATATAAAATATGAAGTATAATAACCATAATAAATCAACTGACTCCAGACTGTCATTCCTGGCCAAATGTGAGCCAGTTTGTGGTTAAGGCAATGGGCTAGAAACCAGAGTCTGTGAGTTCTAGTCCCGCCTTAGGCATGAAAGCCGGCTGGGTGACCTTGGGCCAGTCACACACTCTCAGCCCAACTCACCTCACAGGGTGGTTGTTGTGGGGAAAATAGGAGGAGGAAGGAGTATTAGGTATGTTCGCCGCCTTGAGTTATTTATAAAAATAATAGAGGCGGGATTAAATAAATAAATAAATGTGTCTCCTGTGTTCTTCCCAAGAAGAGGTGCAAGGGTCCCTACCTTTCATGACATGAAGAGGTGGGGACCTGGATGTGGTTCTTGGTGGCAGCCCCAGTGTTTTGGAACACCCGTCTCCTGAGGAATACCTTTCCCCTTGCTGGTGTGCTGTAAATCTCGAGGCAATCTTGATCTGAACTGCTTGGACTACCTTAATGAGAGTCTTTACAACTGATATTTGTTAATAAACTCCTCTTTGGAGTTTATGTGTTAAGGTTATTTTTTATTTGTTGGTCCTATTGTGAACAACCAATAGTTTCTAGAATGGGGTAGCATACACGCTGGTGTATAAATGATTAAAATTTGTTTAATTATAATTTAGAGCAAGAGAAAGCAGTTTGTTGGCCAAATGCATTCCCCAGCATCCAAAAATCACGCTACTCAAGTTTGATTGCCGAAAGGACAGATTTCATTCCCTTTCTATCTGTCAGTCTGGTTTCTCTCTCTCTCTCTGTATATATCTGATATAACACAAAATTAAGGGTGCAAGTGGAGGCAAGAGGCTCTGTGAGGCAAACTGCTCCCATCCCTGCTCTTATCCCATCTCCTAAAAGAGCCCAAATAGCTGTTTTCAGGCTGGTTTGGCCTTCTTGAGGGACTTTTTGGTTTAAGACAGGGGTGGGGAACCCTTTTTCTGCCAAGGGCCATTTGGATATTTATAACCAGGGACCGGGTGGGGGATGGGGGCGGGGTTTCTGGGATTTCCGTGGACCGGGGGCCAGAGTTTGCGGGCGGGAGCCAATCACAAGCACTGGGGGGGCGGGGGGGCGGGCGGGAGCCAATCGCGTGGAAGGGGTGGGGGTTGCAGGCGGGAGCCCCGCGGGCCTTAGGCGGGAGCCCCGCGGGCCTTATATGGCCCGTGGGCCTGACGTTGCCCACCCCTGGTTTAAGAGTAGGAATTATGGAGGGAACTTTGTTACAGTAATAAGGGGAAATATATGAAGCAAGCAGATTATGCAGGTAGTAGGAAGAACTAGATAAGTAAACTGCAGTAATGTTCTAAGCTGGCACAACCACTTTAGTCTAAGCTGGTCAGAAGTGGTCCTTATCTACAGATAACGAGAGAATGTCTATAAAGGATGCAGGCACTATGAATTTTCTAAAAGAGCAATGTGCTCTTGAGATAATGTAACTTTGCTTTCATAATCAATTATATGAATATTAGTTAAATGAGTGTGTGTGTGTGCGTGGACGTGCACAATCATTCTGCTTGTATTTCTACCCAAGGGCCTTTTCCCTTTCTGGAGATTGTCTTTCTTTTTGATGATCTTCATCTTGTTAACTCTCTTCAGCTTGTTGCTTGTTTTACTTGGGATATTACCAGACAGAATGGAAGCCTGGAGGCAAATTTCTACCCTCAAGTCTCTATGAAGGTTCTCAGTCATCCAGGTGGAATTGTCTGTAGCTTGAATCATGTCAACTGGATTTCTATTTTCTCGAAACGTTTCCACTGAGAAAATAGAAATCCAGTAAACATGATTCAAGCTACAGATTCTACCCTCAAGATTGTGAAAATAGCCTGAATTCTTTCTGGGGGAAAAAATTGTGATTTAGGCTAGTTGGGAGGGGGTTAACATGGAAATAGGAATTGTTTGCCTCCCCAAACCATCCCACTTCCATTCTACCCTTAAAACACCATTTGGATCATTTCCATCCATAATAATCTCTATTTACAATGCATCTTTACCACTACACTATTTCTGATGGTTGCTGTCATTAATGTGGGGAATACCACATGTTGCCAGTCACCCATTATAAAGGAAAGCATGCTGTTAATCTGAATAAGTCATTGCTCAGGAATTGACACCCGAAAAATAGAGAGGATATTTACCATTGAGGAAATGGGGGGGAGGGTGTTGTAGCATTAAAAGTAAAGGTCATTTCCTCACTAATAATTTATAGCATCTTCTAGTGTCACCAAGCAAACACTGAGAGAATATAAAGGCTGGTCTCATTACAATTATAATAGTGAAGTGATGGTTGTATGATGCTATACGATATTATAAATCACTAGGGAGGAAAAGGCCAGAGTTTCCTGTGAGTTGGGTTCGACTTCTGCTGACTATTTATGACACATTCATGCATGATACAGATGTGCAAGTGGAAGTAATCTTTATTGTCCTATAACTCTCTTTATTCCGCTTTTCAGGGCTGTATTGGACATGGCTTTTAATGTGTCTTTGCATTTTAAATGCAAATTGTAGCTGCAGGCTGAGATAATTGTTAGGATTGTAGCAGACAGAAAGAGTAACAATGAATGAGCTTACCCCTTCCTCCCCTTACAAAAATGGCTTCTGGGACCTGTTACTGCACTGAAAGAAAATCCTCTATTGATGTGAAAGAGCTGCTTTACTTTAGCAATTTTCCTCAGAACTGCAGCAGCTGATACTTATGTTTTGTAAAAAGTACATACAAAACATCTTTAATTTCATAAGTAGTTCAGACTGTGTACACAAGCAGAAAACAGTGAGCTGGGAGTGAAGGAAAGCATTTTGGAGGCACTTGATTGAATAATGCTATTCTCTTTTCCCTAAGTTCAAGTTAGTTTCATGGCACAACTTAGCCCTGAGGCAAAAGAATCAGAATTTTGAGGAAGAAGTGTTTGGGGAGTGAGAAAAGTCAAGATGGTTGCCGCAATTGTTCAGCCATGGATGCCATCTTGACTTTTTTGAACCCACCTTGCATTGCTTCTTGTCATTTGCACTCATCAGTTAATAAATAATGACTGCTTTTTAAAGCTTCTTGAAATATTTGTTCTTTCTAGTATCAAAATTTATGTTGCTGAAATCGGGCATTTTTACATGGTACCAATCGAAGAGAATATTTGTAGCTCAGGGTTGAACTGTGGCGTCCATGGTGCTCTCTGAGCCTTGTTGTTTTCTTGCAGACGTTTCATTGCCAGGCTAGGCAACACCTTCAGTGCAAAAAGGGAGTTGTGTTTGCTCTCTGTTTATATACCACGGCCTGTCCTGCTTGTGTTACTTTTGTGAAGATCCACTTATGACTCCCTTTTCGCACTGAAGATGTTGCCTAGCCTGGCAATGAAACATCTGCAAGAAAACAACAAGGCTCAGAGAGCACCATGGACTCCACATTTTTACATGGTTCAAAACACCACTTTACTTTGGAGTTTCAGTTCAGGTTGGAATTTCCACTTGATTTTCTCTGACTGTCATTCCTTCAGCTAATCTGCACTGGCAACAGTACAATAACCAGATATAATTAACCCTGTTAATAATTACCTGTTACATTAACCCTGTTAATCTGTTACAGGATTTATCCTAAGAGAGGATTGCAGAATACAGGAGTTTTAAGAACATGTTGAGAGAAATGCAGACCCATTGGGTGTCCAGCCTCAGATACTGGCTGAGCTATTCTAATATATGATGAAATCGTAGATTACAGATTACCTGCCATGGGTTCACTTTTTAAAAATGTGCCCTACAGCTCTGTCCATTGACAGAGCTGTTCCATGACAGAATCCTCCCAAACATTAGGAGAGTCTGGTAACCCTTTTATGACTCACACATTTTATTAAAAGGTATAAGCACTCTATGGTGCAGCTCACTTCATCAGATGCGTCAGGTGCTTATGCCTTTTAATAAAATGTGTTAGTCGGAAAGGGGGCTACTATGCTCATTCTAATTTTTGGCCCCCATAGGCTAACCTTGCTCATCTCCAACAATGTTTCCTGAACGTTGCAAATGAAAGAGTTAATTTGTCAGCGCCAAAGATGTTAGGACAAAATGGTAATTGGTGGGTGATGCAGAGGGTGAAGGCAGACATCTGCCTCAGAATAGCCTCCTAAGAAGTTGCAGTAATTTTGAAGGAGACGCCCACTTGACTCCTCCCACCAAGAGACATGGCTAAACACCCAGGAAAGTCCCATGCACGTTTTGTTTAGCTTAGGAAAAGGAGGAGGACAGGGAGACCAGATTTGAGGGATGAAGGTTATGCACGATGTGGAAGGGAAGACATTTTGTAGGTATACAGTCAAAATGACTGAGTTCATTTCCCGCTTTTTAAGAAGTATACTGGGAGTTGATAAAAACACGTCAGCACCTGCGATTAGAGCAGAAACAGGTATCCACTCTATACATAGCCAGACAGTAACAAAGGTCTTTTCTTACTGGCAGAAGGTCCATTCAATGGACCATGATAGGCTTCCCAAATTATGCCTACTTGACTGAGTTCATTCAGCGAAGCTGGAGGGTAGGAGACCAAGGACAGATTCTTCACACAGCACCTAGTTAAACAGTGGGTTTTACCACCACCACATGTAGTGATGGCTACCACTTTTAAAAGGAGTTTGGCACATTAATAGATTAAGATTATCCACTGCTATTAATTCTGATAGTAACATACAACAGAAACTAATATAATGCTCAGTTTATTTTTTTAAATTTCTCCCTCTTTATTATATTGTTATATGTCTTAATACATTATATTGTTTCAATACAATGATATTTATACGGTATTAATTAAAGTTTTTGAGATTCTATTAGTTGGATAACTTAGAGCAGTGTTTTTTAAAGCATGGTCCTGGGACCACTGGGAGTCCAAGACCCTCTCAGGGGTCTGCAAAATCAAAATTATTTGCCAGCCTATGTTGAAAAATAATACAATGTTAAAATCCCATCAAACAATCATGAGAAACAGTGGTGGCAGAGAATGTGTCAATTTTAATTTTTAATACGGTAAATATCAATATATATGACCCATATAAACAAAAGCTCTTTTGGAGTCCTCCATAATATTTAAAAGTGGGAAGGGGTCCTGAGAGAAAAACGTTTAACAAACACTGACTTAAGAGTATTAAATATAAAGAAAAAGGAGAAATATTCTGTCAGTGTTAATTACAGTTTAAGATATCACTATTACAACCATAACATTATTAGACTTTTTCACATAAGAAAAAGTCTAATATAGTATTAAGAAGAAAAAAACCTACTACAGATTACAATTACACCAAAGTAATTGTTGTACAATAAAGATTTCAGTCTTGGTTATACAGTTGCTTAATGTACTGTATGTTATATAGCTTGAATCATGTCAACTGGATTTCTATTTTCTCAGTGGAAACGTTTCGCTCCTTATCCAAGGAGCTTCTTCACTCTGAGCAAAGTTGGTAAGGGAATCCTAAATATGTTTCTAGGTAGCTGTGTGACCTTACACCTGGGGTCATGGTTATATTGAGATGTATTTTAAGTCCTTTTATTATCTAAAGGAGGATCATTAAGATCACCATGCTGCTGTTGAGCTTGTGAAATGGTCTTAATCTTCCTAGGCACAGAAGACAGAGCCGGCACAGATTAAGACCATTTCACAAGCTCAACAGCAGCATGGTGATCTTAACGATCCTCCTTTAGATAATAAAAGGACTTAAAATACATCTCAATATAACCATGACCCCAGGTGTAAGGTCACACAGCTACCTAGAAACATATTTAGGATTCCCTTACCAACTTTGCTCAGACTGAAGAAGCTCTTTGGATAAGGAGCGAAACGTTTCCACTGAGAAAATAGAAATCCAGTTGACATGATTCAAGCTACAGACAATTCCACCTGGATGACTGAGAACCTTCATAGACATGTATGTTATATATGTTCTCTCTCTCTCTCTCTCTCTCTCTGTATATATATATATATATATATATATATAGAGAGAGAGAGTATATATAGAGACAGACACACACACACACACACACACACACACACATACATACATACATACATACTGTATATATAGTTAATAAAAGGAAAAAAGAATAAGAAATACAAAACAAATTTATTAAAGGTTAAATACCAAAAATAATTGAAGAAAAAGGAGAAAGGAGAAAAAAAACTATTCAGTTTCTAACTCCCCCCTTCCCTTTTTAAGTACATCTGCTAATTTACTACCATATTGTAGACAATTAAACCCCCTTAAAACCCAGACTGTAAGTGATTAGTTTATTTTATACACTTACTTTCAGCTTCATTTTAAATAGATAATTTTGAAAGAATGTGGCCTTGGCCTTGATTGATATCAGATAGTTCCTGATCACTTCACAAAGCACATTCATTTAAAATATTGCAATAAATAAAAGTGTTTACAGAACATCAGAATCTATACTGTCATCAGTTGGTAACATTAATATATTATGGAGGGCCATGAGATTCAGAATAAAGGATTTCTGTCAGGACAGAGCAATGGAACAAGTTCAATATTGTTTCCTCTGACAAGAAATGTCACAAAAACATCTAGGGAGCAAATTCTAGTCAGCAGCTAAACACACAGCTGTGACTTCATGCAAAAGAATTTTCGTTTTAGCAGTAAGCTAAATGTATGCTAGTCAAGTATTGGCTGTTAGACATTAAAAGTCAAAATGAACTATATGATTTGGAACAGACCTATATTTAGTAAAATCTTTCATTAGATGGCAATGCTCTGTGGCCTTCTAATCTGCCAAAACTGGAGGCATCTTGTGTGGGCATGAGGGAAAGAGATGAGCAGCGGTATATCCTATGAGTCATCATGCTTGGTCAGATTTTCTAGTAATATTGTATATTCAGGTTTGAATAAAGAAGCCCACACAGAGTTTTTCACTCTTTAAAAATTAGCAGAAACTGATGTTGCATATTTATTTATTTTATATTTGTATTTATACCCCGCCCATCCCCTCCCTAACGGAGGACTCTGGGCGGCTTACATACATAGTTATACATCAAGTTATACAGTGTTCTTTTCATTATACAATCCGCGCGCAAGGGGAGGGGGTAAGGAAACCGGCTCTTCCTGGCTTTTCGGACTACATGTCCCAAGGTGCCTTGCGTTGGAGCCGGCTGCTGACTTCCTGTAGATGTTTGTTGCTTCCGGGATCTGCAGCCATTCGAAAGATCTAACGTCCGATGGAACCTGACCCCAGGCAGGACAGGAGCCAGCATATTTTCCCACTTTAAGGTGGTACCCAATTTATCTACTTGCTAAGCTTTCGAACTGTTGGGTCGACAGGAGCTGGGACTAGCAACGAGAGCTGACCTCGTTGCGCGGGGATTCGATCTGCCGACCTTCCGACCGGCAGTCCTACAGCTTCAGTGGTTTAACCCGCTGAGCCACCGCGTCCCATATACATAAGATTGTAGAGTTAGAAACGGTCAGTTAGGCCATCAAGTCCAACCACCAGCTCAGTGTAGGAATCCATATTGAAGAATCCCAGACAGGTGGCTGTTTAGCCTCTCCTTAAACACAGGTGAAGGGGACTCCACTACCTCTAGGGGGAACTGGCTTCATTGCGGAATGCTTCCCATTGGTAGGTAGTTTATTCTACAATCAGCCAGAATCTGCCTTTTTTGATGTAAAATGATTGTTCGCTTTCTTGCATTCTCGAACAAGAGAGATCAAACCTTGACCTTCTGTGTGAGATGATACGTGCCAGTATTTGAGGTAACTTCTATGTTCTTTATTTTGAAATCTTATCATCACTAGTCGTCAGTTAACGACCATTTGTTCAGCGACTGTTCAAAGTCACAGCGGCGCTGAACGAATGGTAGTTACACCCAGTCCCCGAAGTTACGGCCGTTGTAGCGCCCATGCAATCATGTGATCAAAATTTGGGCGCTTGGCAGCGCGCCTGCACTTAGGACCGCAGGGGCACTTCAACTGCCCCCACCCACCTATCTCCCTCCCATCTCTGCCCTTTTGGCCACCCTGCGCTTTGCTGACTCTGCCACCCCCAGCTGACCTTCACTGTCTCCTTCCTCCTGCTGCTGATGAGGTGTGCCCAGCCTGGCCCATTGTGAGGCAGCTGCTGGCCGTGCCAGGCCTTCCCAAAGCCATGCACACCCTTGTCCAAATCACGTGTGGCCTTTTCCAAATTGTGTGCGGCCTTCTCTTAAGGCTTTGGAAGGCTTATTCCACCTGCTGCTGGCAAGGCACACCCAGCCTGGCCCTTTGCGAGACTTTGGAAGGCTGCATGCAATATAGACAAGGCTGCGCACAATTTGGACAAGGGAGCACATGGACTCAGGAAGAAGGCCTGGTGTGGGCAGCAGCTGCCTCACAAAGAGCCAGGCTGGGCACGCCTTGTCAGCAGTGGGAGGAAGAAGATGGCGAAGGTCAGCTGGGGCGGCAGAGCGGCAGGGCCAGCGGAGCGCAGGGCGGCAGGGATGACAGGACCAGCGGAATGCAGGATGGCAGAGGCAGCGGAGTGCAGGGTGTCCAAAAGGGCAGAGATGGGGGAGAAATAGGCAGGTGAGGGGAGTTGAAGAGGAGGCAGTCCCTTACCTTAACAAGGCTTGGGGCTGGGAGGGACCAAGCTGGGAATGGTTTCAATCAGGTAGGTCCTCACCTAACGACCAGGTGGGAATTGGTTGACAATGGCAAATGGGATTGCTGGGGTTGCTGTTGCTAAGTGATGCAGTCGTGTGACATCACACTTTACGACCGAATTGCTTAGTGATGGAAATTCCGGTCCCAATTACCATTGTTAACCGAGGACTATCTGTAATAGTTATGCACAGATTGGTTTAGTGCAGGGCTTTCCAAAGTTTTTCCTGCGGCGACACACCAACCGGCGTTGGTGTGTCGCCGCGGGAAAACCCGGAAGCGCTGATGATGATCAGTGCTTCCGGGTTGTGTGGCGACACACCAGACTGTGTGTGGTGACACACTTTTGTGTCGCGACACACAGTTTGGAAAGCTCTGGTTTAGTGGCTTTTATGCAAGCTCTACATTTCATCTCACTATAAACCTTGCATTTTCCATCATTACTAAGATCTACACTGCAAGATATTTGTCTATTGATCATGTGTCTTGTATGTTGTTGTTGTTTTTGTTTAGCATGATGAATCGATCCACTCACAATGGCTTAGTGCTGTAGAAAATAGCCCTGTATGATTAATTTTTAATGGATCAGCATTATTTGTCAGCCAGGCCAGTATTTCTTCCCTTCTTGTAATAAGCTGCTTATCAAATATCCATAGCCAGTGGTAGAGCATATTCATCTATGTGATGCTGTTGGGGAATATCCCATGTGAAAGAAGCAATAAGCTGGAGTTAACAAAGTGCATCTTTATTTAAAAAAAGAAAAAAGAAAAAAAGGGGGGGTGATGATCATCAGGCATTTCTCCAGAAAGGGAAAAGGCCCTTGGATAGAAATTCATATCATTAATTATGAATAACCAGGCAAGGTTGCACATTGCTCTTCTGGAAGATTCATAGCACCTAAATTCTTTATAGACATTCTCTCATTATCTGTAGATAAGGACAAGTTCTGACAAGCTTAGACTAAAGTGGTTGTGCCAGCCTATAATGTTACTGCAGTTTACTTCAGGAGCTTTCTTCACGGCTGTCTAGTCCTTACTGTCTGCATAACCTGCTTGCTATATTTGCCTTTATTAAGCAAGCTCTCTCTAGAGATTTCATTCCCTGGCAACTTTCATCTAAAAACATCTCAGAGAATCTGGTCTGTGTCCAAATGCTGGAATATCTCTGCTTGTCATAGAGGATTATAATGGACTGTAGTGCTCTGACCTTTAAAAAATTGTTTTTATTTATAAAAGGGTAATATGTGGTTTTGTTGTCTTCATTTTTCCTACTTGAATTACATTAAGTATGCTGATTAGGAATGCCTCATTTACTTTAAAACATTTATCAGCTGCTTCACCACTAAAATATTTAAAATAGTTATATTTTTAAAGTATTCTATCATTGAGGCTACATTTTATAGCTTTTGCAGCATCATGGGGTATAGGATCATGTGGATCTTCCCCACCAAGGTAGGAAGAGAAGCTCACACTTAGGGAGGGAAATCAGACCTTGGATTTCTGCTCCCAGCTTCCTACATCAAAAGTGAAGAACCATTTTGCACCTGGGAATAAACTTTATGTTGTATTTTTTTTTCAGTCTGCAATATTTGTAGGGGACATGATAGTGAACTGATGGCATCACCAAAGAGGTAGGACTAAGGTTTTTAATCCATTTATTTTCATATTTATAGGAGTCTGGATAGGGCAAAAAAAGTCTAGCAGGAGTGTTATACAGTACACCTATTTCAGCCTTTTTAAAAAATAAATCCAACCCACCCCCACCTCTCTACTGAAAAATCATAATTTCAACAGTCCAGTCCAGGAAAGCTTGAGAAAAATAATAGGATTGGAGCTTCACATGTATGACCAATCGAATATTATACATTAAATTGGAAGCTAAACCTCACTGAACATAATGTAACTTCTACATAAATCTTCTACGATTGTGTTGTTTTGTTTTTTAAAATCAGGACTTGAAGGACATGAGTGTGTCCATTAAATTGTCAGAAGTCAAGCTCAACTCAAAGGAGTCGTTGTCGCTAAAAAGAAAAAAGAAAACTAAAATCAAGTCTAATCAGATCTTTTTAGTATTTTCCTGGCTTAGTTTAGAGCCTGTGTATCTTGGGCTTAAAAAAAGTAGACTTTAATAAACTCAAAACAATGATAAGTAGAATTCCATGGCAGAAGACGCTAATGGGAAAAAGAGTTCAAGGTAAATTGGCATTCCTAAAGAAAGGAATGCCAAAAGCACAATCCTAATAATGGAAAAATGGAGGAAACAGAAGCCAGTGTGGCTATGCATACATTTTAGAGAAGATCTAAAAACAAAATAGTGTAAAAGTACTGTCAAATATCTGAAAGTATGTCACGGATACTTTGTGTATCACAGATACACAGATAAATCTGTTCTCTTTTGTTTCACAGTGCAGAGCACAGAATAATGGGTTTAAATTACAGAAAGCAGTTTCCAATTGAATGTTGCCACTTAACAATGGAACAAGTTACGCCCAAGGATGGGAGTACATTCCTTCCATTGCATGTTTTCCAGCAGAAGCTAGAAAACTATTTATGTGGGATTTACTCTTTTGCACCTTTTTAGAGAGAGGATCATCCACTGTAAAAGTTGCCTCTTACTGTTGTGAAGGGAAAACTCTGGCCCTCTTGTGAATAAGCTACATCAGCAGGGACTGTATGTTTGCAGACCCAGTGCCTGCTGAGCTTAAAGACTACTTTCATGTGAAGGAGAAAGGGTGAGTGTTGGAGAAGGAGGATGAGGGAGACAGTAGGTGTTAGGGCAAAAAGAAAAAGTCAAGAAAAGTGCTGATGGGCTATCCTGATCAGTGGAGTCCTTGGTGGTCTTTGAGCCTTGTTGTTTTCTTGCAGATGTTTCATTGCCAGACTAGGCAACATTTTCAGTCCGAAAAGGGAGTGGGACTTGCTCTCTGTTTATATACCATGGCTTGTCCTGCTTGTGTGGGTGGAGGTGTTGTTCTCTCCTTAGGAGTTCCTTGATTGGGCTGTTGTTTGCTGCTTGGTTGATTGACTGAGTTAATAGTTCCTTGATTAGGGTATATTGTGCTGTTTGATTGTTCCTCTGGTGCTAATCCTGGTGTTAATCTTTGCATATCTGGGTGTTGATTGCTGGCAAGGAGGTGTTTGGTCTTTTGGAAAAGCCAAAAGAACAGAACACCTCCTTGCCAGCAATCAAGACCAGAACAGTAGTCTTTAAGCTCAGCAGGCTCTGTGTCTGCAAACAGAGAGCAAGTCCCACTCCCTTTTCGCACTGAAGATGTTGCCTAGTCTGGCAATGAAACGTCTGCAAGAAAACAACAAGGCTCAGAGAGCACCAAGGATTCCACAGTTCAACCCTGAGCTACAAATATTCTCTTCAATTGGTATCCTGATCAGGCTTGTACCAAGAAACTCCCCTAGCCTTTTATGCTACCTGGCCTTCAATCAATGTATTGCCCAGGCAGAGAATAGTGGTGGTTCCTCAAGCTAGAAAGTCAAGAGGGAGGAAAGGGAGCCAGAATCTACACAAGTAAGATTGATAGAGAGCCAGTTTGGTCTAGTGGTTAAGGCAACAGGCTAGAAACCAGGAGACTGAGAGTTCTAGTGCCACCTTAGGCATGAAAGCCAGCTGGTGACCTTGGGCCAGTCACTCTCTCTCAGCCCAACTCACCTCACAGGGTTGTTGTTGTGGGGAAAGTAGGAGGAGGAAGGAGTATTAGGTACATTCGCCGCCTTGAGTTATTTATAAAAATAATAAAGGCGGGATAAAAATTAAATAAATAAATAAAGTAAGGTGTGGCCTCCATAGCCACTGCTGAAGTTGGAGGGCCTTCTGAGACTTTTGCTGCTGCTTCCAGCATGGTTTACCTCCTTGGTTAACCCGTTGAGTCTGTTGTTCTTTTCAGCCATGTCCCTGAGTGCTTGAGGGACTGGGGAGCAGAAACATCACCAGGTTCTCTATAGCAGTGTTTCTCAACCTCGGCAGCTTTAAGATGTGTGGACTTCAACTTCCAGAATTCCCCAACCACACCTACAAGTCCACGTATCTTAAAGTTGCTGATGTTGAGAAACACTGCTTTACACCTTTGGAGAGTCCAGCATTTGCGTTTGGGCACATGCCACCTCTCTGTCTACAAGGGTCTCTGCCGCACCTACAAATTCCTTAAGTATGGTGGGATTATTCGCTGTAAATGAGCATTGTGTAGGTATAACCCTGAATTATGGTTAAAATTAACAATAACATATCTGAGATGAATGTGTGGCTTGTTCCTATTTTTTTATTGGTTAAGAGATGAACAGTATTATATAACAGTATTACAGTCCATCAGAGTTCTTGAGGGCTCCCTAATGAAATGCCTTTTTTATTTACCTTAAGAGAAGGGCTGGCACACTCTTTATGAATAAATTTGGTTTCCCTGTGGTTATTAATAGGCTTTAACATGCTATTTAAAGCGCTGAAGATTTTTACATGTGGGGTTTTGAGATTCTTTGTAGTTCAGCTAAGCATGGCCATTAGAAAAAAATTGCCTACTTTCCCTCAGGTACTTAAGATATAAAATGCTACCTCCAAGGGATCAAAGAAATAATGCTTTAAATTCCTGCATCTGCCCATGTGATGATTTGCATTATACTAGTGTACTAGTGGATTTGTTAGGTGTTCTTTCTTTCTTTTTTCTCCTTCTTGAATAGAGGAATGTACTGCTGTATATATAATTTTGTTGCTGTTAGCAGTGAAGTCGAAGAAATCACAATGGTTCCTTTTCAGGAGATTAACATTATATAATAATCATATAACCGGCTAACTAAAATGACCACAGCAGTAATTGCTAATACCATTCTTCAATTTTTCTACTAATTTTGGTCTAAATTGAGTTGATACGTATGTGTGTCTATCTCCTATTGAGAACAGAGATTAGTTTCACACTTTCCAGTTTAGTAACATACAAATGCATGGTAGTTGGTATACCATAGCAGCATGTGCATAAACTACTTTAGCTATTGGTTGTAAACTATAGAAAGATAGATGAGCCTTAAGCCCATTATCATGTGATCCTTACATTATGTTCCTAAACATGTTGATTCAAAAGTATTTTATTTAGATTGAATGAGTTTTACTCCCAGGGAAGTAAGTGTAGGTATACAGGTGTGATCAACTCTGCATGTAATTAAGATCCATTGTTTTCAGAAATTTCATGAATGTGCATCATGCTTCTTGCCCTACTTTCAGGAAGCCCTGCTGAAAGTTGTATACCCATTGTGGCTCTCTTTGTGTTGCGATTGCCTCTTTCCCCAAAAGAGTGATGATTGACAACAGCCTTCCCCAGAGTGGTATCCTTCAAATGTGTCATTGGCTGGGAGTTTGGAGAAGGCTCTGTATCTGGAATGGCTAAAAAACCTTATCAGCAATGAAATCAGCACTAACCAGTTGTACATCTTCTGAATATGTTATTTATATATGCAAATATATACAGTACATTCAAACAAGCAAAATAATCTTAAGAGTGTATAGGACTAGATTCTGGAGTTCTGCCATAAATTTGCCATCTGACTTACAAAATGTCAGTTGATTCATGTGTGAATTTTGGTTAATTTATTGGTGAGAACCTATACACAGAATAGTATGGGGGAAAGCATTTTTCATTTCTTTTTAGGTGATATATGAATGTGTTACAACAAGCATTGTTTAGGTGAAATATTGTTGGCTGAGAAGTAACTCTGCTCCCTTTAAAATAGGGCCTGCTATTAACTTTTTGTATGTACTTTTATTAAAACTTACCTTTTACTTACCGTATATACTTGTGGATAAGCTAAGAATTTTAGGTGCCAAAACACACCCCAAAAATTGGGTTTGACTTATCTGCGGATGGGCTTATTCACTAGTATATATGGTACTTTTTAAAAGTACCTGTATATTTTTATTTAACTCAAGGGGGCGAACATACCTAATACTCCTTCCTCCTCCTATTGTCCACACAACAACAACCCTGTGAGGTGAGTTGGGCTGAGAGAGAGTGACTGGCCCAAGGTCACCCAACCAGCTTTCATGCCTAAGGCGGGACTAGAACTCACAGACTCCTGGTTTCTAGCCCGTTGCTTTAACCACTAGACCAAACTGGCTCTCGTATATCCCGTATAAACTCATGGATAAGCCCATCCGTGGATAAGCAGACCCTCCAATTTTTAACCAAAATACCATGAGAAATGTGGATCAGCTTATCCATGGGTGGTGCATTTTTTATGGTATTTTGGTTAAAAATTCAAGGGTCAGCTTATCTGCAAATGGGCTTATACGTGAGTATATACAGTACATTTTAATAACAATATACATTTTATTAGTATATTTTATGCGTTTTCTATATATATTCTATATAAATATATATATTCTATATAAATATATATAGACACACACACACACTCCAAAGCAGTGCATAAATAAGAAAAAGAAATAAAGTGTTATGTTATATGAATAGCCAGCATGTAAGAACAAACTATCTATTTTATTTTTATGACCATA
The DNA here is from genome assembly GCA_023362775.1 of Charina bottae. Classification (NCBI taxonomy): domain Eukaryota; kingdom Metazoa; phylum Chordata; class Lepidosauria; order Squamata; family Charinaidae; genus Charina; species Charina bottae. Next base: position 111,558,163 of record JALMGJ010000001.1, read on the forward strand.
GATAGATCAGAAGTTATCTAATCTCTATGTCTGTTTCTTTCTTTCTTTCTTTTACTTTATTACACTTTTCTTTTCTTTTCTTTTTAATTTGTATTTGTATTTCTGTTTCATTTTCAACTTTTAACTTTGTATATTTAAAACCTTAATAAAAATTTTACAAAAAAAAAAAAAAAAAAGGAATCCACTATAATAGTTCCAATACTCTTGTAATACGTTCATAGCCAAGTACCCCACTTAACAACCTCCATACATGTTTCTCATTAGTTGCAACTTCCAGATCAAGAATAAGATACACGTTGCTGGATGTGTTCAAGCCATCTGTCTGAGAAGCTTTAATTTGAATTCTTTCATTGATCAGGAGGTTAGATTTGATGGCCTAATGACCCGATCCAGTGCCATGATTCTACGAATCTGCGATTACTCATCATGGTTCAGCATTCCATATCGCACCAAAGGCCATGACAGCTCATTTCCCTGATCCCTGATCTTGCATGCAAGAATTCATTCTACACCAGACTGCTAATGGAATCCCTTCTTCACAGGAGGAAATGAATGCTGTGAAACAAAAATTTCACCAGATGATGCTCTGACCATGGTAATGGGGTAACTTTAAATTCCTCCTCCCCATTGCCAGACCTCTACTGCCTGATCCAAGACAAAGCTATTTTTAGTTTGTTTGGGTTTTTTTAATCCTTTTTTTTGGTTTCTATTATTTTTTTGTTAAGTTTAAAGATAATAAAGTTTCATTTAATTGTGCTTGTTAAAGTGTATTTAGGTGTTATTTCAATCTTTTTGTAATTTGTATTCTGAAAAAAAAACTAATCATGTTTTTTAAAGGCAAAAACCAGATTAAGGTAATAGTCAAACCTGTTCTTTGTGTTTGATTCAGTGACATATTAAGACAAGGGGACTATGAAATCCCTAGCAGGCAGTGCTGGGATGATCTCAGCCTTCCATAACGTCCTGCTAGAGTCTAGATCAGCCAGGTTCTTACTCTGGAGTTGTTCTTATAAGCTGTTTACATAAAGCTATATGTTCTTATAAGCTGTTTACATAAAGCTATAAAGTCCTGCTAGAGTCATCGTAGGCTCCAAGGAAGAAAACCAAGGCGTAAAATGAATACACTGGCCCTTCAAGATCCTATTAAATGAGATTTTGCTCTTTTGTAATTTTTCTCACAAAATATCTTGGCAATTTTTTATCTCTAACGTAACGTGAGTCAACTCTGAAAATTTTATCTATCTCAGAGTCCATGTCTTCTTCTTCTATCTCTAAATATTGAACTAAAGTATCAACTATATATTTTCTCATATTCTCATCTAATTTTTCTAGGGCTCCTCTCAGACTCAAAATAAATTATTCTTCTCTCATTTCTGCTAATACAATAGCATCTAAATTATATTCCATAGTAATAGAATCTGATTTAATCTCCAATTTCTTAACCTGGCCTTGTGTCTCTTTAAAATCCTCTGGAAAAATATTTGCAATTTCTTTGACAATCTGTATTTCATTTCTAAATTCTTTTTTTGAGTCTTCCTTCATCACTTCCATTTTCTCTTCTACTTGTTGATCTAGAAGATTGTCCATTTTTTGTCTCTTTTTATATCTAAAGAAGTAATTAAGTCATCCATCTTTTTCTCCAAGGTAACAGTTAAAATATCTATCTTTTCCTCCAAGGCAGTAGTTGAATCATCTATTTTTTGATTCAGTGCTGTAATCGCATCCAATATTTTTTCCATATCTGATGTTGGTACTTCTGAAGGTGCAGCCATGGACTCCATTTCCTTATCTCTTTCCCTCTTCACTCTTACAACCGCAGTAACCAGGTTATATATAATATTCCTGTAAAGAGAAAAAAAGAATAACAGAAGACAAAAGAAAACCACTATAAACAATAAAAAAAAAGAAAAAGGAAAGAAGAGGGATAAAAAATTATTAAAGATTCAAAAGAAAAAAGGGGGAAGAGAGGGGAAAAAAATCCACATACAATAAAAAATTAAAAAAAAAATAAAAATAATACTGCCTTTTCTTAATAGATGTTGCATAAAAAAAAAGGGCAAAATGTACTTTGGTAAAATCAACAGTTCTCACATGAAAAAAATAAAAGATAAGAGTACAACGGGTAAGTCCTTTAGTTGTAGTCAAAATATCCTTGAAAGTGTAATAACAATCCAGTTCTCAGGCAAACTTATAATCACAAGTCCCAAAGAGGAGAGAGAAGAAAAGGAAAAAAAAAAGAGAAGGGTTGGGTATAACTTAAAAGAATTAAACCAGAATTTTTTCTTTTCTGTTTGGAATCTGGGTTGTATAAATAGAAAAATTCTTTTCTTTTTATTTCTATATGCATAGTATAATAGTATGGTTGGGTATAAATTAAAAGACTTAAACTAGAATTTTTTCTTTTTATCTGGAATGTGGGATGCACAAATAGAAAAAACTTTTCTCTTTACTTACATATGTATAGTCTTGGAAAAATTAAAGTGTATTAAAAATACAGGAATGGATGTTGAAACTACTAGAAATCGCAGAAAATGACAAATTGATTTGCCTACTAAAAGAAAAAATTTAAATTATTATTCTTTAATGAGTGGAAATTTTTGATGGATTATTTGCAAAAAACAGGAGGAGTAAAGCTAAATATGGGGTTTTGATGATTAGATTATAGATAAATAGTATATAATAGACAAGGAAAAATATATGAATGTTATATGAATAGCCAGCATGTTAAAACAAACTATCTACTTTATTCTTATGACCATAGATGGATCGGAGGTTATCCAATTTCTGTGTATGTCTTTTTCTTTATTTTATTTTTCTTTTCTTTACTGCACTTTTCTTTTCTTTTTCTTTTAATTTGTATTTCTTTTTCCGTTTCATCTTTAACTTTTAGCTTTGTATATTTAAAAACCTAATAAAACTTATGCAAAAATAAAAAGATCCTATTAAATGAGCTTGCTTTCAATCAACTCTCAAGGAACATCTGCCTATGGAACTTCCTGAAAAAGTTGAGGAACACTGGATTAAATTGAAGACTTCTATTATTTCAGCCTGTGAACAAACAATCGGATACCAGACTAAGAGACATCAGGACTGGTTTGATGAGAACGATAGTGAGATTGAACATATTATTGACAAGAAAAGGAAAGCCTTCCAGATATGGCAAAAAGATATTAACTGTGCCGTTAAGAAAAAAATATACGCCAGTGCAAAGGCAGAACTAGAGAACTTAAGAACATATGGTGGATAAAAAAAGCCCAAGAAACCCAACATTTTGCAGATGCTCATGATGCACGGGGCTTTTTTAATGCCATAAAGGCCATCTATGGACCAACAAACCATGGTACAAATCCCTTACGCTCAGTAGATGGTGCTACTTCTAAAGGACAAAGAGTCTATTGCACTGCGCTGGAAAGAGCATTACTACAATCTCCTTAATCGTCACTCTACTGTGGCTGATGAAGTCTTCTTGCAAATCCCACAAAAACAAGAAATGAGCTTGCAGTACCCCCTAGTTTGGAGGAAGTCAGTAAAGCCACTAAACAAATGAAAAATAACAAAGCTAGTGGACCTGATGGGATTCCTGCTGAAGTCTTTAAAGAAGGTGGGCCTGAACTTACACAACAACTTCATAAGCTCATCGAAAAAATCTGGATGAGGGAGGAGATTCCAGCAGACTTTAGGGATGCCATAATTATCACTCTCTTTAAAAAGGGTGATAGAACAGACTGTGGAAACTATCGAGGCATCTCCCTTCTAGCCACAGCAGGCAAAATCCTGGCAAAGATCATCGCAAACCGTCTCCTATCTGTATCAGAAAACATCCTCCCTGAAACGCAAAATGGCTTCCGCCCTTCCAGGGGAACAGTGGATATGATCTTCACTGCACGACAGCTTCAAGAAAAATGCAAGGAGCAAAACCGCCCTCTGTACATGGCGTTTATTGATCTGACTAAAGCTTTTGATACTGTAAATCGTACTTCTCTCTAGACCATCCTTCTGAAAATCGGATGCCCTGATAAATTTGTGAACATCTTGTGGCTACTCCATGACGACATGATGGCAACAATCCTGAATAACAATGGCTCTCAAAGCGATCCATTTAAAGTGGAATCCGGCGTTAAACAGGGATGTGTTATTGCTCCAACCTTATTCGCTATCTTCATCGCTATGGTTATACACCTTGTTGAAGAGAAACTTCCTACTGGTGTAGAAATTATATATCGAACAGATGGAAAGCTTTTTAATCTTAGTAGGCTGAAAGCAAAAAATAAGGTAATTGCAACTTCTGTTATAGAACTTCAATATGCTGATGATAACGTAGTCTGTGCACACTCTGAGGAAGATCTTCAAACTATCCTAAACATCTTTGCAGAAGCATATGAAAAGCTCGGCCTCTCGATTAACATTAAAAAAACCAAAGTGCTTTACCAGCAAGTTCGAACCAATCCCTCCACAGCGCCATCAATCCAGCTTAAAGGTGTGTCACTAGAAAATGTCGACCACTTTTCTTATCTCGGCAGCCATCTATCTACAAAAGCCGACATCGGCGCTGAAATTCAGCATCACCTGAGCTCTGCGAGTGTAGCTTTCTCCCGAATGAAGCGTAGAGTGTTTGAGGATCGGGACATTCGCAGGGAGACCAAAATGCTTGTTTACAAAGCCATTGTACTACCAACCCTTCTGTACGCCTGTGAAACATGGACCCTCTACAAACGCCACCTCCAACTTCTTGAAAGATTCCATCAACACTGCCTCCGAAAAATTCTGCAAATTACTTGGGAAGATAGGCGGACTAATGTTAGCGTATTAGAAGAAGCGAAAACCACTAGCATTGAAACAATGATCATCCAACATCAACTTCGCTGGACCGGTCATGTTGTTCGAATGCCTGACCATCGTCTTCCAAAGCAGCTACTGTACTCCCAACTTAAGAATGGAAAACGGAATATTGGTGGACAGCAAAAGAGATTCAAAAGATACTCTCAAAGCTAATTTAAAAAAATGTAATATCAGCATTGAGAACTGGGAAGCCCTAACTCATGAGCGTTTCAATTGGAGGTCATCCTTTATTAATGGCGCTTTATTAATGGACTTTGAAGAAGCACGAGTACAGGGCGAAAGGGAGAAAAGATCTAAAAGGAAGGCACGTCAGGCAAACCCTCATCATGACCGTCTCCCACCCGGAAACCTATGCCCTCATTGTGGGAGGTTGTGCGGATCCAGAATTGGCCTTTATAGCCACTTACGGATCCACCGTTAAAATTTTACCTTTGGAAGACAATCTTACTCGGCTACGAGTGATTGCCAATGATGACTATGAAATCCCTAGCAGGCAGTGCTGGGATGATCTCAGCCTTCCATAACGTCCTGCTAGAGTCTAGATCAGCCAGGTTCTTACTCTGGAGTTGTTCTTATAAGCTGTTTACATAAAGCATTGATTTGCATTGCATTTGAATCCAGTGAGTATTCACAAATGCCTTGGCTGTGCTTCAGGATGAAGGGTATGGAATTAAACAAAAGCATAATGGTCTTTAAACAAAAATGCAAAAGATAGTAGAGCACATCAGATACTTAGGGTGGCAAACCTGAGCATAATAAGACAGAAAGAAAATTGGGGGAAACCGTTTTAGAGCAAAAGTTAGGGCAACAGAAAATGTACAGGCCAAATTGGATATGAAGCCATGCAGCAAATACAGCAGCTCTTTTTTTTTCCAGTGGCAAATGCAAGCAGCTTGATCCAGACGGGGGCTGCAGGGGAGATGAAGGGTTAGAGTCTATTTCCCACCCGAAACCCCATCCTGATTCAGATCAGAAGACTATGCCTGCCGTTTACCCAGTTGCTAATTGCATAAATGACTTCTTGTATGCTAGGAAATAAAAGCGTAGAGAGACAGTGGGGAACATTATGAAGAGCTTAAAAAGAAACGAAAAGGAGGCTGTTCTGTTTCCCCACAAATAGGAAACCACTGTTTGAATTTAGAGGATAGTAGCTTCACATGGTGTGCTTGCAGGCATGGTGTATCCAAAAAATAAGGAATGACTTGCTAACTAAGTTACTAGACATGTTAGAACTGATTGTTTAAGTGTGGAAGAGAGATAATCAGTTGAATAATTGTTGTTCTTCCTTTGCAGATTACTCAGGGTGAACTCCAGAAGTCATGCTCTAAGCCTCTAGTAGAGAAAGCTACAGATAGTTGCCAACATATCTGCCAATGCAGACCACCTCCATTACCACCACCACCACCTCCTCCACCACCACCAAGGTTGCTTGGGGTCTCATGTAAGTATAGGTTACCACTACTTCTCTAAATGTCCAGAAAAGCATAGGGGCATCTAAAAGAATATGAAATCACTGATTGGATAGGAGGTAATATTTTTCTAATGGAGAATGGGAAAATAATCATGACTCAGATAAATTCTCATTGTTTAAGGTTGTTTCCTTAAAGTAACTGATTAACATGCAAGTCCTTGAATATTACCATATGGTAAGATTGGTATGTAATGAGTGTGTCATGATCTAGCATGTACAGTAAATAAATTTATAGTTTCCCCAATTTATGTTCTATCAAACTTCATTTTACACATAACTCTGGGTGTGCATGCACCTGCATCCACCTGAGACTCCTGGAGGAAATAGATTATCTTAACCCTTTCAAGTCAAATTTCAGCCTTGTGACTTGTGGCAGTACCCAGATAGGATTAATTCAGCTCTTCTGTTCCTGCTGAATCTCACAGTGGCTTTTGAGATTGTTTTTCTCCTGGACTGCTTCCAAGCATTAGGAGTAGAAGGCACTCTTTTACAGAAACCCTCTCCTTTCTGAGAGAGAAGTTCCAGCCAGTGGTAGTGGGGTAGATAGATTATGACTTTCAGTCCTCTGTTGTAAGATGCAACAGGGCTCAGCACTCTCACCTCTCCTATTCAACACTGCTAAGGGAGGCCATCTGTTGGCTTGGGATAAGGTATCATCAGTATGTAAATGATACCCAGTTATATATCATGACCTTGAGCCAAATAGGAGATGTGGCAGAGGTCCTATCCAGGTTTCTAGACTGCTAGGGTCTGGATGAAGCAGAATAGGCTCAGGCTTAATTCCAGCAAGACCAGGAGGTTGTGAGTTAGGAAACCATCCTTTTCCAGGGATATTCCTTATTTGGTTCTGGATAGGTTTGCAGTTGGGCAGAACTGGTTTGTAACCTGGCAGTCCTCTTGGACTGACAGCTCCTGCTCAAAGCATGGGTGGCAACTGTGGCCAAGAAGGCTTTTGTACAGTTACATCTGGTGTACAAGTTATGACGATTCTTGAATTGGGAGGACCTCCTTAGAGTCACTCATGTCTTAGTCACTACCCATTTGGATTGTTGCAATTAGCTTTACATTAGATTGTCCTTGAAGATCTCCGTTTGGGGGAGATGGACGGTCATATAAATTTAAATAATAATAAATAAAATAAAGATCACCCAGAAGCTCCAAATGGTCTGCTCAAATAGTGATGGAAGTATCAAAGTTCCTTTATATAACCTCTCTATTTCAAGAGCCCCACTGCATATTAGTTGGCTTCTGGGTGTGATTCAAAATGCTGGTTCTCATGTTTAAAGGACCTGGATATCCACAGGACCACATTCTCCCAGTGTTTTCTGCCCATGTGGTAAGGTCAGGAAGGGTAGGCTCTCTCTGGTTCTCTTCTCTTCGGGATTGTTGTCTCCAGGGGCCATGGAGTACAGCCTTCTCAATTCTAACCACCTCTTCTTTGGAACAGCATACTGTATCTCCCAAGATCAGACAAACTCCCATTAATACTTGGCCTTTTAAGAGAGCTCTGGAGTGGAACTATTATGTGTAGCATTTTTTTGTTTGTATGTTTGCTTGATGCTTAATTGTTCCTCAGTGCTGAAGGTTTTATAATTGCAAGTGCAACTTATTATGTTGTTTATTATGATTTTTAACTTTCATACTGTAAGAGGGGAATGGAAGCTGCTCGGAGTCCTTCTGGATTAAAGCGGCATATAGACACAAATAAACAAACGAACTATTTGGGACTTTTATCCAAGTCTTATGGTATGAGGTGACCCATTACTTTTAGCTTTGTGAAAACAGTATCGTCTACCTAGGCAATTTATAGGTCAATACTGTAGCTGATGTAATATGTAGCTGCTTATTAGCCTCAGGAACACTGAACTGGTCTTTAAAAAAATAAGCAAAAAGGCCCGTTCTATTCAGGAAACCTCTGAATGGTTTAGATGAGTGTCATTCACATTTGGGAGAGTTTGGGATTTAAAATATGTGACTGGTTCAGCCCTTTCTTCGGTACATTTTTGCTGCCTGCCTCTGGGACTCACTCAGCCTCTTCAGTACTGCAAGGCCCTGGACAAGTGTCTAAGTTTAATGATATCGTTACTTACTTTCAACTTGAGCCATGATATTTTCTTTGGTTTTGTGTTATATCCCTTTTGATAGTTTAGCAAGTGAAAGTATACAGTGATAGTACACCATGATATCCTCTGTATACCAGCTATTACAAGCCATTGAACTGTTTAAGAACAGCTTGTCTCAACCTCCAATTTTTAAGAATTCTGTGAGATCCTAAGAGGGAATTCTACAGTCAGGATCCTGCAGAAGAATGCCTTTCCTTTTACAGATCTTAAATGACATGCAGAGTTATATGGGAGACAGCAATATTTTATTTTGAAATTCCAATAAACCTCTTCTTTAAAATATTGGTTACGTATTTTTTTACTATCTACAAGATATAGCATTGCCAGTTGTCAGAACTGGAAAATCTAAGTATTTAAATTATATGGAGACATAAAGGAAAAAGTGTTTGAAGTCTTTAGAGTTTCTGTTTACTAGACTGTTCACTCCAACAGTCAATGTACAGAAGAATAGATGTGCATAAATCTAACATCAAAATAGCAACATTGAGAAATCAGTGGGAGACAATCTCAGCGTCCCAGGATATTTCTGTGTTTAACTCAAAGTGGCTGTACTTCAATAAAAATTCCACAGGGAGGCTGCAGTGCAAAACAGCTAAACCAGAATTTATTTGCATATGTAATTGGGTGGTGTTCCAACACAGATGAAGTGGGAATTGTCTTTCCTACTATGGAAAATGGTTGTCCTCTTTTTGGTGTCAGATTAGCATAGTAAGAAAGACAGTATTATTGTCCCTGGTTGCTACAGTTTGCTTCTGCATACAGCTGTCACAGACTTAGAACTGTGTCTTATGTTTCCAAACTACCTTAATACATATTTGTGTTTATGTGTGAGAACGAGCAACATTAATAAAATTTCAGGCATCTAGAGCATTGACTTTTCTCACAATGCTTTCTTACTGGATTGTTCTTTGTTTTGCGCAGTTGAAATGGACTGCCTCCCTCAATTTCTCACAAACCCAGTTTAACTGTGATGCAATCTTTTTTTTCCCCTTGCATCGCTTGTTTTCTTCTTGCGTTTCTGGGCAAGTTTGCTTCAAGTGATCCCCATTGCCTAAATAATTCCTCCGTGGGCCAGTATATTTTCTGAACACGGAGATCCTTTATTTTCCTCTGTATAATTACCCCTGTGCATGGGCCATATTGTATTTCAAAGAAAGCTATCCAAAAGTCCTGGCTTTTGACTTTCTACCTATAGTCTAAATTTGGTTTACATTTATTTGCATTATCTGCACCTTTCTCCTTTTTTTCTACTGTAAAGTCTGTTTGCAAGTAGCTAATTATCCATGCATATGCCATAACCACAGGATGTTCAATTATGAAGAAAATAAGTGTCTTGTTAAAGATTTTATATACTGACAGTTTAAAAAAAATATGTCAATCAACTTCATTTCAAGGGGGAAAAGTGCCAACACCTATAAAGACTTTTCTTTACACAATATGGAAAACAGCTGACAACACCAAGGGTAGATCTGCCCACATCTGTCTCTTTGGTCCCTAAACAGTTTGGCTAGAGAGAAAAGAGAAACTGCTTATGCCCATTTTGGTGTCATATGCAATAGCAACATGCTCACGGAGTTTTTCCTGGCAATAAAATGACTAGAGCCGTCCTTACTCATGCTGCGTATTAAATTATATCCCACTTAAAGAAAAAAGAAAGAGAGAGAACTTAGCTAATTATACATACTGTGTTTTCATTGGTTATACAGTATTTATGCTTGCATAGGTTATATTTGCATACATTTGGATTAGCATAAAATAGTATTTTAAAACATTTTTTATTTTTTTCAGGAAATAGGTACTGTACATATTGCATCAAGTACTATTTTAATAATACATTGTACCAAGACCTGTGATTCAACTTGGAGAAGTTACCTGTGGCTATTTTTACAGTGAAAATAATCATTTTTTAAAAAAACAAGCATTCTTACATTAAGAATATATGCAATAATAAAACTTAATGAGTAGGCAAACACAGCTGAAAAAAATTGCTAATGTGTAAATGGAGACAAACCAGTGACTTATTTGTTGGATGCCTTTTCCTTTCTATATACATTTTTAGCTCTTTATAGAACTATGAATTCTGCAAAGGCCTGTTATGTTCTCTTGGTTAATTAATGAAGTCATTACAGTCCAAAAGGAATTAGATCATTGGCTAGTATTCCTCATCTATAAACTATAATTGAACTATTTTCCCCTGTTTTTGTTTTTTCAGAAGGAATTCATTTTTGTCCTTAGAATTCAAAGTCTTCAGTTTCAGCCAATATAATGGACTTAAATGGTTAGTTATTTGTACTTGTAGAAATGCCAACATTAAAAAAAAAGGCATTGGCAGCTATTTCAGAACAAAGTGTACTGTTTGGTGGGTTTACCTTGAAATATGTGAGCAGATCTAAAAGAAAGCTTAAATAGTTGTCCATCCCAAGAGGCCCATTTTAGAAAGGCCTAAGAGTAGTAACTCTGATGGATGAAGGAAGGGTTGGCCTAATTCAATTCAGTTCAATTCAATGCTATTCAGTTTATTTGATTTAGGCACCACCCACCTCCAAACTGATTTGGGCAGCTCACAATAGAACAACACAAGATTAAAAAACACAATAGAAATAAAAAGAAAATGTGCTGGAAATAATTCTTGCAGCTGGTGTTGTTTTTGAACCAGGGGCAAATATTGCAACCCACCTTGGTTCCTTGGGATTTTTAAGGAATTTTCTTCATCTTCCCAGCTCTCTTACTTCTTGGAATTCCAATTCCAGGGCTCCAAAAGGCCTTTGAAAAAGAGAAAATGTCAGATGATGGTAGCAGAAAGGGATAGCTTCTGCGATAATGCGATAGTGATGAGAATTTTATACACTGGAAAAATTCCCTCATTCTATGCCAATCTTAACTATGCAGAAAGTCTCTCTTCAATCAATTTGTTGTTGTTCAGTCGTTTAGTCGTGTCCGACTCTTCGTGACCTCATGGACCATAGCACGCCAGGCCTTCCTGTCCTCCACTGTCTCTCGGAGTTTACTCAAATTCTTGTTCATTACATCGTTGATGCTATCTAACCATCTCATCCTCTGCCGTCCCCTTCTCCTTTTGCCTTCAGTCTTTCCCAGCATCAGGGTCTTTTCCAGTGAGTCCTCTCTTCGCATTAGGTGGCCAAAGTATTTGAGCTTCAGCTTCAGCATCTGTCCTTCCAGTGAGCAGTCAGGGTTGATTTCCTTTAGGATTGACTGATTTGACCTCCTTGCAGTCCAAGGGACTCTAAAGAGTCTTCTCCAGCACCACAGTTCGAAAGCATCAATTCTTCAATCAATACTCCAGCGTTTATTACCCAACTATTTGTTGCACGGCCATCTGCTCATAGCTTCTGGTGCCACTTGACTTCCCATCTAAGCACTATTTTCTCTTTTTTAATAAACTAAATTCCTCCAAACATAGTGCTAATCACTGTTTACCCATGTTTTCTCCCTCGTTTTCTGTGTAGTTCTCCTCTTCCATACCTTTCCGTTCACTGTCCTGATCTTAGGCTTAGTTATATTTTCCCACATCAACTCCATTGTTCCTTTTCTAGCTGTCTGTCTGAACTGTTAACTTCCTGCTCTTAGCTTTTATAAATTTTCTAGCCTTCATTCTGATTGTCTTTCCCTTACACTTACACTTACGTGAAAACCAGAGCTCTTAAGTGTTGGAGATACTCAAATCTCCAGCTCTCCCTATCTCAAGATTTAACTGCTATAATATAACAGAAATCAAAGATTCAGTGATGAACAGAATGTTATGATATGTGTCAAAAGTAGCTGCGGTAAGAGAGTATAAGAACTTATTACATAAATGAACAAAAGTATGATTTGATCTATATTATATGAGTACGGTGACCATAATTGGAAAAAACAAAGGACAAACCTGAAAAGGGGGCAAATCTGAAAGCGGTTCATGATAAATTCATCTAATAAAAATATTTAAAATCAAACAGTATATGTAAATTTATTTTAAAAAGACAATTCAATTTCCATTTTTTTCACATGAATGTGAAAGACTGTGCATTAAGTGATACCACTTGTACGGTAAAAGTTAAATGACCAAAATAAAGGACAAAAGTGAGTTTTTGAAAAATAAATCTAAAGGACAGATTTCTGAAATAAAGGACTGTCCTTTATAATAAAGGATGCATGGTCACTGTATATATGAGTTATTAAATCTCAGGATAAGGATTTGCCTTTTCTTTTTGTTTATTGTACTCCACCTAACCCTAACCCTAACCCTGACTCATAGTATTACTGACCCCATGGGATATTACCATATAGCATAGCAGTGTGAACTCACCCTCATTATTTCCTCATTTTTTGAAGATGTCCTGAATTTCACAAACTTTAGTAGTTCTCAACATGAGTTCATTGTTGCCTCCCCTTCCAATATCTGTGTATTGTGAATTCCTGATGCATATGCAGCTATTCTAGCACAAAGCATACTGTTTGGTTTGTGTATCTTGAAATATGTGTGCAGATTATTTATTTATTTATTTATTTATTTATTTATTTCCAATTTTTATCACCGCCCATCTCCCCCGAGGGGGACTCTGGGCGGTTTACAAAGGAGTCAACAGTTAAAATACATTAAATATAATACAATACAATACAGACACCATAGAAGTAAAATAAATTAAGTATAAAATCCAAGGGGCGATACAATCATATTTAAAAAGGGCTCTGTGGCACCAGCCATCCCCAGGAGGAGCTGTTGCCCTTCCCATCCCAGGCGAGGTGGCAGAACCAGGTCTTTAAATGCTTCCGGAAGGCCAGGAGCGAGGGGGCCTGCCTCACCTCTGGGGGTAGAATGTTCCAGAGGACGGGTGCCACTGCAGAGAAGACCCACCTCCTGGACCCTGCCAAGTGAAACTCCCTTACCGATGGGGTCCACAGCATGCCCTCTCTGCATGACCGAGTGGGGAGGGTTGATGTTCTGTGGATGAGACGGTCCCTCAGGTAACCTGGTCCCATGCCATGTAGGGCTTTAAAGGTGATAACCAACACCTTGAATTGGACCCAGAAGCATACTGGCACCCAGTGCAGCTGGCGCAGCAGAGGTGTCACGTGCCAATCTTGGGGCACCAATAACTGCACGCGCAGCCGCGTTCTGGACCAGGATTTGATTTTTATTCAAATTATCTAAAAGGAAGCCACACACGTGTGGGTGGGGAGAGAGAGAGAGATCAAATAAATGGGGGTTTGTTATACTGTTCCTTGAGTGGAATGAATTTTTCTCTGTTCTTTCAATCTCTGTTTAAATAGTTACATAGAATTCCTCAATTAGCTTGCTTTGAGTTGTTTTCTTTTTTCTTTTTGCAATACTATTCCATTTTGGTTTAAAACGTTTCAATTTTAAAAAATGGTTAGCCTGTTTGCTTTGCTCAAATTCTTCAGAGAAAAGTATTGATGAGTCAGATGCTGCTGATTTCCATCCAAAGTAATCTTTAGACTCTCCTGGCAGCAGGACCAAAGCACTGCCTGAGTCCAGCTATTCAGTAAATGGTTCTTAATTGGCATAAGCCTAACCCCTTAGAAGCAGGATCCAAGCCATTGTCCTGATTGTCCCCTACCTGGACAGACTGTTCTGGCAGAGGTCCATTATTGTTTCAACTATTTAAAAAAATGCGAAAAAACATCATGTCATATTTAAATTCAACAAATAGACTTATAATAGGAATCCTATAATCATCAAGGTGTAAGCGGTGATTCTAAAAATTTACCAAAAATGTAAATCAAAGTGAATATGGGCCCTTTTTCTTGGGGAGTTTTATGGGAATTTAAAGGTTGTACAGATTTGCCCCATTTAATTTGTTTAAAACCGTGATTGCCTACAGAACTGGACAGTGAGTTGAGGCTGTCTGAAGTGGGGAGGAAGGAATGGCAGGTCCCTCATCACCACAGCAGGGAGAGTTAAATCCTTGAAGAGCTGAAATTTTGTTTATGTTATTTAGTTTTTTTATGATGTTTTAAAACCTATTTTTGCTGCTTGAGTCATTTGTGATTAGGCAGCCTTATAACTCAGATCAAATCACAAATAAGATAAAATACATTTTTCAGGAAACAGCCAGCCCAGTCCTGGCTCTTAAAAGTCTCTCTGTTTGGGACCATTGAGGAAACAAAAACTGCTCTTGCCTGTCATCTTGGCTGAATCAGGATTGTTGGGTAGGAAGCAAAACCACACAAGCCCAATCAAGAGTGGTGTCCTGCTGCCTGGAAAATGTGCAAGGCCCAGCAGTCTGCACAGAGAATTGCCCTTGTAGGCTTTGGGGTGCTCTTCTTATATTGAGGCCTTCAAAGGGGCTTACTGTAAAAGTGCAGGGACTAGTCCAGGCAGTCACCAGGAGTCAGCACTGACTCGAAGGCAATACTACTAATAATAGTAATAGTAGAAACATTATATGATTGATTGTCAACGGTTTGACAAAATAAAATTGTTCTTATTTATTTATTTATTTATTTATTGTGGTATTTATACCCCGCCTATCCCCTCCCTAACGGAGGATTCTAGGCGGCTTACATACATATACATTTTCCATATATTACACAATTCACCAATTATACAGTGTCATTTAACCCGCGCACCAGGAGAGGGGGTAAGGGAACCGGCTCTTCTAAGGCTCCGGACTACAATTCCCAGGATGCCTTGAGCCGGATGCTGACATCCTGTAACTGTCACATCCGGGTCCGTCGTCACCACTGCCATTCGATCTTCCTCAGATCCTCTCCTCCAGTGGAGCCGACTTCCTGACAGGACGCCAGCAAATTAGCCCACTTAAGGTGGTACCCATTTTATCTACTTGCTAGGCTTTCGAACTGCTGGGTTGACAGGAGCTAGGACTTAGCAACGAGAGCTCACCTCGCGCGCGGGGTTCGAACTGCCGACCTTCTGATCGGCAGGCTACAGCTCAGCTGTTTAACCTGCTGAGCCATCCGCGTCCCCCTTGTGTGTAAAAGATAAAAGAGTAGGCAGGCACCTGATGGATATTTCTGGGAAAGGTATTCTATTCTTAGCAGGAGTGAGGGAAAACCTGCCTCCTATTCCTTGAAATGGACAATTGAACCACATAGTCTGGTTTTCTCTAACTTGGACTGGCAGCATGATTCAGCAAGGAATCTGGTCTAGTCTAAATATGACATTAAATACAACCTTCTAGTTAATATGTACTGTTAAAAAAATGTAAATAGTGGCAGAAAGGAGGATAAAGTCTGACAGAACCATGGCATGGCGAAAAACAGATTAATCTCACCAATTTCAGTAGGTGGCAAGATTAACCCCTATTTTCTCATGCTACAGAACTGACAAAAATTGTTCCTTTGAATATATTATTGTCACTGTTAAAAAAAATCTATTGACATTAGAAGTTAGTAGTTCCATTAAAACATGTGCACACAAGCTGACACATGTCAATTTAACCCATGTGAAAAGTTTCTTATGAGGCCTTTTCCAGTCCTGCTAAGCCTTTGACAATCAATCATATAATGTTTCTATTATTATTAAATACTTTGGCTAGAGAGTCAATAATATTTATTTATTTATCGAATTTATCACCGCTCATCTCCCCCGGAAGAGGGACTCTGGGCGGTTTTCATGAAGATGATGCTGCAAGAGGCCATCTTTATATGTAAACTGTTTAGAGGAAAGTTTGCCATGGCTACCTTGATTTTTCTCAAAAATGCTGCTCAAAAAAGAATATTTCATTTATTAGTGAACCTATCAGTCTATGTCTAAGAAGGCAGACAGGGATGAGTATTTTCAACCTACTCTAATGCATGTCTCCAGCAAAGGAGATCGTTACCTTGTCGTGGTGCTGGAGCTTGAGCACCTCAATGAAACCATGAGCTAAACCGTGAAGGGACACCCAAGACGGGAAGGTCGTGGCAGAGAGGTCAGACTAAATACGATCCCTGGGGAAGGTAATGGCAACCCACCCCAGTATTCTTGCCATGAAAACTAAATGGATCAGTACAACCAAAGATATGTCGGTATACCATCGGAAGATGGGACTCCCAGGTCGGAAGATGGTCAAAATGCTACTGGGGAGGAACAGAGGATACGTTCAACTAGCCCCAGACGTGATGACGCAGCTAGCTCAAAGCCGAAAGGACGGCTAGCGGCCGACGGTGCTGGTGGTGAACGACGAATCCGATGTTCTAAAGATCAACACACCATAGGAACCTGGAATGTAAGATCTATGAGCCAGGGCAAATTGGATGTGGTTATTGGTGAGATGTCAAGATTAAATATAGACATTTTAGGTGTCAGTGAACTGAAATGGACTGGGATGGGTCACTTCACATCAGATGACCACCAGATCTACTACTGTGGACAAGAGGACCACAGAAGAAATGGAGTAGCCTTCATAATTAATAATAAAGTGGCTAAAGCAGTGCTTGGATACAATCCAAAAAACGATAGAATGATCTCAATTCGAATTCAGGGTAAGCCATTTAACATCACAGTGATCCAAATATACGCCCCAACCACAGATGCCGAAGAAGCAGAAGTAGATCAGTTCTATGAGGATCTGCAGCACCTACTAGATAATACACCAAAAAGAGATGTTATTTTCATTACAGGAGACTGGAATGCTAAGGTGGGTAGTCAGACGACACCTGGAATTACAGGAAAGCATGGTCTGGGAGAACAAAATGAAGCAGGACATAGGCTGATAGAATTTTGCCAAGACAACTCACTGTGCATAACAAACACTCTCTTCCAACAACCTAAAAGACGACTTTATACATGGACTTCACCAGATGGTCGACACCGAAATCAGATTGACTACATCCTTTGCAGCCAAAGGTGGCGGACATCTATACAGTCGGTAAAAACAAGACCTGGAGCTGACTGTAGTTCAGATCACGAACTTCTTATTGCAAAATTTAGAATCAGACTAAAGAGAATAGGGAAGACCCACAGATCAGTTAGATATGAGCTCACTAATATTCCTAAGGAATATGCAGTGGAGGTGAAGAATAGATTTAAGGGACTAGATTTAGTAGATAGGGTCCCAGAAGAACTATGGACAGAAGTTCGCAACATTGTTCAGGAGGCGGCAACAAAAAAACGTCCCAAAGAAAAAGAAAACCAAGAAGGCAAGATGGCTGTCTGCTGAAACACTGGAAGTAGCCCAAGAAAGAAGGAAAGCAAAAGGCAATAGTGATAGGGGGAGATATGCCCAATTAAATGCAAAATTCCAGAGGTTAGCCAGAAGAGATAATGAATTATTTTTAAACAAGCAATGTGCGGAAGTGGAAGAAGACAATAGGATAGGAAGGACAAGAGACCTCTTCCAGAAAATTAGAAACATCGGAGGTAAATTCCAGGCAAAAATGGGTATGATCAAAAACAAAGATGGTAAGGACCTAACAGAAGCAGAAGAGATCAAGAAAAGGTGGCAAGAATATACGGAAGATCTGTATAGGAAGGATAATAATATTGGAGATAGCTTTGATGGTGTGGTCAGTGAGTTAGAGCCAGACATCCTGAAGAGTGAGGTTGAATGGGCCTTAAGAAGCATTGCTAATAACAAGGCAGCAGGAGACGACGGTATCCCAGCTGAACTGTTTAAAATCTTGCAAGATGATGCTGTCAAGGTGATGCATGCCATATGCCAGCAAATTTGGAAAACACAAGAATGGCCATCAGATTGGAAAAAATCAACTTATATCCCCATACCAAAAAAGGGAAGCACTAAAGAATGTTCAAACTATCGAACAGTGGCACTTATTTCACATGCCAGTAAGGTAATGCTCAAGATCTTGCAAGGTAGACTCCAGCAATTCATGGAGCGAGAATTGCCAGATGTACAAGCTGGGTTTAGAAAAGGCAGAGGAGCTAGAGACCAAATTGCCAATATCCGCTGGATAATGGAGAAAGCCAGGGAGTTTCAGAAAAACATCTATTTCTGTTTTATTGACTATTCTAAAGCCTTTGACTGTGTGGATCATAACAAATTGTGGCAAGTTCTTGGTGGTATGGGGATACCACGTCATCTTGTCTGCCTCCTGAGGAATCTGTATAACGACCAAGTAGCAACAGTAAGAACAGAGCACGGAACAACGGACTGGTTTAAGATTGGGAAAGGAGTACGGCAGGGTTGTATACTCTCACCCTACCTATTCAACCTGTACGCAGAACACATCATGCGACATGCTGGGCTTGAGGAATCCAAGGCTGGAGTTAAAATCGCTGGAAGAAACATTAACAATCTCAGATATGCAGATGATACCACTTTGATGGCTGAAAGCGAGGAGGAGTTGAGGAGCCTTATGACGAAGGTGAAAGAAGAAAGTGCAAAAGCTGGGCTGCAGTTAAACCTCAAAAAAACCAAGATTATGGCAACGAGCTTGATTGATGACTGGCAAATAGAGGGAGAAAAAGTGGAGGCAGTGACAGACTTTGTATTTCTAGGCGCAAAGATTACTGCAGACGCTGACTGCAGCCAGGAAATCAGAAGACGTCTATTTCTTGGGAGGAGAGCAATGGCAAATCTTGATAAAATAGTTAAGAGCAGAGACATCACACTGACAACAAAGGTCCGCATAGTTAAAGCAATGGTATTCCCTGTAGTAACCTATGGCTGCGAGAGCTGGACCATAAGGAAGGCTGAGCAAAGGAAGATAGATGCTTTTGAACTGTGGTGTTGGAGGAAAATTCTGAGAGTGCCTTGGACTGCAAGAAGATCAAACCAGTCCATACTCCAGGAAATCAAGCCAGACTGCTCACTTGAGGGAATGATATTAAAGGCAAAACTGAAGTACTTTGGCCACATAATGAGAAGACAGGATACCCTGGAGAAGAAGCTGATGCTAGGAAAAGTGGAAGGCAAAAGGAAGAGGGGCCGACCAAGGGCAAGATGGATGGATGGTATTCTGGAGGTGACGGACTCAACCATTGGGGAGCTGGGGATGGTGACGGCCGACAGAAAGCTCTGGCGTGGACTGGTCCATGAAGTCACGAAGAGTCGGAAACGACTGAACGAATAAACAACAAACTAATGCATGTACTCAGAGTTATTCCAAGTTTTGCATGTAGAATAGAAAAAAATATTGCATTTACTTCTCCCATGAGATTTGAGAGCCCAGGAATATAATCTGGGCTTTTCCTACCTTAGAACAGGGCTTTCCAAAGTTTTTCCCGCGGCGACACACCAACCGGCGTTGGTGTGTCGCCGCGGGAAAACCCGGAAGTGCGGCAGCGCGCAAAAACTCGGAAGCGTTGCTGCCGTTTTCGGGTTTTGCGCGCTGCAGTTGGTGTGTCACCGCGGGAAAACCCGGAAGCGCTGATGATGATCAGCGCTTCCGGGTTGTGTGGCGACACACCAGACTGTGTGTGGCGACACACTTTTGTGTCGTGACACACAGTTTGGAAAGCTCTGCCTTAGAATATGGCCCCATACACAATCTCCTGGGAGCAAAGTCCTGTTGAATATGCTTCTGAATAGATAAGAATAAAATGGGTGGAAGACATAGGTGTCCATGAGAAGCCATGATCCCATAACTCACATCATGTAATTATGTTAATTATGAAATTTGCATCAGTTGCATCATAACATGACATGTTCAATGCAAATAATGTAATTCAAATATTCTGTGCAATGTCATGGTGTGGATGATGTCACTTTCCTCTACCCCTCAGGTAGATGTCCATGCTGGGAGAACCATGTATACGTTACTAAAGTTGGATCAAAATATAATTAGTGAATAAAATATTATTTGAGCTGTTCAGAATAATATGTTATTAACAGAACACTGGCTCATTAGATCAATAAAAGGATGAAAACTAGCAGCATCTTGTAGGCCAGAGCTTTCCAAACTGTGTGTCGCAACACAAAAGTGTGTCGCCACACACAGTCTGGTGTGTCGCCACACAACCCGGAAGCGCTGATTATCATCAGCGCTTCCGGGTTTTCCCGCAGCGACACACCAACGGCGGCGCGCAAAAACCTGAAAGTGGCAGCAGCGCTTCCGGGTTTTTGCGCGCTGCCGCAACAGCAGCACTTCCGAGTTTTCCCGCGGCAACACACCAATGGCGGTTGGTGTGTCGCCGCGGGAAAACTTTGGAAAGCCCTGTTGTAGGCTTATTAAGATTTATTGTTGCAGAAAAATATGTCTTCAAAGTACCAAAAGCCTCTGTTGTTTGTTTTGCACCAGACTAACACAGTTGCCTTTCGGAAAACTCTTTGTATTCTGCTTGATACACTTGTGGGGGAGGAAGCATTTCTATTATTGTTGCTTCTGAAGCCCTGGAGTTTTAAACAGCACACATATTTTTCTCTCTGTATGTTTGTAAATGCCATTCCTTTAAAGAAAGAGGAAAACAGTTTATTTGAGGGAATTTGATATTAACACTTCTTCCCTGTTTGCTCATCTCTGAACTTATGGAACATTCCATGTATGCTGCATAGTACATAGGAAGCTTTTAATAAGAGGAATTTGTGTAAATATGGCTATAACTGCAGAATAATTTAAGAATTTACCATATTCCAGACCAGACCAAGCCAGTGTTATCGAAATAGGAAAGAGAAGGATGGCAGCTTCGTATCTTCCCTGTTTCTTAAACTGAACAACATGAACTTGTTTCAGCATGTTAACTGCCTTCAGCTTCTCAGCCTCGGTATCATTCAATGCATTTCTACATAATTAGTGAAAAGATGCCCAGGACTTTAACTACATTGAAAGGGAGAAGAAACTTTTTCATAAATTGTACCATGGAACTAAAGTGTATTTGTTTATTTTAAAATATGTGTGACTCACTTCTCAACCTCAATTTTTGAGGTTGCTTCCAGCATAATTAGAATCCTACTGGAAAATACTGGAAAAATAAAAATGGAGGCAAAAATAGAAGCAACGGTAAAAATAATACTAAAAAAACCCATTCCCCAGCCCTGCTGTTGCTGTAAGCCAAATTTTCCCAAACTGGTACAGTCAGGATATTTAAAGATATTTAAACATATCCCTAGACTAAACTGCTCAACAAATAAGAGTATGAAAATCTTTTGCCTAAAAATATTTAGGAAATGTGCCAGAGTGGGCCCCAGCATCACAGAACAGGCCAAATTAAAATAGGCCCTGAGCCTAGGATTTGGATTTGTGTTGGATTTGTTTCTGAATTTGTGTTGTGTTGGATTTAGTTTCAGAACTTCAGTTACTTGCCTTTTAGTTATCTCACAGTCTGGTTCATGGATCACACTCAGCAGATCAGGCTCAGAAGAGTGAAAGAGGCTGCAGGTATTTTGGTGTGTTGCTCAAGTTTTCTTTGTATTCCACAAAGAAGTTACAGTAAGGCTTTAAGAAGGACAGATAGCTAGTTATACAGCTGGAACATCCTTGACGGCTGTTGGAAATCTTTGCATTTCATAAGCCTGTATGGGTAGAATACCCTTATTTTAAAATTTTCTATGAGCTGAGACTTCTTTGAGAAATTAGAATGTTTATAAGCATTCTTTGACATCTCTCAGCCAATATCAAAAGAGAGGTCATAAATTATTTGTAAACCACCTGAAAGTTTTGGGGTCTCATTTATTAGATACAGCAAATCACTAGTCATTGTATCGAATGTTAAGAAATGTAGTCAATAGTTTGGGGATATGTTTGTAATTTATTATCTGTCTGTCTCCTCCCTCCCTCCCTCCCTCCCTCCCTTCTACCCCTACTATCCAGGCAATGTCTCTTTTCTGAACCTTGAGGTTCTTTCTCTAAGATTGTAAGTCTGGCACCTTTTGATAGCATAACATTTATCCTTTAAAAGAAGAGAGTGAAATTCCATGTATCATTCATTATATTTATTTTTAGATCCTGCCACAGGGACTTGCGCTGACAAAAATGGAATCAAGGGATGTCAAAAGTATACTTTTAATAAATGACTTCAGATTTCTAGGAAGATTGTAGCACTATATTGCTACATGCTTGGAAGTAGAACTGCCAAATTAATGTCATGGTTACTTGACAGAATATGTAGTTTAATTTAGCCTTCCCCATCAGGGTCCATCCATATGTTTTTGTTGTTTATGCGTTCAGTCGCTTCCGACTCTTCGTGACTTCATGGACCAGCCCACGCCAGAGCTTCCTGTCGGCCGTCGCCATCCCCAGCTCCCCCACGGTCGAGTCCGTCACCTCCAGAATATCATCCATCCATCTTGCCCTTGGTCGGCCCCTCTTCCTTTTGCCTTCCACCTTCCCTAGCATCAGTATCTTCTCCAGGGTATCCTGTCTTCTCATTATGTGGCCAAAGTACTACAGTTTTGCCTTTAATATCATTCCCTCAAGTGAGCAGTCTGGCTTTATTTCATGGAGTATGGACTGGTTTGATCTTCTTGCAGTCCAAGGCACTCTCAGAATTTTCCTCCAACACCACAGTTCACAGTTCATCTATCTTCCTTTGCTCAGCCTTCCTTATGGTCCAGCTCTCGCAGCCATAGGTTACTACGGGGAATACCATTGCTTTCACTATGTGGATCTTTGTTGTCAGTGTTATGTCTCTGCTCTTAACTAAGCTGCTCAAAAAATAAAGGGAACACTGAAATAAGACATCCTAGATCTGAATGAATGAAATATTCGTATTAATTACTTTGTTCATTACATAGTTGAATGTGCTGACAACAAAATCACACAAAAAGCAATGGAAATCAAATGTAAGCAACCCCTGGAGGTCTGGATGTGGAGTTACACTCAAAAATTAAAGTGGAAAAGAACACTACAGGCTGATCCAACGTTGATGTAATGTCCTTAAAACAAGTCAAAATGAGGCTCAGTAGTGTGTGTGGCCTCCATGTGCCTGTATGACCTCCCTACAACGCCTGGGCATGCTCCTGATGAGGTGGCAGATGGTCTCCTGAGGGATCTCCTCCCACACCTGGACTAAAGCATCCCCCAACTCCTGGACAGTCTGTGGTGCAACGTGGCGTTGGTGGATGGAGCGAGACATGATGTCCCAGATGTGCTCAATTGGATTCAGGTCTGGGGAACGGGCGGGCCAGTCCATAGCATCAATGCCTTCGTCTTGCAGGAACTGCTGGCACACTCCAGCCACATGAGGTCTAGCATTGTCTTGCATTAGGAGGAACCCAGGGCCAACCGCACCAGCATATGGTCTCACAAGGGGTCTGAGGATCTCATCTCGGTACCTAATGGCAGTCAGGCTACCTCTGGCGAGCACATGGAGGGCTGTGTGGCCCCCTAAAGAAATGCCACCCCACACCATTACTGACCCACTGCCAAACCGGTCATGCTGGAGGATGTTGCAGGCAGCAGAACGTTCTCCACGGCGTCTCCAGACCCTGTCACGTCTGTCACATGTGCTCAGTGTGAACCTGCTTTCATCTGTGAAGAGCACAGGGCGCCAGTGGCGAAGTTGCCAATCTTGTGTTCTCTGGCAAATGCCAAACGTCCTGCACGGTGTTGGGCTGTAAGCACAACCCCCACCTGTGGACGTCGGGCCCTCATACCACCCTCATGGAGTCTGTTTCTGACCGTTTGAGCAGCCACACGCACATTTGTGGCCCACTGGAAGTCATTTTGCAGGGCTCTGGCAGTGCTCCTCCTGTCCCTCCTTGCACAAAGGCGGAGGTAGCGGTCCTGCTGCTGGGTTGTTGCCCTCCTACAGCCTCCTCCATGTCTCCTGATGTACTGACCTGTCTCCTGGTAGCGCCTCCATGCTCTGGACACTATGCTGACAGACACAGCAAACCCTCTTGCCACAGCTCGCATTGATGTGCCATCCTGGATGAGCTGCACTACCTGAGCCACTTGTGTGGGTTGTAGACTCCGTCTCATGCTACCACTAGAGTGGAAGCACCACCAGCATTCAAAAGTGACCAAACCATCAGCCAGAAAGCATAGGAACTGAGAAGTGGTCTGTGGTCACCACCTGCAGATCCACTCCTTTATTGGGGATGTCTTGCTAACTGCCTATGCTTTCCGCCTGTTGTCTATTCGATGTGCACAACAGCATGTGAAATTGATTGTCAATCAGTGTTGCTACCTAAGTGGACAGTTTGATTTCACAGAAGTGTGATTGGCTTGGACTTACATTGTGTTGTTTCAGTGTTCCCTTTATTTTTTTGAGCAGTGTATTTTATCAACATTTGTCATTGCTCTGATGGTTGGATTTTAGACCATCCAGATGTATTGAGCTGCAGTTCCTTAAATTCAACCAATAGGGTCATGCTGGCTAGGATTATTGGGACAGTAGTCCAATACACATGGAGGGCACCTGGTTGGGAATTGGTTTATGGCTTTCCTGTTTTGTTGTTCTTGATATTCAGAATGAATGGTATGCATAATTTTCTAATGATCCTGTAGCATAATACTGTGTATTGATTCACAGTTATGAGGGAATATCCATAGCCAGTGTGGCTTCCAGTCTATGCTAATATAGTTTTCTGAATGGATATCCATCCATTTATATGCAGTGAACTGGCTGGTACTGCTCTAGTTGACAGATCAGCAATCCATAATATTTTACTGAGCAGTTCTAAATATGCTTCCTTGGATAACAGCCCATCTGTGTTCAGTAGGACTAGTTTTAAAAAGCATGCAAACAGTTTTATATTGGGAAACACCTATGTATCTGCAACATATTTGCTCATAATTCAAATTATTTGATCATTTGTAAGATCTGAAGAAATACAAATAAATAACCCTGAGGCTTCCCTTAATTGAAATCCATATTTACTATTATCTAATTGTTCTTATCAGGTGGTCCACCAAAAGAAGCAAATAAATAACTGACCTTTAAAACTGTAAACATCCTTTTGAAAACTAACTCAATATGATGCTCTTTCAAGCTTTCCAGCTGTGCTTACTTGGTAATAGTTATATGCAGTAGTTATAAATTCTTAAGTTGCAAGCAAAGATTTATAGGTAAAGGTTGTAATCAGGATAAAAACCTGAGGATACCAATGCTAAACCTCAGTCTGTGATTTAAACTATGTTTCCTACCTGTCCTGTGGATCATGATGATTCAGCAAAGTTTGGGAAACCAATAATTGGAGTTTGGAATGATTGCAGTTAATGGAATAAGAAGCTGGCTGTTATTGATGGCTGGACTTTAGAAAACTCATATGTTAATTTTTGTTTGCATATTTGGCACATGGAAGTAATTTCCCCTTATGGCAGCTCAGTTAATGATGGTGAAGAATGTTCAGTTCATACTTGCTTAGGAGAATCTGCATAGGGTTGCAGTTCTGAGTCAAAGAAAGTATGTCAGAGGTAAGCGGCTTTTTCATTTTCTAATGATGGGTGCCATTAAGCAGTTGTACATGTGTTGCCCGAATTGTGACGCATCAAGGCTTTTATGGTGTGATTTGCAAATCACTCAGAGTCTTAGGAAATGGAGTGGGATATAAGCCGAAGTAATCAGTCAATTAATCACTCTTAAGAATAATCGTAAGAAACTGCCTTATGTAACGGGTCAGGACTTAGCTGTCTAGTTGTGTATTGTCTACTGTGATTGAAAGTGGCCCTGCAGGCTTTTAGACAAGATTTTTTTTTTTACTCAGAGAAGTAGGGGCTAGAACCAAGGCTTCACGTAAAACATGTCCTTTCTCCCTGTTTCCTTCCATCTTGGGGCAGAGATAAGGGTAAACTTTTTCCTTTTCCTCATTCTTTTTCATACCAAGGGAGACTTTGCATGTTTTATTATATCTTAGCTGTGGTGCCCCAATCATGGAATCCCTCTTCCAGGGAGGCCCATCTGTCATTGGTTTTATTTTTCTGCCAAATTAAGAGCTGGCTACTGATCCAAACTTTGTGGATTTATTGGTTATAAAAGAGCTGTGCTTTGCGTCTTGAATTATCTTGTGCTTTATTGTTATTTTATTTTATTTTATTTTATTTGTGTTTGTTTGTTTGTTTGTTTGATTGATTGATTGATTATATTCTGACCTGAATTACACAAAGCAATGTACAAGTAGAAAAGTATTGATATAAATAAATGTTTTCTGTATTTCAAGTATTTAAACTTTTTATCTGAATAAGGGGGAAAAAAAAACCCCAAACCAATAACTTGAGAAAAAGAGCCAAGGAAAAATGGTAACTGAATAAAGATGAAGGCTGAATCAAAATATGTTCCTTCATCAGAAGAAATAACATTGCAGGCAGATTGGGCTCGCCTTCACCCCTGTAGTTGTCTTGCACTTTTCTCAAATATGTACCGGAAGAGAGGAGCCACCAAAGCAAATTTGTAAGCTCATAGGCAGTGTGGAAGAAAGGAAAACAAGGAAACTCACATTGCATGAGTTGGTCTGCTTGTGTGGCGTTAGAATCCCCTTTGTACTGTATATGGTGCATGTGTACATGGTACACATGTGTACATGGTGTGTATGTGAAGGGATGAGTTTGGGATTTTAACTGGTAGTGCTCACAACCATATATCTAAAGTCTTGTTTTCATAGAGTTTATATTTATATTTGGATATGCATAGTCTCCAAACATGTATGCACAATCTCCAAACATGTGATCTATTTTTGAAGAATGTAAATTGCACATAAACTGTTTATATATGGTTGAGTGCATCTGTGTAAATTTCTGTGCAAACCAGACCTTGAATGCACTCCTAGGAGGAAATTGAATTTTCAATTAGCAAGCAGGACTCTAATGTCTTCTTAAGCAAAGCATGCATCCATTGTGCACTTACTAAATATCTGTAAGGAGATAGATATTAGGAAAAGATGGTCTCCATATTGCTGAAGCCAAAAGTATGTAGCAAAATGTATGAGAAATGGATATATGAACACTAAAGAAATAGAGATTTGTTTTAACTGACTACAATCTCCAGATTATAAATAGATTAGAATTAGCTTGTAAGGTCTCTCACAGTATGTTTCTGAATGTTTCCAATTGCATATAGGCTTTAAAAAAATTATTGTACTGAGCTTAAGGCTAATAATAATTATTATATAATCTTTCTTTTAAAGTAATTATAGAGATATGTTGGGCAGAACCATCACACATCCAAACTTCTCTTTAATAAAGTTCATATTCATAATGTCTAAAGCTGCTTTTTAGCATAGAAGGAGAGCAATGCATTTGGTAAAATTGTTGATTTTATATACTGTAGAATTTTAATCTTTCTGAGGGATTTCCATGGAACTTGAATAATGTAAATTCCTAGTAGCCACCCAGAGTCATTGGGAGTCAGGCAACATACAAAATTATTGTAATGAGCTCAGTACAATAATTTTGTGTGTCGCCTGACTCCCAATGACTCTGGGTGGCTACTAGGAATTTACATTATTATTGTTCCATGGAAATCCCTCAGAAAGATTAAAATTTTACAGTATATAAGATCAACAATTTCACCAAATTCTGCCCAATGTATCTCTGTAATTACTTTAAAAGAAAGATTGCAATCCTTGTGAAAGAGGGATTTCTCTAATAAGAGAACACAAAATGATACCACTATAAATATTTTTCCCATTACATTTAAATTGTGTATAAATTATTGTCACAACAGATGGTAAAATAATCTAATCCTGTTTAGCTTTGGGAAGTCTTTAGGAATATCTGGGAGGAAAGCAGCTGGCATAGCTGTTCTGTTTTTACTGAGAAAACTACAACTACATGCCCACCTTGTCACTAGGAATAAAGCTCAGCTTGAGAAATTATTTACCTTTACCTTTTTGTAAAATACACAAAATTGACTGCAGAGTTTGTCATTCTCTCTACAAATCTGTTTGGTTTGAGAACCTATTATTTTCCAGATAGGCCTCTGGCTAGCAGAGAAGCAAGCTTTTCTGAGTGCCTAACAGTGATCTGTGTTTTCACAAATAATCGTTCCAATCCAGTGTCCTCTGAAGGATTGTTGATTGTGACCCACGTGTCTAAAATCTGAATGCTGTTATCAGTCTTTCCTCTTGCTATAAAATTTGATTCAATTCTCCGTGTCTTTCATGACTGCTCAGGTGTTGCCAGCTGCACTTCTAAGGGTCAGGAACAATGAAGCGAAGCTGATGTGATGACATTCTGGATATGCCGAAGAGTCACTGAAGTGCATTCATGAATACTGCATAAGACACATATATTTAAAATGGATCCTCACTAATACCATTAAAAATCCATTTTTCCTTTAATGCTGAATTCTTAGATAGTGGATATTCAGATGAGGCTTTGTCTTTTTATTTGGCTTATAGAACATTTAGACAACAACAGCAGTTATAATAATAATATGCCAATTATAATTCCCCCCCCAAACAAAAATCCTGCTAAAAGTTGTCCAAATATATGAGTTGTGCTGTTTTGAAACAAACTTTTTATTGTGTATGCATCATGTCACAAATAAGATATTAAGAGTCGTTTGTCGAGATGGGCGGTGAAGAAATGTGATAAATAAATAAATATTATCTTTGCCTCGAACAGGGGCAGACAATAATATCAATTGTTTGTCATAGACAATAATGACTTGGTGCTATGCAACCATGTAACCTTCTTTATGCCACAGCAGCACCCGATAATGTTGTGGAAGCTGCCATGGTCTTTCACTGCCGTCTTTGTCTTAATGGGCCATACATAGCTGACTTCCTGAAGAACTTGCCTTTGGTCTGGTTAGGTAGCAAAAATAAATGGAAAATGGATTCACTTGTTTAGGAAAAACACAACTTGTTTTTCATGTATACTGTGGAAAAGTAAAACAATATCTCATTTAGCAACAATACATTTGCTCATTCCTTCATGGATGAGTTTTTCAAAAAGTGCATTTTATTTCCTCAGCATCTACCAAATAATGACACACACTTGAGTCCATGGGTGCTATACCATCTGTTATTTACATCATTCACATTATAAAATGCTATTCACATAATTATGTGAGTGTTACCTAGTCTGATTTAGCCCACAGCATACCAGGATAGCTGCAAGTAAAATAATTTGGATTAGGGAAAGGGATAGAGACTGGTCTAGAGATATACAGGATCAAACCCTTGCTTTGCACCATGGAATATCTTTCAGGCCTTTTTCAAGTAATTGTTATGGAAATAGTTTGGGGTAATCTGCACATAAATTGGTCTGAGAGCTATGAATTAAATATAATTATGATTAGAAAACTGAAGACTTCACCCCCTCAAAAGTGTGAAGGCATGGCTTTAAAAAAGGCAGGAAAAAGAGTGTTTTTTTTCCTCCTAAAATCTGATTTTATTTTAGAAAAATTGAAATATGAATATGTTCTAATTAAATGATGCAGAAAAGAATTAAGATGTGAAAGAAATTGGTACGCCTTTGGAAATATACCAGATCAAGAAATAAACTTACAAGTTAAGGAGTAGAAAGTTTTTTTCAATAAAGGCAAATATTATGAGCTGCTCGAGGCTGTCTCGGGGTTGGCAGTGGATCCTCCGGATTGTAAACGCCACCACATGCCAGCTTGACCCATGTCCCTCCTGGCTGGTGAAATCAGCTAGTGAGGTGACACGTGGCTGGGTCCAGGCGTTGATTAATTCTTCCTTGAGTGAGGGGGTGTTCCCGGTTGCCCTTAAGGAGGCGCTGGTGCACCCCCTCCTCAAGAAACCATCCCTGGACCCCACCATCCTGGGCAATTTTTGCCCAGTCTCCCACCTTCCCTTTTTGGGAAAGGTGGTTGAGAAGGTGGTGGTGTTGCAACTCCAGAGGATTCTGGAGGAAACAGATTATCTGAACCCCTTTCAGTCAGGTTTCAGGCTGGGATATGGGACGGAGACCGCATTGGTCGTGCTTATGGATGATCTCTGGCGAGAGCGGGATGGAGGAAGTGCATCCATTCTTGCTCTCTTAGATCTCTTAGCGGCTTTCAATACCGTCAACCACGGTATACTTTTGGGACGGCTTGGGAAGTTGGGGGTGGGCGGCATGGTTTTGCGCTGGTTCGCCTCCTTCCTCCAGGGCCGTTCCCAGTCGGTGTTGATAGGGGAGGAGAGAGCTGACCCGCGACCCCTGACTTGTGGGGTGCCGCAGGGGTCAGTTCTCTCTCCTCTCCTATTCAACATCTACATGAAACCGCTGGGCGAGATCATCCGTCACCACGGGATGAGGTATCACCAATATGCTGATGATACCCAGTTATACATCTCCATCCCGGGTGAAGTAAGTGATGCGGTCGATGCCTTATCTCAGTGCCTGGAGGCTGTGGGGGTCTGGATGGGGAACAACAGGCTTCAACTGAACCCTGGTAAGACGGAGTGGCTGTGGATTGATGGCCCCCCTGTATCCGGGAAGTTATCATCTGTGGTTCTGGGTGGGGTGGCACTACTCCACTTGGATCCAGTGCGGAATCTGGGGGTCCTCCTGGACTCACGACTCCTGCTCGAAGAGCAGGTGGAAGTCGTGGCCAGGAGGGCCTTTGCTCAGCTTCGAGTTGTGCGCCAGTTACGCCCTTTCCTGGATCGGGAGGCCCTCCGAACAGTCACTCATGCCCTTGTCATCTCCCGCATAGACTATTATAATGCGCTCTACATGGGGCTACCCTTGAAGAGTATCTGGAAGGTTCAGCTGGTGCAGAATGTGGCAGCGCGAGCAGTTATGGGTGCTACGAGATCGGCACATGTGACACCTCTGCTACGCGAGCTGCACTGGGTGCCAGTTTGCTTCCGGGTTCAATTCAAGGTGTTGGTGATTACCTTTAAAGCCCTACATGGCATAGGGCCAGGGTACCTGAGGGACCGTCTCGTCCCGATAACATCGGCCCGCTCCACCCGTACATGCAGAGAGGGCATGCTTCGGACCCCCTCTACAAGAGAATTCCATCTAGCGGGGTCCAGGAGGCGTGCCTTCTCCGCGATAGCGCCCGCCTTATGGAACATCTTGCCCCTGGAGGTGAGACTGGCTCCCTTACTCCTGGCCTTTTTGAGGCTCTTAAGACCTGGCTCTGCCACCTGGCCTGGGACGACGGGGGTGGTAGTGCCTCCTGGGGTTGGCTGGCCCCTTAGCACTATGATCTACTCTGCGGTTTCAAATCCATCTTGGACTTTATTTATTGTTATGTTTTGTGTGTTTTTTAGAAATTTTGTATAGTTTTAAATTTTTACTTGTTGTAACCCGCCCAGAGTCCCTTGTATGGGAGATGGGCGGGGGATAAATTGAATAAATAAATAAATAAAAATAAATAAATATTTCATTTCTAAAGGCCATTAAAATAACAGAAATGATTAAAAGAAAGAAACTGCTGTACTTTAGTTTCAGAAAATAAAATTGCTCGGACAGCTGTACATGTGGCAAAATATAGATATATCTAAGCCTTATTTAACACCTTTTCCCCCTGAAAATTAATGCTTTCTGTATCTATCAGGCATCTTCCTACCTTTAAGTACAATGTTGATTGTTTCTTACATCTGCAGTGTTAATTTTTTGTATGTTGGCTTCTCTTAAAGAGGCAAAAATAAAGCTACATTCCTTAAATTAAAACATTTCAAAGTAAATTCAAGCCATAAATTACCTATGTAAGCTATAAATTTCATATCTATGTACATACTTTGGTAAGCAAACCAAGTTTACATAATGTATTTCATAAAATAAGTGATTAAAAGATGCTTAAAAATAAGCAGTGCATGTTTAACTTTCCTGACTTTTAAAAAAAACAAAGCAAAACCTTGTAAGATGTTTTTCCCCCACTGCTTCGAAATTTGTGGAAATTTTACATCTCTACAGTGCCTTAAACTATAAACCATATTTATATAAGTGTAATCCAGGGTAGTTCTAAAAATTTGACCAATAGCTTTTATTCCCTTATACCTGTATAACAATCTTTCTCTAGATAGAATAGCGAGTGGGATGTTTTCTTGTATTCCCATCTGTGCTGCTGTAGTCAATATTTCGTATCTCTGTGAAGTAAAAAGAAATCAGACCATAAAAGAATGTTGTTAGAACTTTGACCACAGGTAAGCTCCACTGACTCCATTGTAACATTGTGCATCAGAAGCAGTGGATAGGCAACATAGCTATCTCCATGTTTTGGATTTCAGATCCTATCAGACCCAGCCAGCATGGCCAGATTTATATTTATATTTATTTATTTATATTTCAAATTTCGTCCCTGCCCATCTCACTCGAAGAGCAACTCTCAGATGTTGGAGATGTGGGGATTCTATCCAAAATAACTGGTGGACAGCAGTTTCTTATTTGGGTTAAGAGAGCTTCTCATTCTGGGTTAAAAGAGCTCCTCAGATCATAAACTTTGTGTTTGGTAGGACTCAACTGAGTGTGTTATCTTTTACAGCTCCCACCGTCCCTATTTGTCCTGCTGGAGCGCCCTGGCCAAGTCCGGCTATAATTATTGCAGCGTGCTGTGCCATACCAGTGTTCCTCTTTCTAGTTTTCATCATTTGCTACAAAGCCATAAAAAGGTAAGACTTTGTTAGCATATTCAAACCTGATGCTACAAGATGAGCTGTTTCCTGAATATACCAGCATGTAGATACTGGATTGTTGTAAATGGGTTCAGATATCATGTTAAACCTGACTTGGTTAACAGTTGTGAGCTACAATTAGCTGGATATACTCAGCATGTTAAGCCAAAGGACAAAATGTACAGTATATGGCTGGATTCACACAACACTCAAATGAAATGTTAACTGAGTTGCATGGACAAGAATCTTTTAGAGATTCTACAGTTCTCTAAAAAGGATACAGTAGTTACAATTTCTGAATCTACTCATTGCACACAGAAGTCTTCAATTGGCTCTGCCACTACTTCTTCAACAATTTCCCTCCCTTCCCTTCCCTTCCCTTCCCTTCCCTTCCCTTCCCTTCCCTTCCCTTCCCTTCCCTTCCCTTCCCTTCCCTTTCCTTTCCTTCCCCTCCCCTCCTCTCCCTTCCCCTCCCCTCCCCTTTCTTTTCTAGCTCATAAATCCTAGACTTGTCTTGTTTTCATTAATTCAAAGATCAGAATGACCAAAAATCAAACACAGAGCTATTGATTTCAGGGGGACTTTGGCCACATAGAATGAGAACACATAGCCCTGAGGGAAGAAGCTGCAAGCTTGGTTTCTGGACTATTTGGGAGGGATGTACAGTTTGGGATTTTCCTATGCCAGCACCAACCACTTAGAGCAGTGCTGGCTGGGGAATTCTGGGAGTTCCACCCATCTTAAACTTGCTGAGGTTGAGAAACACTGCTCTAAGTGGTTGATACTGGCAGGAGGAGAGACACAGCATGAGCTGCTCCCATGCAGCCTGGACTTTCATACAGAATAGTGGAGCAGGTGCTATGTTACAAGACCCCAGTGCCACTTAGGTTGTATAAGAACCAGGAATACCATTGCTTTAACTATGCGGACCTTTGTTGTCAGTGTGATGTCTCTGCTCTTAACTATTTTATCGAGATTTGTCATTGCTCTCCTCCCAAGAAGTAGACATCTTCTGTTTTCCTGGCTGCAGTCAGAGTCTTTCTGCCTAGAAATACAAAGTCTGTCACTGCCTCCACTTTTTCTCCCTCTATTTGCCAGTTATCAATCAAGCTGGTTGCCATAATCTTGGTTTTTTTGAGGTTTAACTGCAACCCAGCTTTTGCACTTTCTTCTTTCACCTTCGTCATAAGGCTCCTCAGCTCCTCCTCGCTTTCAGCCATAAATTGGTATTATCTGCATATCTGAGATTGTTAATGTTTCTTCCAGCGATTTTAACTCCAGCCTTGGATTCATTAAGCCCAGCACGTCGCATGGTGTGTTCTGCATACAGGTTGAATAGGTAGGACGAGAGTATACAACCCTGCTGCACTCCTTTCCCAATCTTAAACCACTCCGTTGTTCCGTGGTCTGTTCTTACCGTTGCTACTTGATCGTTATACAGATTCCTCAGGAGGCAGACAAGATGACTTGGTATCCCCATACCACCAAGAACTTGCCACAATTTGTTATGATCCACACAGTCAAAGGCTTTAGAATAGTCAATAAAACAGAAATAGATGTTTTTCTGAAACTCCCTGGCTTTCTCCATTATCCAGCGGATATTGGCAATTTGGTCTCTAGTTCCTCTGCCTTTTCTAAACCCAGCTTGTACTTCTGGCAATTCTTGCTCCATGAATTGCTGGAGTCTACCTTGCAGGATCTTGAGCATTACCTTACTGGCATGTGAAATAAGTGCCACTGTTTGATAGTTTGAACATTCTTTAGTGTTTCCCTTTTTTGGTATGGGGATATAAGTTGATTTTTTCCAATCTGATGGCCATTCTTGTGTTTTCCAAATTTGCTGGCATATGGCATGCATCACCTTGACAGCATCATCTTGCAAGATTTTAAACAGTTCAGCTGGGATACCGTCGTCTCCTGCTGCTTTGTTATTAGCAATGCTTCTTGAGGCCCATTCAACCTCACTCTTCAGGATGTCTGGCTCTAACTCACTGACCACACCGTCAAATCTATCCCCGATATTATTATCCTTCCTATACAGATCTTCCGTATATTCTTGCCACCTTTTCTTGATCTCATCTGCTTCTGTTAGGTCCTTGCCATACCCATTTTTGCCTGGAATTTACCTCTGATGTTTCTAATTTTCTGGAAGAGATGTTTTGTCCTTCCTATTCTATTATCTTCTTCCACTTCCACACATTGCTTGTTTAAAAATAATTCCTTATCTCTTCTGGCTAACCTCTGGAATTTTGCATTTAATTGGGCATATCTCCCCCTATCACTGTTATCTTTTACTTTCTTTCTTTCTTGGGCTACTTCCAGTGTCTCAGCAGACAGCCATCTTGCCTTCTTGGTTTTCTTTTTCTTTGGGACATTTTTTGTTGCCGCCTCCTGAACAATGTTGCAAACTTCTGTCCATAGTTCTTCCGGGACCCTATCTACTAAATCTAGTCCCATAAATCTATTCTTCACCTCCACTGCATATTCATTAGGAATGTTAGTGAGCTCATATCTAACTGATCTGTGGGTCTTCCCTATTCTCTTGAGACTGATTCTAAATTGTGCAATAAGAAGTTCGTGATCTGAACTACAGTCAGCTCCAGGTTTTGGTTTTACCAACTGTATTGATGTCTGCCACCTTTGGCTACAAAGGATGTAGTCAATCTGATTTTGGTGTTGACCATCTGGTGAAGTCCGTGTATAAAGTCATATTTTAGTTTGCTGGAAGAGAGTGTTTGTTACGCACAGTGAATTGTCTTGGCAAAATTCTATCAGCCTATGTCCCACTTCATTTTGTTCTCCCAGACCATGCTTGCCTGTAATTCCAGGTGTCGTCTGACTACCCACCTTAGCATTCCAGTCTCCTGTAATGAAAATAACATCTCTTTTTGGCGTATTATCCAGTAGGTGCTGCAGATCCTCATAGAACTGATCTACTTCTGCTTCTTCAGCATCTGTGGTAGGGGCGTATATTTGGATCACTGTGGTGTTAAATGGCTTACCCTGAATTCGAATTGAGATCATTCTATCATTTTTTGAATTGTATCCAAGCACTGCTTTAGCCACTTTATTATTAATTATGAAGGCTACTCCATTTCCTCTGTGGTCCTCTTGTCCACAGTAGTAGATCTGGTGGTCATCTGATGTGAAGTGGCCCATTCCAGTCCATTTCAGTTCAATTCACTGACACCCAAAATGTCTATATTTCATCTTGACATCTCACCAATAACCACATCCAGTTTGCCCTGGCTCATAGATCTTACATTCCAGGTTCCTATGGTGTGTTGATCTTTAGAACATCAGCTTCGTCGTTCACCACCAGCACCGTCGGCCGCTAGCCATCCTTTCGGCTTTGAGCTAGCTGCGTCATCACATCTGGGGCTAGTTGAACGTATCCTTTGTTCCTCCCCAGTAGCATTTTAACCATCTTCCGACCTGGGAGTCCCATCTTCCGATGGTATACCAACATATCTCTGGTTGTACTGATCCATTTAGTTTTCACGGCAAGAATACTGGGGTGGGTTGCCATTACCTTTCCCAGGGATCGTATTTAGTCTGACCTCTCTGCCACAACCTTCCCGTCTTGGGTGTCCCTTCACGGTTTAGCTCATGGTTTCATTGAGGTGCTCAAGCTCCAGCACCACAACAAGGTAACAATCTCCTTTGCTGGAGTGACTGTTCCTTAGTCCTTGTGTATTTGTTGTGTTGTTTCACTTATTTAT
This sequence comes from Charina bottae, assembly GCA_023362775.1. Taxonomy (NCBI): domain Eukaryota; kingdom Metazoa; phylum Chordata; class Lepidosauria; order Squamata; family Charinaidae; genus Charina; species Charina bottae. The sequence goes on from JALMGJ010000001.1 coordinate 111,594,641, forward strand.
GTTTTTAATATTGTGTTCAAGTCATTACCACTCAGAGTCAGTTTTATGACTGGAGTGGCATATAAGCCTAAATAAATAAATCTTGGAGTGCTGGGGGGACAATATGGAACATATGAACCATAGTTGCCTACGTCTGGTTTAAATTAACATTATGAGGAAGTTAATATGTGTAGCTCAGGGTTGGCATGTTGTATTGTTGGAATTCTTCTAATTAGTTTTTGGGATGCAGACATTTCATTACCCTACTAGGTAATATCATCTGTGCAAGGATTTTAGAGAAGTGAGATTCATTGTTTGCTGGGATTATATATTTATTTATTTATTTATCTATCTAATTTCTCGGCCACCCATCTCGTACACGACGACTCTGGGCAGCTTACAACAATAAAATAACAATTATTAAAAACACTACAATAAAATCAATCTCTCTCTCTCTCTATATATATATATACACACACACACACACACACACACACACACACATACATATAAAATAGAAAATAGATACTAATCTAAAAATACAAAAATATAAAATATAAAAATTCAAGATGGACATATGCCATTATTTTGGCACAATCATGGCGCCAGCCACCCCCATGAGTGACTATCCCCCCTCCCGTCCTAGGCGAGGTGGTATAACCATGTCTTCACCACCTTCCAGAGGTCCGGGCGAGTGGGGGCCTGTCTTACCTCTGGGGGTAAGTTGTTCCAAAGGGTGGGTGCTACGGCAGAGAAGGCCCTCTTCCTGGACCCTGCCAATTGGCAATCCTTCATGGACAGGGTCCAGAACATGCCCTGTCTGCCTGCCCGGGTGGGACGGGTCGATATAACGTGGGTGAGGTGGTTCCTCAGGTAACCTGGACCCATGCCATGTAGGGCTTTAAAGGTGATAACCAACACCTTGAATTGGACCCAGAAGCAGACTGGTACCCAATGAAGCTCGCGCATCAAAGGTGTTTTATCCTCCGGATGCCCAGCAAACTCCTCAACCCAGTCCTGTAGGTGGGTTTCTAAACCCTCCTTCCCCAGAAGCGATCGGGTGATCTTAAACTGGGCCGTCAGGCAGCATTCTGCGGACGCAATAAGGGTGGAAAAATGTTGCCGTTTCACCACTCATACTGCCACAAGGTAGGCCTTAATAGCGGCTCTAACCTGTGTTCAGTCAGAATCAGTCCTTGTCTTCCTCTAACGGTGCTATAGACATCTCTTGATCCTCTTCAGAACCCTCAGCTCCTCCGTGAACCACGGGGAGTATTGGGTTCGATGGGGCAAGATAGGTTACACGGGCGTGATCCTGTCCAAGGCCCCGGCTGCCTCCCTATTCCAGACAGCAGCCAGAACCTCCGCTAGACCGTGCAGCAGATCCTCGGGTATAACCCCAGCTCCCTCTGAAACCCCGTTGGGTCCATCAGTCGCTGAGCGTGAACCAATCAAATGGGTCCTGCTTCCCTGCAGAGTGGAGAAGTGTAAGAGAAACTCAAGGCCACCAGGGTGTGATCTGACCATGACAATGGGGACAGATGCAACTGTCCCCTCAGATCACATTGCCACTGCTCCGACAAGAAAACCAAGTCTGGTGTGAGGCCACTGTCTCTAGTCGGGTCCCAAATAATCTGGGACAGACCCATGGCTGCCATGGAAGCCATGAACTCCTCCCGAGCTGCCTCCGAGGCACGCCCCAGGGATGGCAGATTGAAGTCCCCCAGAACCATAAGTCTGGGAAACTCCACCGCCATCCCCGAGATGGCCTCCAGAAGTTCAGGCAGGGATGTTGCTATGCAGCAGGGAGGCTGGTACAGTAGCAACACTCCCAACTGCTCTTGGGAACCCAACTTGAAAAACAGAGTCTCACAACTGGTCACTTGCAGAGCAGTGTCCCTGAAGGCCACAAGAGACTCCCGGATGACAGCAGTCACCCCTCCTCCCCTGCCCCCCCCCTTCAGGGCCCAGCCAGGTCTCGGTAATGCATGCCAGGTCTGCCCCCTCCTTGGTGATCAACTCACGAATGAGAAGGGCCTTGTTATTAACCAACCTGGCGTTCAAAAGCATCAGCCAAAAGCCAGGGCCTTGATGGGTCTGCTGTCCAGGGCCCGGGTCAGAGCACAGAGAGCCAGAACACGCCACCGGTACCAAACACCAGGGGCACCTTCCCCGACGATGGCCCACCCTCTGGCCCCCGCCATAACACCCCGACCCGTAAACCACCTGGATCAAGTAACTCGCCCTAACCCCCCTGGAACTTCCAATTCCCCCCAGTCCCGGCCCTCCAAGTGCTCTAGTCAGGGGTCCCTCCATCCAATCATACATCAGTATACATACATCAAACAACCATGGGGTGGTGGCGAGCCCTTGGCACTCCAGCTCTCGCTCTCAACGCCGCAGTGACCCAACCATCACCCCACCCTCACATCCACTGTGCCCCCTTCACCGGCCTCTCTCACTAGCCGGCAGGGGGCACCCCACTCACTCCTCCTCCCCCTTGACTCTCACTCAAGGAGGGAGGAGCCCACTTGTGCCTCATCCATATCTGGAAGGCACTACTGTATGATAGGGAAGATTGGCCTTGCTCCATAGTGAAGCTCATCATTCTGTATCAGGTATCAAGATGCTGTCAAATCTTTATCTGATGTCTGTACAAATTGTGGTAGCTCAACCTTTGGTGTCTTTTTATTCTTCTTATGAACTCTATGAGACATAGGACTCCTTTTCCTTCAGAGGTACACATTTTAAAAATAGAACCCAGTGCTCCTCCAGCCCAGGGAAAGGCAACCTTTAGGTGGGCAGAACTAGATTTAATATTTGTGGGGAGGGGAAGGATCACAGTGGGCAGAGCTTATCACTCACGTGGGTGGGATCGGAACTTTCCCATGCTTGGGTTTCCCCTTTGCTTTTTAAACTATGTCCATCTATGTTAGGGTCTGCCCTGGCTTTCTACGTGTTTCCGCTTTCAAACTGATGGGAATCTGTGGCAATACTGGTGATGGGGCCACAGCAGAGGTTGCAGAAAAGGGGGTTGTTACCAGAAGCCTTGGGGCCTGTACCAGCCCATTTGGAAGAGAGTTCCTATGACAGAGACCTACGTGTTTCTTTGGAAGGGGTAAGCATTTTGAAGTGGCAGAGGGCAAACATTCCTTAAAGACTTCAAAACCAAAGCCATTCCACAGCTTTGCTGCCCCTGGGTAGCCTTCTGCCAGGTTGGAGTTCCAACTGTGTGTCTGAAAGCAAAAAAAAATACGGAGAAAGGCCTTCATTGATTGTGGTTAAGAGTGGCATATTCTTGTGGCAGAAAGCAGTCTCCAAACCAATTGGGAAATTGTTAAACATAAAACAACAAACTGTAAATTCATCATATTCCAAACAATGCTATTTTAGCCAGCACCGAGACCAATTAGATCAGCAGGTTATTTTATTCTTGCTTAATGTGCTTTCATTTTAGTAGTGTAAGTATGCATGGATGCTGCATGGATTCAATTTTCCACTGTGATAAAAAGATATAAGGAAAAAGTTAACAACTGTAATTAAAATATCATGGTGTCAGAGGATGGTAATTCTCATTACATTACATGAAATATAATTCTCCATTTTAAAAAAAGTGGTTGCTCAGAATTTTATTGTGATAAGATACTTTAAAAAGACTAATTCCTTACCCTTGTTTTGTAACCTTAAAGGATGGCAGCTGTCCAGAGATACAAAAAAGATAGCAAAGGTAGCATGGGACACAACCATCTCTTTGTGTTTAATTGATTTCATTTATTTTTAATTTAATTTAAATTATGTTAAGGATGAGATAGTTATCCTTCCCAGAACTTACTGTCATTTAATCCTGCAGCCCAGCTTTGGTGGAAGCATGTAGCTAAGCAGGGTCAGACCTGGTAAGAACTTGGATAGAAGATTACCAGGGAATTCTAGGGCTGTAGAAGAGACTAGAAAATCAAAGAAAAGTAACTACTTTCACATTATTGCCAAGGAAATTACACGGACATCTCTGTGTATTCTGTGGAGCTGAGCATAATTTGAGTGACTATATCTGCAGTCCTGCATGTGTCTAGTAGATCTGATTGGAGAGGAATTTTATTTCAGTAAGTGAAAAATGTAATAAGAACCCAGATCACACTTATCAAGGATTGCTTATCTGCAGCCAATTTTACTTGGGAAAATGTCTTTGTCATCCTTCAGAATTTGTAGTCAAATGAGTAAGTACTCCCTAATGGTTGATTGAAGAATTTGTTGACGAAGCACATGGTTGTTGAGTCAGAAGAAGAAGACGGGCATTGTTGGCACTACTGAGGAAGTTGTCATATCCTCATTACTCTAATATTTTACTGGGCTACAGAATATCTTCAAGTATCTTTTCGCACAGAAATTACCAATAGCAGGTTTTATCTCCAGATAATAGTTTATTTATTAATAATATAATATAATATAATATAATATAATATAATATAATATAATATAATATTATAATATAATATAATATAATATAATATAATATAATATAATATAATATAATATAATAATATAATAATATTGTTATATTATATTAGGGCAATATAATACCTGATAAAGAAAACAATAATATAAAACTCTAGAATTATTGGGGTTTTTTTAAAAAGGGGGGATATTAGTATGTTATACAAATAAACAAATAATAGATTTCATACATTAAACTCACTTAAACCAAAAAATCCTGACTTCTGTGCATGTACCTTATACAAATCAAATGAACAGTCCATTGCTTCCAATAGGAATATAGGCAGTTGCCTTACAAGTCATTCTATCACTGGCCCATCTACCTTAGTATTGTTTATCCTGTGACACAAGCTATCCAGGATTTAAGATAGAGATCTATCACAGCTATACTTGAAGATGCTGTAAATTGAATCTAGGACTTCCAGCATGTGTCTTAACATTTTTTCCAGATGATAGGACCAATCTAACCACTTGGCAATATAACATACCATGGGTCCCATTAAAGTTGTTCAGATTTTCATCTTATAAAGAAATATCTTATTGGCAGATAGCAAAACGTCTTGGATTAATTCAGTTCAGAACTGTCAGGACAATAAACCAGAAGTGCTATTGGTGAGCGGTTCATCTGCCTGGTTGACTGATGCACAGCCCATCCTGCAGAGGGTTGTACTCTCTGTGAATAACTTGTTACCCTATTTGAGGTGTTCCTAGATATATCATTGACACTGCAGGCATATGTGGTCTCAGAGGTTAGAAGTGCCTTTTACTAACATAGGCTGACATACTAGCTGCAGCTGTATCTGACCAGGGATTGCCTGGGGTCAGTTATATAAGGTCTGATGGCCTCTTCATTATCTCACTTTAATGTGTTGTATATGGGGTAACCTTGGGAAAGAGTTCATAAACTTTGGTTAGCCCAAAGTAGAGCTGCTAAGAAACTAATTGTGATTAATCAATATGATAGCATGATGCCAGTATATTGTCAGCTGCATTAGCTCTCTGTGTGTGTCCAAAGCCAATCTGAAGTGTTGATAAAGACACTTGGCAAATGAATGAAAACTAAGAGCAATTTCCTAATACTTAGGGAAAAACACTGGAAATCTCTGAAAGATGTATTTCTCTGCAAATGTGATTAAAAACAGTAAGAAGAAGTCTTACTGAAAGAAGACTTTAGCCACAGAAAATGTATACAGGTAGTCCTTGTTTAGCAACTGCCTTGTTTAGTGACTGTTTGCAGTTACGGCAGTGATGAAAAAGTAACTTTACGACCAATCCTCTCATTTACAGGAAAGCTGAAGTAAGAATATAAGCATAGTCGCAGTTTCACTTAGCGACCACTTTGCTTAACGACCGAGCTGCCAGTCCCAATTGTGGTCACTAAATGAGGACTACCTGTATTTGTGACCTATGGTGGACTGTTCAGAGTAAATAGGAGATGCAATGATACTCTTTTAATTAATTCAACTTGTATTATTTGGTAGTCTTTGAACATTTTATTATTCTCTGGAAAGATCAAAAGAGTTTTGCTGACATTTTAAAATTATTTAAAATTCTCTCCTTTCTTCACTCTACTTGGAATATACACTCCTTGAATAACTTCTTATCATCTGTAAAAGTTGAGAGAGATCAGAAGAGTTTTGTTTGTTCATTTATCTTCTTGTAAAGCTAATCTCTCATATACATGAAAAGGGATGCAGTTCATGGCTATCTTGACAATCTTGGACTTACTTTAGGAGTCCATGGGCCTGACCCATGCAGGCAGCCACATGTTAGATTTGGCTTTTGTCTTGGAGCAGCTGAGATATGATCTGAGGGAGGGGCACATTTCTCTCTGTCATTTGGCACAGTAGCATCGCTCTCGTTACAATAGATTTCACTAGCACTACAAACCTCTGCAGGGAGAAGAGGCTACCCCAGGTACCTAATAAATCATCTCCATTTCCACAGACCACATGGGGAGTTCCCTGAAGCCTGGTAGGGAGTTCTGCTGAGTACCTCACTGATTTCTAGAATAAGTCTAGAAGTCTTATTCTAGAAGGAACTCTAGAAGTCCCTGCAGCACTTCACAGGATTGCTTCTGAGCAACCTAATTTTGGCCATTGATCCAAGTGATTTCCTCAGGATCTCTAGGGGATAAAATGGCTTAAGAAATGTTTGGAGTGAAACTGGCCTAAAAAGAAAAGTTTGTATGACCAAACATGGGTAAGAGCTCAAGTTCAAGTGGTGGCAAGAATGGTGAAGGGTTCTATTTCTCTGTTCTTACTGCTTCTGCAGATAGTCACCCCAAAGTATTATTGAAAGTGATTTGGTCCCTATTATGGAAAGCCAGGTCAGAAGATGAATTTGCTGGGCCATTGCAATGAATTCAGAGAGCATCTAGAGGATAATATCACTCACATGCGCTCAGGGTTACATGCCAACTGGGGCAGGTCCAGCTGAAATGATGGAGGCCTTGTCTTGCAAAATAGTGGGATAGGTTTGGGCCTCTGGGTGCTGAGGAAGTTCTCTGTGCTGTTAGCTTGGCCATTTAGCCTACCTGGTTGGTGAAAGTTGTCACGGAAGTAAGGGAAGGCTGGGTGTGGGCAATGGGAAATGCATACTTGAATGAGGTGTTGCTTCCTCCCTCTTCAAGAAGCCATCACTCAGTTGTACTACAAGTAGTCCTCATTTAGTGACTGCCTTGCTTAGCAACTGTTCACAGTCATGGCAGTGATGAAAAAGTAACTTTACGACTAATCCTCGCATTTACGACCCTCGCAGGTCTGTAAAGCAAAGGAAAGCTGAAGTAAGATCATAAGCACAGTCACAGTTTAACTTAGTAACTGTTTTGCTTAATTGAGTTGCCAGTCCCAATCGTATTTGCTAAAGGCGAACTACCTGTAGTTAACTATTGGGCTAGTATCCCCCCTTTCTTTTTTAGGGACAGCTGCAGGGAATCACGAATGAAATAGATGACCTTGATCTTTTCTGGTCAGGATTCAAGCCTGCATGTGGGACTGAACCTGTGTAATTCAGTCCTGTTGATGACCTCTGGTGGGACTGGGGCAGAGGAGTGCAGCTCTCCTGGTCCTGTTGGATCTCTGAGGTGGAAGTTAAATTGCTGGCTGTCACCTTCAAAACCCTGCATGGCTCAGGGCCTGCATAACTCTGAGACTGCCTTGTCTGAGTTGGCCTATCTGGTAAGATCTAGTAGAGAGGGCTTGCTGTGGGTTCCAAATATGAGGTAAGGGACCCATGCTTCAGCTTCTCAGTGATGGACCTCCCCACTTCTGAACCACCATTTCGACATCCAACCCCCTATTATTTTTTCAAAGAGCTATGAAAACAAGGTTCTACCGAGGCATTTGGAGGTGCATGAAGATTCTGCTGCTTAAATTTTTATGTTTTAATTTTATGTTATTTGTAGCAGCTTAGAGTCTTTGGAAATGCAACAGCATATAAGCCAAATAAATAAATAAACAAACAAATAAACAAACAAACAACCAGAAAGTAGATTTCAGTTAGGCATCAGGAAAAAAAAAATCCTACTGGCAAGAGCTGTTCAACGGGTAAAGGGTTGCCTCGGGAGGTGGTGGATTTTCCTGCTTTAGATGTGTTTAGGCTGTCAAGGATGCTGTAGTAATGGATTCCTTCCTTTGGTACGAGGTCAGACAAGTCCCTTCCAGATGTTACGTTCTGTGATTCTATCCGTTTAGAGCATCAAAAACCAAGCTAAAGGCAAATGAATCTTTAAGTGATTAGAGGGTTTTGGGAGACTTATATTCGGTCTCAGTAGAAAATATGTGACTAATGAAGGGTCTGGAACGACATATAATTAGCATGGGGTTGCAGAGGAAGAGAACAGGTGAGTATAATTCAATTATAATTACAGTGATTAATGTGACAAAAGTGAGAAAGTATTAAATACATGGGACACAACCATCTCTTTGTGTTTAATTGATTTCATTTATTTTTAATTTAATTTAAACTTAAATTATGTTAAGATTTTGCTCTTTGGAATGTGTCCCCCATCCCTAGCATACCATTCAAAGGCTAGGCATTGCCCTTGGCCTGAGAAGAGTTGCATAACATTACTGTGTATTTCCAGGTTTGGGCTGTTCTTTATAAATGTCTAAAATAGGACCTGAGCTGTCTCAGGTTTTCGACAGGAGGTAAACACACATCTCTGCCTTCTCCCAGCCAATATTTCCTAGTGCTTCTCTCCTACCATCAGGTTTAAATGACTACGTTATCCCAGTCATAGGGTCCCAGATCCTCTGTGTCAGGCAATACTAAATAAATTGTTAGATTTCAATATTACATAAGACAGTGCATAAAAAACAAGGAATGAAAGAAAATGGGCATTATTCAGAAATAGTTAGATTCTGTTAGGTCCTATTCTACTGTATTGCTTTCCATGGAAGTAGTTGCAATATCTTCCAGTGGTTGTGCTCCATGTCTCTCTCTCATAATTGCTTTGCTGCCTGAATGGGACAGATTGATAGGAATAGGATGTATTTAATTTAACATTTTCTGAATGATATTCTCTTGGTTTTAGGATGCAGAAAAATGAATGCATGTGAAGGATGGAGAGGTTATAGATTTGAAGTCCTATTTCATTCCTTTGCTCAGCACCATAAAATTTCATTTGGGTAGTGTGAAAGTGCTCCTTTAATTTTGAAGCAATTTATACAAAGAGTTCAATCAGTGATTTGCTAATTAGCAAAATAACTGCATGTAGAAAATTTCATAGTAGACATTTTAATGAGCTACTTCTGCTTCTGGCATGAATTTGGAGTGGATTTGCATGAAGTGAATATTATGAATTTAAAGAGCACTTAACATACACCAGAACTAATTGCAAAACAAATGTCAATTTAAAAAAGATGGACTGGAATGGGTAAAATAGTAGAACAGAATTGGAAAGGAAGAAGACTGAGAAAATAATTTTTAAAAAAATAACAATATAATTTAATTTGTATATATATATATTTCAAAATTAACAAGTTATTGGAGATTATAAAAAAATTGCAATACGATAGTAGTAAGGATTTTGGATTTTTTTTTCTGATCAATGTGTCTACCTTGTTTTTTTTCCCTAAATATATAGCATTTGTATAAATTATATTTTAAGCAAGCTCTAAAATAGAGTGGTCAACAATTAGGAACATTGTTTTTAAAACGTGCATACTTTTCAAATACACAGGTATTTGACTATTTTAAACAGTGCATGATGCTGAAGAAAAAAAGAATATGTCTGAATTACACTTTTAATTAAAATTAATTAATGTATAATTAAATATGTCTGATTAAGCAGAAATGTGTCCTAATAAATATAATACTTAATCACTGATAATTCTTATAATTAGAATTATAATTCTAATTATAATTCTTATAAGCTATCTTTGTTTTTTAATTTACCTCTGCCAGTACTGAAGCCACAATTAACATTAACAGACCATAGTTCTTATTTGCCAGGAAACAAAAATATTTTGTGAAGCTGAATATATTGTAGCTGAATTTGATTATCATCATGCCAGGAGTCATCTTAAACAATGTATCTGGGATATTGATTTTCAAACCAATTTAGCCTAGTATCAAACCTACAGTTTATGGATTCTTTTCAAATGGCTATGTGCTTTAGATTTCATTAATGTTCAGTTATTTTAAAGATGCTGTAGATATAGGAATGTTCACACTGTAATGTGAAAGTGTGGCTCACATGGCTAAGGCACTGAGACGCTGAGACGGGAAGATCTTAAGGTCGGCGGTTCGAAGCCCGTGTGCGGATGCCGCGTGACGGGGTGAGCTCCCGTCAGCTAGCCCCAGCTTCTGACGTCAGGCTCTAGCGACAAGCCGGTCAGTTAGCCCCCGTCGCAACTAAACGGATCAACCAATTACCAGCTTCCGGTTGATCCGGAAAAAAGCAGACCCTGCACCAGCGTGATAAACGCTAGGATGAAGAAGATGTGCCATTATATTATCTCTCTTCAATTCTAATTCTGAAATTTCGTTGGGCTTTCACCTTGGCCAGGTTGGATGCACTACCCTCTGCAGTTCTGTGGGGGCAGTATAAAAACACCCCTTTTCAGCAGTGCTTATGTCCATGTGGAGATGGCTCTGTGGAATCCCTAAGCCATATGGTCCTTTGTTGCTCTCTCTATAGGGAATCAAGGAAGATATATATATATTTATCCCATTTTAAAGAACTACCCTGGTAGAGCACACAATGTCTATCTGTCACTGCTTCTATCTGACCAGGACCCTGACATATCTTTCCAGGTTGCCTGATTTTGTGCTATCATTTGTTGTATCCACTCTACCTACGGCTGAAGTTTAGCACAAATTTTGGTGATTGCCACTGCTATTTGTACTACAGTTACTATAAAAATACATTTTATGTTATTTTATTGCTTTTTTAAAAAGTTTTATAATAATTGCAGGTCTATGTATGTTATTGTTGTGCTTTCTGGCCCAAAGGCCACAATAAAGGTTTGATTGATTGATTGATTGATTGATTATCATCATAGAATCAGTCACTATAAATCCTTCATTCTGTTCTTACTGAAACATCATATGTAATGTCTATGGATTCTCCACTCCATTTTCAATCTTGTACCTACAATTAAAAACCAAATTTTGAAGTGGGCTCTGAAACCTATGGCTAATAAAGCAAACTTGAATATCATTAATTGGTTAGTATTGATCTTTGCCCAACTCTGAAATTTTATGCACCTCAGAAAAAATAAAGAGGTTAAGATTGCAAACAAAGTGTATGTGTAAAGACAAGCCCTGTTTAAATTGGCAGTTTAACTTTAGCAGTGATAATACAACTATGTCCCTCACCACACTTTACAGCAAGAGGCTATTTTAAGGAGTGCACATGCCCACAGCTGGGTCTGCCAGCAGAGAGGAAAATCAAGGGTCTACCAGTATCTTCCCCCCATCTGTCTCTTGATTTATTCTGCCCAAAGGCAGAAACAACACTATTCTTCATTTGTATATTCTTAAGACACTGGAAAACAGTAATTGTGTACGGTTTAGCCTGCATGTCTAGATACTTCTGAATACAATAGTTAGGGGGAAAGATGGCAGAGAAGATGGCTTGACCCAGAATTTAAGGAATTAAAAAACCTAGATTTAACAGACTAATAGGAGTCATGGGCATCTGTAAAAGTAGAATATCTGTTAGATGTAAATGGGATTTTGCTCATGCATAAAATTACACTGGATTTTATGCATGTGTATTTCACATATTTTATGCATTTGCATGTGTAAAGTAGCAAATTTTATGTGTACATAGAAGTATCCAGTATCCAGACAGGTTGTCTTCATTGCATCCAAAGTACCCAGAACAAGGTCTGTTAAATCAAGGGTTTATTGTCATGCTGCTTTTCCCTCCTATTTTCCTTGTTCAGGAGCCGGCAACCTGCTGCCCTCTAGATAGTTTGCCATTGGCTGATCTGCTGGCATTAATGAGAACTGAACATCTGGAAGCCATCTGGATGCCCAGCCCTTCCCTTTTCTATCATCAGAAAGATGTTAACAATAGTAATACACAGCTATTCAGTAATTCATATTGTAGATAAATAGTCCAGATTTGAAGATTTGCTATATAGAATTGCACAAAGAATCAATGGCGGAATGAGACACAGTATTTTCAGTTTCAGGAATCGTTTTATTTAATCATCTGTACAGAATGTTTTTCAGAATTTTACATAGCTAATGAATTTGTTTTTGTCTCCTTTCTTTTTAAAATATCACTTTCCTTGGGCTTCAACGAAGGAAACCTATGAGAACAGAAGAGAATGGAACAAGTCAAGCTGAGTATGCAATGACATCCTGTCAAAACAACAAGACAGTTGATGCTAACAGTGCAGTGGCGTAATTTCCAAAACCACCTATTGAATAGTAAACATGAAAAGCACACATGGTATATGCAAGGTGGGTGAAATGTAGCATCAAGAGAAGACTTATGGCCGAGGACTTCATTTCAGAAATAGCGCACGCATCAGATATTCTGAGAAGAAAAGCAGGTGACTCCTCTTTGGCTTGCTGAGTGTCACAAAAGGTGGGATTATACTTGGGGCTACTCTAAAAAAAGGATTCACAGAGGCCTACTCACTGCATGCTGGATCTATTGAAAGCAACATTGCAGTGTCTCTTCTTCCTTCCTCATTTTTGATTGACTGTTTGTTTTTTTAAAATGCGTCAGTGATCCTTTGATGATTAAGAGGGTGATCTGTTCAAGACAGTAAAATACCATAATTGGGCTTGCAAATTCAAGCTTTGCATTTTTCTGTTACTTTACAGTCATTATAAGACCCATCCTTTATCATGATTATATCGTTGAAGTGGAAAATTTCCGTTCACTGAAAGGGGACATCCCTCCCTGCCCGGTTGCATGATCTCATAGAATGTATCCCTTCCCATACAATCTGATGATGAGATGTAGATGCCACTACTACAGACAAGAAAGAATCTCAGAATGTCTTGTAGCAATTAGCTTTACTAATCAAAAGTAAAGTATTATCTGTAATAACATTTTAAAGTGTTTTCAATACTGTTAATCCACAGTCCGGGACCATTTTGAGCCTCAGTGTTAAAAAAATCTATATTCGGATTCTTCGGTTATTATTTTGCGCAGTTTTGCACACGTATCTGTAGACAAGATCTCTAGAATGATCTGAAAATGTTTTAATCTGGAGGACCACAAGCTGCAATGGAAACAACTCCTTACAGACTTTCCTGTTCCTTGAGTAGCTCCTCCCAAGTGACCGCTGAATAAAGAATTTTCTGCTGTGGGGAAAAAGTTGTGATAGTTCAGTCCCCTTTTTAACAAGGGGCTGCCAACGGTGCCAAAAATTGCTCTGTGTTATGTCACTTTGTGATAAGGAACCACAAACAGTTTAAAAGCATAATCCAACTCTCTATTGTCACAGTGTCTTGTTAGGCATAGTCACTTTAATTTATAAAAGAACATCTGATGCTGTTATTTGTCCATACCTTGATTAAGAAGTTAAAATATGATTTCTGTCTTTCCTCTCATATGCCTTCATTTGTCACAGCGGCACCAGCAAAACAAAACAAAAAGATGTGCCACAATCTGGTTTCTTGTCTTGCTGTCAAGCTTCAGTGATATTCTGTCTTTGTGTATTCAAGCAGTCTAAAAGAAGCTGTAGCAGTGCTGTTGCCTAGAATCATGGCACTGTGTCAGTCCTAAGTCCTAAGAAGCTGGTATTCTGGCTGATTGTAGCTAGGATTGTCCCAGAGTAGAATTCCAGCGCATTCTGACTTACAGTCAGTTTTTCAAATGAGAACTGAAGAACTCTTAAAAGTGAGGGGTGGGGGCACACCTGTGCATTGGATTCTGATGCTCCCTCACCTAGACAAAGTCACTGGATAATGGTGTCCCAGTTAAATATAAAAAAATTAGAATGAATGAATGAATGTTATTACAGCCTTTGGCCAGTCAAGAAAATACAATAATACTTAAATAAAATTAATACAGGCAGTGCTGTTGCAGCAACAATAACTGGTCTCTTGTCTTAATAGCAATATAAAATACCTTTGCGACTATTTTACTTATATCTGAGCTCACATCTGCAAGGCAGTAAGTTACATAAAATAAATCATTTATTCCCAGGAATCTCAAAAGTAGTGGTTATATCCGTTCCTTATATCCCAATAGAGGATACAGTACAAAAAAGCATGTTCCCAAGAAACCAGAGTTAGAGTTGCAGGGACGTATCACTAGAGGATTGGTTCCTTATAAATCTCATCTCTAGGAGGGATAAGGGAATTTCATTTAAACAGGTCTGGGTGAAAGAAATCCTAAACATTCCTGTTCAATATGTTGATGCTCCAAATATCTTTTAATATGATTTCCTGGAACAAGAAAAGATTAGTATCTTAGTTTTAGAATATTTTAAAGTTGATTTATTATTACTGCAATATTGCGAGAAGACTATCATCAATCACTGGAGACCTAGTCACTTCTGGGAAAGCATAACAGTCACCAACATATACTGTAATAAAAGAGGCACATGTGGCACAGCCAGCATAGGGCAGCAAAGGCTTCAGATTCCAATGAAGTTGCCAAGTCATTCATATAAAAATTGAACAAGGTTGGAGCCAAGGCACATCCTTGTCTACCTCCACATATAGAAGGAATTAAATTAGTTAAAGTGCCATTAGGACTACAGTATATATAATCTGCAAGAAGGACTTAGAATATATGCCTTCTGTCAGTTGAGGATTTCCTCAGTGTTTCCCATAGTAGTCTCCTAGAACAGTGCTTTCTAAAGTGCCGCCGTTGGCGACACACCAGCGGCGGCGCAGGGGCGTGCACGGCGGCGGTGCGGGGGGTGGGGTGTGCACGGCGGCAGCAGCGGCGGCCTCCGCTAAAACATGGAAGCGCTGATGGCGTGCCGCTGCCGCCACCGCCATGCACACCCCCGCTGCCACTTCTGGGTTGTGTGGCGACACACCAGACTGTGTTGCGACACACTAAAGTGTTGTGACACACAGTTTGGAAAGCTGTGCTCCTAGAAATAGAATTGAAAGCTGCTTTAAGCCAATAAAAACTATGAAAAGATTACACATTGATCCCCAGGAATATTTCTCAGTGGGATGGTGCAAGACCATACAGTGATCCAGTACAGAGCAACCTTCTCTGAACCCAATCTGCTCAGTCCTCAAGATTTTACGATCTGCCAGCCATGTCTCTAACTCATTTAAGACATGCATAGCATAAAGTTTGCCTACCATTGATAAGCAACACTTGGGGCAATAGTTAGAGGAGTCTTTTGAGGATCCTTTTTAAATATGGGTACTACAATGGAATTTTTCCATACCTTTGGGATTTCCCTTTTATTGTTGATATTTATTTATTTATTTATTTATTTAATTTATTTAATTTATCCCTGCCCATCTCCCCAAATAAAAACAAAACAAAACTAGAAGGACTGGAGCCCACCATTTTGAGTTGATTTTCATAAATTCTGGAGGTATAAGATCTGGGGACTCTACCATTTTTTATGAGAACCTCAGTTTCTTTTATGGGGACAGGAAGCCTCAGTGGGAGGTTTTCTGTAGTAAGAAGCACAGTGGACTCAAGGAAATGATTGTCATTATAAATTGCAGAAAAAATGGCTCTCTCAAGTTCCAGCAGAGATTTTACATATGGGATTTTCAGAATACCTTTCCATAGCCCTGGAAATAATTCTCCAATAGATTTGTTTGCCTTTACTTCTAGAAACATCAAAAAGCCTTTTCCAAGTGGCATTTATCTGTTTGTTGAGGTTTAAATGTTTTTTGTATGTTCTTTTTTTGTCTAGCAAAAAATGATGGGAATCTTCTTGACTGCTCTGTAGCTTTTGTCAATGTTACAAACTTGTTATTTAGAAATCTACATCTCACTTTCAACCACTCTTTATTATTATTATTATTTTGCCTGGGTTATATGGAAAATTTACTTCACAGTGAGCCAGCAAAATATTCATAAAAGAATTAGCCAGATTACCATAAAGAAAAATAACCTCAGATGCCTCAGCCACTGACATGACTCCTTTTGTTTAACCACACCTTCAAGGGAATTGAAAATAAAGACCATATATAGACCATCTCCCCTTGTGTTTCACTGTAGTAAGCTTGTCTATGAAGGTTCTCAGTCATCCAGGTGGAACAGTCTGTGGCTTGAATCATGTCAACTGGATTTCTATTAATAGAAATCCAGTTGACATGATTCAAGCCACAGACTGTAGTAAGCTTGTTTTCAGCTAAATGAAATATTATTTTCCTTTGAACAAATTCAAACAAAGTAACAGGGCAGGTGATCACTGCCCATTTGTTTCCCAATAATGAAAGAAGACACTAGTTCTGATCCTTTTATGTAGTCCATACACTGTTGCCACTGGAGCCATAGATAGATTCTCCAGGGGTGTCTAAGGGCAAACTACCTTTCAAAATTCTATGGGTAAGCATCCCAACTAGCTGTATCAAGTAGGCTCTTGAATGATTTATACCACAATCCTTAGAACAGTGCTTTCCAAACTCCCACTGCTGGCGTCACAGTGGTAGCAGCGGTGGCGCGCGCGGTGGCGGCATACACGGCAGCGGTGTGCACGGCGGTGGCAGCGACTGCAGCCTTGTATTTTCCACTAAAACCCAGAAGTGCTGATGGTGTGCCACTGCCATCGCTGCCACCGCCGCGCACACTGCCACAGGGGCGGCGGCAACACGCCATCACCACTACCGGGTTTTGTTGTAACACACTAAAGTGTCACAACACGAAGTTTGGAAAGCTATGCCTTAGAATAATGCAGAAGAAAAGGATGCTTATTCATCCATTTCCAGTGGCTGGATGCTACCCAGATTAAATCATCAGATCCACAATTTTAAGTTAAAATCACCCAGCAAAATAAGAGAGGCCCAGGGAAAACTTACCATAGTATCAATTATTTACGAGTCTAATTGTTCCCAAATACAGCTGATTCCATTGGCAATTTGTCTGGGTGAAAGTCAGATGTTACTGAGCAAAATTGCCCTTTTCCTGATCTGAACATAAGGGGAAAGATCAGGTAACCTAATTGTTCATACTGTATATTCAAAGCCACCGTGCTTTGCATCTACCTTTATTGCTGACTGAGTGGACATGCATAAAGCAAATTTCATAACCATTTATGTTAATCTCTTGGCTCCATGTTTCTTGAAATAGCAAAATATCCATAGATGAATAAAATTTTAAAACTCCCTATCATTCTTCTTCCTATTCCAGCCAGCTATATTCCATGAGAGCAATTTCAAAGTTTGGCTAAGGACCTCCTTAGTAACATTGTGAGAAGAAAATATTGCTATCACTCTGCTTAAATTATGATTAAAAGGCAAGTATTCAACCCTAGCAATGACCTTGAAGCAAGTGGCCAATGAGAACAAAGAATGAATAAGATGGAGGAAATGAGCTTTGGAGTCCAATTGTATTAAATAGCTGTTTGGCTTTTGATGTTTTTTTTTAAAGACTAGCTTGTTAGTGACAAATTGTAAATACCAAACAAATTTATTCACCTCCTTTATAGGGCAAAAAGCACTGTAATTGGCAGGAAACATGGTAAGGATCTTGTAATGTCTTTTGGGTTTTTGTTCTTATTATTTAAAGACTGGCATGACTGGCCAGGTGTATTTCAGATCTCCTGTCTCTGCCTCTGAAATCAGTCTTGGCTCCTGAATTGAATCTTGATTTTTGTTGCTGGTCCTTTCAGCATTGTTTCTCCTGGGATTGTGCTTGCCTTTTTTAGGCCTACATTCTCAGAAGAATATTCATCTGTTTCTTTAAGTTTATCTTCTCCTTTGGCTTATAATAATCAGAGTTATTAATATAAGAAAATATATAAAGAAATTAATAAGAAACCTCCCAATACAGTACTAAAATGTTTTTTTAATTACCAGATAGTTTTATTAATCCATTTTCAAACAACGAAATAACATAATGTAAAATAAAATAAAAATGAACAAAATACTAAAATATTGTTTTGTTTTTTTTAATTGGTCAGTTACCTAGATATTTGAGTGTTCAACTATTAGTGGTGGAGTTGAGAATAGAACAGTATGGACTGGTCCCTTCTTCCACTTCTGGGCTTCATATTTGCTGATTGATTCAGCATTTTTGGAGCCATTTCAGTTACAGTTGTTAACAAGGCTCCACATTCTGCCAAGAAGGACTTTATCAGTGGAATTTCAGAATCCCATGCTGAAGTAAGTTCACCTGTTGCTTCTCTAACAGATGAGAGATCAGCAGCAGGCATAATTCTCATTCCTGTGATTCATCAGGATTTCGTTCTCTTGTTTTCCACTCACTACACTAGCTTGCAGTTGACATATAGGTGATTAGACAGATAGATACTGTAGATAGATAGATGATAGATAGATAGATAGATAGATAGATAGATAGATAGATAGATAGATAGATAGATAGATAGATAGATGAGAGAGAGGGAGAGCGAGCGCTGGCCATCAGGGTAAGCCGCTTTTCAGCTTGTATGATCCCATTGGTCAAATTACACGCACAGCAACAGGTATTTGAGAAGTATCAGGAGGAGAGAAGAAGTCGGCAACCTTTAGCTGGTTTATACTACAGTTATTATCTTTGCAAGAAACTTTCTTCAGTATCTTCAAGGGCTGGTATCAAACCAGATCCTATTAAATTTGAGGCAGAGCCGTAGAAGCCCAAAGGGAGAAGGCAAATGCCACAAAGCAATTAAAGGCCTGTGCTTGAATAAACGGATTTCTTTCAAAGACAATCAGTGTTGGGATGAGACAGTTCTTGCTTATCTTAAAGATAATGTTAGAGGAATAATATACTTGCTTGCCAATTTGATGCCCCTTGTTTCCTCCTAATTAATCTGGTGTGTGAGTTGCATAACAATATCACTTTTAGAGACTTCTCTGTAGATTAGCTTTTAGCAACTTCTCCAGGCCTCAATAAAGCAGCCTTACACGGTGACCTCCTCCTATTTCATTAAAATGACCATGAAAAAAAAACTATGAACAAGATAGCAGCACTGAAATTATAATTGCTGTTTTTTAAAAAAAATTGCAGAAAACTGTCCCTAAACATAGGTGGAAAAACATAAATATAAAAAGCTGTACTGTATCTAGCTCATTGAAACAACCTCCCTCATAATGAACTTAACAGGAGTCCCTCAAGTGTTTAATAGTTAGCACAGATAATAACTGGAGGGCCTGGTCAATCATTACATTTCAGTGGAAATGTTACTAAGTGGTAGAGTATATGTAAATATGTACTGTACATTGTCTAAAAGAGAAAACATTCTTAAGGAGAGATCTGTGGAGTTATAAGTTAGCCTACTTACCTATCTAAGTTTCTTTCCTTCTAAGAAATATACGTAGTTAGAACATTTTAAAAGTCAAGCCTTGGTGAAAATGGAGTAATCAAGTATTCAGTTTTCTAGATATGGAGTTTTCTCTTCCAGTTAGTTGGGTGTATTACAATTGCACCAATACAAATAACATAATTTTAGAGCCAGTTTGGTTTAGTGGTTAAGGCAACAGGCTAGAAACCAGGAGACAGAGTTCTAGTCCCGCCTTAGGCATGAAAGCCGGCTGGGTGACCTTGGGCCAGTCCCTCTCTCTCAGCCCAACTCACCTCACAGGGTGGTGGTTGTGGGGAAAATAGGAGGAGGAAGGAGTATTAGGTATGTTCATCGCCTTGAGTTATTTATAAAAATAATAAAGGCAGGATAGAAAATAAATAAATAAAAAAATTGGATTCTTGGAGGCAGAATTGTTCAGAATCAATTGCCTGTTCAAACAATGCTCTTAAAACCATACTCCATGGTCATTTATATTACTCTCCCCTCAATCCTGGTTTGAATGTTTCATGGGTGGGTCTGCTCCCCCCCCCAGCAAAAAAAAAATTGATGTACTTTTTTCCATCAGGTCTCCTCAATGTTATGATCTTTAGAAAGTATTTACTTTTTTTCTAAAAGAGAATGGACATGCTTTACAGAATAAAGTTTATATGTATGCAGGTTATAATGGTTAGGTCTATCAGAAGAATTTTAGTGTACCAGTTGTTTAAACTTAAAGACTGAATTGGAATTGAATTTAATAGTTCTGCAGCAGCAAAAACAAAACAAAAATAATTCAGCCATAATTTCTCCCACAGAATTCGAAGATAATGTTCTCCCTTATTTTGGAAAAAAAATGTAACCCTCCTGCTCCATAGTCAGATGAGGGAAAGGCTGAGCAAAGGGGGATCCATGGTATGCAGTCCTGTTATATGAACACAGGAAGTGGGTAGTGCTAGTTTGGCCATTGGTCCATGTCCTCTTTCTCTAACCCACAGCAGCAGCAGAAGTGGGTTCCTTGCCATTTTTTCCCCAAGGATTCCCCAGGTTAAATCTGGATCATGCTGCATGCAACACACCTTCTACCACTGAATCTAGTGACCATCACCAGACTGTTAGTTGTACAGCTGGCTTAACAGAGGTTAACATGTAAATCAACCAGAATTTCATCTCTTTTCGTACAGTACAATGTGCGGTATGGGAAGGAAAAACATGCCCTGCTAATTCCCCTCATACCTTACCTCACCATATCAGTGAGGAAAGTTAGGAATGGAAAGAGCAGGGTGGAGCATGGGGCTGTCTTTCCCTTCCATGGGTTAATCTTTTAAATGATTCAAAAGATCTATACAGTGAAGATGGAAGAAAGAGAGATTGCAGTCTGCCCCCACCTGCATTGTAATTGTGTTGCATTGTTGCTTTCATTCATTAAAAGGCACAGAGTTCCTGAAAAACCTCCACTGAAGGTAACAGAAATTTCATAGCACATAACAGCCTTAATCTGTTGCATGTACTATGTCTAGCAGTAATTACCAAATGCTCTGCAAGTCATTTTAACTCAAAATACCTCTGGGGTGAATGTCTTATTAGTCCTTTACTCTGAAAGCCTTTCGAATTCCATGTAAGAATGTATTTTCAGAGAGATCTTAAGACATGCTTTCTTTATTATGGTCACTGACAAATCCAAAGTAAAATCAGAACAGAGAAAACTTTATTTCGAAGACAAATGTAATACTTATTTTAACAAAAGTACATAATTCACAAATCCAACTTAAAATAATTTAACCGTAACACTTTATTAGTTAATAGTGAAGAACAATTTAAAATACACAATAAAGTTTAATGTAAATATATTAAAACAAGAAGAGAACCGGTTTTGGACATCAAGCCAATGGGCACATTCAACTTAAAGAAAGAGTGGAAAAACTCAAAACATGGTTGCTAATAACTGCTCTTATTTTAATTGCAATAGAGAGATTTTTTTTTTTTTAACAAATTTTATTAGATTTTAATTTTACATAGATAAAAGTTTGAAACAGAAAAGAAAATGGAAATACAAATCAGGAAAAAAGAAAAGATAAAAAAGTGTAGTAAAGGAAAAAAGAAAAAAAAGATAAAGCTGAAACAGAATTTGGTCAACTTCCGATTTGTATCTGGTCATGGTATTTTAAAAATTTTATCTTACATGCTAGGTCTATATATAATATTAAAGAATATTTCTTGTCTATTACATCAATATATATATATTTTAATCTTCAAATCCCCATATAAGCTTTGCCCCTCCCGCATCTTGTAAATAGTCAGTTAATGGTTTCCACTCTTTAAGGAAATAATTATTTGGATTTTCTTTTAATAAACATGTCAGTTTATCATTCTCTGCCATATCCATCAATTTTAACATCCAATCTTGTATTGTAGGCGATATCTGGTTTTTCCAATTTTGTGCAAAAATAAGTCTTGCTGCTGTAATCATGTATTGCATAATCCTTGTAAATTGCTTCCCAGGTTATCCATCAATTATTCCCAGTAAGAAAAATTCCGGTTTAAATGGAACTCGAATTTGTAATATATTTTGCATCAATGCATGTATTTGAGTCCAAAATTTCTTTGCAGTCTCACATGTCCACCACATATGGTAAAAAGACCCCTCTTTTTTTTTACATTTCCAACATAAGTTGGAGACATTTCCATACATTTTAGAAAGTTTTTGTGGGGTCATATACCATCTGTACATCATCTTATAAAAGTTTTCTTTTAAATTATAACACAAAGTAAATTTTAACCCTTTGGTCCACATATCTTCCCATTGTTGCATTTGAATATTATGGCCAATATTTTTAGCCCATTTAATCATACAGTCTTTAACTTGTTCCTCTACCATTTCACCTTTTAACAATAATTTATACATTTTTGCAATTAGATGATCATCTGTCTCACATAGTTGTATCTCAAATTCCGATTTGGTTTGTTCAAATTCAAGGTCTTTCTTATCTAATTTAAATTTCTCTACGAGCTGCATATATGAAAGCCATTGAAAACTGTATCCCTCTGATACCAATTCTTCTATTGATTTAATTATATATTGTCCTTGTTCTTTCTTTAAAAAGTCTTTGTAGGTTAACCATTTATCTTTATTTCTTACTTCTGTTCTGTAGAATGCTTCTTGTGTAGAAATCCATAAGGGTCTTTTATAACATAAGATTAATTTATATTTATTCCAGATTCTTAACAAGGATCTTCTAATATAATGGTTTTTAAAGTCCACATTAACTTTAACTTTATCGTACCACAAATATCCATGCCATCCATATCTTAATTCATGTCCTTCCAAATTCAATAATTTTTCATTTTTCAAAACTATCCATTCTTTAATCCAAACCAAGCAACAAGCAGCATAATAGCAATAGAGAGATTTTTGACTGCTTGCTCCAGATGTTTTTCACTGGGGAGGGGGGGGTTGCTTGTTTTTGTTTTTTGACCCTGAGAGCAATATAGGAGGTAGAACTGTGTAGACTTCCCTGAGATTGAAGTGAGCAATGGGGCTAAAGTATATTCTGATATCTCTATAGTAATCACATTCAAAAAGGGTACAGCGCACTGTTTCAATATGTCCCAATTCACAGGGGTGTAATCTCAATTCCAGGTAGAGAGAGAGAAAGAGAGAGAGATCTATATATATATTGGCACCAATCGAAGAGAATATATATATTGGCCTTTGAGGACTACTAAGGATATGCAGTTAAACTGGGCTGCTATATGATGTTGTCATTAGCTCTAATTATATCATTCAATATACAAAACTGCATTATTATAGTATCAGAATGTTTATTATGTATTCTATCCATGTTAATGAGCAGCTTTAAATTATTACAAATTATGCTTTCATTTTATTTTTGCTTCTTTCCAAAGAATCTCAGTGAGAGATTATGGTGTTTGTAACATACCATACATACATACCTTGTCTAGAAGGCTGTGTGAAAGAAGAAGGTGAGATGTATAGAAAGTTTATATTTTGCTGGTATTTTTGGCTACTCCTGTCAGTAGCATAGAAAAATTCTTTTTACACTACAGTGAAACCTTAATGGAGTTCTTGGGAGAAGGGGTTTTTGTTATTCCAGAATATCCATTACATTACTGTGAATACTGTAAAATTAAGGTCAATTTAACTGCCTCATATGAATCACTTCAGATGCAACAGACTTGTCTATTATTTTAAGGGGATGTCCAGATAGAAATCTGAGCTTTTCACCCAAAGCCTGCTAAATGAAAGTCCATTAAACTGAGGTTTCACTGTTTATGCTACTGCACAGACACAATAACACAGGCAGGAGAATAATCACATTATTCATGTGAGTGGTTTGTACAACTGGTGTTGCTAAAGATTAAATGTAGGGGTAATTTTAGATTTTTTAGAATCCTTACATCCACCTTTTTCAGCTTGGCACCTTTCGGATACATCGGAATGACTGGGGTTCACAACACATGGCAACACCTAACCCACCTTGATCAATCTAAAAATGTTACGCTGAATCAGACCTGGCTTACATTTAGATTCAAGGAAAGCTCAAAGCTGCATGATAGAGTGAGAAGTTGAAATTTGCATGATAGCGTGAGAAGTTGAAATATATATAGAGAGATCCCAGACGTTAATGACAAACCACAAGCAAACTATATAGACATGTTGTTGTTTATTTGTTCAGTCGCTTCCAACTCTTCATGACTTCATGGACCAGCCCATGCCAGAGCTTCCTGTTGGCCGTCGCCATCCCCAGCTCCCCCACGGTCGAGTCCGTCACCTCCAGAATATCATCCATCCATCTTGCCCTTGGTTGGCCCCTCTTCCTTTGGCCTTCCACTTTCCCTAGCATCAGCTTCTTCTCCAGGGTATCCTGTCTTCTCATGATGTGGCCAAAGTACTTCAGTTTTGCCTTTAATATCATTCCCTCAAGTGAGCAGTCTGGCTTTATTTCCTGGAGTATGGACTGGTTTGATCTTCTTGCAGTCCAAGGCACTCTCAGAATTTTCCTCCAACACCACAGTTCAAAAGCATCTATCTTCCTTCGCTCAGCCTTCCTTATGGTCCAGCTCTCGCAGCCATAGGTTACTACGGGGAATACCATTGCTTTAACTATGCGGACCTTTGTTGTCAGTGTGATGTCTCTGCTCTTAACTATTTTATCAAGATTTGCCATTGCTCTCCTCCCAAGAAGTAGACGTCTTCTGATTTCCTGGCTGCAGTCATATATAGACATAGACTACATATTCAGTCATATATAGACATAGATATGTCCATGTTGTCACCAGGAATCACCAGGAATTTACAGGGATGAAAAAGTTTATTTTTATTCTTTTTCAAAAAATCAGATTAAAAGGTTTACATACCAACGGCCATGTAGCAAGCAAGCTTTTCAATTTATTAATATATCTTACATTGCTCTACTTATAGCAAGCTGATTGTACATCACACAAGAGCTGAGATTTTTCTCAGCTTGCAACCTTGTTACTAGAAGAGAGTTGTGTTATAAGATATACATGGAGGGCATGTGGTTCCGCCAAAATTATGATTTGTTGAGTCGCATTCATTTCTGTGAGAGAGTAGATCAAAGCATGTGTTTAAAATCTCCTACTGGGGCTTGAGAGTGCTTCACTTTGGCTGGAACATAGCCATATGTAATGTATGTATGGAGTTGAATTTCCATTGCCTCGCACTTTGCAACTTGGTTTCTATCATGCAAAATGGGTGTAAACCTATCCTCTTCACATGATAACTTTGTACCTATTTTGCACTTGGCTTTGCACAAGTATGTAAAGTAATTCATAGTGTAAGGCAATGGAGAATTGTGACTGTTATAAATATATTTTTATATATATTTATAGCCTTTCCTGCATCTCTGCAACTAAAGTATATGATTTTTCAACTGCAAGGGTTTTAAGCGTGTTAAAAGCTAATGCATGAATGTAAATACCCTTTAAGATCTGCCTTTTTGAGTGTACACCACATTACAGAATAAAACAGCTTCTTGTTCTTTGGAAATCTGTACCAGTGGTTAAGTAACTGATGAGAATGGCCGTGATCCAAAGAGTTCCTTTAGGAACACGTAAAAGCACCTTGCACATGTGCCAGGCTGGCTGCTATGGGAAAGGGAAACTCATAGTGTTCATAGTGTTCATGGAGTTCTTTGGATCATGGCCAAAACCAGTTTTAGAATTAAAGATATGTTTCTAAGACAAAGCCATTAACATATATTTAGCATTTAAGAATATTGCTCAATACATACATTCTGTACCAAAAAAAACACCTGTGTTGCATATAGAGATTGTGCAGTACCCTATTAAAAAGACCATAACTACTTTTTATTTTAAATAAAAATATGCTTATTAAAAGTTTCCTATCTGTTTTTGTTATTTGTTAGTTAAGAATCATTTTCTTGCTATACATCATGAAGATGCTCAAATTCATGTATTCCTGTCTAGAGCAGGGCTTTCCAAAGTTTTCCCGCGGCGACACACCAACTGCTGTTGGTGTGTCGCTGCAGGAAAACCCGGAAGTGCTGCCGTTGCGGCAGCGCGCAAAAACCCGGAAGCGCTGCTGACGCTTTCGAGTTTTTGCGCGCCGCCGTTGGTGTGTCGCCGTGGGAAAACCCGGAAGCGCTGATGATGATCAGCGCTTCCGGGTTGTGTGGCGACACACCAGACTGTGTGTGGTGACACACTTTTGTGTCGCCACACACAGTTTGGAAAGCTCTGGTCTAGAGCAATTACAAGTGAATAACAGCTCAGTCATAGGAGCATAAGAATCTGTCTTACACCAAATCAGGGCTCTAGGCAATGTAGTCTGCACTAAGACACTGCTTATGTTTACACAATGCTCTATCTTTATCTTCTGTCACACACTGCACTTGAACGATGCACCATGGCTTACCACGTGATCCAAATCCAAGATGGCAACCATTCTAGGTTCAGCCAACAAAGGAAACCACAAAGCTTGATTAAAGTGACAAAGAGTAAAATGGTGTGGGCATGCTCACTAATCAAGCATGATAATTTGATTTTTCATCTAATTACAGCCATTGACTGGCAATAGCTGTTCTGGATTTCAGACAGGGGCCTTTCCCAACCCTGCTTGAAAATGAGCTTACTCGGCTACGAGTGATCGCCAATGATGACTACATGTGACAAAGTATGTGTTCCATGTTAAAATGTGGTCTTTTCTCATTAAAATAGAGCCCTTGACAATAAAGGCTCTTATTTGAATTTTAAGAGGATCAATGCAAAACTATGTACGTCTGTTAGATATAGCTCTGGGAATACATAGGATCATGCAACAGATATTAAACTGTACAAATTATATCCATGTCCACCCCAATGCTTGCTCAGGAATGTGGTCATCCCACTGGACGACTTAAAGTGAGATTGAGCAGTTTGGGATTTCAAAAAAATGAATGGGCAGCAATCTATCCACCCACCATCTGCCATTTTTATAGGTCGTATCCAACCATTTCCATATCCTGGCTGTCTTTCCATTACTCTACTCCCACCCACCCCCATCCCAGCACAATTGCTGGGAAAAAGAATGCAGGATATTGAGCCATCCTCATTCCTTGAAATAGCTGACCTCCACACACTGTCTGGGTTCACATATTGCACTAGGCCACGATTCTTTAGCCAGGATTATACAAATCACTATCAGTTGCATTCTGAGACCAAACAAAATGAACTACATTGTGGATTAGCGCAATTGTTCAATCAGATCATCGGTTACATGAATCCAATTATTGGGATCCTTGCAAGCAATTCATAGCAAAATCTTTTATTTATATATCTATTTGCTGTGATCTTTTTTTTTTAACCAGAATTCCCAAACAAGCTCACATAAAATGCAACAGTTCCATTAAACTCTTTAAAGAAAAAAATCCACATGAAAAAACAGTGAGGATGTGGTGGGGATCCAGAAAACAAAGTGGATACAACTTTTGGCTTCCAAGGAGAGAGAGAAAAAAATGGCCTTGTATTCTGCTGAACTGTAAAATAGAAAATAAACATAATTTTAACATTTGGTTTTTTTTCATACTCAAATTGTGACACATCCACAACCAGCTCTCTGGACTTTCTGAATCATTTTTTTCTAGCTGTAATAATTGAGGACAGAGATGCACAACTTTTTCTGGGCTGCATCTGACCTATGATGACCTACCAGGAAGCTGCACTCTGAAAAGTTGTGGGAGGAGGCAGGAGAAAAACTCAATCTGATTTACATGTAATAAAGATGAAAGATAGTTAATATGATTATACTCCATGCAGATATTTAATAATTTTCCACTTCTGACTTACGAACATTTACAATATGAAAAGAATTGGAGGAAGTCTTCATTTGTCACCCTGGGGTCTCTTGGATTGTACACCCCTGATCTAAGGACACAGGAAATGGTCTTTTGCTGAGACAGACCACCCGGAATCCTGCATTGTTGATGGTAATCAGGGATCTCAAGGAATTTCTCCCAAACCTACCTGGAATGCCTGGAAGTGCTCCTGACACATTCTGGAAGTAATGAATCACTCTAAGACTCTTCTCTTTGCTCACCGAAATCTGAAGTGAACCCCCTGAATGGGACCCAAGTCCGCTTCAAAATCTAACTCACTTCTGCAAAAGACATGCTCTCATTAATTTAAATTTCTTTTTCCACTTTCTCTTTTTCACTGAGAAAGGAACGGTGAAAAGACAAAGTAGCACTGCGGCAGTCATGTCTAAGTGAATAAGCTTATGTGCTAGAGACAGCCTTTCCCATTTTTATTTGCAATGTGAAGGTAATTCAGTTAGACATATCAAGCAATTTAAACATTTATGTATTGTCCATTGCCAAACATGAACATTCAGCAGCAAACAAGTTTTGACAGTCTTGGCAAGCTAAAATCCCCATCTTTAAAATGGGGGGGGGGGGGGATTTACAGCATACCCGTATGGACATCTATTAAAGAATAAGCCTCTATATAGAATTATATAAATATAGAATCATAGAAATGTGGAGTTAAAAGGGACCACAAGGATCATGTAGTCTAACCCTCTTCAATGTGAAGGAAAACCAATTAAACTATCCTCAGGAGCAGGGCTTTCCAAAGTGCTGCCGCCGGTGACACACCGGCGGCGGCAGGGCGGCGGCGGCGCGCGCACGCACGGCGGCGGCGCGGGGGGGCGTGCGGCGGTGCGCGCGTGCGCAGCGGCGATACAGCACAACATGCGGCGGCACGCGCGTGCACGGCGGTGGCGGCAGCCTCCGCTAAAACGCGGAAGCACTTATCCCGCGCCGCTGCTGCTGCCGCCGTGCACGCGCGCGCCGCCGCTTCCGGGTGGTGTGGCGACACACCACGCTGTGTGTGGCGACACACTTTTGTGTCGCGACACACAGTTTGGAAAGCTCTGCTCAGGAGGCACCTATCTGGCCTCTGCTTAAAAAGCTCCAGAGATAGAGAACCCACAGTAGACTGCTCCACTAACGTAAAGATCTTTCCAGCTATTTCCTTATATTTAAATGAAATTGAGGTAGTTGCAATATATACCTATTATTTCATATACCCAGTTTCTGTGAGAATGGAGAAAAGTTCCTGACCATCTTCCATAGGGCACCCTTTTATGTTCCTGAGCATTAATACCATATCTCCCTTCTATCTTTTCTCCTTTCAAACTGAACATCCCAAGTTCCTTCAGCCTAGCCTCATAGTGCATAGCCTCAAGTCCCTGCATCATCTTTGCCACCATCCCCCGCCCATGAACCATTCTTTAGCAGCTTGTCAATGAGAATGGCATGGGGAACCTTGCTGAAACGGAGGTTGTGTGTGTTCACAGCATTCTTCTTATTCAATGAGCCTTTCCTCCCCGTGTGTGAGCATGGAGTTGCAGTCTTTGTCTGTGGTTCTGTGTATATCCTCTCAGGGTAAAAGCACTGAATTAAACGGGAATTATTTCTTGGTAGGCTGGCATAGAGAAAAGTTCATCATTCTCTCTTAGCCCTCCAGATGTGTCTCAACAACTCATGCTGACTGGGAATTCGAGGCTTCTGTGGGAGCCAGGTTGGGGGTAACTATAATGGATCGTGGATGTTCCTCTTTTAATTCTATTTATTGCATTTTCATCCTACCTTTTCTCTGGGAGCTTAAGGCAGTTTATATTGAGCTTTCCTCTATTTTTAGCTAATTCTAACTATACAACCATTCTCTAATGGCTGGGTTGATAAGTAATGGCTCAGAGTCACCCGCTAAGCTCCATGATCCAGGGGAGGTTTGAACCTACATTTTCCTGCTCCAATACTGAAATACCAAACTACACTGGTTCTCCTTATAATCCAGTTATCCAATTCATTTCTCTTTTGAAGTCATTCATTTAAGTAGGTTAGTATGTCCTAGTCTGGGAAAAAAGAAAGTAAAATCAAAACAGACCGATCCTAAACATATTCCTGTCTTAGAGACACTTCAAACAATTACACTGTAAATGCAGCATTTCCTCTAGATTGAAAGATGAGCTGATTAACTTCTGGGATTAACTGACTCAGCTTTCCTTGAACTTTCAAAACCCCTCAGTGTTACAGAAGCAAACAAGGGCTGCTCCAAGGCTGAATTGACATAAGCCCCATCAATGTTGTAGAAGGGCCCCAATAAGAGCTGGAATCCCATGGCATCCAGATGGCTGAAACAGAATTAATGACCTTTGTACATCTCTCCCATCATTGCTATAACATCTTCTTCCATTGCTCTTTGGGGAAAACAGAGGAGGTTGCTGCCATCATTCAAAAATTAAAGATAAATCTCTTCCTTCAGATCTCCACAAGCTCCTCTTGTCTGCATCACCCCTTATGCATATGTCAGTTGGCTTAGAACAGTGTTTCTCAACCTTGGCAACGTGAAGATGTGTGGACTTCAACTCCCAGAACTGAAGGTGGGGAATTCTGGCTGGGGAATTTATTTATTTATTTATTTATTAGACTTTTATCACCGCGCCATCTCCCCCACAGGGGACTCTGGGCAGAATGCTGGCTGGGGAATGCTGGGAGTTGAAGTCCACACATCTTCACATTGTCAAGGTTGAGAAACACTGGCTTAGAAAGTACTTCACTTGGTTTGGGTCTTCCCTGCCTTTATATGTATTGTGGAAGCTGCCTGCAGACCAAATACAAGAATTTCCATTGCCTTCAGCCATTTGTAATCTTCATTATTTATAGCTGAATTCCCATACAGATTAATCCTAGGTCCTTTTCTGCAGTATTTCCTGCCTGACCTGCAATGCAACACACTCACTTGGTTCTCTGCTAATTAAATGTGATCTTCTCAACAGCAGCCTCTCACCCCCTCCCCCTCCACCCCCACCCCTCCCCTGGAAACGTTGACTTGGCAGACCTGCATAATGGGGCTGCCATTATCACAGCTAGTGTCCCATCTCTGTCTAACAACAGCATGTGTTACTTGCCATCAGCCTCAAGGAAAGGCTGAACATCATCAATTCAAGAGAGGGAAGAGCTGACTCAGGTATGTGCTATTTACATATAACAGTGACAACACCCAGTAGACTACTTGAATGACAGGGCCAGTCTGTGCAATGACTCCTCAAACAGCAGATTTTTACTGCTACTTCAGCGGAAGATGTAGGGACCAATAATTTAGGTAAATACTATACAGCTTCATTTAGGGATGGAAGGGAACATTATTAGCTGCTCCAGGTATCATAATGTCTTAACTGAGGGTTAAATGTCCATAGCATCAACATAATTACCAGTTTAACATTCTGAAGGGTTTTTAAACATGTATTTATTTATTAAAAATTTGTAAACACCCAATAGCCAAAACTCTCTGAGTGGTCTACACTAAAATACACTAAAAATACAATTTCAATAAAAACATTTACAATAAAATGCAAACTAAAAGCACCATATAAACTAGGTAGCAGCATGACAGTCATTCAAAGACTACAACGATATGAATTAAATACTATTAAAGCCAATTAAAAAGTCTGGGAAAATAGAAAGATCTTCACCTGGCACCAAAATGATGCTAAAATGGGTGCCAGTCAAGACCCTCTGGGGAGGGAATTCCATGGATGGAGGGCCACCACAGAAAAAGCTCTCCCCCTTATAGAAGCTCACCTCAGTTCCTTTGGTGAGGGGACCTGGCAAAGAGCCTCCTTAGGAAAGGTTTTTGTTTATTTGTTCAGTCGCTTCCGACTCTTTGTGACTTCGTGGACCAGCCCATGCCAGAGCTTCCTGTCGGCCGTCACCATCCCCAGCTCCCCCACGGTCGAGTCTATCACCTCCAGAATATCATCCATCCATCCTGCCCTTGGTCGGCCCCTCTTCCTTTTGCCTTCCACTTTCCCTAGCATCAGCTTCTTCTCCAGGGTATCCTCATTAAGAAAAGGCACTCCTTCAGGTAATCCTTCAGGTGTGGCCTTAAGCCATTTAGGGCTTTAAAGGTCAAGAACAGTACTTTGAATTGGGATTGGCAGCCAGTGTAAATGGAGAAAAACTGACATAATATGTTTGTATTGGCCAGTCCCAGTGGGCAGTCTAGACACTATATTGGGTGGACTGAAATTTCCAGACTCTTTTCAAAGGCAGCTCCATGTACAATGCATTGCAATAATCCAACCAGGAAATTACAAGAATGTGCTGTTGCGAGACTGTCTCTGTCCAGGTAAAGTCATAATTGGTAAATCAGACAAAGCTGATAAGCACCACCATGCCACCAATGACTCAGCTGGACAGATGCACCACCCACAACCAGTATCTCCATGTTGTCCAGATTGGGTTTCAGTTTACTGGTCCTCACCCAGTACATTACCCTGCCCAATCATTGGTTCAGAATGCCAACTGTCTGGCCTGTGTTAAATGAAAAGGAGAGGTAGAGCTCAGTGTCATCTGCATATTGATGGCCCCTCAGCCCACATCCCCAGATGACCTCTTCCAGTGGTTTCATGTAGATGTCAAAGAGCATAGGGGATAAAATGGAGCCCTGAGGGACTCAACCTTCATGAGGCAGAAGAGTAATCTCCCAGAACTACCTTCTGGAAACCACCATCCAAGTAGGAGTGGAACCACTCTAGTACAATGTCTCCACATCCCAACTCTGATGTCCAGAAGGTTACCATGGGCAATGGTATTGAAAATTGCTGAATGGTCCAGGAGGACCAAGAGAATCACATTTGCCCTGTATTTTTCCCAGGCAAGGGACCAGCATACAAGTGGTAAACCAAACACATCCAAGCACTTTACCCTAACCAATGTAGGCCCAATAATGGGCTCTAATATGTACTTGATTACATTCAACATTCCTTCACTTCTATTCTAGCCATCACCCCACTTACTTCATAGCCCTTAGCTCAGACATATACCAGCTATTCAACTACTATTAATGAGAGTTGAGCAATCAAGCAACCACACCTGATGCACATAATGCCCGGCCCAGCTTCAAGAGGGCTCTTCACATTGTGCTCTCATAGGAACCCTTCTAGAGCAGAGGATCCCACTGTTGGATTTACTTGGTTAGTAGCTACAGGCCCATAGCCAGCACTGTGACTTGTAAGCTGATGCTCATCCTTCTGTATGGCAGAGAGAGAGAGAGATAAAGAGGCTCCTGAACAATTCCCTTTGAGCTCTCCAAGTATTCCTGTCTCTTGGAAGACAAAGCAGGGCATGCCACATGGTCTGCCTGAGCCTAGATTGCTGGAAGATGCCATCCCAACAACAGTCAGTCCAGGTTACCCCTGTACATGGAAATGGGAAAGAGGAACTACTACTGTATGTCTTTGACCTTAGGCTCTCTTGGGTTAATCCTTCCAGAAGCCACAATCTAATTTACCCACAATGCCAATGATTTTATGAGGGATTGAACTGCCAACTCTTAGCCATTCTAGCAATGTTTGATGTGGCAAAAAACTAGGTGTCCAGTTCTATAGCTGCTCTGACTATAATTCCCTCTTATAATCCCAAGCAAAGTCAAGGGAAATAAAGTAGAGTGTCTGAGATAAATAGCTGTTTACTGATAACATGGTCCATAGCCATGCCATTCTTGGGGTTTAGTAGCAACTGTACTTTCCAAAAGGTTAATTGTGGAAAGGTGATCACAGATCAGTCTAAAAGTCCAGGTACATGGTTTGGGATGCATGAACTGTGTCCTCCTTAGGAGACATGGTCACCTCAAGCTCTTCCCTGACAGCTGATTGGGATGTCTATTGCAACCTCACATTCCCAGTGAGGTTTGTAGGATGTGAGTGAGATGGCAGGCTTTCTCTGTAATAGTGCCATCTCATGGAATAGTCTCCCCCCAAAAAAAAGTACATGCAGCCCCTATCTTAGTGGAATTTAATTAGCAGATTATGTGTTTTATTTCAGTGTGCTTTCAGGTACAGCTGGTTGACTGTGGGAGCCTATCTTGGGTTTTATTTGGGGTTTTACCTTTGCTTCCTGGGGTGTTCTTCATTTACTTTATTCATATTTTTGTCTTCATGTTTAATGTCGTATGCCACCCAGAGTCCTTTGGGACTGGGGCTAGTTATAAGTAGTATAAAATAAATAAATGACCCTGACCCTGACCCTGACCCTGACCCTGACCCTGACCCTGACCCTGACCCTGACCCTGACCCTGACCCTGACCCTGACCCTGATCAGGTACCAAATCCTCCTTGTCAGGTGACTTACTAGAGGCAAACATAACACTAGACTTCAGGATGAGCATCATTAGTGAACCCAGCCCTGCCATGACATTAGGAACTCAGCAGCTGTCCAAGGCCACCTTGGACAGCTCTGTGTGACCTGCATCCATTGCGAAGGTATGGATGTTCTGCCCGTGACATTACTGTACATATTATGCCCTCCCTTGCCTTCAGTCTTTCTCCTCTTATCAAGGCAGCATTATTCTGGACAACAACAAGAGTCAGCTTGGATTCTGAAACGAGAAACAAGCATAAGTTTTTGAAATACTAAATACAGTTACATCATTTCTCATATCATCACCACTTTCACCACCTCTGCCCCTTACAGTCTTGCTCCCATAGTAGATATGTAAATAAAACAACAGTAATTTGATCTCAAGAAGAAGAGGAGGAGAGGGAAACACACAATAACCATCACAAAACAAAATCATCGGCTGCTGCCTCGTGTAGATTCCATTATTTACAGGCTTCGGCAAGTGATTGGTTTTAAGGAAAAGCAAGATCCTATGGATAAAGATTATTATTGTGTAAGTGCTGATAAACTGGCGCCTGAGAACTCGTCTGGAGAAGGGCTGCTCTGTTATTTGTGTGATAAGCATTGGAGGGTGGAGAGAGTCAGGGTCAGAGTGTTTGAGCTGAAGACAAAATGCTCTCATTGCACCATTATAAGAATGTGAAAACCTCCATCAATGAAGTATCCTATCTACATTATGTCCCACCCCAAACCCCACTCTGGGGAGACTCAAACTAATCATATTTCAAGCGGCTCTGGGCGGTTGTGTGACCAACTACTGGTTCCTCAGTGGTTCCTATTCACCTCTTTATCTTCCAGCTTAAATCAGTTCTATACATGCAACAAAATGCTGTGGTAGAATGATGAAATGGTGAACATTTGAACAGCCTTGCTGGATTAGGCCAAGAAGTTTCTTTTAGTCCAGCATTTTGTTTCTCATAGTGGCCAACCAGATACTTCTGGGGTGCTCACAAGAAGGAAACAGAGACATAACTCTCCCACTGTAGTTCCTCTGCAATTAGTATTTGAAGGCATGCTGACCTAAATCCAGAGATCCTTTGCACAACTCCATCTAGTACACCAATTGCACCCTTTCTTGGATTGGGAGGATATGCTCATGCTCACTAATGCCTTAATCATCTCTCAGTTGGACTATTGCAATGAAGTCTCCAAGAGTCTGCCCTTGAAGACCATCCAGAAGCTGCAACTGGTCCAGAATGCAGCAGTGTGAGTAGTTATGAGTACACCTCAGTATTCCTATGTAACACCTCTACTTTGTGAGCTGCACTGGCTCCCAGTAAGCTTCCAGGTGCAATTCAAGATACTGGTTATCACCTATAAAGCCTTTCATGGCACAGGATCGGGTTATTTCCAGGGCTACCTGTCTCCAATTGTTTCTGCCCACCACACATGCTCCAACAGAGCAGGCACACTCCAGGTCCCTTCCTTGAAACAATGCCATCTGACAGGACCTAGGAGGTGTGCTTTTTCAGAGGTGGAACCTGCCCCATGGAATGATCTCCCCCTCAAGATTCAACTAACCCCGACCCTGTTAGCCTTGAAGGAAGCTTTAAAAACCTGGATGTTCATTCAGCCATTAGCATCAGGATCCTAAAAGTGTTCTAACTCTACTTTTTCCCAGATGATACTGTCCAGATATGTTGGATCTTTTTACTGTACTCTACCAAGAGACCTTGGTAGGTGACAGTATAGCAAGTGTCATAAACAAATAAATGGCAGGTCCCTGAATATGCTGGATATTCTGGTAACACTCTACATTATGCATGCACACTCCTTGCCTATTCCCCTGCCTAACTGTCTTCAAGGATACATTTGTAGGCTTCAGAAGAGAGTGTACTGGAAGTCAGCTCCTTGTGTATCTCTTAAGGCTCTAAGTCAGGGCTTTCCAAAGTTTTCCCGCGGCGACACACCAACCGCTGTTGGTGTGTCGCCGTGGGAAAACCCGGAAGTGCCGCCGTTGCGGCAGAGCTCAAAAACCCGGAAGCGCTGCTGCCACTTTCAGGTTTTTGCGCGCCGCCATTGGTGTGTCGCCGCGGGAAAACCCGGAAGCGCTGATGATGATCAGTGCTTCCGGGTTGTGTGGCGACACACCAGACTGTGTGTGGCGACACACTTTTGTGTCGTGACACACAGTTTGGAAAGCTCTGCTCTAAGTATTTGTGACATTAAGGCTACATTCCTATTATGCAATTAATCAGACCAATGGTGGAGAATAATGTATCACTGGAACATCAAACGGGTTAATTAACTCAGTCTACTAAGCCCAGTGGAATAAGACTTTAGCATTAGACAGACCCTTCTTGCATAATTCCCTCAATCAGCCATGTTTTGGAAATAGCTGATAGATGGATTAATGACCCTTATATCACTTATGACCAAGATGAAGCCTCAGAAGGGCCCTATGACAGTAAGTCTTCCTAGGCATTTAATCTCTATGGCTGTTTCAGTTTTACCTCTCCCCCATGGGTGGCTACAAATGAACAGAAATTGGTGGAAGATGGATAAGACTCCCTCCCAACTGCTCCACAGTGGCGGTGACTCTGATTGCACTACCACACATTTTTTTCTTAATTTTTTCACCTTGTCATGGAAAAAGGAAAAGAGAAATGGGGCAGGAAGTGAAAGACACCCGGTTTGAGGGACTGTAAAAAGGCCACTGTCCAAGGCAAGATGGATGGATGATGTTCTGGAGGTGACGGACTCGACCGTGGGGGAGCTGGGGATGGCGACGGCCGACAGGAAGCTCTGGCGTGGGCTGGTCCATGAAGTCACGAAGAGTCGGAAGCGACTGAACGAATAAACAGCAACAACAAGCACCAACCTAGCCATCCCCAGTAATGTGCTACTGGTGTACAATGATGAATCTACCACTTGGAGGAGGGGATCATTTGTTCTATGGGAATTGGGCTTAAAAAGTCACTTACAATACTATTAAAAAATTAAAACCAATCTTGTGGCTGCCTAAGGCTGGAACTACAGCATACAGGAAGATGAGATTTAAATTTCTTTCCCACATCACAACCCTAGAATAAAAATAACACACACTTATACACGCATGCTTCAGATGGTGATGTGAAAACTCCCATTAGCATCAATGGAAACATTAAAATTGTATTTTGCAGCAAAACAGTGATCTCCCTTGCTCTCAAAAATTTCATTTGGCAGAGAACTGCTTAAACTTACATTTTCCATTTGCTGTGAAACCAAATTAGGCTTGTTTCAATTTTCCCCCCAAACCCTTGATGCTATTGCAAAAGGCATATTTAACATCAGTTAGCTCTTAAATTGGCAGTAATGTATAATCTTATTTTGTTTAAATCTAAAAGGCTTCTCAGCCAAGCCTCAGCTCTTCCTATTTACTGTTTCAATTTCTCATCCCATTCAGGGTTTTTTTGGGAGGGAGGGCAGTTCTGGCTAAATCATAAATTAGCCAGTCTGAAAATAAATTGGGTTTCATAGAAATGAATGGTAACTACAGCTGTTGCATCAAATGCTTAGCCCCTGAGAATGTTCCCACTGAAGAATGTAGAATTGCAATATTTGCAGCAGCAAACAGCGAAGAGCCACATATATTGGGTATGCAGATGCTACAATTATAATTGGTATTCTCATTTGAAAGAGCTCTGGATAATCCAATTTTTCCAAAGGGAGTTACTCTAGCATCCCTCATTTACTCCCACCACATCTCCCGTCAACAAATTTCATGGCAGCTATGAAGGAGCATAGAAAGGCCTCTTGATTCCAAATAATGGGACCAAACCTCACAGTGCTCGCTATCTATCTATCTATCTATCTATCTATCTATCTATCTATCATCTATCATCTATCTATCTAATTAATTAATTTTTATCTTGCCTTTATTATTTTTATAAATAACTCAAGGTGGCGAACATACCTCATACTCCTTCCTCCTCCTCTTTTCCCCACAACAACAACCCTGTGAGGTGAGTTGGGCTGAGAGAGAGTGACTGGCCCAAGGTCACCCAGCCAGCTTTCATGCCTAAGGCGGGACTAGAACTCTCAGTCTTCTGGTTTCTAGCCCAGCACCTTAACCACTAGACCAAACTGGCTCTCTTTATCACTAGTCTGATGGATGTACAGCGTTGATGTAGTTTTAACTGGTAAGCAGCCTCCATATTTTCGCATAAAAATGGTAGATAAAATACCTCTTATTCTTCCCTGATCAGAAGTATATAGTAAAAATTCTTGTTTAGGGGTTCCCAATCCTTTGGGGCCAATGGAGTACACTGACATTTTCAGATCACATTGTAAGTACCCAAGAAAATGGCTGCTGTGAGGAACAGTGCAGTCAGAAAATGGCTGTCAGGAATGTGACCACAAATGTTCCAATTTACCAGAAGGCAAAATCCATAAAAATGCTCCCAGCCATCTTTGTCTTTTTTCTAAGCAGGTTTTATGTCTAATAACACCCTTATGGGGTATATGTAGAATTCAAGGACATTCTTTGCCATGTGGCAGCTTCATTTTTTATTTTGTTTCAAATCAAACCTAATTTTAAATGTAAATGAAATATAGTGAAGTGGGGATCTGTCAGATGCCAAAGAAAGTGTCCAAAAGCTCATGGGTACCCCAGGATACCAGGTGGGGATTCCAGTCGAAAGGACTTCCATTCTTCTACATGATTCAGACCTATATATGGGCATGGCCACCTAAAGCCCTGGCCAGAGCTATTTTAGTTACTCATAGGGGTGGAGCCAACATAGCAGCCCAGCAACACACGTTTTTCCATGCTCCTGCCCTTCTAATTTTATATTATTTTTAAATAGTATATTTTAGCTATTTTTGATTTCTTTAGTTAGTTTTAGTTAAAACAAGTATATTAGGTTACTGTAGATTTTAAATTAGATTTTTACTTTTAGGCTATCTTAATATATTCACAATTTTTTACAGCAAGACGATTGTGGAGTAAAAGGTGCAAGTAAAAGTGTCTGAGTGGATTTGAACAACAAGGGAAAAAGAAAGAAACAACATGGAATCAGTCCAGGCTCTCTCTCCTCTTCAAAGTCTGCTAAACAACCAAAGAACTTTTTACATGAAAGGAAACTGTAAGTAAAGCATGTCAGAGTATGTAAAAAGAAATATATTTTATTCTTTAGATTTTACTGGTCTGGAATGTGCAAAGTAGATAGCAGCAAGCGCTGGGTGAGATCATCATCCTTGAGGACAGGATGATGCAATGCTAATGAGCTACATCTGTGTATAGGAATGACTCTGCAATATTAAGTGTATATATATTGTGTCTGAGAGATATTAAGTGTGGGGTAGTTTGTATGGAGTTGGTTAAGGATCGTGTCTGTATATATTTCTGTGCTGTGTATAGTAAAGTCTGTATATACTCAAAGCAACAGACTCTGTAATTTATTACAGCAGCATAGAAGCAGCTTTTCTTTCACAGGAGCAGTGGGCGGTGCCAATCTTCTGAAACACACTCTGACAAAGCAAATCTTCCTCCCACTTCCAACAAATTTGCAGCCCTTGAATCACTTGAATGGGACTTTCAAACAGAACTGGAAAAACAACAGTTGTTAGAGCTCTCACTATCTGTCAGGGAAGAGCTAAATGAAAATTTGGACTCCCTCTAGGACGCTCACCATATGTCTCCAGTACAACTTGCTAGCTCACCTAATAACTTCAAGGAAAATAAAAATAAGTTTAAAAATAAGATACAAAATCAGAATTTGGAGAGGCTCCCATGGGAAAATACAATGGCGTTTATGACAAAGCAATGTCTTCTTACAGCTCAAAATGTTATATCACTATTTGAGCAGCTGTCAGCTATAAAATATGACTTAGATCTGCTGAAAAAAGACTTTGAGGCCTCCATTAAACTAATGCAGAAGCTCCGGCAAAGCAAGGCAATCCTGGCATGCGCTCTGATAAAGGGCAAGTCATTAAAGTAAAACAAACTGACAAAAGGGTGCAACGACCAAATGACTGTACTAATAAATCCCTACTCTCTGATAAGGTAAAGAGTGGTGGTCTTATACAGACTAACGCCTCTCTGGATACAAAAGAGGAAATTCCCTGCAAGCAAAACCATTTACTTCAGACACAGCAGGTTGCTCTCTGTATCTCCCTGAATAGTCTCAATACTGGACATTGGGATTCTAGGAGAGCAATCAAAACCTCTTTAAGGCAACTTCTGCACTGTCACTACAGACAGATAGATCTATGTGCTATTGAATGGCTTCCTTTATCATCTAAAGGAGGATCGTTAAGATCACCATGCTGCTGTTGAGCTTGTGAAATGGCCTTAATCTTCCTAGGCACAGAAGACAAAGCAGGGAGGAAGATGGGGGAAAAGACCATTTTTTGGACATTGGGATTCTAGGAGAGCAATCAAAACCTCTTTAAGGCAACTTCTGCACTGTCACTACAGACAGATAGATCTATGTGCTATTAAGACCATTTCACAAGCTCAACAGCAGCATGGTGATCTTAACGATCCTCCTTTAGATGATAAAAGGACTTAAAATAACATCTCAATATAACCATGACCTAGCCCCAGGTGTAAGGTCACACAGCTACCTAGAAACATATTTAGGATTCCCTTACTAACTTTGCTCAGACTGAAGAAGCTCCTTGGATAAGGAGCGAAACGTTTCCACTGAGAAAATAGAAATCCAGTTGACATGATTTAAGCTACAGACATGGGCTATGGAAGATCTCTTTGATTGGTATGGAGGATCTATCAATACCTGGATATATTCCTTTTACTTTGAATGCAATTCACAGTACAAAAAAGGGTAGACAATCAGGTGGCCTGAATTCTATGGTTTCTGTTAAACTCAATGTCCCGGTATTTATGCTTGAGTCTTGCTCAAATATTGGCATCAGATTGGCCAATCTGATCTCTAGTCCTCCTACTAATCTCTAGCCCTCCTACTTAGATTTAAATTTTACTCTGTATTAATTGTTAATGTATATTTTCCCCCAGTTTGTGGGCATAGGGAAATAAATAATTTGTGGGATCAGTTTGATACCTACATAAATTTGTTATCATGTCAGTACCCAGACTCTATCATAATAATAGCTGGTGATTTTAACACACATATTGGCCAATCTGATGCCTCTCTGCAAACTTATTTTAAGTAGCCAATGCCCCTTAAAACTGATGTGGGCTATTTATCAGCCAGACAATCTAAAGACCAAAAATGTAATATTGCAGGATTTCGTTTGGCTCAATTTGTGGACAGTTTAGATCTAGTTATATTTAATGGCACTGTCAGGGGTGACATAAAAGGGGAGTTTACATTCTGGCACCCAAACGGGGCCAGTGTGGTTGATTATATTATGATTTCCCAAAACTTTGTATGTCATATAGCTTACTTTTATATTGGACTCACCCTGATAGTGACCACTTTCCACTAATTTGACTTTTTGATTCTAAAACAAATCTTGAATCATTAGAAGTCACCCACTGCCCCATTGACAGTACAATGAAGGGGCAAGTACAAAATAAAAGGTCTCAAGATCTGGCTAAAATTATGTCTGGAATTTTGACCTCAGAGCCCCTGCTTCAAATGCATACCCAAATTTGCTCATCTGATTCATATGAACAAGTAATATCACTGTATCAATCGATTATTGTTAATCTTTAAGCCCCCTGACAAGATTTACAACAGCTAATTGTGTTTATGCACATAAAAGATCTAAATCTTGGTATGATAATGACTGCATTAAAGCTAAAAAGGCTCTCTTAAATGCAATATCTTCCTTTTGCCAGGAAAATTCTTCAAATGCTTCAAAATTACTTAAGATTAAAAAAAAAATTATAAAGATCTCTTGAAGATAAAGAAACGGCAGGCTATAAGAGAGAATTGGAGTAATTTAATTTTAGCAGCAAAGCTCAAGAATTCCACTTGGTTCTGGCATTTAATAAATCAGTCTCTTACAGATAGATGATTTGGCCCTATTACACAAATATCTGCAGATAAATGGGAGTATCATTTTAATAACACCTTTAAAAGGGAATCTGCTATAATCTCAGGTGTGATTCCCTCTTGCAATGACCTCCCGGATTGGCCACCAGTATCCATAGCTGAGGTTAAAGACTTATTGTCCAATTAAAACCAGGTAAACCATCTGGAGGTTATTTTATCCCCCCAGAATTAATTTGTTGTTTATTCGTTCAGTCGCTTCCGACTCTTCACGACTTCATGGACCAGCCCACGCCAGAGCTTCCTGTCAGCCGTCGCCATCCCCAGCTCCCCCAAGGTCGAGTCCGTCACCTCCAGAATATCATCCATCCATCTTGCCCTTGGTCGGCCCCTCTTCCTTTGGCCTTCCACTTTCCCTAGCATCAGCTTCTTCTCCAGGGTATCCTGTCTTCTCATGTGGCCAAAGTACTTCAGTTTTGCCTTTAATATCATTCCCTCAAGTGAGCAGTCTGGCTTTATCTCCTGGAGTATGGACTGGTTTGATCTTCTTGCAGTCCAAGGCACTCTCAGAATTTTCCTCCAACACCACAGTTCAAAAGCATCTATCTTCCTTTGCTCAGCCTTCCTTATGATCCAGCTCTCGCAGCCATAGGTTACTACGGGGAATACCATTGCTTTAACTATGCGGACCTTTGTTGTCAGTGTGATGTCTCTGCTCTTACCTATTTTATCAAGATTTGCCATTGCTCTCCTCCCAAGAAGTAGACGTCTTCTGATTTCCTGGCTGCAGTCAGCGTCTGCAGTAATCTTTGCGCCTAGAAATACAAAGTCTGTCACTGCCTCCACTTTTTCTCCCTCTATTTGCCAGTTATCAATCAAGCTGGTTGCCATAATCTTGTTTTTTTGAGGTTTAACTGCAACCCAGCTTTTGCACTTTCTTCTTTCACCTTCGTCATAAGGCTCCTCAACTCCTCCTCGCTTTCAGCCATCAAAGTGGTATATCTGAGATTGTTAATGTTTCTTCCACTGATTTTAACTCCAGCCTTGGATTCCTCAAGCCCAGCACGTCGCATGATGTGTTCTGCGTACAGGTTGAATAGGTAGGGTGAGAGTATACAACCCTGCCGTACTCCTTTCCCAATCTTAAACCAGTCCGTTGTTCCGTGCTCTGTACTTACCGTTGCTACTTGATCGTTATACAGATTCCTCAGGAGGCAGACAAGATGACTTGGTATCCCCATACCACCAAGAACTTGCCACAATTTGTTATGATCCACACAGTCAAAGGCTTTAGAATAGTCAATAAAACAGAAATAGATGTTTTTCTGAAACTCCCTGGCTTTCTCCATTATCCAGCGGATATTGGCAATTTGGTCTCTAGTTCCTCTGCCTTTTCTAAACCCAGCTTGTACATCTGGCAATTCTCGCTCCATGTATTGCTGGAGTCTACCTTGCAAGATCTTGAGCATTACCTTACTGGCATGTGAAATAAGTGCCACTGTTCGATAGTTTGAACATTCTTTAGTGCTTC
Organism: Charina bottae; assembly: GCA_023362775.1. Lineage (NCBI taxonomy): Eukaryota > Metazoa > Chordata > Lepidosauria > Squamata > Charinaidae > Charina > Charina bottae. The sequence continues at coordinate 111,638,112 of JALMGJ010000001.1, forward strand.
CCTTTTTTGGTATGGGGATATAAGTTGATTTTTTCCAATCTGATGGCCATTCTTGTGTTTCCCAAATTTGCTGGCATATGGCATGCATCACCTTGACAGCATCATCTTGCAAGATTTTAAACAGATCACCTGGGATACCGTCGTCTCCTGCTGCCTTGTTATTAGCAATGCTTCTTAAGGCCCATTCAGCCTTTTTGATCATACCCATTTTTGCCTGGAATTTACCTCCGATGTTTCTAATTTTTTGGAAGAGGTCTCCTGTCCTTCCTATTCTGTTGTCTTCTTCCACTTCCACGCATTGCTTGTTTAAAAATAATTCCTTATCTCTTCTGGCTAACCTCTGGAATTTTGCATTTAATTGAGCATATCTCCCCCTATCACTGTTGCCTTTTGCTTTCCTTCTTTCTTGGGCTACTTCCAGTGTCTCAGCAGACAGCCATCTTGCCTTCTTGGTTTTCTTTTTCTTTGGGACGTTTTTTGTTGCCGCCTCCTGAACAATGTTGCAAACTTCTGTCCATAGTTCTTCTGGAATCCTATCTACTAAATCTAGTCCCTTAAATCGATTCTTCACCTCCACTGCATATTCCTTAGGAATATTAGTGAGCTCATATCTAACTGATCTGTGGGTCTTCCCTATTCTCTTTAGTCTGATTCTAAATTTTGCAATAAGAAGTCCGTGATCTGAACTACAGTCAGCTCCAGGTCTTGTTTTTACCGACTGTATAGATGTCCGCCACCTTTGGCTGCAAAGGATGTAGTCAATCTGATTTCGGTGTCAACCATCTGGTGAAGTCCCTGTATAAAGTCGTCTTTTAGGTTGCTTGAAGAGAGTGTTTGTTATGCACAGTGAGTTGTCTTGGCAAAATTCTATCAGCCTATGTCCTGCTTCATTTTGTTCTCCCAGACCATACTTGCCTGTAATTCCAGGTGTCGTTTGACTACCCACCTTAGCATTCCAGTCTCCTGTAATGAATATAACATCTCCTTTTGGTGTATTATCCAGTAGGTGCTGCAGATCCTCATAGAACTGATCTACTTCTGCTTCTTCAGCATCTGTGGTTGGGGCATATATTTGGATCACTGTGATGTTAAATGGCTTACCCTGAATTCGAATTGAGATCATTCTATCGTTTTTTGGATTGTATCCAAGCACTGCTTTAGCCACTTTATTATTAATTATGAAGGCTACTCCATTTCTTCTGTGGTCCTCTTGTCCACAGTAGTAGATCTGGTGGTCATCTGATGTGAAGTGGCCCATCCCAGTCCATTTCAGTTCACTGACACCTAAAATGTCTATATGTCTATGAAGGTTCTCAGTCATCCAGGTGGAACAGTCTGTGGCTTGAATCATGTCAACTGGATTTCTATTTTCTTAGTGGAAACGTTTCACTCCTTATCCAAGGAGCTTCTTCAGTCTGAGTAAAGTTAGTAAGGGAATCCTTAAATATGTTTCTAGGCTGGCTGTGTGACCTTGCACCTGGGGCTAGGTCATGGTTATTTTTGAGATGTTTGTTTCTAAGTCCCTTTATCATCTAAAGGAGGATCGTTAAGATTACCCTGCTGCTGTTGAGCTTGTGAAATGGTCTTAATCTTCCTAGGCACAGAAGACAAAGCAGGAAGGAAGATAGGGGAAAGGTTATGCCTGAGGCCCCCACCTCTATTCAAGGAAGGATTTTCCAAGTTGGCATGAATGGATTCCTTGACCCCTCTCTCAAACCACCTATCTTCTCTGTCTAAAATGTGAACATTAATGTCCTCAAATGAGTGTCCTTTTTCCTTTAGATGAAGATAAACTGCTGACTCTGGTCCTGTGGTGTTACTTCTCCTGTGTTGGGCCATCCTCCTGTACAAAGGTTGTTTGGTTTCTCCAATGTGAGAAACAGTGAGCAGTGCTCTGAACTCTACATTGGAGAAACCAAACAACCTTTGTACAGGAGGATGGCCCAACACAGGAGAAGTAACACCACAGGACCAGAGTCAGCAGTTTATCTTCATCTAAAGGAAAAAGGACACTCATTTGAGGACATTAATGTTCACATTTTAGACAGAGAAGATAGGTGGTTTGAGAGAGGGGTCAAGGAATCCATTCATGCCAACTTGGAAAATCCTTCCTTGAATAGAGGTGGGGGCCTCAGGCATAACCTTTCCCCTATCTTCCTTCCTGCTTTGTCTTCTGTGCCTAGGAAGATTAAGACCATTTCACAAGCTCAACAGCAGCAGGGTAATCTTAACGATCCTCCTTTAGATGATAAAGGGACTTAGAAACAAACATCTCAAAAATAACCATGACCTAGCCCCAGGTGCAAGGTCACACAGCCAGCCTAGAAACATATTTAAGGATTCCCTTACTAACTTTACTCAGACTGAAGAAGCTCCTTGGATAAGGAGTGAAACGTTTCCACTAAGAAAATAGAAATCCAGTTGACATGATTCAAGCCACAGACTAAAATGTCTATATTTAATCTTGACATCTCACCAATAACCACATCCAATTTGCCCTGGCTCATAGATCTTACATTCCAGGTTCCTATGGTGTGTTGATCTTTAGAACATTGGATTTGTCGTTCACCACCAGCACTGTCGGCCGCTAGCTGTCCTTTCGGCTTTGAGCTAGCTGCGTCATCACGTCTGGGGCTCGTTGAACTTATCCTCTGTTCCTCCCCAGTAGCATTTTGACCATCTTCCGACCTGGGAGTCCCATCTTCCGATGGTATACCGACATATCTCTGGCTGTACTGATCCATTTAGTTTTCACGGCAAGAATACTGGGGTGGGTTGCCATTACCTTCCCCAGGGATCATATTTAGTCTGACCTCTCTGCCACGACCTTCCCGTCTTGGGTGTCCCTTCACGGTTTAGCTCATGGCATCACTGAGGTGCTCAAGCTCCAGCACCACGACAAGTTAACAATCTCCTTTGCTGGAGCCAGAATTAATAAGGGAAAATAAAGACTGGTGGGCCCCAGTTTTGGCCACCTTATTTACACACATTAATAACACAGGACAATTTCCATCTGACTGGAATCAGGCCATTGTTGTACCGATATAAAAAAATAAAGGAAATACTCGGCCCTACAAATTATAGGCCTATCTATTTATTAAACACAATAAATAAACTTTATGCCAGATTTTTATATTCAAAGTTAGTGGATTGGGTACAAAATGAAAATATTATTGCTGAAGAACAGGCCGGATTTAGAGAGGAACGTTCAACACTAAATCATTGTTTGGTTCTTCACCATTTGGCGGAAAAATATTCTATCCCCCCACCCCCTCGTGGTTCCCTTTTTGCAGCCTTTGTTGATTTTAAGTCAGCTTTTGCTCTAATACCAAGGGAGAGATTGAGGGATAGTCTGAGACATTCCACGATTGACAAAAGGCTGCTAGCTCTTATTCAGTTGCTTTATTCAAACACCTCCCTGAAAATTAGATGCATCCCCTGGGGACATTTATCTAAAGCAGTCGCAACTTATAGAGGGGTAAGACAGGTTGCATATTAGCTCCATTACTTTTCAATTTGTATCTAAATCCAATAACTCAAGTGCTTGCTGTTTCAGCCCTTCATCCACCTATTTTCGCTGATCGTGCAATTCCAGCATTTTTGTATGCCGATGATGTAGTCATTATGTCTACTTCAAAAGTGGGAATGAGAAAAGCTCTTAGGGAACTAGCTTTATTCTGCACAGACCAAAAACTTTCAATAAATTATGAGAAAACTAAAGTCTTACTTTTTGCCCGACACCATCATAAGATTCACAGATGGCAAGTAAATGGGACTCCAATTGAACAGGTGAGCACCTATAAATACCTTGGAGTGCAGTTCCACACTTCCTTATCCTGGAAAGTTCATTTTCTTTACCGGGCAAGTGTTGCACAGCGTACCTCATCAGCTATTGCAAGATTCTACCATTCAGAAGGAGCCCATTCTATTCCTGCAGCTTGCAAGGTCTTTCAAGCTAAGGTAGTCCCTCAGCTTCTCTATGGCTCTCAAATTTGCTCCCTTGCAAAGCTTAATATTATTGAAACCATTCAGAATAAGTTCATTAGAGCCATATTGATGGTACCAAAAAGTATCAAAATGCCATTCTATGGGTAGAAATAGGTATAGTTTCATTGGATGCCAGAGCATGGTTCCTTCTTCTTACCTTCTGGCTAAAGTTAATTCTGTTTCCTATAGGTTTAGCCCCATTAGTATTTAGAGATCATTTTAAGTCATCGTGGCTTAAAAAAGCCTTAGATAAAATTCAGTTGCTGGGCTTCTCTATGGAAAGTCTGTGTTCATTAGGATTTGATAATGCTAGAACCGCCCTTAAACAGCAAACCTGGGATATAGATCTCCAAACAAATTTAAGTAAGGTGCTGCACCCCAATATTTGTCAGTTTCTTCCAAAAGGGTTCGTTCCAGCTTCTTGTTTATCATCCATTACAATTTTGAAATTCCGTAAGGCCTTCACCTTAGCCAGGCTGGACGCTCTGCCCTCAGCAGTCCTTTTTGGATGTTTTAAGGGTACTCCTATGCACCTTTGGTTATGTCCATGTGGCGATGGCTCAATAGAAACCCTAAGCCATATATTATTAAACTGTTCCCTATATAAGGACTCTAGACAGATCCTTATACATCCGATATTGAAGAAATTTCCTGGCAGGGAGTGTGATTTCTATTGAATGCTACTTCTTTCGGACAGGGACCCGAAAATATCCTCCCAGGTTGCCCAGTTTTGTGCTACCATCTGCACAATATGCCGCACCATTACTTAGGTTTAGAATTTCTTAACATAGCATTTTATTTCGATTTATTTTAGTATTTTTATTCTTAATTAATTTTAGATCCTATCATACTAATCATTTTTCTGTTTTATATATATAAATGTAAGATAGTTACTATTATATATTTTGATTATATCTGGCTTTAGGGCTGTAATAAATGTATTGTTGTTTGTTGTTGAAGTGGGTATTTACTCAGAGGTAGAAGGAACCTTGGATTCTGTCTCCAAATCAGAAAGTTCCCACACATGAGAACTGCTGGATTTGCTGTAGGAACAGTATAATGGCATCTCCTGAAATATAAAAGGCACCAGTATTGTGAGTCTTTTCCAGTGCCAGGATAAAGCACTGGAGAGGCAGTAACATTATGCAAGTCTGCTTGGAGTCACTTCTAGGCTTGAAAGGTAGAATGAGTGAAAGAAAAAAAATTGATCTCCAGGTATTAGACTATATCTCTGCCCTTTGGATTTGAATCCAAAAAAGGTATTTTGGAGTATGCATTGGCAAGACTACCAGATCCAGGCTGCAAAAATTTAGATGACCACTAGATGGTGACAAAATGATACACTAAACTCTATGCTGCCATCTAGTGGTATCTGTTTTTTTCCCCAGCACAGATCTCCTAACTGGCATTGCAGCAAATATAGCTTGGTCTGTAACTCTTTAAAAGAGCCACATCAATTCCAGGGATCCCGGGACGGCTGCATAATCCCAGGAAAAGGTATAGCTGCCTTAAGAAATGGCAGATAAAGGCCATATTCATCCTCCTGCTTGCTTCAAAGCACCTATCTGGAACCAGAGCCGGATAGGTGCACATCCCTATTCATACCATTCTGAAACTTGACCTGAATTGCTCAGATTTATTTACTTTTTTAAAAAAGCATTGGCAGTTTGTCCAAACACAGTAAAAAAAAAGGTTCAAATTGTCAATTGTTTGATTGATGATATGTTAAAGTTTTCAAAATCTCTACTGATCAGAACAAGGGAGAGGAGAGGGAAGAATCCTGCATTTTATTTACATTTTCAGTTTTGCCCAAAATGATCAATAACATTTCATAGAACTAAAATCCTTTCTCTGTGTGTAAAAGTTTGTCCAGGGAAGCTTTAATTGGTCCACTGACAATCGTGTTTTAACTTGGAGGGAAAAAAAATACTTTCTGTTTTACCCACTGCTGGTTTTCTCTCTCCTAATCTCTTCCATCAAAATTAGTGCTTTTACAAAGACTCACTCCCTTCTGTTACAGGACATTTGGCCGCTGTCATTCCCAATGAATCTAATCAACCTTCTGCAGTGAGCAAAATTGTTACAAATGTGAGGCTGATTGAAATTAGTGATCTGGGTCCCAGTGTGAGCAAAAGCAGCTTTGCATTCTTAAATCTCAGGCAATGTTCAGGAAGTGAAAGGGAAATAATAGCCTGAAAGGAGACAAGGGTTGTACTGATGGGGTTGGGAGGATTAATATGGCGTTTAGTTAACCAAACTGGTCCTAATATTGCTAGGAGGGTTTTTCTTTCTGGGCCTATGAAATAATTATAGCTGTCATATTCACCTCTCTTTCTAGATCAGTGTTTCTCAACCTCAGCAACATTAAGACGGGTGGACTTCAACTCCCAGAATTCCCCAGCCAGCCATGCTTAAAGCCATGCCCGTCCACCCGTCTTAAAGTTGCTGAGGTTGAGAAACACTGTTCTAGATCATGCTTAGAGGTGAGGCTCAAACTTTTCCAGCTCCTGGAGAAGTTTGTAGTCTATTGTAATCTATAAGACTGTGCTCTTATCTCTTCCAGATGGAATCCTCCAAAAGTAAAGACAGTCAGGGAGCCAGATTCTGCATCGTGATTTGTGAATTGATGAATAATTGATGTAAAGCTCCTGCAAAAAATTTTTTATCTTTAATCTGGGAGAATCCCTTTTATATGAAGACCTAGTTTATGCATTATGCGAAACCATGGTTTGTTTAACCAAAGTTTATGAAATATTCCACAAACTGTTGGGCTTGCAGAAGACCCTAAACCAGGGCTTTCCAAAGTTTTCCCGCAGCGACACACCAACCGCCGTTGGTGTGTCACCGTGGGAAAACCTGGAAGTGCCGCCGTTGCGGCAGTGCGCAAAACCCCGGAAGCGCTGCTGCCGCTTTCGAGTTTTTGCGCGCCGCCGTTGGTGTATCACCGCGGGAAAACCCGGAAGAGCTGATGATGATCAGCGCTTCCGGGTTGTGTGGCGACACACCAGACTGTGTGGCGACACACTTTTGTGTCGCGACACACAGTTTGGAAAGCTTTGCCCTAAACCATAAATTGTGAATCTCCAAAATATAACAGATGCGTTTGCGCTTTGTACAAAACCAAAACCAACCCCATTTTGATTCATGCAACTTGCAAACCCTGCCATTAACACCAAGGAGCATCAGAAACATCTCAGAAACTACCAACAGACTGTTAAACTACACGGCATCACCATAGCACATAAACCAATCAAAACCCTTCAGAACATCATAAGTAACCCAAAAGACCCAGTAGCCCAAGAAGAAAAAACAGGAGTTATCTACAACATACAATGTAAGGACTGTAGCAGCCACTATGTAGGACAGACAGGCAGAAGATTAGCAGAGCGCATCCACAAACAGCAACTAGCAGTCAGAAGACACGATGAAAACTCCTTAATCTCACAACACATGGACATATTCAACCATACTTTCAACTGGGAAACTGTGAGCATCTTAAATCAAGCCAAATCCAAAAATGCTAGAGAATTCCTGGAAGCTTGGCACTCAGACAAAGCAGCCATCAACAGACAATAGAAGTAAACAATATTTACATACCATTCAAAAGAGACAATAGAAAAGCCAAAAGATCAGAACACTTCCTCGCCAGCAATCAACACCCAGATATGCAAAGATTAACACCAAGATTAACACCAGATGATCAAACAGTACATTATACCTTAATCAAGGAACTATTAACTTAGTCAATCAACCAAACAGAAAACAACAGCCCAATCAAGGAACTCCCAAGGAGTGAACAACACCTCCACCAACACAAGCAGGACAAGCCAGGGTATATAAACAGAGAGCAAGTCCCACTCCCTTTTCGCACTGAAAACATCTGCAAGAAAACAACAAGGCTCAGAGAACACCAAGGACTCCACAGTTCAACCCTGAGCTACAAATATTATCTTCAATTTTCTCAGTATGTATGGAAGTAGTTCCAGGTATGTTTTTTCAACTTCTCAGTCTAGTCTACAGCCCAGGACTTTGCAGATAATCCCTCTTCCAAGTACTAACCAAGACTGACACTGCTTAGCTTTCTAGGTAGGCCAAGGTCAGATAGGTGCTACCTCCTGTCTCCAACATGGGAGCTTGCTATAAATAAATAAGTTGTTCCCAATTTGTGTGAAAGTATCTGCAAGCTCTAGTAATAAAAGTCAAGGGGCACAGTGAAAAAAATGAGATGAAATTCTGGGAGTTGAAGTCCCGGAAGACTAAAATTAATTTTTTTAAATCCATTCAATCGTGTCCAATTCTCAGAGACTGCCTGGACAAGTCCCTGCAGTTTTCTTGGCAAGACTTTCAGAAGCACTTTGCCATTTCCTCCTTCCTAGGGCTGAAGGTGACTGGCCCAAGGTCACCCAGCCAGCTTTGTGCCTAAGGTGGGACTGGAACTCACAGTCTCCTGGTTTCTGGTGTGATGCCTTAACCACTAGACCAAACTGGCTCTCAAAATTAAAAATAAAGAACACCAAACTAATGACAACAGGTACAACAACCAGCCTTAAAACTGACAAAAATATCAAAGGGGTGGACTACAGTAAAGTCAACCATCTACAGTAAAGGAACAAGCAGTCAAGAAATATACTGCAGATACGCACTTGATAGAGCAGCCATGAAGGCCTTGGAAAAGAGATTCAAATGCTGTGATGTGTCTCTACCTACAAAGATCAGAATCGTGCAAGCCATGGTATTCCCTGTGATACTCTATGAAAGTCAAAGTGGGACTTTGAAGAAGCGGGATAGGAAGAGTATTGACGCTTTTGAAATTTGATGTTGGGGAAAATTCTTGAGAATACCATGGACAGCCAAGAAAAACCCCCAATGGATCATTGAACAAATCAACCCAGAGTTCTCACTCAAGGCACAAATGGCCAGGCTCAAATTATCCCGCTTTGAACACATTATGTGAAGCCCCAGCTCTCTGGGAAAGGCTCAATGCTGGGAAAGGTGGAAGGAAAAAGAAAAAGAGGAGGACCAGCAGCAAGGTGGATAGACTCAGTTACAGTGGCGATGGGTGCACTGCTGGAAGACCTGAAGAACCAGCTTAGGGACAGATGGTCATGGAGAAAATCTATCTACGTAGTCACCAAGAGTTGACAACAACTGGGAACATAATCAATCAAAACTGTAACTCAGGCCTAAGGATGCCATGATTCATTACAATTTTGCAGAATTTAATCCTAGTTTAGTTTTCCAGGTAAACCAGACCAGATGAGCTACTTCTACTTTATTGTTAGGCTACATTAACAGAATCTTGCAAGTCTGAAAGTACAAACCTCTCACTGTCCCTTTTTACCACCTGATCAGTTACGGTGGATACTTTCTAAGTTTCTTTCTCTGTCCATTACTCAGTTGTGGGCTCCTCCCCCTTTTATCTGATTGTTCCCTAGGCAGCATCTCTTCTCCCCCCCCCCCCCATCTTCCAAGGTCATTCTCACATTTCATTACAAGTTTTGACACCTACAGGTTCATAGCGCACAATAAAATGTTCAGTAATAATAAAACAAATGCTACCTTGGAGCATTATTCTGAAGTTCCCTCTGAGAGCTGGCCTCTGGAAATCGATTACATCTGCAACATCTGAATGGCTGCCACATTTTAGGCAAATTGCAGTACGCTATAAATCATAGTAGTTCATTGCTTCCTGTGGAAAAAAATATGGCCAAGAGTACTAACAGGTCCTCCTGCAGTATTGATATCTCTGGTGACGTTGAAACTTAGTTCCCTTGATCAATGTGTCTTTAAGTAGGGGCAGTAGTTTAGTTGAGCTGTGTTGTCATAAATTTGATTCATAAAGGATTGTCATTAGATTATATCAGGGACCCAACACATAACATTCTAGGTTTAATTCTTTCTCAGTAAAGAATGGCATTGATACTAACTTTTTTTTTAAGTTTAAAGATTGTTTTGTTAATTGTGTATGAGTAAAATAAATAAATAAATAAATACTAATTTTCTATAGTGTACATAGACTGCACTGTTTTGAAAGGTTCCTAAATCTGGGTTTTTCCATATTAATTTGCTTCTCGCTCAGTTATTCCAGCTGCCTAATTATCTATTCAGCCTTAACCCAAACAGGGTCTTCTAACCAGCAGCCACCAGTCCGAGAAGCCGTTAGCATTCAATAGACATGCATCCTTAGCTACTTTTTTACATAAGCCACTTTTTCAATTTATGTATCAGTTTACAAAACAAACAATTATTTAAATCAGATTGTCCAAAAACCCCAAGAATATGTTGTTTTACTGTGTATAAGAGTCCCTTGTATGGGAGATGGGCGGGGAATAAATTTGAAAAATAAATAAATAAATAAATAAAATATAACAAATTTTTGTTTCCCAAACTTTCCTTCTTTCCAGTCCTTTTCCCCTTGGCTTTCTATCACTTCCAGATTCTCCTTGTACTAGAACATTTAAAAAGCAGCAAGAATGCTTTTTATTTACCAGATGTTAACATTATTTTCCATTACATCATTTTTACTGTGGTCATATATTTTTTTCAGTTATAAGAATGCTAGTCTCCCATGAAACAAGTCATTGCTCATTTCTCCCAGGCGACTGTTGACTCCAAGAAGACTGAAGGCTATTCCATTCCCAGTATAAAAGATTGACCTTGATGAACCGTCTGTGTGATTTTTTTTTAAAAAATCCATCAACCGCAAATCAAGTTTAAATCATTAAATCTAATTAATGAAAGAGAAGATGAGCAAATAAGTTTGGACGGTGGAAAAGATGTTCAGGAAGGTGGACTGAGCTTCCCTGAATAATTTGCAAGGCTACAGTCATGCTTCAAAAATCTAATTCTTCCTAATTTCATTTGAAAGAATGGGAGAGACAGGTGGAGGAGGGAGGGGGAGGGAAGGAGGGAAACAATCAAGGATTTTGCTTAGGTTTTGACAGATACATCCATCTCACACTTGCCAGTCCTGGCAGAAGCAACTCTTCTCTCCTTCAGAAATACTCACTGGTGCAAAACAGGATAAAAGAAAAAGCAATACAAGAGAAGGAACTGACTCAGCAATTCATCCTGTGTTCTTGTCTACTAAGAAGCAGATGATTTGGAGGTTCCCTGCTGATGAATTAAGTCTTGATTGTCTTAAGAACACTGATTTTTTCAGTGCTTCAGCCTTGATTACATTCTGATTTGTACCTATAACAAGCAATCCAGCAGAAGTTGAAATTGCTTTTTGCTCTTCAAAAAGCCAGGGGAAACCTCTTGAAATTGTGGCGAAAAAAAGAGGCAATGCAGCCTTTAGTAAAAGTGAGCAAGAACGGCTTATTTGTTTTTATGTATTTAATGAAAATAAGGCAGGTAAATCACTTCTTAAAAGGGGTGATGGAGCTTCAGAGAGGACCCTACATTATTCTTATGTGAGCACCACCCCATGCCCTCCAGACAAGATTTTTGCCCTCCAAGAATCTACGGTTGGCCAGTCCTATAAATTAATTTTCAAGGATGTATTATATTTCTTAAAATACATTTCTGCATATGGCATATTAAAAGCAGTGAGTCTTAAGTTATGTCTAGTTCCCCATTTTATGCAACTCAATGGTCTGCCTGCTGAATCATAAAGTAACAAGATAGGCTGAGTTCACGTAACACAGAAAGCTAAAATGTGTTTGGTTCAGGATCTTGGCAAGCAGAACCATTAAGATTCATGTGACATGGGAACACAACCAGTATATTTTGTACTATTTTAATTGCTTAGGGAGCAACCGGGTCCAATCCTTATTGCTCTTCTGAATCAACAAAGTTCCCACAGATAGACTATTTAGATGAATCACATGAATAAATATGATATATATATGACAAATAAATATAAATATTTATATAAATATGACAAATAAATAAAATAAATAAAATAAATAAAATAAATAAAATAAATAAAAAATAACAGAGAAATACTGGTGCCAACATGATTTCCTTTTCAGGACCAGGATAAACCCAGATATTTCCCCCTGTATTTGGGACATTCAATAGGATATTCAATATATTTTATCAATTGGAAATATATGCCTCCCTAACTATTGTTTTGTTTTGTGGTCATTGATGTTTTAGTCTTTTAGGGTTTTATATAGAGTTTATTTCACGTTCTTGTTTGTTGTATGGATTTTTATGGATTGTAACCCATACCCTGAGATCCTTAGGACATGAAGGGCTATAAATATGCAAATAAATCTCAATTAATTAACAAGTGGGCGTCATTACAGAAACTGGATTTCATTTCATTGAACATTACAAGGCATTATGATCTTACTAATTAAATCAATAACATTGATTGCTGAGATTTGGAATAAAGCCATGATTATATCAACATTCTAGGATTCATAATTAAAACATTCCAGTCCAGAAAGGACTTTGTTTAATAAGAGAAAGTTGGGTCAGAAGCATTAACAATCATCCAATGAAAAATCTCCTTTCTCCTGCACCCCCATCTTACTAAGGAAAGGGAGGGATATTATTGTGAAATCTTTGAGTGCCATTACAAAATTCAGTTGGCATAGCAAGGAAATTGCCTCCCCTTCAAGCTGGCAATAAAAGCCATAAAGAAGCATTTCAAGTGTTTGGATTAAGTAATTTGCTGCCTAATGCTATGGCTTGCTGTGCCAGCATGCAAAACTTTAGAACAGCCCATTCCAGGAATACAGCAATCCAAATGATTCACCACCATTCTTCTGGACAGATTCGCTTTCTCCTTGACAGATGTCATATAGGTGGAAATTGGCAGGAGCAGTTTCCTATCTTTTTCTTGTGGGGGAATGCTAGGGACCTTTGATCCCCTGCCCTCTGATGCTGCTAAAAGGCCCATTGTCTCTTGCAGGAACAAAAGTCAGCAAACCACCTATTCTAACTATTGAACAGAGGGAGATTCTGCTTGTGCAAATGGATGGATGTAACTGTTCAAGGCAGAGGTGAATAACTTGGTGCCTTAGGGATACCAACAGCTACCACTCTCTTCGTCCTCTTCCCTTCATCTTCTTGAGTTGACTCTGGTATCACCACTAAGAGTTAGTGGCAGGATTGTACAAAATCAGCATTATGATTCCTCATCCTGCTGAAGTCAGAAATGAATAAAATTGCAAAACAAGCAACTCTACCCCCACCCCCACCACCCCCAACAAAAAAAGAAAACAGGGGGTGCAGGGAGAAAAGAAAATCCTATTTCTGTCTTCGGAGTGAGAGATGTTCCTACCACTTACATCACCAAACTCTCCACTGGGGCTCCCATCCCACCCCTACCACCAATTTAAGTATGATTTTCCCACCATGAAAAAGTTCTCCGTGTCTAGTTTAGAGCATTATATAATGATGCATTTTAATATTAGTCTGCTTTCTTTATGAAAAGTGTTAATAATGTGCTAATCTCAAGAACTCTTTGAAGGAAGATCTAAAATTCCCAGAAATGGGAAACAGCAAGCAGCAAGATGTCTATGAAGGTTCTCAGTCATCCAGGTGGAATTGTCTGTAGCTTGAATCATGTCAACTGGATTTCTATTTTCTTAGTGGAAACGTTTCGCTCCTTATCCAAGGAGCTTCTTCAGTCTGAGCAAAGTTGGTAAGGGAATCCTAAATATGTTCCTAGGTAGCTGTGTGACCTTACACCTGGGGCTAGGTCATGGTTATATTGAGATGTAATTTTTAAGTCCTTTTATTATCTAATGGAGGTCTTAATCTTCCTAGGCACAGAAGACAAAACATCTTCCTCCCCGTTTTGTCTTCTGTGCCTAGGAAGATTAAGACCATTTCAGAAGCTCAACAGCAGCATGGTGATTTTAACGACCCTCCATTAGATAATAAAAGGACTTAAAAATTACATCTCAATATAACCATGACCTAGCCCCAGGTGTAAGGTCACACAGCTACCTAGGAACATATTTAGGATTCCCTTACCAACTTTGCTCAGACTGAAGAAGCTCCTTGGATAAGGAGCGAAACGTTTCCACTAAGAAAATAGAAATCCAGTTGACATGATTCAAGCTACAGACAGCAAGCAGCAAGGTATATTTCTAGAAAGAGTACACTGAAATTTCCCATTCCTAATCTCTTTCTGAGGCATCCTTCAGGATGGTTCCCACAGTTTTCAGAGCACTCCCCTTCTGATACAAAACGGGCAACTGAACCATCTGCCAGCTCCAGGCAGCCCAGGCCATAAATTCAGTGGATGGTCAGAGGAAGGGATAGCCGCCTAAGTAACAGAATTGCTGTTCACAAGTGGGTGGCCTTCTAAATCCAATAGACAAAGAAGTAAATTTTGGTGTGCAAACTATGCAGCTGGCTTATGGTTCAGAGTGCTGTGAGATTCCAGACAACTGGTTAATTCCGTAAGCCACAATTCATAGTCAGCTAGAATCTATCTTCCTCTTCCTTTAAGCCATTACTCCATAGCTTGGACTCTGGGATGATAGAGAATTGATCTTGACCTTCTTGTGTGTTACATCCTTCCAGGTATTTGAAAAGAACCCTCCTATCCCCCTCAGTCATATTTATCCCCCAAATAACTGAGGACCGTCATTCTTGCCTCATACAATTTAGTTTCCTATCCTCCAGACAGGCTTTCAGTATCCCCTTTGGGGAGAGGGAGGAAATATTACCCAGCTGTCTTAGGCTTCTATTCCTAAGATCATCCTGTCATGGAATTCTACTAATTATTCCTCTGAAAATATGTTTTCTTGAAACCCAAGGATGCATTTCATAACCCTCCACTTTAGCTTCTCTTAATAATGAGAATCCTAACATTTACATGGTAACTTTCTAACAAAGTTCTCACTGCCTCCATTTGGCCACTAAGTCTCCCTGTTGGTTGGGGTAGGTCAAAGACAGTCATATGTTCTACAGCCTTCTGAAGGAGAAGGTTGCCAATACCATAGGCTAGGAATTTCCTAGAGAGATACCTGGGAAAGTTTGTCTCCCAAAACTTATTGGAGTAGTTCTTCTAGGAATGTTTAACTATAAATGTGTTGCCTATTATTCTGCTTAATGGTAGTGCTGTGTTGCATGTTTTTACTGTTGTTTTATGATTTTCATGTCGTTTTGGATGCCTTTCAGGTAGAAAAGCCATTTCTAATTTTTATTAAAATAACCAGGAACAAAGGAATACATTCATATTTTTGCTGCGCCATACGGCAGGCCCCCTCGCTCCTGGCCTTCCGGAAGAACTTGAAGACCTGGTTCTGCCGCCTCGCCTGGGATGGGAAGGGTAACAGTTCCTCCTGGGGATGGCTGGCACCATAAAGTCCTCTTTTAAACATGATCTTACCGCCTCTTGGATTTTATATTTAACTTATTTTTTACTTGCATAGTGTTTGTATTGTATTGTATTGTATTGTATTGTATTGTATTGTATTGTATTGTATTGTATTGTATTGTATTGTATTGTATGTATTTTAATTGCTGATTTCACTGTAAACCTCCCAGAGTCTCCCTTTTGCGGGAGATGGGCAGTGATAGAAATTGGAAAAATAAAATAAAACACTAAGATCCCTAGAAACACTTTTGCACCGTCAGTACTGGATAACATTGCAGTCTGGAATATGTATTTAGCTAAATCCTATCAAAGCTGGCAAACAAACCATGATAGCAAATTTGATAGATGTAATGGAACACCAGGTCAACTCTTTCCATATATAATTCAGCAGCTGGACAAACAAATCATTTATGGCTTTTAAATATTTTATTACCTTTCAAAAGCATTCAGTAGGATGTCTGCAACGTTTTTACATATACTCATAAGATACCCATTTCACTGCATCTTGTGGACTCTTCAGCAGGTGAATGAATTGAAAGGATTCTGAAGACTTTGGTTCTTATGTATTCATTTCCTTGGCTGTGCCTTACGCCCTGATGGATGGCTTCATGGTGGATGCAGCTGCTTGGTCACCATAACTATCCTTTCTGTTTGTGAGAAGGCTCCTGTGCTGGTCAGGAGAGACAGTTAGCATCAGGAACTCTCACACACAACAATGCAATTTATATTCAAGAAGTAAGACAAACTTAAAAAATCACCCAGGCACTAAAATGCATGAAAATTGCAAAGTGTGTTTACACAACACACATGGTTATGTCTATGCTCACCATGAGTCTGGCAGCTGATGACACAATCATTTTGGCTGCCGTCCCAGTCTCCTTAATGGTATCTGGCTGGGTGACAATTTTTTAAACAGTTTTCCCCCAATAAACAAACAAAATGGTAGCCTAGTTTAGGGCAAAGCCTCCACCCCATTTCCTTGGTTCGCTGTTTTAAACCTGCAATCCCGCTGGAGGGAACAGGAGCAGAAGAAACACCACGGTTCCAGTATGAAGCCTTTGCCACCCTCTCTCCCTCCCATCTCTGTGTCAGAATGGAAGGAAACATTAAGAAGGGGACCCAAAATTAAGATAAGTAACTCTTTTACGAAACTTAGTTAAAAATTGTGGTTCTATTTCAGACACACAGTAGGCCTCACCACAGATTGGCTTACCTTATGCAAACCATACTTTGTGTTGTGCAAACCATACTCGCAAGTTAAAGCATGCAGCCATATAAGCACTAAACTAGGATTCTATCCTGAACTTAATAAATGTAAAGTCCTTGATACACTCGTCTGAGAATAAGTCTTTATTAATTGGGTTTGTTTGTGAGTACGTGTGGGGCTTTGTGCTAAAAATTGTTGTATTAAAATAGTGGGCATTTGGATCCTTTGCTTCTTCTGTTTTCAATCGTTTCAAACTTCAGACCCAGCAAAAAATCCAGCCTCCACTATGGGAATCATGATTAATTTTATACTACATATATTCCTTTGTATGTGTACGTGTTTGTTGTTGTTTATTCGTTCAGTCGCTTCTGACTCTTCACGACTTCATGGACCAGCCCACGCCAGAGCTTCCTGTCGGCCGTCGCCATCCCCAGCTCCCCCACGGTCGAGTCCGTCACCTCCAGAATATCATCCATCCATCTTGCCCTTGGTCGGCCCCTCTTCCTTTTGCCTTCCACTTTCCCTAGCATCAGCATTTTATTTATTTTATTTATGTTTCAATTTATATACCGCTCCATCTCCCCGCAAGGGAACTCTGGGCGGTTTACAAAACACAAAAATTAAAATCCGACAATTAAAACAACCCAATAAAACACTCTAATATATTAAAATTAAATATAAAAATCCAAGATGCGGTGGTATGATGTTTGGATGTTTAAAAGGGCCCTATGGCACCAGCCATCCCCAAGAGGAACTGTTCCCCCCTCCCCCCACGCAAGGCGGCAGAACCAGGTCTTTAAGTTCTTTCTGAAGGCTGGGAGCGATGAGGCCTGCCTCACCTCCGGGGGTAGCATATTCCAAAGGGTGGGCGCCGTTATCGAGAAGGCACGCCTCCTAGACCCCGTCAGGTGACATTCCTTTACGGACGGGATCCGTAGCATGCCCTCTCTGAATGACCGAGTGGGACGGTTCGACGTTATGGGGATGAGACGGTCCCTCAGGTAACCTGGCCCCATGCCATGTAGGGCTTTAAAGGTGATAACCAACACCTTGAATTGGACCCGGAAGCACACAGGCACCCAGTGCAGCTGTCGCAACAGAGGTGTCACATGCGCTGATCTAGGCGCACCAATAACTGCGCGAGCAGCCGCATTCTGGACCAATTGAAGCTTCCGGATACTCTTCAAGGGTAGCCCCATGTAGAGCGCGTTGCAATAGTCTATATGGGAGATGACCAGGGCATGAGTGACTGTACGGAGGGCTTCCCGATCCAGGAAAGGGCGTAACTGACGCACAACACGAAGTTGTGCAAAAGCCCTCCTGGCCACGGCTACCACCTGCTCTTCGAGCAGGAGCCGTGAGTCCAGAAGAACCCCCAAATTACGCACTTGGTCTGAATGGGGTAGTGCAACCCCATCCAGAACTAGAGATGACAACTTCCTGGATCCACGGGAGCCATCAATCCACAGCCACTCCGTCTTACCAGGGTTCAGTCGAAGCCTGTTGTTCCCCATCCAGACCCCCACAGCCTCCAGGCACTGAGAAAGGGTAGCCACTGCATCACTTATCTCACCAGGGATGGAAATATATAATTGAGTATCGTCTGCATATTGATGGTATCTCATCCCATGGTGACGGATGATCTCACCCAGCGGTTTCATGTAGATGTTAAATAGGAGAGGGGAAAGAACCGAACCCTGCGGTACCCCACAGACGAGGGGGCGAGGGTCGGATCTTTCCTCTCCTATTACCACCGATTGGGAACGGCCCTGGAGGAAGGAGGTGAACCAGCGCAGAACTACGCCTCCCACCCCCAACTCCCTGAGCCGTCCCAAAAGGATACCATGGTCGATGGTATCGAATGCCGCTGAGAGGTCAAGAAGAGCTAGGATGGATGCACTCCCTCCGTCCCGCTCCCGCCAGAGATCATCTGTAAGCGCGACCAATGCAGTTTCCACCCCATATCCCGGCCTGAAACCCAACTGGAAGGGGTCCAGATAATCCGTATCATCCAGGATCCTCTGGAGTTGCAACGCCACCGCTTTCTCAACCACCTTCCCTAAAAAGGGGAGGTGGGAGACAGGACGAAAATTGTCCAATATAGTAGGGTCCAGTGATGGTTTCTTGAGGAGGGGGTGCACCAAAGCCCCTTTAAAAGCAGCTGGGAACACCCCCTCCCCCAGAGATGCATTAACCATCACCTGGACCCAACCACATGTCACCTCCCGGGCTGCCTGTACCAGCCAGGAAGGGCATGGGTCCAGATGACATGTGGTGGCCCTTACAACCCGAAGGATCCTGTCCACTTCCTTAGGTCCAACAGGATCGAACTGTTCCCAGATAACCGGGCAAAGACGTTCCCTCGGCATCTCCCCAGACTGTGCTACACGCTTAGAGTCCAACTTAGACCGAATCTGAGCGACTTTATCCTGCAGATGCTTAGAAAATTCTTCCGCACGGCCCTGTAGGTGGGTCACAGACTCCACCTTACCCAACAGAGATCTTGTTATCTTAAACAGGGTCGTCGGGCGGCATTCTGCGGATGCAATAAGAGCGGAGAAATATTGACGTTTCGCCGCTCTTACTGCCACAAGGTAGGTCTTAACAGCGACTCTAGCTTGTGTTCGGTCAGATTCAGACCTTGTCTTTCTCCAGCGGTGCTCTAGGCGTCTCTTAACCCTCTTCAAGACCCTCAACTCCTCCGTATACCAAGGGGAGTATCGGGTCAAGTGTGGCAAGAGAGGCCGCATAGGCGCGATCCTGTCCAAGGCCCCGGCCGCCTCCCTATTCCAGGTTGCGGCCAGGACCTCCGCTGGAGCGTGCAGTAGATCCTGAGGTACAGCCCCCAGCTCCCTCTGAAACCCTATTGGGTCCATTAGTCGCCGGGGGCGGACCAATCGATTGGGTCCTGCCTCCCTGCGGAGTGGGGCGGCATAAGAGAATCTCAAGGTCACCAGGGCATGATCTGACCATGACAAAGGGGAAAGATGTAACTCTCCCCTCAGAGCATACTGCCACTGCTCCGACAAGAAAACTAAGTCCGGGGTGAGTCCGCTGTCTCGAGTTGGGTCTCGAATAATCTGGAACAGGCCCATGGCTGCCATGGTAGTCATGAACTCCCGAGCTGCCTCCGAGGCACGTCCCAGGGACGGCAGATTGAAATCCCCCAGAACCATAAGCCTAGGGAATTCCACCGCCAGCCCCGAGACGGCCTCCAGCAGCTCAGGCAGGGATGTTGCTACGCAGCAGGGAGGCTGGTACAGCAGCAACACTCCCAACTGTTCTCGAGAACCCAACTTGAAAAACAGGGTCTCACAACCGGCTACTTGCGGAGCAGTGCCCCTGAAGGCCACTAGAGACTCTCGAATTACAACCGCCACCCCTCCTCCCCTGCCCCTGAGTCTCGGCTGGTGCCACACTTGAAACCCGGCTGGGCATATTTCAGAGAGGGCTACCCCCCCCCTCCGAGCTCAGCCAGGTCTCGGTGATACATGCCAGGTCTGCCCCCTCTTCCGTGATCAAATCACATATGAGGGGGCCCTTGTTGTTAACAGACCTGGCATTAAGCAGCAGCAGCCGGAAACCGGGGCCCTGAAGGATCTGCTGACCAGGACCTGGGTATGAACGTGGAGGGCCGGAACACGCCACCGGTAATAAACACCGGGGGCGTCTTCCCCAACGATGGCCCGCCCTCCAGTTCCCGTCATAACATCCCCGGCCCGTCACCACTTCGATAGGGCAGCCCACTCCATAACCCCCAGAGCTTCCAGGTCCAGATGCCTCCACTCCCAGACCTTCAAAGACCCTAGGTTGAAACACGGGTCCCCTCCCACACGCACACATCTCTCAAACTCAGTCAACTTCTAGTGATGGTAGGCCCCCCCCAGCGCACCAGCCTAAGCTCTCGGCACTGAAAGGGCCTAACCACCACAACCACACCTACAATGTCCCCCCACAACCACTCTCACTGGTCGCAGAGAGATATCATCCACTCCTGCCCACCACCTGCCTCTCACTCAGGTGTGGGCACTCATACATACTATCACACAATCTTGGACTCCCCCCTGACTCTCTCACATCCAGGGGGGGCCACATTCACACTACAGGGACCCTAAAAAATCTCTGCCGCCTATAAATAAATGTGGGTACAGATGGGGGCTTCCTCTTAGTTGTTAAACTAAAGTTAAAAGTCCAATAAAAACCTTCCACCATTGTTGATTTCCGGGGGATATCAGCATCTTCTCCAGGGTATCCTATCTTCTCATTATGTGGCCAAAGTACTTCAGTTTTGCCTTTAATATCATTCCCTCAAGTGAGCAGTCTGGCTTTATTTCCTGGAGTAATGTGATGTGTACGTGCATGTGCTTTAATTATATAATGTTGAAACAAAGGAGAACCCTTGGATACAATACACTAAAAAGGGGAATGTCCATTTTGCCTTGACAATTGTACTTAAGATGTGGCAGGAAGCTGTATTAGTATATGGTAGCAAAAAATTAGGAGGGGTCTGATAGCACCTTTTCTGACTAATAGGTAAAAGGTTTTCCCCTGCACAGTCATGTCGGACTCTAGGGGCTGGCGCTCATCTCCGTTTCTTAGCCAAAGAGCCAGCACTGTCCAAAGACGTTTCCACGGTCATGTGGCCGGCATGACGAGCGCGGAATGCTGTTACCATCCCATCGAAGTGGTACCTATTTATCTACTTGCATTTGCATGCTTTCAAATTGCTAGGTTGGCAAGAGCTGGGGCGAGTGCGGGAGCTCACTCCGTCACGTGGCGCTCGGGTCTCAAACTGCCGACCTTCCAATCGACAAGCCTGACGTCTTAACCACTGAGCCATCGCACCCCTTTTTCTGACTAATACATTTTATTAAATGGCATAAGTTTCCATAAGCTGCAGCTCACTTCATCAGATGCATAGAGTGGCTTGACTGATGTAAATTTTAAATTGGTATGGGGGGGGGGGGAGGAAAGGTGATGGAAGATTTAGTTATGAATATGTAGGCTGCATGTGAGACAGATTGCAAGTAGCTTATCAATTAACAACTGTAATGTGTTAAAAACCCATTGTGTTTGTGGAGACCTTTTGAGAAGAGCCTGAAACCTCTTGCTGTATGTGAGTCTGGAATTCTCTTACTCAGTGGTGTTCTTAGACTTGTTTTTCCAAAATGGTCACTTTAAGATTTTCAGTAGAGTGTCATGGGAGGTTCAAATGCTCTAATGTAATTTAAAGAACCCTTTGTCTTGTCAAAATAGGCTATTTGCAACCTTTGTTAAATGCTTGGTTTTGCTTAAGATTAAATACTAATGATTTTAAATGGAGTTTCAATAATAAGAGTTTCTATGGCCATGGCCACTGAATAAACTAAAGGGCTGTAAACATTCTAAAAGTAATTAATTGATCCCCGTACCCAGTTTTTTTTTTAAAAAAAATACATTTCTACATACTTAATTTTTTTTAATCCATTCAATCGTTCAAAAAGTGCCATCAAGTCAGTGTCAACTCTTGTTGTTGTTGTTCAGTCATTTAGTCGTGTCCGACTCTTCGTGACCTCATGGACCATAGCACACCAGGCCTTCCTGTCCTCTGTCTCCCGGAGTTTACTCAAATTCATGTTCATTACATCGGTGATGCAACTCTTAGCAACCACATAGACTTACTTGAAGATGAAAGAGAAGACATGCACTTGTAATTGGGTCCATCCACCTTGCTGCTGGTTATCCTTTAGAGAGGAAAACATGAGACAGCTACACAATGTTTTTTGTGGGGTTTTTTTTTTTTTTTTGGCTGATAGTGGCAGGATCTGTCTGTCGATAAACACCTTCTGTTTTTCCAAATGAGCAACTAAAATATACCACTTATAAACCAGCTCATAATATCCCTGCAAGTGACTAATAGCATGACACTCTTTGTTTGTTCACATCATTATTGTATGGAAAAACTCTGTTGCAGCAAAAATCTCTCTCAACTCAACCTCCACTCCTGGTGACTGCAGGAGCAATTCACCCATGTCGTTTTCTTGGATACGATATGCAAAAAGCCTTCTTGCAGATTTTCTTTGGCTTTCTTTTTCACTTCCCACTATAGGTAATAACCCTGTGATTTCCAATGGTCTCTCAATCTAGTATCAACCAGCTGCAGCCCTGCTTTGCTTTTTTTTTTTTAAAGATCAGCCAAGGTTCACTGGAGGCTCACAGGAATAATAATGAAAACAAGTGCTGCATAATATGCTAATGAATTTATTTTTTTACAGAATAATAACCAATATTATTCAGGGTATTAAAGAGTTATGCTTTTAATAGCATTTTCATATAAAGCTTAAATCTTTACTTCAATAGATTACAGCAATAAATACAATATATTTCAGTTATGTATACACACAAAAAAGTTCAGTTTTAATTACAAGAAGTTCTGCTATTCAAAGGTGCTGATCCAAAGCCCACTGCAACCAGTGGCTATTCTATACATCTCAGTGGATCAGTCTCTCTCAATGCTATTAAAATTCTATTTTAAAAAATATTTAACATTGCTTTTTATACAGTGTTTCTATATATTTTTCTATTTACTGTATGTAAATTTATAACTCAAACCCTCTTCCCCCGGGAAGCCTGAAGCATCCACATTCTCTCCGGCAACCTATTTCAAATCTTAGTGTGTACAAGTATATAAGAAGGAATAGAATACAGTATATCATACAGGTAGTAGTATGCAGAGAATTACCTAAGAATTGCAAGAAAAATACTGGCAATGAAACCAAGTTAAAGTACTTAAACTTACTCAATAGTTCTTTTTAAAAAAGACAAGTGAACTGGCACAGTTTACCTACCTAATTTCTAAGTGCACTTTGTAAGTAAGCAGGGTTGGCTTTGGATGTCTCTGTTCCCCTGGGCAAAATGCCAGCATTGACCCCAGAATGATACCACTCCTACCCCAGCTTGCAAGGGGTACCTATCAGCCAAGAGGTGCATATCATGAGTGGAGGGAGAATGAATGTTTAATCTGGAAGGCTTCCTTCCTTCCTTCCTTCCTTCCTACACTTTTCTTTCTTTCTTTCGGCACTGGCCATGCTTGCAAGTTTCTGATACAAATTGGAGGGGAAAATGGATAGGAACCCTGGGAAATTACTCATTGCAAGGTCACTATTTTATAATGAGAAGAGTTCTGGCTTCCTCAACCTGGTGGCCTCCAGATGTGTTGGACTGCAGCTCCCACCATCCAAACCCATCACATCCATGTTAATTTGTAGTCCAAACCATATGGAGGACTTGAGGTTGGACATGGCTGATTTATTGCATTACCAAGTTTAATTCTGAAGACAACAAAAATGCAGCTTTCTTTGTTATAATGTAAAAAACAGCAGCATACATAAATATCTGAACATGCACAACTCTCCCTTTGTGTGTGTGTGTGTGTGTGTGTGTGTATACACACACCTGTGCATGTGTGTGTATAAATCCTAACAGGGAAAACAGTCGTTTTCTTTAATAAATGAATATTTTCAAATACATATATTTAAAGAGCTTGCTATATGCATTGGCTCAGGCTTCAATGAGCAAACCTCTCATTTCAGAGTAAATTTTATGTCTCTTATGCATCAGCCAAAACATGTTTTTGGTTACTGATGGACACAGCCAGCCCACTATCTTTAGCCATTTCACTTTTTTCTCTCTACGAGACCAAAACAAAAAAGTAGCTACAGTACTGTTATATGGTTTCTAAAGATGGCCTTTTGTCTTATAGCTTTAGCCCTATTATTGCTAGACTAGCAGGTTCTCAGAACATTCCATCCAACTCATAAAGGATAAAACTGAGATGCTGCTTCGGATGACTGGATTTCCACTTGAGCCATCTTGAACTGGGTACACTGCAGCCACTTGCGGAGGACAGAGGTGTTAGTGTTCATCTGAACGGATCCCTGTAACATTCTAAGGCTATGATGGTTCACATTGTTCTGAATAGCTTGCAGGCGGAGCTGGAGACCAGCAGATAAATGCTGTTAAAATATGCACAAGTTTTACTGTCAGTTCTCTATTCTTTTAAATCAACTCAAAGCAATTTAAACAGTGATTAAGGCTAACAAAAGGCCATAATGAGATAATCCAGTAAGAAGAAGCAGCGCTTAATGAAAGGCCATTACAAACCTGAAAAAACTACCACTTATAACCCATCATACTGAGCCACATGAACAAAGGAGGGAAGGAAGTTTCACAAAGAAGGGGCCACCACAGAAAAGTAACTTTCTTCAGCAAGCTCAAACTTAGAAGGCTGACGCCTTTGAAATCAGCGTTAGTTCACACTATTACAAGTAGGACTTTCAACATACAGTAATGTTGGAATATATCCTCAGCTCCTGATCAGAGTGGTTCTGTATTACTTAGTCATTTCCTTCAGCTCTGTATAAGCTTTGAGGAGTTCCAGCAAGCCAATTCATTTTCTCCTCCCTTTTTTCCCTCTTCCAGCTATCACAGCTCATTCTGTGACACCAGTTCCTGAACATGCTTAATCCTCATTCGGTTGGTTTTGTTGTGCCTGTTAAGAGGCTTGCTTCTTTTTGGTATTCTATAAATCTTGGGGTATTCACTCTTTGTGGCCCCACAGGAAGCACCCTTTTCTCTCTCTGGCTCTCCTTTGGCTACTCTGGCTATTTTTATATATTTATGTAAATATAATCCCCATCTGACCATCTCAGGTGAGTCTATGCTGGTCATACTCTGGCCCTTTAAAAGGGAAAGCACCCATTCTGCACACGCATTAAAGACAAAAAGGGATGCAAGCTGCACTTCCCAATTGCTCCCTCTCCCTGCCCCTGGAAATCTAGAGTAGTGAGGGAGGTGGTGCTGGGGAGACTGCAAGGAAGAGGCAGAATTAATAACAATTTACTTTCCTATTCCTTCAGCAGAAAACTGCTGCATTCTGGCCTCTTTCACCAATAAAAAAGGCCCCTGCATTCATGAAGGAAGAGTTCAGTGCTCTTCAACAATATCCAAGCATGCCTGTATTTACTAGACAGCAGTTAAACTATGTTCATGTGTATGCAAACCAGGTCTTAGAGCATCATGGCTGATGAATCAAATTTGGAATGGATGCATAGTTTTATATGGCCCTCCCCTCATAGTTTTAATATTTGGCTTGTATAGTTTCTATCTGTGTAGTTTTAAACACCTTTAGCATTTTAATATGGTATTCTAACACAAACATGTATTGTATTTCACTCTAACACGGTTTCCTAAATGGGATTGTAAATGTCTTGTTTGTTTAAAAGGGGCCCCACTAGAGCCATAAAGTAGGGAGATAACAGGAATGGAATGTGTTACCAAGGTTTCCTAACTTCCCTTGAAAGATCAAAGCTGGTCAGTACTGTCTCTTATCAAAAGTTACCAATTATTTTCTTTCCGTGCCTAAATTTGGAAAATGCCAAAAAGAAGATGTAATTCAATTGCCTGATTGGTTCCTATACTAGATATGTAAATCTCTTTGTTCCTGTACCCTATAAAAAGCCTGGTAAAATTCCACGGTGTGTGTGCTGCACCCAGTTTTTACTTGGCCAAATACAAGCTGTTTTCTTTTGAAACCTCCGTCTGAGTCTCTGATTTGGGCAGCATGGGATCTCAGATTCTCACAGGAACCCAGGGGCTGGCCATACAGTTTAATGCACAGTATTTTTATTCAGTTAAAACAAATGTTAACATGCCAGGAGCACATTAAGGTGAACCTACCTTTAGATTGGATTGAATCATTGGTAGCCACATTGGGATCAGCTGATAGAAAGGAACAACTCAGTGTTACTATACTCAGCATAACCATAATGTATTTATTATTATATTATATTATACACCATATTATTATATTATACAATAACCCTAGTAATAACATTCATTCATAATGTACACAGGCAGCTTTGTTAAAGCATTATATTTTCCTAGAAATAACTTCCAGGACTCTAATATATTTTACTGCTCAAGTATAAATTTAGAAGCTTTTTTATCAAAATATTCAAAGTACCAACAACTATTTAAAATGCTGTATCTAAGAATTAATCTAAAACAGGGCATGGATCACATTTTCAAATGGTTTTCAACTAAAACAATCTGATATAAACTTCACATAGTGTCTGTTGCTATTTGAATGACACAACAGCAGCCAGTGTGTCATCTGGATTAAGGCCGCTGTCTTCATGGCACCAGCATTGACAGGAAAAAGAAAGATTTTCAGTTGTATCCAAAACGTGGTCCCATGTATGTGGCAAGCAACTACAAGTGGAAGCAGTTTGGACATGGAGGCTTTGTATACATTGCCTTTTAGAAGTGATGTGTAGCAAAGATGTCAAAACCCTAATGAATTTTGCCAGGTTCGGTATCAAAAAATTGACTTCTGCTTGAATCTTTCGTTCATCCACATTAGGGATAGGGGGATAGCCTAGTGCAGCCACACCCAGGCTGGTACTGACTAGATAGTTTGGGATTTCAAATCCTAGAATTGCCAAGCCAACTTGTTCAAGCATTTGGGGGGCACTAGATTTAGGAGGGCTGCCTTAAAACCTTCAACTCCAATAATCCTGCATGTCAACAGATGCTGCTGCTATCAATCTTTTTATTTCCACGACGAAAGGCTCTCCCTCAATTTTGATGGAAACTTCTGTCATCTACTAGCTGTCCCTTCCTTCCCAAGTGAGAGTTTTCAAGCACAAAACTCACAGAGGAAGAGAGCCAAGAAAGGAATCTGGCATTGAAAGCTGATTCACACCATTACTTCTCTTTCTATCACTCTGTAATAATTATCCCTCACAAACCCAAACAACTTCAAAACTTCTTTCTCTTACTGCAGAGGTTTTCAATGCCTCATATAAAGGGGAGGGGAGGGGAGGGAACTTGTTGATCTCCAGTGGTTGCTGAATTGCAGTTCCTACCACTGGCCACGTTGGGCCTATTGGGAGTCCAACAACATTTGAAGGGGCACAGATTTCCCCATCCTTGAAAGCCATATTCTAAATGGATGAGCTAGACATTCATGAGACCAGTTTTTTGTTTTTTGGTCAAGAACACAGTCAACAGCATCATAAAGTTTATATGAAAAAGTGGCCTTTGGCTGAAAGTGCCATACTCTATGGCATTTCTGAAGTGATAAAATGTTAAATCTTTTGCCATTTCTTTTCCTCCTGCAAAATATTAGTGCTACAAGAAACCAAATAAGGAACATATTTATTACAGACAAGTGGGGAACCAATGGCTCTCCAGAAGTTGTTGGACAATAACTCCTCTCATTCTTGAGCAT
This sequence comes from Charina bottae, assembly GCA_023362775.1. Lineage (NCBI taxonomy): Eukaryota > Metazoa > Chordata > Lepidosauria > Squamata > Charinaidae > Charina > Charina bottae. The sequence continues at coordinate 111,665,868 of JALMGJ010000001.1, forward strand.
TGACCAAAAATGATAGAGATGAGATGAGATGAGATGAGATGAGATGAGATGAGATGAGATGAGATGAGATGAGATGAGATGATGAGATGAGATGAGATGAGATGAGATGAGATGAGATGAGATGAGATGATGAGATGTCTGAACAGCTACAGGTTCCCCATCCCTGCAGTTATGTCAATCTCACACAGGGAACCAGGATTTCAGATACCAAAGTAATTGAAAAACCAGGTAAATTAATAGTACAATGAGCTCACTATATTAAAGATTAAACTGATCTATCAACCCACACATTTCAGTAGATAGTAACATCATCCAGAAATGTCCCATGCAGTTGGAGTATATAGTTCTTAACAATACAGCATCCTTTAAAAGTTAACCAGGGAAGTAAGGCCTATCTCAGTGTCTGGGGGTTGTAGGGACCTGGATGGGGAACAACAGGCTTCAGCTGAACCCTGGCAAGACCGAGTGGCTGTGGATTGATGGCCCCTCGGTGTCTGGGAAGTTGTCATCTTTGGTTCTGGATGGGGTGACTGCCCCACTCAGAACCAGTGCGGAACTTGGGGGTCCTCCTGGACTCATGACTCCTGCTCAAAGAGCAGGTGGCAGTCGTGGCTAGGAGGGCCTTCGCACAGCTTCGGCTTGTGCACCAGTTACACCCATTCCTGGACCACGAAGCCCTCTGAATGGTCACTCATGCCCTTGTCATCTCTCATATAGACTATTGCAATGTGCTCTACATGGGGCTACACTTGAAGAATATCTGGAAGCTACAGCTGGTACAGAATGCAGCCACGCGGGCAATCTTAGGTGCACCAAAATCAGCACACATAACACCCTTGCTCCGCGAGCTGCACTGGGTGCCGGTTTGCTTTCAGGTCCAATTCAAGGTGTTGGTTATTACCTTTAAAGCCCTACATGGCATGGGACCAGGATACCTGATGGACCGCCTTATCCCCATAACATCGACCCACCCTGCCCGATCATGCAGAGAAGGCTTGCTACGGACCCCATCAATAAAAGAATTCCATCTAACGGGGTCCAGGAGGCAGGCCTTCTCTGAAATGGTGCCCTCCCTCTGGAATATCTTACCCCGAGTTGAGCTGGGTTTCCTCCCTCCCGGCCTTCCGGAAAAATCTGAAAACCTGGTTCTGCCACCTAGCGTGGGAAGGAAAAGGTAATAGCTCCTCCTGGGGGTGGTTAATATCATAATACCCTCCCTAATTCGCCAGATTGGATTTTATATTTATATTTTTATGTCATATTGTATTTATATTGTATTTTAATCTTGTTTTTATTGTAAGCCGCCCAGAGTCCCCCATTGGGGGAGATGGGAGGTCATATAAATTTGATTGATAAATAAATAAATAAATAAATAAATAAATAAATAAATAAATAAATAAATAAAAAAGGCACCTATGGCTCACTATGGTATGAGTTTGCAGCACTAAATATTTACATGGGCACTATGTGAGTTGCTTTGATTCATACAGTACTTAAAGCAAATAACCTGTAATCTTATAATCTTATACATGTGTTTATCTATTTTCCTACACCAGGAAGATCTGCCTGAAGATAATCTGTTAGCTGCAGTTGTTTCTGGCATTAGTTCAGATTCTTATTTTTGGGATAGTGGAAGAAAGTAAAAAGGCTGGTAGCAATGTGTTTTAACTGTAAGGCAGATTTATTTTACAAGTGAAGACATTTTTGATATGTTATCTATTATTTTAAAAGCTGGACATACTGTTCTAAAATGTTCCTTTAAATGGTATCAAGTTTCACTTTCTTCCAATTAAGCTCCTACCAGCAACATGCAAAATTGAATCAGTATTAACAGGATGAGCTAAAGCACTATTCAGAGAACATGATTTCATTGGCTAGAGTGGATGACATAATATTTGGCTGGGCTCCACTGATGGGGTCAGGGCCAGTCCTCATTTAATGCACCTTACGAGCATTGACATTGTTTAGGGAATCCCAGTGAAGGAATAAACATTTCAATAATGTGCTCAACCACATTACAATTACAGTGATTGTCAACTATCCACAAAGGTGAAGCTAGAAGAAACATTTCTTTCTACTGTGCAAGAAGAAATCCAAACAGCTTTGAGAGATATACAGTTATGACCGTATCTGGATTGTTCCTGACATAGCATGAATTAGTCCTTTTGCTATGGAAAGTATTGAAACTGTGCCCACTTTCTTATTAGAGAGGACTTGGACATCTAAACTTGTAATCAAGGACACTTTTCATTGGAAGCAGATTGGATTTACCATCAATACTTCCTAACCATGAAGGCTAAATAGAAATTTCAGATCCCAAAGCAATATACCTTGTTACTTCTGATGCCAAATAACAAGGTAAGGCCATCAATATCCTGTCCTCTTTGAGAAAAAGCAGAACTGGAAAAAATGCTGGAGTAGATGTATCTTGATCTGATTCAGAAAGGCAGTTCCTATGCTCACACATTTTCTTTGTGAGCATTATCTTTGCCCTGTTTATGATTTAAAAAATATATTGAAAGCACACGCACACAGAGAGTTTTGAAAAGCATCGCATGAGTGCGTTCATGTGGAAATATTGCAAAATAGTAATGCAGCTATTTTTGGAGCTGTGTCTATGAATCCAACCAAGTTCTAGAATCCCATTCATGGATATATGAAATGTACCTATTTAATGTTTCCACATGAATTGTTTGCTTATATAATCACTTAAAATAATTATTTTTGCGCAAATGCTTCTCATCTTGATTTTAAAAAGCACGCAATGACAATGTAAGCTTGCATCCTCAGGTGGGAACCAAATACACTGTTGTACAGACATGCTCTTTTTAATTCTCCTATCACTATTACATATTTCAAGGGACATCCACAGTGCCATTGTTTTTACTCCCCCAAGCCCTAGGAAGCCAATCCAGATTTGTTCCATGCAGCTAACCCCTAACCCTTAGTGCTTTCTCCAAGTGAACGATTGGGAACATTCAGACTGTTTTTATTCATTGGGTGATTGGTATGAAATTACTGAAGTGGCTATGGAAGAGGCTAAACGCTGCCACCGCACTATATATCTTGCCCCCTGCGCCCCTACCCCCATGCAAACAATGAGTCTAAAGCCCTTGAAACGGTGAAGAGCAGGGAGAACATGGAGGCAGGAGTTCTTACCAATGAAAAACTGATCAGCCCTCCAACTTGGTGGATCTCCAACATCTTAAACCAGCTCTTTGGGGGACAGTAGTATAATAGCAGCATGCAAGGGTGACCAGGGCTTCGAGGGGGCAAGCCTGCATCAACCTGATGCAGCCAATAAGCCCTGCTCTGATCACCACTACAGAACATCTGCCTTTGACTCCCAAGTAATGGATGGTGAAGCATAACAGACTTTATACACCATGAAACTCCCATCAGATGCTGTTGGAAAACATTAACACTAGTACAGCTAAGGATGCCTTAAGCTTGTCTCATGAACTTGAGATGAGATGAAAATGATATCATGGGAACCTGGCAGAAAAAAGATGTCACCAGGATGTCTTGTTTATACTGTGATTAGGTGCAAGTGAGGAAAAGATCACAGGGCTTCCTCTAAAGAGGGAAATGGCTGGAGGCCATCTTACTCTTGCCAAATATAAAGCAGAAGGGAGGTACAAGTGGGAAGCCTATTAGTCCTTCCTGCAGCATTCCTCAGATCTCTTTCTGATATCACCGTCCAAATACAAAACATCCTTCATCCATTGGCAACCGTGCTGCTTTGTGTGATGTAATTCTTTTCTCAGAAATTATTAGAACAAGCCACAAAGGAACCAATGATAACTTTTTTTGTCCCTATTTTGTTAATAACTGCATCTGTTTTGGACAATGTTATAGCCAAGTTATACAAAAGCTGCACTGAAAAATATTTTAACAGCTGCATTTAATTATTAGAACTTTTTTGTAATCCCTGGAAGGTCATATGTGAAGAATTTCTTTCAGATTCCCATCGTTGCTCCAGGATAGGGAAAATAATCCAGTCTTATTGACTTCTCCCTACAACACTTTATACTCCATCAAAAGCTATTTCAGAAAGCCAGTTAAAGGAAGAATCAAAAGGAAAGGAAAGGGAAAGGAATAGATAGAGAGAGAATAGGTTAGAAGAGATTGAAAGATAAAGGAGAGAAAAGATTAGAGACAAAAAAAAGAAGGATACATTGTATTAAATATAATAAAAATAATTATATAAAATCAAATGTAAATATATACATAAATGTAACCATTGTTATGTGTTATATATGATCATTGTTATGTGTTATATGTTTTGTTTATGTTTTATGTTGAATGTAATAATAAAAAATTATATAAGCCCACAAATCTCCAAAAGCTTTTTTCTGGGAACAATGAAAAGGGGTGCTTGGAAGACCAGGAAGCACACACACAAAACCCTTTAGATTTCAGTCATTTAAAAAAAAATCTGCCTTCCCCCCGAGGGCTGACATACCTTGACAAAGATAGTGGAATTACATTCTTGCAAAGCCTCCATTAAACTGATCACATGGAGACACACCATTTCTACCATCTGGGGAAAGAGAGAGGTACTGCACTAAAATGAATGTCCAGTATAATAATATCATGAAAGCAAAAATAAATGTTTCATACAATTAATCTAACTTGATCAATATTCAGAGAGAGAGAGAGAGAGAGAGAGAGAGAGAGAGAGAGAGATTTCACATTAAATAATCAACAAAAATGCAAATTTAAGTTTACCTTGAACTACAGGTATGCATATCTGTATGATACTTATTCAGAATTAAATTCTACAGTAAATGTAACAAAATGATGCTCTACATCTTCCAACTTTTGCACAACAGATGCCCTATAATATTACTAACAAAGTTACTTTCTTTCTGAATTGTGTTCATCATTACTTGGAAGGACCAGTTAATTACATTTCAAAACACTGCAGCCAGATACAGTGGAAGTATTTGAAAGTTAAATCAGTCACACAGACAGTCATTATAAAAACAGGATTTATATGTTAGGCATTCCTCATGCCATGGGTTTGACAAGTGATTGCTTCCAGATTAAATGGAATGGCGCACATAAGTATTGGGAGTCACACAGGAACACAGCACAAACATGGACCTGCAAAAGAATCTATAATGATAGAGCAGCTACAACAGAAGAACTCTAACCTTCCCTTTTACCCATAGTTTCCCCATACTTAAACAGTCTAAAAACTAAATCCATAAAGCTGGCTACCTAAAGGGTCTGCCTTCCTTCTATTTCAATGAATAGCATTGCCCGAGAGAGAGAGAGAATAATTATTAAAAACAATAAAGAATGGGCACACACAACTTTGGGTCCTTTGAGGACCACACCAAGCTTTGCATGCCATTCCAAAAGTGGGTAGAACCAGGAGACATTGGGGCAGTTTAAAGTACCCATTTTTTTCTATAAGCTCTCCTCCCTCAAATGGAAAAAAAATGGTTCACATTTTTTTTATTTCATTCTTGATTAAGACAACCTGGATGAATTTGCAAAACCTGCCTTGTCCCAGGTTAGATCTTTGAGTTGAGTTTTTAACAGGAGTCTCTTCTAGCCTATCTGAAGATGCCTATGACTGTGGAGTCCTTGGCGCTCTCTGAGCTTCGTTGTTTGCTTGCAGACGTTTCATTACCCAACTAGGTAACATCATCAATGCTAGTGAGTGTGGAGTTTTGCTCCCTGTTTATATACAGTAGCTTGCCCTGCCAGTGTTGGTGGGGGTGTGGTTTTCTCCTTGGTAGTTCCTTGATTAGGGTATTGCTGCCAGAGAGGATGTGTTCTTAGCTTTTTTATTGTCTCTTTTGAATGGTGTGTAAATGTGGTTTATCTCTATGTCTCTATTGATGGCTGTTTTGTCTGAGTGCCAAGCTTCCAGGAATTCCCTAGCGTTTTTGGATTTAGCTTGGTCTAGGATGCTCACAGTTTTCCAGTTGAAACTATGGTTGAGCCTGTCCATGTGTTGTGAGATTAAGGAGTTTTTATTGTGTCTTCTGACTGCTAGTTGGTATTCATGGATGTGCTCTGCTAGTCTTCTGCCTGTCTGTCCTACATAGTGGCTGTTACAGTCCTTACACCGTATGTTGTAGATGACTCCTGTTTTTTCTTCTTGGGCTACTGGGTCTTTTGGTTTACTTAAGATGTTTTGGAGGGCTTTAGTTGGTTTGTGTGCTACGGTGATGCCATGTGGTTGTAACAGTCTGTTGGTTGTTTCTGAGATGTTTCTGATGTATGGCAGTGTTATCCTATGAATGAACAAAGCATGTGATCTGCTATTGAAGTATGCACTTCTGCAAGTCTGTTTCTGTGCTGTGAGGTGCATGGTACATGTGTTTGCATGTGACTGTGACTGTGAATATACAGCCATAGATTTTTAAATAATTGTTTATTGGTTTAGACTCAGTAAAATTAGTTGGGATCATTATATCTGACTTACCACCTTGTTATGTGCCATCAGCTGGAGGATGCTTGGTGTTACTCGGCTCCAAAATTCCAGAGCTGTGAGGATTGCTGTAAAACTAAATTCATTTTGATTTTGGACTGTGGGAGCAACTGCAGCTTGTTCACAATATATTGTCCACAGCTGAGCAAATATAAAGGCATGGAAGAGAGAACACATATGCAAGACAGATGTCTGCAGAAGAAAAATAAGGAAAACAAAGGTTTTGTTTTGCTTTGAATGTGTATATTGTCTCTCAGAATACAAGAGTGTAACAATTCATTGTTCAAGTACATACACACATATATACATATCAAAGTAATCTGAAATTATAATGAATCTGTCAAAAATACTCTCAGACACTTTCCTGTCAGTAGAGTGATATGACATTCATACTTAAATTACTAGTTTATATTCATGCACTGAAATAAGGAAAAGAAATAAACAAGCTTGAAGACTATGGGTTGGAAAATAAAAAATGGAAACTTTCTCATTAATGAGGGAACACCACAGCTTTTGTTAGTTTTGACAGTAATTATGCAGACCTTGAAAATAGAGGTTCCAAGGAAAAAAGCTAAGAGAGGCCAGTTTGGTCTGGTGGTTAAGGCAATGGGCTAGAAACCAGGAGACTGAGAGTTCTAGTCCCTTCCTTAGGCATGAAAGCCGGCTGGGTGACTTTGGGCCAGTCACTCTCTCCCAGCCCAATTCACCTCACAGGGTTGTTGTTGTGGGGAAAATAGGAGGAAGGAGTATGAGGTATGTTCCCTGCCTTGAGTTATTTATAAAAATAATAAAGGTGGGATAGAAAATAAATAAAATAAAATAAAAATTTTCTAAGTGAGCTTGTGATGCCCTTTTTTGAAGTAATATTGTTCTTGCTTGTTCATAACTAGGGATTTAATATTTTTTCTTACTGGATGCCCCAGGAGGGAGAAGAAAAATTGCCCTTACAGCTCCCACTACTAGTTGAAGACTGAGAAGCAAAGCTTGTTTAAAGTGGATTTCAAGGAAGCTCGTGGGAGATCTCAGACTGGAAGCTGGCTTCTCAAACTCATGATGGTTTTTGCATCAAAGCAGTTCCACAATTCATACTGGATGTCAGTCTAAACCTGACTGGTGACTGATCTGTTCATTATAAGAGACTCACACAGAGTTCATCCATCTTCAGATTACCAGCTCCATCTGTACCAAACCTAACATGTACTGTGCTGCATGTGTAGAGCCAGATACCACCTGGCACTTGTCCAAGTATAAAAGGCTGCACTTCCCTTTAAGTGTGTTTGGTGGGGTAGGGTAGCAGAGGTGATGGGAGAGACTTCCTGCAAAATAAGATTTTGGATGATTTTCAGTGATTCATGACTGAGCTGATCTGAACTGTTGGACTTTGGCACGAAAAATGCAGCGAGGCCAGATGTCAGTGAGTTTGTTCTTGGACTCTGGAGCAGAGAATGTGACTGGGATGGCAAGCAAGCGGGGGAAAAGTGACCTGCTCCTGAACTAAAGGCTGCAAAATCCCTTCTTGCCATGTTTCAAAAAAATCAGATGCTTTAAGAAACAGCACCTTTGCATGGTGTTGCTTATTATGAATAAAAATAAATTTCTTTTCAAAAGTTAAATAAACTACTGGCAAGCAAATAGTTCTCTGAATCCCACCAAGGGACAAGAACTCTAACAATGAGCTTCATTAACCAGGTTAATTCACAAAGGATAATTAGGCTGCAATCAATCTATATAGCAGGAGTGTGCAATTCAGAGGGGCTGAGGGCTAAATTCAACTTCTGTGTGGCTTGCAGAGGTCTAAAAAATAGATTGGGCAGACTTACTGTGAATACTTTTCATATAATTAATACTTTGCACCATCTGTCACATTAAAAATTACAATTTGATGCCAACCTCTGGAAGAGTTTTGGAACCATGCTCAGGATTGTAGATTCCTGTTGTATAGTGGTATGTCATAAAGTGATCGTCTCTTGTAAAAGTCTCTTACCTTAGACTGCTCTGGAAACCCAATCAGGATCACAATTAGGTGATCAGCAACATGGGAACCTGCATCCAGTGGAATGGGCATACAAACTGAAGGGGAATTTGGACAGACAACATTATGTGTCAGAGACCCCAACAGTAGCCAGGAGAGTAGCCGAATATGAGACACACATTCAATGAATTCTTTGGGCCTGTTAGAAAAGAACGTATGTTTTCGTTTTAATTTTATCAAATATATATTATTTGAAGAGAGTACATATTAAGAATACAATTCTAGACAATCAATTGATGACAAACAGTAAATATACCATTATTACTATTCTATTAAAGATGTAGATGTCTGCCCTTGGGATATCATTTTTGTTGAAGAGACATGCCAAGTGTGTTGAAACTGTGGTCCACCAGGTTTTTCCATTTTTAAAAATTTATTCAATTTGTATAGCTGTCCCACTCACAGATGCAACTCTGGATGGCTAAGATTGGGTTAAAACTGACAATTAGAAAAAATCCTAAAACAACACAGAGAAAAACATAAGGTCTCCAAGGCCAATTTCAGTCCATCCAGTAGCTCATAAAAACAAGAGTTTTTAGGTACTTAGCACCCCGGCACAATGCCTGAGGGGAAAAACAAATTTTAAGCACCTTATGAAATGTCAGCAAGTTCAGAGTCATCCTAACCTTGAGGGGGTATGCTGTTTCACAAGGCATGTGCTTTGGGATGTATATCTCTGGGGTCCCATAAGATGGTATTATTTAAAAGACGACTTGCCCACCCCGTTGGATCTTGTGGGATGGGCAGAAATAATTAGCCAATCCCACAGATAACTTGGACCCTGTGCCATAAAGAGCTTTATAGGTAGTACCCAGCACCTTGAATTACACTGAAAGAGTACTGGAAGCCAGTGCAGCTTGTAATTACATGGGTGTACCATAGTGTACCCATAGCTCCCTGTGCCGCTGCATTCTAGAGTAGTTGTAGCTTCTGAGTGATCTTCAAGGGCAGCCCCAGCCCCAGGTACAGTATGTTGTTTAACTAGAATTCCCAGTAGCTCCCACCTTTGACCAGGTTGGATAAAGATATGATAGTTTGGTAACTAACTTTGGTAACCCCACCCCACATCCCCTGAAGGAGATTCAGTTTTCCTAGTAGTCAAACCACAACACTTTGTCACTATGTAGTTCCTCATCCCTATATCTTCCAATCTGATATATAAATTGTGAAGATGATGGCTATTGGAACTATGGTTCAATGTAAAGAATACCTCTGTCTATCCTGGTCATGAATGTGCAAAGTTTCCCCTTTGGTCCACCATTTGGTGACCTATTTCAAGTTTGTATTTTTATTTTAATCATGACCAAGGCTTTTTACCCTTGTTGCATTGCGGATGGAGGATGGTACAGCCAAGGCAAGTAACGAACCACAGCCTTGTTATCCCTGTGGTTGCCCCGTGAGATTTCCATTGCAGCAATCTGTGCTAAGCCCACTTTGAGATGTCCACCAAAAGTATCCTCATGCAATGGCTGGGAACATGTTTTCATGTGACTCTGTAGTGGAAAGACAGGATGTTTGGATATCAAAGGTATTTTAAAGGTCAAGGAACACGTGCAATTCAACTGAAAATACACTGTTTATTTACATAAGATTTTCCCAACCTGTGACCTTCCAGTAATGTTGGGAACTGCAATTCTCAGAATTCCCAGCCAGCATCAGAAAACAGTTTATACCAAAGAGTGAATACTGGATATCTTTAAATATAGAGCTACTATGATGATGCATCTTGGGAAAGCCATTTACAAACTACTATCACATAATTAAGCAGGCAGCTAATTCTGCTTCACTTTTTGTCCTCATTACATATTTTAGTAAGAATGATTCCATCATTTTTTTCCTTTGCTAAGCTGCTCAAAAGTGACCTAAACCATGAATAAAATAGCCCTAAGAATCCACATCACACCAGTTCCCTCAGTGGATCTGATTACATTCACTTCCCTCCCCATTAATTTATTCCAATTATGAGTTGCTCACATTCAGGATGCATAAAGCTGGATGTTAGGACAGTTAAAATGCCTATCATTGTATGATGGCCATAACTGAGATAAAGAAAATCTGGGCGTTTGTTCTTCCCATTTTTTAAAACATTTTAAAGGTATCAGTCTAGCTCAGTGTTTCTCAACTTCAACAACTTTAAGACGTGTGGACTTCAATTCCCAGAATTCCCACTCCAAGCTTGGCTGGCAGCTCGACCAGTCAGAGTTTCTCAAAGTGCTGAGACCTGGCTGAATTTTCCTTGTTTGCAGTGGACTACAGAAGTTGTGAGACCACTGAAGTTTTTCCCCTGAAGAAGGGGGGACCAGAAGATTGCTCACAGGGCCATTGGAATTGCCCACCCCTGCTTTTCTTTGTAGTTTCCACCGCGGAGGGAACAGGGGTGAGTGCAAGGGAATGGCCGGAGAGGCATCTGGCTCTTACAGGGAATCTAAATCTCTTTGAAGAGACACAAGAGCGTGCAGTCGCTTTTAGATGACTTTAGAAATTTTTTTTTTAGACTAGAATGTTTTTAATATCTAAGATCTATCTTTTGGACTTTGCTTAAAATGTTGGCTAATTTTGTGCTTTCTTTGCTATAACTGATTTTGGTGGAAGTTTGACAGATTCTACATTTGCAACATAATGAAACGTTTGCATTTTTTTTTACCTTTCTTTTGTATTAGAGAAGTTGGGACCTAAGAGACTTTGTTTGTAATTCTTCGCCCGACAAATTAATTGACTATTTATTTCTTGAGAAACTGTTTGTTTGGATTAAGCAGCTTGCAGCTTGAAGAACAAAAGCACAGGGAAACGTTTGTAAAAAAATTTTCTTTTTTTTCTCTACATTCTTTCAGAGTGGATTTTGTTTCACTTGGAATTTATTCTTTATTTCTCCTTTTATAAACTGCTTGAAATATTATTCTCTCCTGTATTTTGGATTATTGGAACCCTTTTTTTTCTTTTAATCTTAAAAAACTTTCTACTTAATAGACTTTGCTGGTAGTATTCCACGAATAGATCAGCTGACTAATCTTATTGTTTTGACTAGAGTGGTTCTTGCTATAATCTGAAGGACACAGAAGAAGAATGGCTTTTTCAACAGCAATTCAAGAGTTTAGAAAAGAATTTAGTGAATCTCTTTCAGAAATTAAAAAGTCATTAGAACTATTATTGATAACTTTGCAAGATCAAGAAAAAAAAGAACAAAAAATAGAATTAGAAACAGGAAAGAAAAATGTTTTTGAAATAGAAGAGAAACAGGAGGAGGGAATTTTAAATATATTAGTTCAGAAAAACATTCTGAAGGCTATACATTATAATTCTGGTATAAATATGTTATGGCAGTGGAGACAGGGAGAAAATTTGAGTATGCAATTGGATAGATATTGTGAAATATGTGGAAAGGGTGAGAAAATTATTCTGATACTCTACACGAGATATAGAAAAAAGCAGGCTGTATATTGTGAACTTGGCATTGCATATTGTGATTTTGGCATAACCTAAACAGAAGATTCAGTATCATGATATGGGACATAAGGTTAATGAAAACACGGATTTGGAATGTTATTACAGGATGACATACTTTTACAATATTATGTATGAATATATATGTATGAATATTACAAGAATTGCTATATTATGTATTAAGTCATGCAATATGTTAGGTTATGTACTAGTGGAATATGTAGTCATAATATGAATAGAATATATTGTAGTTTATTAGAAGTAAATAAGGCTTTTATTTGTTATACTAATTGGATTTTATTGAAGATACAAATATAGATGTAAAAATGGAAAGAACGAATATAAAATATCAAATTGATGCAGCAATGAACATTTAACATTTAACTACTACTTCAAGGAGTGGAAGCCAAAGATGGATTATTGGGAGATAGTAAGAAAGGTGAAACCTATATGAAGATCAGAAGATTGGATTATAGAAATCAAAGGGCACATGACAAAGAAAAGTTCCTGTGTATCGTATGAAGGACTAACATTTAAAATCAATTATTGTACTTAAAGTTCAAAGATAGATTGGAGGACACCTATTTTCTATATTTTCTTTGTTTATTATTTCTTGATTTCACTTTTTCTTTATCTTTTTCTTAGTTTGTATTTCTATTTCTATTTCTTTTCTCTGTTCTAACTTTTAATATGTATTTTAAAACTCAATAAAATTATATTAAAAAAAAAATTCCCAGAATTCCCCAGCCAACGGGGAAGTCCATACGTCTTAAAGTTGCTGAGGTTGAGGAACACTGAGCTAGCTTAAATGTAGTAGTCTAGTAGTGGCTCCAAGTAGATATATCAGTCTTGAAATAATCCTCACTTTATAACATTTATGTTTCACCTTATACTCAGTGGCATCCATAACAATATATTTATATTGCTTTTTATGTGAGATAAAATATTTGATATAATTATTTATTAAACTGCACTGCAATCTAGTGATTTTCAGCAGCTTACATAGTACATAATATAGCATGAAATGTAAACATCCACGGTGTGATAAAAATAGAAATAACAATCATGAGCCCCCTAAAAAGAACGTTAATAGAAGTAAAAAAAAACCCAGAAATAAAAAGGAAAAAGATGGCACAATACTTAAGCTTAGGAGAATGCCCTGCAAAATAACACCATTTTTAACATTTTTCTGAAGGACAACGAGAAGGAGGCCAGCCTGATTTCCATTGGGAGGCTATTCCAAAGCTCAGTTCAGCTCCCCTCACCTCTTGGAAGCATAGGACTATACGTGGTTTCACCCTGGAAGATCTAGTGATGTGGGACAATTCCGGTTGCAGCAAGTGGTCCTGCAGGTACCCAGGTGACAAGCTATAAAGGGGTTTGTGAAAACCTAGAGCTTTGGCTACAAGTAGAGCCAAGCTGCTGCCATGATATCAAACTATGGATGCATCTACGTTTATGATCTGACCACACTCATTCTGCTCTATGCCCTGCTCACTTTGAATTCTACAAATCCAAAGGAGGGTCTGCACCCAAAAAGGTTTTGCACATTAATGACTGGAATCAGCACAGACGAGGTGTTAAAAATCTTAGACCTATAGACTTCCGGGGAAGAAATGGAGAACTGAAGACGGCTCCGCTAAAACAATGAAGAGCTGGTAAAAAGACTGTCTCTTCCTAATTCCTCTCTGGACAAGAAGAGGACTTGAGATTGCCTACAAACCCAGAGTGGTCTCCGGTGGGTTTAGAGTTCTGGGAGAAGAGGGAAAGCCATCTTGCTCAAACTATGGTCGGCATAGTTTGCATACTTCCTTTTCTAATCACTATCAGAAATTGCTTGTTAACTGTTTTTTTTTTCTTTTAGTTTTTATTAGTTTTTTATCGTTGTACTTGTAATTTTTAATAAAATTACTATTTAAAAAGTCTTAGACGTATAGAGGTACTTGTCTAGTGCTGAAAAGAAACTACTAAGTTTGATAGTAGATAAATTTCCTTGGCAGGTGGCATGTCACAATCAAGATGCTCCTATCCCCATCAGATAAGGCTGCTAGAAAGGTTGTCTAATTTAGAGTGGAATAGTGGAATTCACAAGAAGAAATATCAGCAACCATAACTCTATGAAGGTTCTCAGTCATCCAGGTGGAATTGTCTGTAGCTTGAATCATGTCAACTGGATTTCTGTTTTCTCAGTGGAAACGTTTCGCTCCTTATCCAAGGAGCTTCTTCAGTCTTCTTCTTCTTCTTCAGACTGAAGAAGCTCCTTGGATAAGGAGCGAAACGTTTCCACTGAGAAAACAGAAATCCAGTTGACATGATTCAAGCTACAGACAGCAACCATAACACTAGCACACTTTCCATTTAATGGAAAGCTCATTTTAATTTTAGGTTTTCACAAACATGATACCTAAAAATCTTTCTTATTATATAGATAATAATATAGAACTCCATAATAATGCAGTAAAGTAACATTGAGTTGATTTTTCTGAACTCACCTTTAATTTAGTCAAAGTATGCATGTCAGCAATAAAATCCAAAACTTCACCAATGTACTGCCTCATGCATTCCATTGCTGCTGTTCCACACTAAAATATGAAAAATAAATAAATAAATGCTCAACTTTACCCCAAAGTACAATAACATAAACCACCCAATACCAGTGGAATTCTGCCCACCTTAAAACGGATGACCAATCTCCTCCCCTTCCATTCAAAAGATCACATAATGCTTCTGGAAAATGATCACACCACAATGGAAAGATGCAGACCCTGATAGCCCAATCTACCAGAATCACAGGTACACTGAAATTATCCTAGTGATACCAATAAGACAACTTTCCCAATTTGGTACCCTCCAATTGTGTCAAATTTCCCATAACCAAATACCTGACTGAAGAAGCTATCTGCTCTTCACAGGGCTGATTCAATGAAGAGCTGACTCAATGAAGAAGGCTCAAAATCTAAAGTTCCCAGGATTTTGGTGGAGGGAAGTTATATCATTAAATAGAAACCGGCATTAAAGCAACATAGGCTTTGTAGTGCTAATGCCTCTGAAAAGCAACTTCAGTTCTTATGGAACAGGCAGCCATATGATTCAAACTAGGTTCCTAAAATCTGTTGCTAAATACATTTACATGGAAGGTTACATTATCTTTGAATCATATTATCCCATGTAAACATGGTGGAGGATTAACAATTTGAGTCTAATGCCTTACTCCTCTATAAACAGTTCTTTGTTTCTCTATGATATGAGTGTGTGTGTATGCGTGTGTGTGTGTGCAAGACAGGTTCACATGTCAACATAGATTAGTCTCATCCCCTGCTAGCATGCAACCCCAGGGTGTCTGAAAGAGAATTGCTACACCGGCTTTAAAGTGTAAAATGACAACACCTATTCCTATGTTCAATCATTACATGTTCATAAGTAAACCTGTATCTCCTGTCCACAACTGCCCATATGTAGAATGGAGCTACAGAAAGAATCAATACGTTAAGGGTTATAAAGCATTTATAATATCTGATTAATCTTAAGAGGAATATTGCTCAGTTAGGAATAATTCACAAATCACTGAATAGCTCCACTGACTGTAGTGAGAGTAAAATCAAGCTATTGTTACTATATTCTTAGTGATAAACTTGGGGGTAGAGGGAAAAAAAGAAATCAGAAGGCACCTAATAAATTTTGTAATAACCCAAGATAATCAGTGTATGGTGAGAATGTATTACACCTATTCAACAAGCATTGGTTTGAATTCACAAACTCACTTTGAGATTAGTTGCTGAAAGTTGGAAGCAGAAAATAAGGAAGCAACAACAAGAGTTCCAGTGTTGTATTTAATGACTGACCCAAGTGCTTCTCACTTCTCTGTATTAATATAAAATCTACATGAAGATGAATGACACCTCTTTCTGTCTTCTCCACCGTTCTGCCTATCAGTTTACTTGACAGAACAACAAACAGTAAAAATAAGGTCACTGAGAGTCCTGTCAAAGTATTCTCCATCTTCCAATGAGTTTGGATGAAGAATTCCATACACTGCTTCTTTCAGGCTGAGCAATTTGATGATAAAAGAAATTGGGCACTGCCCCCTTGAATACAAATTATTCCATGCCCGATGTTCTTTCTTGCATTCTGTTTCTCTACATTGCAGCAAATACATTGATTAAAATTATAATAACCCATTCCATTACATTGCAACTCAAAGAACACATCAGCTGGAAAATAATATTAGTCATTTGAAACATAGAAGCTTGAAAAGGTTTGGAAATTCCTTTTGTTCCCCTGAAACACATCAAACTGATTTTCCCCAATCTGAGGTTGGGATTGCAATTGCCAGAATTCCCCAGCCAGCACTCCCATTGCCCCATATTGGCTGGGAATTCTGGAAGTGGTAGTCCCACCAGAACTGAAAAGGGTATCAGTTGGGGGAGTCTGTAGAAATCCATATTCATCTGCAACACATTCTGTGCCTAAAAGGAGTGCCATCACATGAAGACAAATAGATTTCCACTTCATCAGGTTAGGACAATCCTTCAGTGCTATCAAAATAACTGGGGATTCTTGGAGCCATAATCTAACATTTTGGGGGAAAGCTGGCCAACAAATCATCAGCCTAACTTTGTAATGCTAATAGCAAGCTACATCTTTGTCAAATTTATTCCATGGATGTAATCCAACATACAAACTGGTAATTTTCAATGACTGCTGCAGAGGAAGAATGTAATGTCTGTATCTGGCTCTGTATAAAAATTGGAGTGGAAAAAAGTAGCATTTCTTTTAACACTTACTCCAGGGACAGAAGCAATCATTTGCTTGTGTAAGATCATTGATTCAGCTAGCTTTGTCCCAGCATCTGCGCAAACAAACTAATGAGAAATAAAAGGCAAAATGCAATTATCAGTAAAGTCTCTTCTTGCTGATATTTGTGGTAAATCTGCAGAACACAAATGGATATACTGTGAATGGGAATCATATTGTGTCAGTTACTCAGATTGTTTTTAAAAACAAACTATATAAAAATTAGCACATATTATTTTTCCAGTCCTACATCCACAAGTTTAAAATAAAAGATTTTTCATTCAGCCCCATTACATAGGCATCCAGTCCTGGTACCATTGTGTTAATTGTAGTTGTAACGATATCAGTGCAGGTTTTCATTTCAGAGCAAAATATTTGTATTTCTTGTATATTTCCATGTATTTTGCTTATTGAGGGCTTCTGATGTTTTTCTATACTCGTTGACATTAGAAGTAATATTGTATTATTGGAGACAATATTAACTAATATTCCACCGTCAGGAGAAAACAGATTGTAGAAGATGCTTTCCACTTTCTGATTCTGAATCTACAAAATGCAGCAAATAAGGGACATATTCAAGGATGGATTTGTTATGCTAATGCAGTACATAAACACTACATAAAAGCTGACTGCCTACTAAACAGATGGGAAGGAGGACACTGGATTCTTCTACCCAAGCCAACCTAAGACATTTTGTGCCTGAAGCAAAGGGAAAAGTGGTGCCCCCCACATTCCACCTAGATACACCCAGACTAGCAGAAGAGAATGATGTCAGAGGCCTGGAGTTGTTTGTCCTCTCCACAATGTATAGTATTTGCTGTCCATGTTGACTGCTTTACCTCATGATCTTTTGGTTCACCTACTGTATGTATTCTCGGTCTTCCTCCCTTGACAGAACAAGGGATTTTCAGACTGAGTAATACTGAACACGTGGAAAGAGGAAGAACTGTGTGAGATTTATCAATTTTCTGACAGAAACTGCAACAGACTCTTAAGGCATAACTGCCCTAAAATATATGGAGTAATAAATGTTGCTGGAATGTGCTATTAATTAATGCCATGATATTTCAAAATGATGCTGGTGGTGATGGCAAACTCTTGCCAGTGAATACAACTATTTTGTGAATGGACAAAGATGAAAGAATCGTAACATTTCTCAATGAGTGCACGTACAATACCACTGAAGCACGTATTTGCTCCTTTTTTGTCCTGTCATGGGTCAGTAATTAAATTAAACTAAATGTGTTTCAAGATCATTCAAATGTGAACCGGCAACACCTACCATGCTTCTGTAAAAAGCAATTTACTTTGATATTATCATTTTTCATAATGCTATCACTGTCCTTTCAGGAAGCAGGTAGATTTCTGCCTGATAACATAAGGAAAAGACTGGGCAGACAAATGCCTCATACTTATTTCCAATATGCCTCATCACTGCCCATATCAACTGCTTCCAAGGCACCAAGACATCATAGGCAACAGATTTAATGCCAGTGGTATAAAGGAAATCCACACACAATTGAACAGAAAAGAGATAAATGTCTGCTGTGCTTCTTCCCAAAAATCTGTTGCCTGCGATAAATGTTGACAAAGGCTTCAGTGATAGGTGGATGAGCAGTGGCCAGGAGGCCATTCAGTGCAGGTTTGAGAATGGAAAAATTCTAGCAGTGAGACTGAGTCCAGAGAGAATAGTTTCTGCCATAGGTAGGAGATTAGGGTGTACATGAAAATTTCAAGTTGCATTAATGCTAACTTGAAATCTCTCTCATGCTACCTTCCCATTGCTAACTGTTGCTAAATGTCTGGAAGGCACCATGTTGGGGAAGACTGCCTTAGAGAGTAAATTACAGATCCGGTACAAGAACAATGACACACTGGAATATACTGGGGAAAGACAATACATATGATGAAGGGTCTGGAGAACACGGCAGCTAAGGAAAGATGGAATGAGATGTGCATAATTAGCACTGAGAAAAGATAATTAAGAAATTATGTGATAGCCATCTTTAAATTGTTGAAGAGTATGCTGTCATATAAGTAATATATCATATTTGTTTTCTATCACAGCATGGAGTAGAACTCAAATAAATAGGTTTAAATTACAAAAATTACAAAAGAATTTAGCTGAAATATTAGGCAGGAGGAGTTTGGATGGTCTCCAGTCAGGTATGCTGTAGGAATGGATTGCTTTTACCAGCACAAGTTTGAACTAAATGACCTTCTGAAGTATCTTTCAATTGTTTGACATTATCCTTTCTCTTGACCATCCATAGATAATGTTCATATTGGCAGAGAATCTCAACTAGCAGAGTGGGAAAAGACATAGCTTTGAAATATTGGAGAAATATCACAATCAGCATTTTTGGTTTAAATCTTCATAGAGTAGTATGACCAGCTTTCTTGGAAAAACCAGCTTCCTTGTCCTAAATTTAGTCATATTTACTTATAGGATCACCTCCTCCCTTCTTTCAATATGGGAAGTTCAAGTATGAATGAGAATTTGCCTCCACATCTTTTTATTTACCAAGACACAATATGTAACCTTTAGTATAATGTTGTGAATCAATAACAGAAAATTGGCAAGAACTACAACCTTGCCAATTTACTTATTTGATTTATAGCCCACCTTTCCTCAGGAGCTCATTTGACAAGAAAGAAGATAGATGGTACTCTTTAAAGTTTTTCCATAAATGTATAAATTAAGAACCTAAGACAAGCTTTACTAATCCAACATGTTATGTCTCACAATATATTCAGGATGCTCGCAAACATAGGTAGTAGGGTGGGTAGTTGCCCCTTAAAGGTAAAGGTTCCCCCTGCACATTTGTGCAGTTGTGTCCGACTCTAGGGGCCGGTGCTCATCTCCATTTGTTAGCCGAAGAGCCAGCGTTGTCCGAAGACGCTTCCGCGGTCATGTGGCCGGCATGATGCGTGCGGGACGCTGCTAAGTTGCTCCTTAGCAGTTGGTAATTAAGCATGTTGCCCGTGCTTAAGAAAGTAGTAAACAACCATCAACATTACTAACAATCAATAGCCTTATCTTTAATGAATTTGAGCCTCCTTGACAGAATACTTGCTCTAGGGGGATTAAGTCCCTTGCATAATTAACAGAGGTGGATGTTCTTCCATCCTTGTAGTAAACATCTTTTTGCAATCACAGGAATGCAATTTCCATCTCCTCTTGTCATCCCTTGACCAAAGGCCTATCTAGCCCAGATCCCGTTTCTAACAGTGAACAACTGTTGGCTGTGTTGTGGGGGACATTCATACTTCTTAGAGGTAATATTGCAAGACAGTAGATTTGAACTGATTGTAAATCTGGAATTGTGAATGCAGAACATAACCCAAAATTCTGTGCAATTGCACTGCTGTGGCTCCATACAAAATGGTACAAGTTTCCTTCAACAAGCTCCATCCCAAAAGATGTACTGAGGGCTGTCCACATTTGGTAAATAAGACCTGACTCATTTCCATCTTCCTTCCTTGGGACCAAAGAATTCATATTACAAGGGCTGGAATGAAAGAACATAACAGATGTCACTTATTCAAGGGAAATTGTTTTACATTTTAAAATACAACCACCTGTCAGTGGCTGACCATTACTGCAGAATGACTGGTCTGGCACTTAATTATATCAAAATGACAACCTTCTGAAACAGAAGTGACCAAGATGGCCCATGGCATGATGCACAGCTCTGTAGACTTGCCCCTTGGGTCACACTCAGTTCGACATAGCCAAAATGAAGCAATTATAGCACAAGAACACACCACACAAAGCGGTCTTTTGTTTTTAATAGAATATCTTCAACAATTAGCTGAATCTTTCCATTTCTTCCTAAAAAGCAAAAACCAATACTCGTGTTAATTTTTATATAAATATGTTAATATTTTTGCTAATATTAACTTATGAGTATCAAAAATAGTTTTTCATTGGTATGGATGTAATGGGTACTCCAGTTCTCTATTCCATCCCTCCTGAATGTGCAAAACTGGTCAGTCCAGGAACTGACCTTTTTGCAGAACTCTAGAAACTTCTGTTACCTCTTTGGACCATGCCAAACCTGGTACAGTTCCAGGATAAGAAAACATACTTGCCAATATCATCTGTTTTTAATGCATCCCTGCTTATGAGAAAGAGTAACTTAGGTAAGAATATGTGTAAGCACAGCCAGGTGCTTCAAATGGAAAAAAGAGGCTGTCAATCATGAGGAACAGTGGGTGACCCTAGGAGCAAGTCTGCAGAGCTCGGCATCCTGGTTGCTTCTGTTTCAGCTGATTGTCATTTTGACATGGTTAAGTGCCAGTGATTGCCAGACCAGTCATTCTGCATTAGAGGTCAGCCACTGACAGGCTGCTGTATACAAAAATGTGAAACAATTTGCCTTGCGTAAGTGACATCTACCGTGTTCTTTCATTCCAGCCCTTGTCATGTGAATCCTTTAGCCTCAAAGAAGAACCGTTGAGATGAGCAGCGTCTTGTTTACCAAACATGGAGAGCTCTTGGTTAATCTTTTGGGATGGAGCTTTTTTCTGTTTTTCAGATTGACACACTTATTGAAGGAAACTTGTACCATTTGGTGTGGAACCACAGAATTCTGGGATAGATTCTGTGTTCACAATTCCAGATTTCCAATTAGTTAAAATCTACTGTCCTACACTACCACTTCTTACAGTCTAGAAATAATATTATTGTTACGTCTAAGAGCAATTCTGACACCATTTTGAAAGTGTGTGGGGAACCTGTGCTTCTTTTCCTACCTAAAGAAGAAAATAGTTAAAAATCCTAGAACCATTTACATTACTATAGGCTCACTGACAGTACCTCCTAAACCATGCAAGTTGGGCAAAAAGATATAAATGAAGTTTAATTATAAAATATTTCATTATTTATTAGATTCATACCTAGACTTGTTATGTATTTAAGAATAACACACCTCAGGTTTGACTTGGGAATCAAATAATTTTTAATTCTGCTAGTACAGTCAGCTTGGGAAAAAAGAAGATGAAGAGGAGTTATAGTTCTATACCTGCCAAATTGTGTAGTGCCCTAATCACATAATCCTTAGTCTGATCCAGGAAAAAATGTTCTTATATTTTATGATCTCAGCAGCTATAAATACCAGCAGCTATAAACACCAGCAGGAACACACACCCTCCATTTGGGCACAGAGGGAATCTTCTAGCTATGCTCCTGTCCTCTGAAGATGCCAGCCACAGCTACTGGCAAAACGTTAGGAACAAAAACTGCCAGAACACGGCCACACAGCCTGGAAAACCCACAACAACCATCGGATTCCGGCCATGAAAGCCTTCGACTATACATTCTTATATTTTATTCAATGCTGTTCTATAGTAATGGGAGGTTCTGGGTACATAGTAATCACATTCAGTTTCTTCAAGTATACTGGAAATTTTCACTCTTCAATGTTAGTTTATTTATTTTTACATAAATAAACTAACTGGATGGGGGAAGATAAGTTTTAAAAGCTGTCTTCATTTTCCTATCTACTTTGGAAAAGATATTTTCAAACATAGTTGCTAATAGTTGCACCTCATTAATTCTTTTCCTCTTCTGTTAGACAAATTGGAATAGCTAGATTTATGAATATCAGGTGTGCATTAATCAAGAAGTGGTTAGGAAGGACTTTAAGTGGGAAATTCTACTGTATTATCCTTGGGGATCATCTCATTTGTAAATTGCTTGATCTTGGTTCTAGCTGAGAATTAAAAACACAAGAGACAACCAACAACAAATATATATATATACAGGATAAGGAAATACAGTGGACATATAGCCATAAATATAACAGTCTTGAACTGACATTAAGATGAATACTTCACAGCATGAATTCATTAATTAATAGATTAATTCATTCATTCAGTTAGTAAAGCCGCCCATCTCAAACTAGTGACTCTGGGCGTTGTACAATCATAAAGGTTTTGCAG
The DNA here is from genome assembly GCA_023362775.1 of Charina bottae. NCBI lineage: Eukaryota > Metazoa > Chordata > Lepidosauria > Squamata > Charinaidae > Charina > Charina bottae. Next base: position 111,688,532 of record JALMGJ010000001.1, read on the forward strand.
AAAGGTGAATTTGGCTGTTTCAAGTGGCACAGTTTAGTTGGATGGATGACAGCATGTAACAGTGCTTCAATGGTGCAGCAATTTTTTAAAAAGCATTTAACCATACCTCAAACCTTTTAAACACTAAAGAGTTAAAGGACAAAAATATTCACTGTGAAACTGTTATGTTATTGTTTGTACCTGAACCAAGAGCAGCAGATTGGTGTCTGGCAAAGGCGACTTTAACTTCAGAGCTTGTAGTAACTCTAAGATGACACTGCGGGATAAATAGAACTTATCCCTTTCCTAAAACAAAGGAAATGAGTGTTAGCCATACTTTTAGTATCATAATAGTGTGTGTGTGTGTGTGTGTGTGTGTGTGTGTGTGAGAATATGGACATCTATATCTATCTATAGTATATCTCTGCATATACAGGGTGTATCCAAAGTCAGGCCCCATGGACAATTTATTATAAATATTACATTAAATATTTGAATTGGTGGCCATTTTCTTCTAAACCCCTCTTACTAGTCGATGATATTCCTTACTGATTGATGATCTTTGAACATTCCTAAGTATACTAACATTTTCTCTGATGTTTGCAAATTTTAATGGGATGGTTTCCTTTAGGTCATCTACTGGCCTGTGGGGCCTGACTTTTGCTATACTTTGTACATATATCTACTGCATGCATGGATGTGTGTATATACATATTTTTGTGCTTGTAGATATACAGTATATCCCTATGTAGATGTTTGGATCCTGAACATCAATCTATTTCCCTTCTTCCTGTTGCTTCTGTGACAACTGATACTCTGTTCTAGAAGTCCCACAAGTTCCAGATCAAATGTGGGGAAGGAGGACAGAGGGGCTGCAGGTGGAAACAGCCATTGGTGGAAACAGCCTCTCACTTCCATCAGTGAAATATCGAAGTAGAGGAGTTTCAATCCTGAGAATTTAGGATCTCAGCTATAGAATACGAATGAAAATATTAATCCAAAATTGAATTGAAAGAAAAAAAACAGATGGATCCTGAGAGTAATCCATACACTATAATACATCCAAGTTGGTAGGGTAAGGGAAACAGTATTTTGGCTTGCAAGGTAGTTCCTATAAAATTCGGCTTTGGTTGCATTTGCGGCACACTGGCCAAAGTGTGCCAAAACTGACAGGTATTATCTATACAGCAGGCAATGCTTCAAGTTGCATACTGTAGGTATGACTAAGTCTGGTAACCTAGCCTATACTGTCTTAATTTGACTAAAATTAGTAAAAATTAGTGTTATATTAAATTCTCAGTTGATCCAAGCCATTATGGTGATGGTCTTCTGGTGGCAACCATGGCATATTTAAGAGTACACCATAGAATACTGTATAAGAGGAAAACATGGCAAAAAACATGAATTAATGAACAGAATTAAAGAAAGAAAAAAATAGTTATGTTGTGTGTCTGTGAAACTAAGAGAAAGGGAAGGATGCAATAGATCATATGAATGAATGAATGAATGAATGAATGAATGAATGAATGAATGAATGAATGAATGCAGTCAATGAATGCAGTCAATGAATGCAGTCAATGAATGCATAATGCATAAAGGGAAGTGAAGGTATAGATATAATTATGAATGGAAAGACTAAAATATATGTCAGAAAATATGAATTGGTGACTTCTAGGTTACTGTACGTTTGCATGAAAGTAAGAATCCATAGAGTGTTGACAGTTACATGTTTCACTCCAGTGAATGCTAATTATGGAAGAGCCAGGAATGAATTTGGGGGGAAATTGTGCAACATTCTGAATGAATGTGATCCAGGGGGGAAATATTTTGTTATATGACATAAATGGATAGTTAAGAATGAGACAAGAGAGTACAGAAAAAGTAATGAGGCCCTACTGAGGCACAAAATAAATGGGAATGTGACTGGTGAGCATCAGCTTAGAAAAAGTGCCTTCTTAAAACATAAATCTCTTCATACAGATGGAAAAGGAATGAATCAAAAAGCACATTGGATTTGATTGTTTGTGGTGAAAAATTGACAGAATTAGTGAAGGGCAATGAGGGGCTCTGAGAGTGGGACTGACCACATTTGGTAGTGTCAAGAGTGGATCTTGGGGAAAAATGGACATGGAATCAAAAAGAAAAGAAATAAAAAGAAACTGGAGTGAAAGCAAAATAGCCATAGGAAGAGAAAGTACAAGAGCTATATAAAAAAGATTCTGGGTGGGTTACAAAGTTAAAACTCAATCATTATAACCCAGCATCAGAAACAAAAGATAATGAAAGATACCCAAACAAAGCCATCAACATCAATAATTAGTCACTGAAAGCCCACTGAACAGGTCTGTTTGTCAACTCTATGGGAAGTCAGTAAGAAAGGCACCTGTGCCCTCTGGGGGTGTTCTAAAGCAGGGGGGCTGCTATGAAAAACCTTCCCTTTTTGTTCATGCCAGTATTAGAAGATAATCTCCCAACGTAAGGAGACATAAGGAAAGAGGATGTGGAAGCCACTTGGAATAAAGTGAAAAGAATTAAGTTCCAGAGTGCCATCGAAGAATGTGAGAAAAGATGTTTGGTAGAATGAGACTGTTAGCTGCCTAGAGCCTTTGAGGATTGGGTGGCATGCAAACTGTTGTGGTGGCTGTTCTTGGCATCTGTCCCACTTGACTGCAGGGTCTACTTGTTTGCACTGCACTTGCCTAGTTCACTGGAAAGCCATCAATGCATGATGTGACAAGGGCTTGTCACAGAGCCCAACACTATTGGGGGCTGAGAGGGAATGACTGGCCCAAGGTCACCCAGCTGGCTCCCGTGCCCAAGAAAAAACTAAAACTTGGGTCTCCCCACTCCTAGTTAACCATTATACCATATTGGCTGTCTCGAATGGCATATAAATAAACTAAGGTAAATAAATAAAATGATAACACGAAAGAGGCTGTGGATGAAAAAAATGCATATAAGAGAATAACTGCTGTGGAAAATGGGGACAAAAGATTTTGTACCATGTGTACGCAGAGAAAACATAGATGCAGAGAATTAAGTTAAAGAAAGCAAGAAAGAATTAAGTTTAAAGGAGGCAGCAACACAGTAGATTTTGGGAGTTTGGGATGAAATTAAAGGGAGGGAACGCTGGAAGGAATTTTTATTTTAGAAAGCTGTACAGAAAAAACTGTGATGTGTTGAAAAGGACTGAAAGAAATGCTATCAATGTTAGGGCTAAGTCCAATGCTGAGAGAATGGTGAAAAATGATAAGGCTGCAGGTGTAACTGGAGAAACGTTAAAATACATGTTTGGCTTGCTTGTGGAGCAGTGTGTGTGAAGATTGTATCTGTGCAGACAAGTGAAAGAATGCTAATAAATTAAAGAATGAAAATGTGCTGGGAAGGTGCTTAGCAAAACTCTGATTGTCAGTTCTCATATCCTTTCAAGTAAGCAAAATTTGGGAAGTGCAGTGAGGCTTTGTTTGTTTGTTTAACTTATTTTAACTTCATTTCCAAATACTCTGAGCTGCTTTATGCAAGATAGGAATGTTGTTGTTGTTCAGTCGTTCAGTCGTGTCCGACTCTTCGTGACCTCATGGACCATAGCACGCCAGGCCTTCCTGTCCTCCACTGTCTCTCGGAGTTTACTCAAATTCATGTTCATTACATCGGTGATGCTATCTAACCATCTCATCCTCTGCTGTCCCCTTCTCCTTTTGCCTTCAGTTTTTCCCAGCATCAGGGTCTTTTCCAGTGAGTCTTCTCTTCGCATTAGGTGGCCAAAGTATTTGAGCTTCAGCTTCAGCATCTGTCCTTCCAATGAGCAGTCAGGGTTGATTTCCTTTAGGATTGACTGATTTGACCTCCTTGCAGTCCAAGGGACTCTCAAGAGTCTTCTCCAGCACCACAGTTCAAAAGCATCAATTCTTCGGCGCTCAGCCTTCCTTATGGTCCAACTCTCACAGCCATATATTACTACTGGAAAAACCATAGCTTTAACTATACGGACCTTTGTCGGCAAGGTGATGTCTCTGCTTTTTAATATGCTGTCTAGGTTTGCCATAGCTTTCCTCCCAAGGAGCAAGCGTCTTTTAATTTCATGGCTGCAGTCACCGTCTGCGGTGATCTTGGAGCCCAAGGAAATAAAATCTGTCACTGCTTCCATTTCTTCCCCTTCTATTTGCCAGGAAGTGATGGGACCAGATGCCATGATCTGGGTTTTTTTAATGTTGAGTTTCAAGCCAGCTTTTGCACTCTCCTCTTTCACCCTCATCAAGAGGCTCTTTAGTTCCTCTTCACTTTCTGCCATTAGGGTGGTATCGTCTGCATATCTGAGGTTGTTGATATTTCTCCCGGCAATCTTAACTCTGGCTTGTGATTCATCCAGCCTGGCATTTCTCATGATGTACTCTGCATATAAGTTAAATAAGCAGGGTGATAATATACAGCCTTGTCGTACTCCTTTCCCAATTTTGAACCAGTCGGTTGTTCCATGTCCGGTTCTAACTGTTGCTTCTTGACCCGCATACAGGTTTCTCAGGAGACAGGTAAGGTGGTCTGGTACTCCCATCTCTTTAAGAATTTGCCACAGTTTGTTGTGATCCACACAATCAAAGGCTTTAGCGTAGTCAATGAAGCAGAAGTAGATGTTTTTCTGGAACTCTCTTGCTTTTGCCATGATCCAGCGAATGTTGGAAATCTGATCTCTAGTTCCTCTGCCTCTTCGAAATCCAGCTTGCACTTCTGGTAGTTCTCGGTTCACATACTGCTGAAGCCTAGCTTGTAGGATTTTGAGCATAACCTTGCTAGCATGTGAAATGAGCGCAATTGTACGGTAGTTTGAACATTCTTTGGCATTTCCCTTCTTTGGAATTGGAACGTAAACTGACCTTTTCTGTAGCTTGAATCATGTCAACTGGATTTCTATTTTCTCAGTGGAAACGTTTCGCTCCTTATCCAAGGAGCTTCTTCAGTCTGAGCAAAGTTAGTAAGGGAATCCTAAATATGTTTCTAGGTAGCTGTGTGACCTTACACCTGGGGCTAGGTCATGGTTATATTGAGATGTTATTTTAAGTCCTTTTATCTTCTAAAGGAGGATCGTTAAGATCACCATGCTGCTGTTGAGCTTGTGAAATGGTCTTAATCTTCCTAGGCACAGAAGACAAAGCAGGGAGGAAGATGGGGAAAAGATTGTGCCTGAGGCCCCCACCTCTATTCAAGGAAGGATTTTCCAAGTTGGCATAAATGGATTCCTTGACCCCTCTCTCAAACCACCTATCTTCTCTGTCTAAAATGTGAACATTAATGTCCTCAAATGAGTGTCCTTTTTCCTTTAGATGAAGATAAACTGCTGACTCTGGTCCTGTGGTGTTACTTCTCCTGTGTTGGGCCATCCTCCTGTACAAAAGTTGTTTGGTTTCTCCAATGTAGAGTTGGACACTCTTTTGAGGACATTAATGTTCACATTTTAGACAGAGAAGATAGGTGGTTTGAGAGAGGGGTCAAGGAATCCATTTATGCCAACTTGGAAAATCCTTCCTTGAATAGAGGTGGGGGCCTCAGGCACAATCTTTCCCCCATCTTCCTCCCTGCTTTGTCTTCTGTGCCTAGGAAGATTAAGACCATTTCACAAGCTCAACAGCAGCATGGTGATCTTAACGATCCTCCTTTAGATGATAAAAGGACTTAAAATAACATCTCAATATAACCATGACCTAGCCCCAGGTGTAAGGTCACACAGCTACCTAGAAACATATTTAGGATTCCCTTACTAACTTTGCTCAGACTGAAGAAGCTCCTTGGATAAGGAGCGAAACGTTTCCACTGAGAAAATAGAAATCCAGTTGACATGATTCAAGCTACAGACAATTCCACCTGGATGACTGAGAACCTTCATAGACAAACTGACCTTTTCCAATCCTGTGGAAAATAGAAATCCAGTTGACATGATTCAAGCTACAGACAATTCCACCTGGATGACTGAGAACCTTCATAGACAAACTGACCTTTTCCAATCCTGTGGCCACTGTTGAGTTTTCCAAATTTGTTGGCATATTGAGTGCAGCACTTTAACAGCATCATCTTTTAGGATTTTAAATAGCTCAGCTGGGATACTGTCTTCTCCGCTGGCTTTGTTGTTAGTAATGCTTCCTAAGGCCCACTTGACTTCACTCTCTAGGATGTCCGGCTCAAGGTCAGTGACCACACCATCGTATTTATCAGGGATATTAAGATCTTTCTTGTATAGTTCTTCTGTGTATTCTTGCCACCTCTTCTTAATCTCTTCTGCTTCTGTTAGGTCCCTGCCTTTTTTGTCCTTTATCATGCCCACCTTTGCACAAAACGTTCCCTCGATACCTCCAATTTTCTTGAAGAGATCTCTAGTCTTCCCCATTCTATTGTTTTCCTCGATTTCTTTGCATTGTTCATTTAAGAAGGCCTCCTTATCTCTCCTTGCTATTCTCTGGAAATCTGCATTCAGTTGGTTATATCTTTCCCTTTCTCCCTTGCCTTTTGCTTCCCTTCTTTCCTCAGCTATTTGTAAAGCCACTTTGCTTTCTTGCATTTCTTTTTCTTTGGGATGGTTTTAGTTGCTGCCTCCTGTACAATGTTACGAACCTCCATACATAGTTCTTCAGGCACTCTGTCTACCAGATCTAATCCTTTAAATCTATTCCTCACCTCCACTGTATATTCATAAGGGATATGATTTAGGTCATACCTGATTGGTCTAGTGGTTTTCTCTACGTTCTTCAATTTAAGCCTAAATTTTGCAATAAGAAGCTCATGATCTGAGCCACAGTCAGCTCCAGGTCTTGTTTTTGCTGATTGTATAGAGCTTCTCCATCTTTGGCTGCAAAGTATATAATCAATCTGATTTTGGTATTGACCATCTGGTGATGTCCATGTGTAGAGTCGTCTCTTGTGTTGTTGGAAAAGAGTGTTTGCTATGACCAGCGTGTTCTCTTGACAAAACTCTATTAGTCTTTGCCCTGCTTCATTTTGTACTCCGAGGCCGAACTTGCCTGTTATTCTGGTTATTTTTTGACTTCCTACTTTAGCATTCCAGTCCCCTATGATGAAAAGGACATCTTTTTTTGGTGTTAGTTCTAGAAGGTGTTGTAGGTCTTCATAGAACCGGTCAACTTCAGCTTCTTCGGCATCAGTGGTTGGGGCATAGACTTGGATCACTGTGATGTTGAATGGTTTGCCTTGGATTCGAACTGAAAGCATTCTGTCGTTTTTGAGGTTGTACCCCAGTACTGCCTTTCCCACTCTTTTATTGACTATGAGAGCTACTCCATTTCTTCTAAGGGATTCTTGCCCACAGTAGTATATATAATGGTCTCCTGAATTAAATTCGCCCATTCCTGTCCATTTTAGTTCGCTGATTCCCAAGATGTCGATGTTCAATCTTGTCATCTCATGTTTGACCACATCCAGCTTACCTTGATTCATAGATCTTACATTCCAGGTTCCTATGTGATATTGTTCTTTACAGCATCGGACTTTCCTTCCACTTCCAGACACATCCACAACTGAGCGTCCTTTTGGCTTTGGCCCAGCCGCTTCACTCTTTCTGGAGCTACTCGGAATTGCCCTCCGCTCTTCCCCAGTAGCATTTTGGACACCTTCCGACCTAAGGGGCTCATCTTCCGGCGTCATATCTTTTAGCCTTTTGATACTGTCCATGGGTTTTCTTGGCAAGGATACTGGAGTGGTTTGCCATTCCCTCCTCCAGTGGACCACGTTTTGTCAGAACTCTCCGACATGACCTGTTCTTCTTGACCTGACTTCACTGAGTTACGCAAGCCCCTTCGCCACAACAAGGCAGTGATCCATGAAGGGGAAGATAGGAATAGTGCAGACCAAATTTTTTCTCTTCACAAAGTCATTCGGAAATGTGTGAATGTGAGAACAGAAGTGTATTGTGCATTTATTAATTTACAGAAAACACACAAAAAAGTTAATAGGCTTGAATTATACATTTTTTTTGCAAATATGGATTTGAAGGTTGTTGAACACAATAAAAGACAGTTATAATGGAAATAAAGGATGCATGAGAATAAATCTAATACTTCACAAATGGTTCAACATTGAGCAAAGAGTGAGAAAAGGATGAGCCCTTGATTGCTTAATGGACGTATGGATAATTAGGTAAAGAATGCTTGTGGTGACATTAGAATGTATTTATTTGTTCCATTTGTATACCACAGAATCACTACAGATTCATGGTGGTGAAACATCCATATCACTGCCCCAAGTATAAACAAATTAAAAACAACAAATGAATTATTAGAATTTAGTAAATAAAGAATAGTAATAATAAAATGTAAATAAAATGGTAACAAAAACAAATGCCAAGGTAAAATAACATAAATCAAGGTAAGTAAATTCAAGGTAAAACAAGGTAAAGTCAGTGCTATCAAACTATTCAGCAAATGCTTTTTAGAAAAGACCTATCTTCAGTAGTTTCCGGACTGTTAAAAAGGATGAAGTGAGTCTTAATTTTATGGGAAGATTATTCCACAAGGCTGGAAAAGTGACTGAAAAACAACACCTTCTGGCTTCATTTCCCCTTACTTCACAAAGTGAAATATAACCAAAAGTGAGTTTACCTGAGATGAGTTTACTGAATGGGCCAATTCAGGTAAGAGAAGGCAACTCTATGGGTACCTAGCTGAGAAAGTTGTGGTTGGGTGGAGTTGATGAGATCCTCAAAAAGAGAGAAGTGAGTAGTGTAAAGAACAAAGGCAATGCTTGAACTAGTATATGGATGTGATGGAAGCAAGGATGGTTTGCAAGGATAGAAAAGTATAAACTAGAGTTAGCTATATTTCCTTTTTGTGCCTTACTTCATGCCATCACTCCTTTGGTTTATTATTTCTTCCTCCTTTCCTTTGTTTTAATAATGTTGCTTGCCACAAAAGAAAATGACTGCTTCATAGAGCAAATCCTCTCAGGGAAACCTACAATAGTCTAGTTATTTTCTGAATCTGTATATGTATCTGTCTGTGTGTGGCTGTTCGTGTGTGTGTGTGTGTGTGTGTGTGTATCCATATCCACATTCCAAATCCCCAGTCTCCTGTGAGTCAAAGTGTTTACATTCCACAAGTGAACAGAATGTCATACAGAGAATTGCAGTCATGTCATCTCTTGTTCTGTTCATTGAGCAATTTCTCTTGGTACACAGAAACACGAAGGTGGGCTTCCCCACTTACTGAAACTGATTTGTTCTACTGTTATATATACTCTGGTGGTTCCTGAAGTTAGTAGATATGAGTGTTTACGAGATTTTTATTCTTATTCTTATTTTTCTAGTTGGGAAGTACAGTAAAAACACTGGAAATAGCAAGCTGCCAAAAAAAGATCCTGAAATCAAAGCAGGTGTCTATGATGAAAGTAGTCATTCCTACTGATACTATAAATGTTTATAGTCACCAAACATCAAATTCTGCAAAAAGAATAACATGTATTTATTGGTACAAATACATTTTACATAATCTATTCCAATTCTAAAATTCAGACTTTCCAAATTTTAGGAGGAAGGATGGTTAAATAAAGACCAGAGAGATCTGGGCTTACACAGCTACTGTAATCTGAAAGGCAAAAGACTGCAGTCATCAGAAAAATCCAAATAAGGCCATGTATATAGTATTCTGCTGCTATTTTCTTCACTGGGCAAATATTTTAGTGTTTCAATCATATTTTATTTTTGAACCTTCATTTATGTTTGTTGACTCGACATTCTGATTGATGTTTTAAATATATACATTGCATTTAGATTGTATTTTTAATTATACTTTTAGCTGTTAGCCAATCTGAGTGCTCTTTAAATAAAAAAAGGGAAATCTAAAAAAAGAATCATGGCTTTTAATTTTTTTAAAATACCGCATAGCAATGTTGACACATTATTTGTAAAAAAAAAAATTAAATGTTGATACATATATAAGCCTTTCAAACAATATGATCATATTTCTGGAGTTCCTTTATTTATGACCTAATTTTCCAGGTCTTCACCACTTTTCCAGGGGTTAACTTGACAAATGTTTTGCCTATGGTTAACATTGTGGCTATTCATATTAAATAAAGTAGAGGAGGTAAAATTAGGATATCAAAATCCAAAGCTAAACAGAAGGACAAAACCTTTCAAGAATAAAACAGCAATGAGACCCATTGCAAGCTTTCAACCCAATGTCTGCACTCAGCCGGAGAGAAGCTAATGTGAATGTCCCAAGGGTTATCACAAAAGCTCCAAAACAGAGCTCTAAAACATTGTTTGGCAAGTGCAGAGGGCCACAAGCAACTCTCAGCCTACTTTTGTGCCATTGTGTGTAAGGGGTAGCATTCCAGAGAGTGCTATGAAAAAGGCCATCGTATCTGAAATTAACACAATTATCTGGTGTTCAAGGATGCTGCTCATAAAATGCAGCATCAAAAAGAGGAAATGCCTTATATTTGAAAGTGTTAGAGTATATCTCCACTTAAAGAAATTACACATAGCTCATGGTGCCAGGTGCTTCTCTTTCTTTCTGATATCTGGAGAATAGCTGCCAATTTGATAGAAAATACAGAGCTGAATGGACAAAACGCTTAACTGGCATAAAGCAGTCTCAGATGTTCCTCTCTGCTATATTACAAAAATGAGAGCAGAGACTTTACTAACACCTGAAGCTATCAGCAAACTCTGAGCCACTGAGTCCACCTTGGCTAGCTTTCATTAATAATGTGTCACAATTATTTGCTCCAACATGAGGTCCCTTGGGAATGGACTCTAGCTCAGTATCTGAGCATTGCTAGTCAAGCTCTGTATGTTGGAAGTTGCACATTCAATTCCTAGAATCTTCACTTAGATGATGCTTCTAACTGAAGATGCTGGGAACTGAATGTGCAATTTCTATGATCTATGATCAGGAAAGTGTGAGAAGCTGCCTTCTAGCAGGCCCTTTTTTTTAGATTTGTTCAACTAACCCAGTTTTGTCTGCCCTGTGTGACAGGGATATCTCTGACTTTTCATGGCTCTGCACAAAAATGGGGCTATGTCAGCCAGATGGTTTCGTATCTAAATTACTTTTCCATGTGCAATGACAGGGCAATTTCACATCCTTTTTCAAGAAAAAAAATTAAATGGTATATAACCCTATCTAAAATTAAAATACCAAAGCCATCAGAGAAATCCTGCCTTGGCGAATTGATATGCGATATGAGATTATTACCCAGCCTTTTGTGGTCTTTGACTACTAAACAAACAAATAAGTGTGTGTGTCTCTGTGTGTTCTTAAACAGAAGGCTTTCACCAGAGGTTGCTCATTTTTCCTAGATGATAACTGGTCGAGAGCAATCCTGGGTGTGTCAAATTGAACCAGGCCCTAATCTGTTATTTTAACCACTATCCCATGCTAGTTTTCAGTGGATTGGATGCACTACAGACCCTTGTGATGCGTTAGGAGAAAGCTAAATATTTCATTATCATCCACTTCCCATTAAAAATCAGTACCAAGTGCAAAATAAGGGTAGGACAGCATCTACAAAGCCTCTGGAATGGAAATACAAAGAAGTATATATATTACAGTTTTGCAGCGTTAACATCAGATCATGATACTTTTATCCCAAATTCATAAAAGCAGTCTGTCACATGATATGCAGCTCTTGCTGCTATTGTCACATCCTGATATGTATTTAACAGGATGTAAGTCCTTCCAGTGGATTCCTTTTATCTCTTAGTGAGTTATCTTAAATCTGGAAACAAGGAGGTCAACTTAAATTTGCCCAACTGTTTAAAATAATTGTTCTCAAAGTTTCATCTAATCCTAACTTGATGTCCTGACTTCGAGTGAAGGAACACACTGAGACTTGGTGTAAAGGCTCTAGTGTTTCATTGTTCTACTCTGCTAGACAGAATCCAGCTAAACTAAAATGAACTGGTAATGCTCAGAGAAAGGGCCCAAGAAATTAGGGCGGTGCCTTCTTTAGCCTCTTGGGAGGAAAGCAAAGCGATTCAGTACTACGCATGCGTTTATCCCCCTGGAGGGAGCCCCCTCCTTCTTCACCAGTTATCTCCCTAACACTAGAGGATTATAGAATCCTTCATTTTTAAAAAACAGATTTGCCTAAATTTCTGTTCTGCTGGAAAGAACAATAATATGCATGTTTGTGCGGGAAGGTACTATTTTCACCTCCCTCTAAAGAATTTTTAAAATGTGTACAATTGAATTACCTTTGTGAAAGCTCGGTGACATAAGCCACACAGTTCGATCAAATAAGCCAGGGTAAAGATGGCATTCTGAATGACAAAGCTCAGCAATTTTGAAAATGGCTCCAGCAGACTCTGTAATGATAATAATAACAACAATAATCATAATGATGTCAGCACATTTCCATGCCTCAGCAAAATGCACAATGCATGTATTATGAAATTTTCCATCATAACAAAGCTTTTACTTTTCACTTGGAAGGTGCAAGGCTGTGGCTGTCCAAGCTGATTCATTCTAATGGCTGATACTCAGGAATTTCCCTGCCAGTACCTTGAATGAACTCCTGGAGGATGTTTCAGGGGGAAATGGAACTTTTCCCCCTAGGATAGTCACTAGATAAATGCAGAAAGTTGGCTCAGACTGCTGGCCTCTGTCATTGGAAGAGCAAGCTACAGCATGGAGAGATCATTTATCCCACTCTTTTGGAGACTGAAGGCTGCAGAAGCTTCCGGATTGTTCACAGCACCTCAACCGCAATGCTTCACAGTGAAGGCAGTTCAACAGCAATCATACACCATCAGGTTATAGACATGCGTTGAAAACTGCCTGTAGTCCAGGTGGACTGAAGCAGTGTACAGTATATATTTCATAAATAAATAAATAAATTAGGGGTAAAATAAAATTCTCCAGAAAGAGCCCCTTTAGAGTGGTTTGGCTAAATTTGCTAATTGCAGATTCTTGTTCTGATAATACATCTGATGTCAAATTTAAGCATCACCGGGCATGAGGGTCAGGAGGTGGGGTCAATTGATCATGATATCCTTCTGGACCAGTTAGGGGGTTGAAAGTGGGGAACACTGTGTTATGGTGGTTCTTCCTCTGGTTCAGTTCCAGTTCCAGTATGGGGGGGGGGAAGAGATCTAGTCCAAGGCCTCTTCTTTGCAGAGTTCCTCAGGGCTTGACACTCCCTGCTCCTGTTTAACATCTACTGTACATGAATAAATTGGGTGAGTCTCAATTTAATCTGCTGGCAGGGGGTGAAGTCTCATCAGTATGTTTATATGTCCCCTCCCTGTGCTAACCAAGTGATGCTGCTGAGATGCTTTCTCAGTGTCTGGAGACTGCAGGGGCCTTGATGGGGAATAATAGGCTTCAGCTCAACTTTAGCAAGACCAAGTAGCTATGGATTTTAGGCCCACCTGGATCCAATGATTTGCTCTTTAGTTCTGGATCAGATAGCACTACCTCAGTGTACAGTTTGGGAGTTCTCCTGGACCTCTAGCTCTAGTTTGAGGAACAAGTGACAGCCATGGTCAGGAGGGCTACTATTAATTTGATCCACAAAGTGGATGTTCATTTATAGACATTGTTGTTGTCCTCGATGCCATTATAATAATATTATTATTATTATTATTATTATTATTATTATTATTATTATTAGGCTGTATTGAGTTTTAATTCTATGGTAGCTGCCCAGAGTCACTGCTGGGAGATGGGTGGCCATATAATTTGAAATAACAAAGAAACAAACAAGTCCCTCCCACATATGAGATCCTGGGACCTCTTTTCCAGATTAACATGACAAATTTCATTCAGTTATAACTTTTTCTGCTAAAATAATAATAAACAAGACTTAATGATGGGAAGCAAGAGAGGTTTATCTATCTTGGGAGAGAAAAACTGCAAAACAAGTGTGATACAGGACACTTGTACTGATTCTATTTTATGCTTCAGTTAATTCCTTTATCCAGGAGAATTCTAAAATGTAAAATGCTGACCAAACACATAGGAGAATAAATACAATACCCAATGCAACACCTTTAAAAAAAAATTTACTGTATTAGTAAAGCTGTTGAGTTCCCCACTTTTTTTCCTTTAACTTACCCTAGCAGCGCTACTGGTGGGAATCTTCAGCAAACAGATCATTATCCTTACACTGGAATCTAATGAACACTTCAGGTAAAGGAGAAAGATACAGAAGAATTACAAGCCATTCTTCACATGTTCATTCAGTATTTGGGGATGTCAGATTTATCAAAGGAAGGCAGAGCTACACAATGAGGAAGTACAGAATGGGGCATTTAGCATAATTCCTGCTTCCAAAAGAACCTACTTGATAATTTAAAAAGAGAGAGAGAAACCAAGTTGCTAGCACTCATGTATGCAAAAAATGAGTGAAAGCATATGAGAAACACTACTGAACCTTCAGAAACCAATGGTGCAAAGTTGTAGAGTTGGAGCAGGCTGGGCAAATTGCCCTTGGTCACCTTCTCTGAAGGCAATGGAAGTCTTTCACAGGTGCCTACACCTTTCTGGATAGCAGATAAACTATGATACTGGCAAGGCACAGATACTGGCCAACACCAACAAGGTAAAGATATGCACACTGGGGACTGGTATAGCACATTAACCTGGCAGCACTGGCCGGTGCACATCTTAGACAAGGAGTAATGTTCAACATTGCACCTGGCCTGCTCCACAGTACCTGGTGCCTAAAGGTGGCACTAAGGAGAATCCTTGGTCCCCACATATGCACTGGAGCTGCCTTCTTAATGACATCAACCAGAGCAAATGAGCAGATCCACCTTTGCATCCATTACTTCCTGCCTTTTCCATCATTATTTTTTTCAAGAAAAAAAAATCTGGTGGCCCAATCAGGAATGGCACCACTGCCCCATCCCATTTCTACCTCCATTTCAACCCAAGTTCCCACAAGCATTGAAAAGAAACAATTTGACCAAAATACATACATATAAGTCAAGTAGAAGTACAGCTGCCTTATATGTCTGGTGTCATTTACAGTGACTGGCAGCAGGGTTTGCTTCTCAAGAATTTCAGACACAAGTCTTTCCCAGAACATACCACAGTGAAACTAGTTTGAATAAACTCTACCTTAAGGGGCAAAACACATGGTAGCTTGGTAAAGAAAGTTTGAAACTGATTGCTGATTGTAGTCCAAAGATTGCTTGGGGAATCCATTGGCAGAGCTTCCATAAATGTAGCAATGTTTTCCAAGCAGCGTAACATTCCACCTCCTGCTGGCAAATTTTTTTTGTTGTTTAAGCCCTAAGAAAATAAGTAAGCCATTCAGGCAAAAGATGTGAAATAGAAATAGCAAGAACTTTTCATTTTGTTTAAAATACTGTATGTACTGTATATATCTAAGCACTTATTTCAGATTTCTTCCCACAAATCAGCTACAACAGGCACTGTCTTTCTGCTTCACAGGTAATAGAGTGTATGTCAAGTCTCTTAAGAAGAGAAATATTTGAAGGTGCATATGTGGAGAAAGAGATCTTTCATGTGCATCCATCCTGGTTCTCCTTGATCATTCAGTGGTCTTTGATACCACTGACAATTGTATCCTTCTAGATTGGGTTTGGGGTTTAGGAGTGGGGGGCACAGTGTTGCAGGGTTCACCTCTTTCTTCCAAGGCCTGTTCCAGTTGGTCTTGATGGCAGGGTGGGATCTAGCCCTAGAGCCTTGCTTTGCAGGCTTCCCCAGGCCTCTTAACAGTGTATATATATCTACACTGGATCATTGTTCTATCTCAATGCTGGAGGCTGTGGGGGTTTGGATGAGGAAGAACAAGCTTCAGATCAACCCAAGCAAGACTGAGTAGCTGTGGGTTATAGGGCCCCCTGGATCTGGAGACTTTTCATCTTTAGTTCTGGATGGGGTTGCACTTCCCCAGATAGAATTTGTGTGCAGTTTGGGAGTCCTCTTTGACCCGAGTCTTCTTCTTGAAGAGTAGACGGTAGCCATGTCCAGGAAGGCTTTTGTACAACTCCAACTTGTGCACTAATTGCATCAATTCCTAGTTCAGGAGACCTTGCTCACAGTCACTCATGCCTTGGTCACTTCCCATTTGGATTATTGTAATGCACTCTACACAGGAATGCCTGTCTTGGTTTCCTAGAAGTCAGAGAACTCAGATGCGGAGAAGCCTGCTCCAGATGAATGTCAGACTCAGGAATCAGGGAGCAATCAAGCACCTGAGGCTGACTTCATCATCAATCATCAGGAACAGGTACAGGATAAGTCAGATGATGGAGGCCCCAATTCCAAGTGGCCATCCAGCTGAAGAATGTGCCATGAACTCTGGAGGGCTGAGTAGAGGAGCTCTGCTCAGCTTCTCAAGAAACAAAGGTGCCAACAGCTTTAATTAAGCCATATCCAGGAGCCAGACTATACCAGCTGGCTAACCTTCCGTGACACCTGAACTGCTAGACAGTTTCTGGACTATGCTTCTGTGTGCTGATTCAGCTTTCAATTCTTTCAGGCAAGCTCTTCCTCCTTTGTAAGCAGCATTGGTGTGTGCATGTTCTTGCACACATATTCTGCCTGCCATTGCCTGTAATTGCTTGCAAATCAAAGTAAACATCTTGAAACTCAATGCTACGTGTGTGTGCAACCTGGAACAGGATTCTGACCTGGAAGACTGTATGGAAGCTATAGTTGGTCCATATTGCAGCGGCACTAGAAGTTATGGGTGCACATGGTACACTCATGTAACACCATGACTTGACAAGCTGCACTGGCTTCCTATTGGCTTCTGGGTGCAATTTAATTCAATATCACTTATATCCCTTCATGGCAGAGGCTAGGTTATTTGTGGGACCACCTATCTCTGTACCTGCCCATCCCATGAAATCTAACAGAATGGTCATGCTTCAGGTTCCCTTTATGAAACAATGTCATCTAATGAGACCTAGAAGGTATGCCTTCTCTGTCATGGCACCTGCCTTTTGGAACAGCATACACTACCCAAGATCTGGATGGCCCCAACCCTGTTGGCCTTCCATAAAGCCTTAAAAGCTTGTTTTTCCCCCAGGCACTGGGATAGAATGTTGAATGAGCCTGTCTGGTATATGGTTTTGGAATATGAATATGCTGTGATTTAGCCTTGGTTGTGTGTTGTTTCATCTTGTGTTTCTGTGTTTTTTATGTTTAATGGCTATTTTGTTCCATGTTTTAATGTTAGCTGCCCAGAATCGCAATTTGCAAGTTGGGCAGCTGTATACATGCCATAAATTAATGCCATAAATAAATGCAATGAATGAATGAATGAATGAATGAATGAATGAATGAATGAATGAATGAATGAATGAAGTCTTATCTAATCCATCTAATGGGATCCACTCCAGGAAATTGTTCAAATAAATCCTTGCAAAGAAGCCC
Organism: Charina bottae; assembly: GCA_023362775.1. Classification (NCBI taxonomy): domain Eukaryota; kingdom Metazoa; phylum Chordata; class Lepidosauria; order Squamata; family Charinaidae; genus Charina; species Charina bottae. Next base: position 111,705,868 of record JALMGJ010000001.1, read on the forward strand.
TGTTGATTTCAAGGGGTTTTCTTCAAGAAATCTGCATAGGATTGCAGCTTGATACACACACTACAATGAGCTACTTCAACTTCTTTTCCTTCCATAGCCCTGGCATTTGCAACCATCTCTCTAAGTGAAAGGGAATAATGCAATGCCTGAGCGATTGCTTTCGTGATAGCGTGTTCCTTTAGGGTTTGTGCCATACCAGATGGAAATGACTATTTTCAAGAGTTCTGGGGAGCAACACCATGGGGGAAAAAAGGATGTTCACTCCATCACAACAACGGGCAACTTCTTTTTCAGTCAAGTCCTGCATTTCTCAAAGTAATTTATCTGGGGTTGTTCTCTTTCCTCATTCTTCTTACTCCCTGCCCAGAGCTCTGCTGGAAAAGGAACAGATTTCTCTAGCCAGCAACCGGAATTGCTTTCTTGCAGAAGGGTTTGGAAATTAAACCAAGGGCTAGATGAAGCCTTAGGGCAACAGAATGCCCACTCCTGTGTTACACAATTGAATAAATGTCTTGAGCTTGCTTCAGTACAAGCAAACTTTAGAATGGAAAATATAGGGGTAGAGAATGAAACACTTGTAAGATACATCTGGTGGGAAAATAATACTAATAGTGCACCTTAAAGAAGTGATAGACTGACCTCTAAGAGTTGGCTCAATGCAGCTATGGAACTCAGTTCACTGAAATCCATAAGAGAGGTGGCCAAGGTCCGTAAAAAGCTTCCATCTGCAAATGACAATATTTTAGTGGGATTTCATGTGAACAGAGATGCAGAGTCTCAGAAATAAATTATAAACACAGCGTATTACCCTTGATGTTGCTCTGAAACAGCTGTGGAAATATACCATTGGGAGCTAGCTGATGGAAAATACAACGGAGAAACTGCTTGGCCACACCTGCAGCGTTCCCTGGAATCATCATACTGGGGTGGGGGGGTGTTAAAGTAAAGGAGGAGAGAAAGGAGAAAAATGTCATGATCTTACTAAAATAGTTCATCATGAAGGAACCAATAAAAACACATCTAGGCATTCAGTAAGAATTATTCATATTTTGCAGCATGAAAAGAATAAGAACTAGGAAAAATAAAACAACAATCCTTTGAAAGAGCTGATATAAAGCTATTGATATTCAATCTAAATGGCAGCCATTATATCCACCAGTGTGAAGACTCTTCCATCATACAAACTTCTTTTTAATCCACACACAGAAGTGTAAAAAAACCCTTCACACTCCATGCAGCAAAAGCTAGGCATCCTGTTGTTTTCCAGATGTTTTGACTATAATTCCTACCAGCCTAAACTTGCATGGTCAATTATCATAGATAATGAGAACTGTAATCCAAATGGTCAAGAGGACACCAAATTGCTTAATACATGGTAACAAGTACAATTCAAGTCAGATCAGCAAGAGTAAAAGAAGGAAATAAATATTCAATGCTTATGTGCCTTCAGTGCCAGGGTTCTAAATCACATGTGCTGCCTAAATAAGTAGAAAAGGCTCTCTGGTTCTAAGGAGAATCTGAGGAGTCTGATGGCGGGGAGAGGCCAGGCGAGCACATTTGTTCTTCCTCTCCCAACCCTACTTCTCTGTTGGTTAAACACATAAGTAGGGTGTCATATGGGATAGCACAGGTGTGATCTACTAATAATAATTTTCTGTCATATCTTTTATATCACTACAAAATGCAGCACTATACTGAATTTGTACTCTATGTGGTGGGAGATATCATCAAATAGTGAATAATCAAATTATCACAAATCAAGAGATGTTGGTACCCATGTGAATTTTCCCTTTCTCTAAGAGCATCTTCTCCTATTACAGGCATGATGTGTAATTGCTGTGGGGTGGCTTCTTTCTGTGCCACTCGGTTAATATCAGAAACTTCAGACTACCAGGAATAGGTCCATGACAGGTTCCTTCTCATGGCAGAATTGCCACATGCTAAATACAGGCATGGGTGGAACTGTATTATGGATTTCTCCTACACGATCTGAGACTTCAGATGTTATCCAACAAAAGACATCATACCGTATAGGTCCTTAATTAAATGTATGATTATGCCAAAAAGATATTCATGAGTTCCCCATTTCTTTCGACATAGTTCCCTATCTCTGTACTAAGCTATGAAAAGATTGGTTTTATACTGCAGTGCATGCTCGGATCCAAGATATTTAAGCATCTAATATTGCTGTTTTGTTTTGTTTCAGAATCAAACATTCTAGCACATATGGAATATTTGTTTTGTTTTGTTTTTGTTTGTTCTGTAGGCCTGTGGCAAAAATGATTTTCATTATACTGTACCTTTCTGCTTGATTAGAAAAATTGGTACTTGAAGCCAGCCTAGTGAGGGGAAAAAAGACCGGGGGATGGGGGGGAGAGAATTAAATAAAAATGTTATTTTTTCAATAAAACAAAACAGTTGGAATTGGTTGCACAATCAAATCAAAATCGAGCTAAGATAACTTTATCACAATCTTCTGTCAGAGAAAAACTGCCACTATGGTTTCGTAAAAGGGCTGTATTGGAGCACTCTCTGATACTGTAAGTCTACTTGCTTTTCCTTATCACGAAAATGGAGAAGAGTCACTGGCAGAGCATATCGTTTGTATGCAGAAGATCCCAGTTAAGTCAACAGTATTTTCAGGTAAAGCTGGGAGATTTCCTAGAATGGTACTCTAGAGATACTAATGCAGGCAATAGTGATCTAAATTGTGAGGGTGCCTGATATAAGGCACCTTCCTATGCTGTTCCTCCTTTATAAAAGGTATCAGTTTCTTATCTGCCCCTTAGCTAAAAGCACACATACTCCCTCCCTCCACATCCTTTCAATCCTTTACATTTGCAAAAAAATGTACATTATAAACGAGAGAAAGTGTATTAGTCTTTCTTAATGGTCTATAAACAAACAAACCACTAATCATTATTACAAACAGTTGTTTGCACCACTACTAAAGTATTACTAGTGCATCCTCTTATTCATTCCTAGAGAGCAGATATTCCAGAGCTTCATTATTTATGATTTTCCAAGGCCTTTATTACTGCCCAATCTATGAGTACCAAAGAAGATGGGCAGCATCTTAAGAAAAACTCTCCAAAATTCAATTCACTTGCAACCTGAAATTAAAGTGTCAAAATGGGTGACATGAGGATTGAATTTGTGTAAATGAATCCATTCATAGATGTTAGTTATGACTTGCTTGCCATAGCTAACCTGTCAAGGAACAGCTTCAGTCTAAGAGCTTTTTACTATCAGCAGCCCATCAGTGCTGGTGCACATGTCCATAAATGTGTCCTGTCACAGGACATTAACTGTATGTTATCCCAAATATATGGGGTAGCTTCTAAAGATGGTTTCCCCATGTGTTCTCCTACTTTACCATAATACAGTTTCACATATCCCATCCCACATCATTGCCTGGCAAGGAGGAGAGATACACAGAACTGCACAGGTAATGAAAGGCATACATTTTGTTAAAAGACAAAGGGAAGAACATGACCTGGGAAAGCAATTTTCACCGAATTCTCCTTCTCTTGAACAAAGCACACTTCTGACCCGATATTTCTTACTATCAAGCAGTCCTCTGAAGAATACTCCAGCAGCAAGCTCTTGTCATAGGACAAATTGAGGGCATAAGATACATTCATGACCAGGCACTAAAGGGTTGGAAAGTTGTGAAATCTGAAAGTATGAAGTATGATTGTGCAAGAATATGTCAAGATACAAGGTGTGAAGGGATAGAAAATTCTTGAATATATCATTCTTGTACTCCTTGCTATCATGGTACGGTCATGACAAAGAACATCTTGATGACTACCCAGATGACAAAATGAACCACCACTAAAAATGATGAATGATGCTGAGGAAGCCCAGCAATCCAATTGAGGTGATCCATCATGGCCTATAACAGGAAGCTGGGGGGGAAAGAAGTTTGGAGTCCCATCTTCCAGTCCACTGAATAACATATCAGAGGGCTCTCAAGAGACTTGCATACCTTTCCTGTTGCCTGGAAGGGTCCTTTGTATGCATAATTGTGAGAATGAATATTAAATGCTTCCATTGCTAAAATAACACCTTTAAAATCTATCAGTAGCCTCCTAATATTGTTTGATGCTGTTCAGTGACTTTGCTCTGGTGCCACATAAAAAGATTCCTAAGTCAATAAGAGAGCGTTAGCCTTTTGTAACACTCTATGTTTTTTAATTGGTGCAGTTTTTCATATAACTCAAGAATGGAGACCTTCAGCTCAGTGGCCTAATTTAAGCCACAGACTAACCAAGACAGCTTATCCTTACTCAGAAACATCACTGCTGGGTCTGTCTTCCCTTTCTTCCTGCAGGTGAAGAATGAGGCATGTGCAAAATAGGAGCCATCTGATATGATCTCCAATTGGGCTCACACTGAGTAGCTTGTAGCTGCACTGGTTAACCTGGCACAAAGCTTCCCTGTTCAGGAAAGCCTGAGCAGCAATTGGCTAAGTCAGTTAGCTCATTTAGGGAAGGTGCTCATCAAATATCATGATGGTTCCCTGTGTGCTCCTTCACCCAGAAAGGTGAAGAGGAGGGGGAGAGGCTTAGATGTTGTGACAGTGTAATATCAGTTAAACCGGCTTCCTTGCTGTCATTCAGCTGGCTGGGACAAGTGAAGGAGCTGGATTTGGGGAGTTTCAGCCCAATCTACTTCCCCTGAAATAAACTTTCAGGCACTTTAGGGTTGCTCAAATAGCAGATGCATCAGAATGTGTAACATCGCTGAACTCACTCTTTATTTGTAAACCATTTATCTGCAGAAGGAAGGAAGATGTGAGGAAAAAAAGTGAAAGTGTATACCTTCCTACAGATTGCATGATATCCAGCAACAAAGGAGCAGCCAGATCTGGGCTGAGATGAATGAATGTGGAGAGAACTACTATGGCCAGACCCAGTGTTTCTTCATCGTACTCCTCCAGGATGGCTCCACAGTCATGGCATCTATAAGAAAATTAGAGGGGGAAAATGAAATATTAGTATTTTAAAAATCACATTACATTGCTGCAGTGATTATTCCATAAGTGAGGGAAATATAGGTTGCAAGGAAGGAGGCACGTTAATTTTCCATCATTAAGAAGTTTGTTTTTGATTCCGTACAATTTTGGCCACTGAATGGCATGTTGCTCATGTACTGCCAAGAGACTAATTTCAAACCTCTGCCAAGGTTCTATAATGTCTGCTCTTAAGGGATATGTCAAATGCAGAAGAGATGAGGCAGAATATTACTGGCTGTATAAAAAGACTTGGAAAACCAGTATATCTTGGCCCAATGGGGATGTTTGGTTAATTTGATCAACCACTCACTAATGTCTCCAACAGATTGTGATGTTTGAACTTAATAGGATTGTACAGACAATTTTCTTTTTCCTTTTCCACAACAGCAGGAGAAATGCCAACAAGGTCATGAAAATCAATCTCATTTAGCCCAGTTTACTACCTGCTGCCAAAGCTTTTAGAAAACAACCAGACCAACTGACTGAAATAAATTAACCTTACAGGATACTTCTCATTTACCAACCATGCTCCCCTTTTGACTGCAGTTCCACCAACAAATTATATAGTCGGGTAACCTTCTTTATTAAATATTTTCTTCTTGTATTTAGAGGTGCATAAAATGAGACATTGAAGCATTGTATTTGAATCCATATGAACTTATAATCGATATTTGGTTTCTTTTTTCCTTTTTAGAAATTCTGTCTTATCTATTAAAAATAATCAAGGAAGCTGATAGACATGAAATAATTCAACAGTAAAGGTAAAGGTTCCCCTCGCACATTTGTGCAGTCGTGTCCGACTCTAGGGGCTGGTGCTCATCTCCGTTTGTTAGCCGAAGAGCCAGCGTTGTCCGAAGACGCTTCCACGGTCATGTGGCCGGCATGACGCGCGCGGAACGCTGTTACCTACCCACCGAAGTGGTACCTATTCATCTACTTGCATTTGCATGCTTTCGAATTGCTAGGTTGGCAAGAGCTGGAGCTAGCGCGGGAGCTCACTCCGCACGCAGGGCTAGGGATTCGAACCTCCGAACTTGCGATCTTCCAATCGACAAGCCTGGCGTCTTACCCACTGAGCCACCACGCCCCTATTCAACAGTAAACCAGTGTCTAAAAGCAAAAGATAGTAAACGTTTTATATATATTTAAATATAAATTGTAAGCTATGTTACTCATTGTTGATTGTACTGTTTTTAACTTTATGGATTTTAGCATTCTATTGGTGTAACTGTGATTATCTCAATACAAACCATTTTGAGATTTGTGTTAAAATGAAAAGCAGTAGAGAACATATTATATTAATAACTAAAGGTTTTGGGAGAGATGTTTGTGGGCAGCACTCTATAAACACATTGATCAAAATAAGGAAAGATAAAGGCAGGTGCCTAAAAACTAGAAAGAACCTTAGGTTTATAACTTCCCTATCAATTACTTAACTTTTTTTTTATTTTGGGTAGTATAGAGTTCTTTTTAACCAAATGGTTGAAAATTTAGGATTATCCTATAATTTTCATTCCCACCCTTCTCTTCTTTTTTGGCTTTTTTCAAGCAGGGAAAATGGATTAAACCCCTGCAACAGAAAAACACAATATGCTCACACTAGACAGTATTTTTAAAAATGTCTAGCTCCCACCTATTCTATCTTTTAATGCGCCAATATGATATTCCCACTAAAATTAGGAATGTGCTGTTTTGATGTTTTTGCCCACTTCTGGACTAAAAATAATCAGCAATTCTTTAAATCCCGATAGTGTAGATACAAATAATCCCTTATCTATGTTCTATCTCTACGTCTTGAAGAATTTCAGTCCTTTCTGCACTGCCATTCTAACTTTACTTTAAAGCATTGACAAAATATCCAGCCAATTATTCTGGATTCACTTCAACTACAAAATATTAATTTCCTGCGGCTGTTGTCATTGTCATTAATAAATCAGCCCTTTGGGCCTATCACTGGTCTTAAATGGCAAAACCTCAAAGAAATGTAAAAGTGTTTACTTGTCAGTCATCATGGTAGGCTGGTCATCAATAAAATCTTCTGGTGCGGGTACAAACATACTAACTATACTAGGTGCTGACAGCAAGCTTGATTTTGTGGTACCTAGAGAAAGAGAGAGGGCATGCAAGAAAAAAAGAGAGAAGAACTCTATGAAAACCTCAAAATTACCTATTTTTTCTGATTTAATTATATATAATGAGCTACAATGTTTTTAAAATAAACTTTCAGATATTAAACAATTGCCACAAAGAGCTGTATTTATAATTTAAGTCATCTTTTCAAAGGAATATCTTTTGATCTATCTAAGCTTTTGTCTTCCTAAAAATATCAAAACAAAAAATCAAGAGGATATAGCAGTTTCCATTTGCAATTTGTTTCAATTCATTCTGTAATGTGAGGAGAGATATTTCGAATAACAAGTTTTCTACATGTTGTTGACCTGAAACATTTTTCATCTTTAAAGGATTAGCAAGGACCAAAAAGTTTGCTCATCAAGAACTGGCAAAATATTCTGATTAAATCTCAGGAGTTGAAATGAATCTTAGTATTGCTTGGCAGAGATCTATGAAAGTAAATTCAACATTTGTATGCAGAGTACTTAGAAGGATAAGAAGAAATGCAATTACAAACAGGTCATCATCATCATCATTGACGATCACTCGTAGCCGAGTAAGATTGTCTTCCAAGGGTAAAATTTTAACAGTGGATCCGTAAGTGGCTGTAAAGGCCAATTCTGGATCTGCACAACCTCCCACAATGAGGGCATAGGTTTCCGGGTGGGAGATGGTCATGATGAGGGTTTGCTTGACGTGCCTTCCTTTTAGCTCTTTTTTCCCTTTCGCCCTGTACTCGTGCTTCTCCAAAGTCCATAGCGCCTTTAATAAAGGCTGACCTCCAATTGAAACGCTCATGAGTTAGGGCTTCCCAGTTCTCAATGCTGATATTACATTTTTTTAAATTAGCTTTGAGAGTGTCTTTGAATCTCTTTTGCTGTCCACCAATATTCCGTTTTCCATTCTTAAGTTGGGAGTAAAGTAACTGCTTTGGAAGACGATGGTCAGGCATTCGAACAACATGGCCGGTCCAGCGAAGTTGATGTTGGATGATCATTGTTTCAATGCTGGTGGTTTTCGCTTCTTCTAACATTAGTCCGCCTATCTTCCCAAGTAATTTGCAGAATTTTTTGGAGGCAGCGTTGATGGAAACTTTCAAGAAGTTGGAGGTGGCGTTTGTAGAGGGTCCATGTTTCACAGGCGTACAGAAGGGTTGGTAGTACAATGGCTTTGTAAACAAGCATTTTGGTCTCCCTGCGAATGTCCCGATCCTCAAACACTCTACGCTTCATTCGGGAGAAAGCTACACTCGCAGAGCTCAGGCGATGCTGAATTTCAGCGTTGATGTCGGCTTTTGTAGATAGATGGCTGCCGAGATAAGAAAAGTGGTCGACATTTTCTAGTGACACACCTTTAAGCTGGATTGATGGCGCTGCGGAGGGATTGGTTCGAACTTGCTGGTAAAGCACTTTGGTTTTTTTAATGTTAATCGAGAGGCCGAGCTTTTCATATGCTTCTGCAAAGATGTTTAGGATAGTTTGAAGATCTTCCTCGGAGTGTGCACAGACTACATTATCATCAGCATATTGAAGTTCTATAAAGAAGTTGTAATTACCTGAATTTTTGCTTTCAGCCTACTAAGATTAAAAAGCTTTCCATCTGTTCAATATATAATTTCTACACCAGTAGGAAGTTTCTCTTCAACAAGGTGTATAATCATAGCGATGAAGATAGCGAATAAGGTTGGAGCAATAACACATCCCTGTTTAATGATTCCACTTTAAATGGATCACTTTGAGAGCCATTGTTATCCAGGATTGTTGCCATCATGTCGTCATGGAGTAGCCGCAAGATGTTCACAAATTTATCAGGGCATTTGATCTGACTAAAGCTTTTGATACTGTAAATCGTACTGCTCTCTGGACAAACAGGTCATTATTATGCCAACAGAATGCTTCAAGAAACCAAGGACAGGGTGACCTATATAATCCTATGGGAAAAGTCAGTACTTTTTTTCTTTTTCTTTTTTAACTGAGCTTAAGAAAAGTTATCCAGAAGTTTGCACATTTAATGTTTGAAGAAGGCAGGAATGCTAACATATCTAAAGAACCCATAATCAATGGTAGTTGTACTGATATAATTTTATAGGTCCCATTACATAAACAAGATTGATAATTCTTCCCTGTAATAAATTGAAAAAATAATAGAATGAATGAATGAATGAATGAAATGGTTTACTACCATATTACATTATCTGGAATCATATATTCACGTGTGCTGCTAAAATGGGCAAAATAAGAATTTCAAGCAGTTATTGATTTAGGCAAAAATATTTCTTGTCCATAAAAATATTCTCCATAAGAAGCTGTCAAAGGTCCTTTTGAGCTTCACAATAAATTCTTGATCTTCAGAGTGCTTTAATAATAGTAACCATCCATTCTGAAAGTCATGTTGATGTATATCTTGCCTTGCCCAAACTATTTCTTTGTGACATTGCTCTGGCTATTTGACTGCTTTTGGCAAGACATTATGTGACTAGCTGCTACATTCAGGCAGAAAACAGTAAATGCATGAAGACTGTGGCTTACATAACTGGGGTGGAAAGGCAACCATTTCAAAAGAGTATATATTCTGCACATTTAGGCTGATGAACAATGAAATAAAGACTATTCAAGATCCATTACAGAAGTTAAAATAGCTTTGTGTTTGAGAATGAAAACAATTCAAGTCAGTTTCCTATTCTTTCGAAAAGAAACAATAAATTTTGTTAGCAATCATTATAATTTCTCAGAATACTGTGATTTAATTTCCAAGTTCCTCCAGTTCAGATATAAAACCCTTGCAAAATAAATAAATGGTTCAGTTCAAAAAGTATCAAAACCAGAATTTAAGTTCATGTTGACTAGGAACCTTGATTGTTAAATCTTGACAGCAAAATCAGGGTTGAACAGACACTGAACTAACCTCTTATTCTTAGTGGCGGTCCCTCCAGGTCAGGGTTTAGGCAAACTGAGACATTGCACGGCCTCTTCCCATGCTGTATCTGTTCTGTGGATAAACAGAGAACTTCAGTCCCTGCTAGGTTTCACTAAGAATTGGCCATGGAGCCATTCCAATAATAAACACACCAGCTACTGTATATATAACAATGAAAAGACACAACTCCCATAAACCAACTAGAAAATGAACAAATGTTTAGAAACACAGGAAACTGTCCTATAGCAAGTCATACTCATCCATACAGCCCACCTTGTTTAAATTGACTGGCACTGGATCTCCAGCATTTCTGGCACAGAGATTTTCACATTTCTTGTTACCTAATTCTTATAGTTGAATATGCTGGATGTCTGATCTTGGGGGGTTCTTTGTTCAATAAATAGGTGCTCTTCTGTTAAGCTATGGTATCCCTCCCCAGATGAATCAATTTTCTAACTAGTAAGCTCTTAAATATAAAAGAGAAAGAACATTAGAAATAGCAACAGTCCAGTCAAATATAAAGATCTGATTATTATGGATCTAAAATGCCTTTGATCTTTGGGTTTGGGTACTATACTATTCATATCAAATTCTAGTAGTGATGAGCTAGGCAGAGGTTTGTTTTTTAATCACAAATTAATTATTGACTTGGGAATTTAGAAAACACTTTAGTTCACAAAGCATGGAACACACAAAGAGTAACAAGAGAAAGCCCAACCAAAAAAAAAAAGAAGAGTCTAATCATAAGGGCATAGTACACACACAGGCAATTATTTCGTACTGCAGAAAAAGAGAAAAGTTTGGAATAAAGTATGAAAAAAGAAAAGCCTGAGGCCATTAAGTCATCTCAACAAAACAGAATAATTTTTCTGAACTGAAGTCAATTGGGGAAAAAATCACAAGCAAAGAAAGATAACCAGAATGGAAAGATGATTCCCTATAATAAATATAAAAATAGCTTCCCTTACAAAAAGCAAGCTAAGTGACTTAGATTGAAGTTTTTTTTTCTATATCACATTTTAAGGGGGAAAGGTATTTTAATTGCTTAATCAGATTTATCCTCACCATATCTTTATGAGGTAAGGTAAAATGATACTCATTATGAAGATTACAATGGAGCCTGAAGAGTGATGGCTTTCCCTCAGCCGTCCAGTAGAGCCCTGCGAAACCCAATGCCCACATTATAGCTCAAGGCTCCATCTAGCAATCTAGGCTGATTCTAGTAAGAAAATGGCTCCACTGTATCCAGGAAGTTGTCATCTTTAGTTCTAGATGGGATGGCACTGCCCCAGACAGACCCGGTGCAGAATCTGGGGGTCCTTCTGGACTCACAACTCCTGCTCAAAGAGCAGGTGGCAGTCATGGCCAGGAGGGTCTTTGCGCAACTTCGTGTTGTGCGCCAGTTACGCCCGTTCCTGGATCGGGAAGTCCCCCAAACAGTCACTCATGTCCTGGTCATCTCCCATATAGACTATTGCAATGTGCTCTACATGGGGCTACCTTGAAGAGTAGCTGGAAGCTACAACTGGTCCAGAACGCGACCGCGCGGCCAATTCTTGGTACCCCAAGATCGGCACATGTAACACCTTTGCTGCGCAAGCTGCATTGGGTACCGGTTTGCTTCCAGGTCCAATTCAAGGTGTTGATTATCACCTTTAAAGCCCTACATGGCATGGGTCCAGGTTACCTGAGGGACCGTCTCATGCCCATTACATCAACCCATCCCACCTGATCTTGCAGAGAGGGCATGTTACGGACCCCATCTGTAAGAGAATTCCGTTTGGCAGGGTCCAGGAAGCCCCATCGCTCCTGACCTTCCAGAAGACCCTGAAGACCTGGCTCTGCCACCGTGCTTGGGGCGGGGAGGGGAGTAGTTATTCCTGGGGATGGCTGATGCCTTAGATCCTCACATTTATATGATCCTTTATTGCCATCTGGATTATTATTTTATATTTATATGTTGTTTTTGTATGTATATTTTATATTATTATGACTAATGTTTTTAACTTGTTTTAACTTGTTAGCTGTGTTGTAAACCACCCAGAGTCCCTCTTTAGGGGGGAGATGGGTGGTGGCAAAATTTGAAAAATAAATAAATATATAAAATTAAGCAACTCCTCCCCACCATCACCACTACCACCAATCCATTGAAATAAAACAGTGCTATCTCATTTTATTGAACAGAGTCAGTTTGGTGTAGTGGTTAAGGCACCAGGCTAGAATCCAGGGGACAGTGAGTTCTAGTCCTGCCTTAGGCACAAAGCCAGCTGGGTGACTTTGGGCCAGTCCATCTCTTTCAGCCCTAGGGAAAAGGCAATGGCAAACCACTTCCGAAAATCTTGCCCGAAAATCTTCAGGGACTACTCAAGGCAGTCACCAGGAGTCAACACTGATTTGAAGGGAGAAAAAAAATGCAGATTATTATAAAGCTACCAAATTTCTTGTAGAATCTAAGGCATGACCATTTGGAAGTGCTTTGCAATTTCTCTCCAATTTGTTCCAGGGCTGGGGAATTTCTGAATTATGTTTTTCAACTGATGCCTAGGTATCAGTAACCCTTTATTCCTGTTTTTTTTTCTGGACTTTTAAAATGACTTATTTATTTCTGTAAAAGATTTGTATACTACTGTTTGTTTAAAGCGACTTGAAGAGATTTATAATAAAAACTGTATCACACAATTAAAAACAGTAAGTTAAAATAATTCAAAAAAAGGTTTGTATAAAATATATAAAAGAAGCAATATAAACAGTAAAATAACAGCAATATATTATTTAAAGGCTTGGTAGAATAAAGATCCCTTTGCCTATTGCAGAAAACATAAAAATTGGGCAAGTGTATATTGCTAGGGAAAGTATTCCAGAGTCGGGTGGGGGGTGGCTACCACTGGATGGTCCACTCTCAGGTAGCCACTCAACACATTTAAGTATGGGAAGGCAACTAGAGCAGGCCTCTGAAGGTGATTTTTGGGCTTGCTCTTAGACTTCGTACAAATATCAAAGGTTGCCTGTAACAGAATCCAAATCCCTAGCCACCCTCCCCCATCGTTAGTACTTTATAAACCCTTTCCTAACACACTGCCTTTGGGATGTGTTGGACTACAAAATTATGGGAAATACACATACTCAAGGACACAAGGTTGAGGAAAGCCATTTCCTACACCATTCAGAACCCAATTACAGCCATCGTCACATCCCCTCCAAAGCCTCACTGCAGGCCCTGTCCCATCATTACAATGCTCAGAGCACTTAGCTTAGGAAAAAACAGAGAGCAAGTAATAGTTCATATAATAGAAATGTACAAAATGTACAAAATTATATATAGTATGTAGAAAGTGCATGTATGGAATCTGCAATCACAAGATGTAGTACTGCAGGACTCTCAATACATCCTGTTTGTAAGCTCTGCATAGGATTACAGCCATCTTGTTGGCTACAGTGGGAACAGGATGATAGACCAGATAGACCTTTAGTTTGATCCAGCATAGATCCTCCTATATTCTTAAGAATCCTCAATATTCCAGTTCTAATTAATAGATTGCCTGTTCATTATGTCCAGTAGAAGCCCTCTTGCAAAGCTTCTCATGGCAAGCATGCATAAAGGGGCTTTCTGCTGCCTGAAGAATTGCTGCCAGTCATTGCTTTATTTTTATGTAATTCATTCCACATCACATTGCAAAAAGGCAATAAAAATATTCATAATAAATACAATTCTACATATAACTTTGCTATTCATGTATGAAGATGGTTAACTTATCAAAATGATTGGTAAGTCAAATATCCATTTCTGAGCCTTAGATATCAAGATTTGATATAGGAAACATTTCAACTCTGAAATTATCCTAGTGCTTCCATTTTATTGCTGAAGTCCCAGAATTTTTTGGCAGATAACTGCAGTGAAGCATCTGGTCTCTTAATGTGCCAGAATCAATCAAACTGCAGGATCTTCAGTGAAGTGGGACACACTAGTATTTTTACAGAGTGTCAAAATATGTAATAAAGGAATACTGTAATTAGTAGGTACAGATTTCATATTTTTATAGCCAGTATGTCTTCATTTCATTTTTCTTGAGGATATGGAAAACTTGATATCCGGTTAGCACATTTTCCCTATACTCTAGCCAAGTCAGAATGATATATTCCTCTATTTAAAGTATGTATTAATAGCATATTGTTAAACAGTGGAATATGCTATCATAAAAGGTAGCAATGATTTTCAAAGATTAAAATAATTTATAAAGCTATTAATGGCTATCAGTCATAAGGATTGTATATTACATTGAAACAATTTGCCTACTGTACTATTCATTTGGGAATAGTGACAGAATGGCAGTAATTCCATTTATGTCATGCTTTCAGGCACCTCTAGGCATCTAATTGACAAGTAAAAATTATGAACTGATTCAGCATGGCCCTCATTATATCAGGAGGCTACAAGTGCATTCCAGTTTTAAACAAAATTTATATAAATTAGCCATTCACAAAGAAAAATAGCTATTCTATCAAAATGACTATAGTTATCTTGCTGACATGGTATTGTGAGGTTTCTTTCCTACACTGGAAGTTTTTATAACACCAGTTCCACACAACAAGCAGCCACTGGCTACTCTATGGAACGAGAACAGCAGAAAAATAAATATACATATAAACACACACACACGTGTGTCTATAATAAAAATTAAAAATATCCATGACACAATATGTATAAACAAAAATTAAAACATCCATGACACAATATGTATAAATATGAAAATGTCCAGGATAATAAACTAGTCAACACCAACCAGTAATTCACAAACAAGGCACCCATCTCACAATAATAACATGGTAATATCTCAGTATTAAAAATCAACATTTATCAGGAAGATGTCATTCACAGTTTGTTTATTTATTTAATTTATATGAAATTAAATAAATTCACAGTTGCCCAAGGTCCTCCAAAACAATCCAGTTTTTAAAGATTTCTGGAAGGCTGTCAGAATTAGAGGCAAACCTGATAGCTAAAGAGAAGCCACTCCATAATATCAGAGCCATGACAGAGAAATATCATTATGGAATTGTATGGAAATGCATGATCCCCAAGAGCTTCTCCCATGATTGATTGATTGATTGATTGATTCAATTTATATAGCCGCCCATCTCAAATGACTCAAGTGACTGAACAGGCTAGTTCTGGGTGAAGGAGGTGGGCCTGAAAATTCTTTGCCATCAATCCACATAGGGCTTTATAGGTCAATACGAGTACTTTGAATTGTACTTAGAAGCTTATTAGGGCCTTGACCACAGGTTTGGTAGTTCAAATCTGCCAGCAAGTGGGCCATTGCATTTTGAACCAATTGCAACTTATGGGTGGTCTTCAGAGGCATCTCCATTTAGAGTCCATTGCCATAATCTAATTGTGCGGTTATGAGAGCATGAGTTGCTCTTATGAGGTCCACACAAGTAACACACCAACCCAAGCTGGGAAAGAACCCACTGGCTGCAGCCCCCACCTGCCCATCTAGCAGCACTTGTGAATCCAGGAGGATCCCCAAACCACAGCTAATCCTTCAGGGCTTGTGCTTCCCCCCCCCCAAGTGACAAGATTGAAGATAGATGAGAACTTCAATTTACATACAGCAGCTCCATGTTGCTTGGGTTCAGTTTCAGTTTGTTTTGTCAAGTCCAGACCTTGACAGCCTCCTGAAACCAAGATAAGACTTCCACAGCATCACCAGCTCAGCCCAGAGTGGTGAAGTAAAGCTGGGTATCTTCAGCAGACTGATATGACCTTTCTCTGTACCATTTTACCTGCACCTGTATCAATGGATGACCTTGATACTTCACATAGATGTTCAATAATAGAGGAAAGAGTACCAAACCTTGCAGCACTCCACATATGAGCAGCCACTGGGCTCACCTCTTTTCCTGTATAACCCCTAAATGAAATCGGGAAAGAGTAGAACCACTCAAGAACAGTGTTCCCGATCTCCAATCTCATTGGTGATCAATATAGTACTGAAAGCCACTGAGTGGTTGAGAAGGACTAGAAAAGGCACACTACTCTATTTGACAAAGGTATCCATTAATACAGCCTATGTTGTTTCTGTCCCATGCCCAAGTCTGAATCCTGACTGAAAAGGATCCAGCTAATCTTCTTCCATGGGGCCTTGCAGATGGCATTCCACCTCCTTCTCTACAACCTTTCCATGAAAGGGAAGGTTGGAGATTAGACAATAGTTGTCAAAATTAGTCTGACCCAGTGAGGGCCTCTTGAGGAAGTAGTATACCAGAGCCTCCTTCAAGACTGCAGGTAGTATCCCCACACACACAGTCTGTGAAGTGTTGACCACCTCCTCGATAAAACTAGTCAAGTGCCCCCCCAAAGGAGCCATATAGAGCATGGATCTACCCCACATGTGGCAGAAAACACACTATATAGTGCCCTATCCACTTATTCGGAGTCCATAGACTAAAAGGGGTCCAATCTAACATCACAAAATGTTCCAATCACCACTGCAGACTGTGCCCATGAAAAATCAAGATCTGAGTGAGCTACAGGGCCAAATGAGGGAATCAACACCAAACTAATGCACTCCCTTCTCCTGGAATGCCTTATCCTATGCTCCCCACCAAAACTGTCCTGACCCATCACTATGGAAATTTGCTCACCCTTCCCATTCCTTTGTATCCTATCCTGCAAAACAGATCCCAGTTCCACTCACAACCTCCTTTCACCATCTTGCATTCACTCTCTGCAGTGTGGAATACTTACCAGTGTCCCATGTGCTAATATTATGAGGAGCACTAGACTGATGTTCCAGCTGCCTCTTCATTAACTGGTTCATGGTCAGTGCTCCCAAAGAACCTCTTTTCATCTGTCGGAACTGAGCTGCAAGTCAGAAATTAATACATTTGCATGATTTTCAGTATTGTCCATTTACTGTTATTTGTAATTATCTATACCCAGCTTTTTCTTCAAAATGAACTTTTTCTACTCAAGAAGTTGCTGTGTAGCTATTTTGTAGATGTAGCTGTACATCTCTACACACATTCAGCTAATGGGTTTGTATCCAATGATGTCTTCTCACCAGCAGAAGGGATGCTAATTATGGAATACAATCACACCTGCAATTTCATTTCTGTCCCCCAAATTTGCTCCAGAGTGTGAGTACAACCTTTGGATTCTTGTGGCGTCTTATTGATGAATGTCACACTGAAAATATTTCAAATACATTTCTGTATAAAGGGTTGCCCTTTACTTCAATCTTTAGTACTCCAAAGCACTTTTAAAATGTGAGGTTGATTCTGTGGCTGAACTGTGGAACAGATTAAAATTCCAATTCCAATTGATGTAAGATTTTTCATTTTAAAAATGTTCTGCAACATCAAATTAGAGAATAACATAACTTTCTTCTCTAATGCTATGCTTAAAATCAGTTTATCAAACACAGAATTTCCCAGTAAAGTACAGCAATTAAAACTTTAGAGCAGACAGTCTTGCCTGGGGCATAAATGGTTGCCAAAATCCAGAGGAAATTGGTTGGTTTTCTTTCTTAGCTTTTATAATGAAAATCAAACCCTTCCAGGTACCTTCTTCCTCGTGGGAGCACTAGTTTTGAGAGTTACTATATTTATCTGAATTGTCAAGGACAAGTTTGATTTTAAATATCGGAGTTGAGAGGGCAGAGTTATTGAAAAATCTCACTAGCATTTAAGAACCAGGTGGATCAATAAGGTATATACAGATTTCTGATTAAATTATTTTCTCCACAAAATATTTTATTCAGATTTTTTTTCTATCAGTTACTTTTAAAAATGGTCTGTAATATATCAGATTGAGGGAGATCATATGGAAATCTGAGTATCTGACCCTGGCATGGATCAGGAAGGGCCTAAAAGGAGCTGCCCCTAGATGATCCTGCCCCTTCAGTGCATCTACATCTGAATCAGGAAGGAATATACAGTAGTTGAGGAGAATTAGGTATGCCATCAGTGTATTGGGTAATTATTGAAATATAGCTATCCTACCCCGCAATACGTGAACATTAATGCTTAAGAAAAGTGTATTTATCTAAAGACACTGTTCTGATAAAAGGATAGATTCTTTATTTATTATTATATTGTATTTTAAAGTCTATAGGTTTTTAATGTTAATATTATTGTTGTAAACCACCCAGAGTCTACTGCTGTAGAGATGGGCGGTGATAAATCTGAATAATAAATAAATAAATAAATAGATGGGGAACAATAATATAAAAATGACTCCTCACCCCTTAAATGTTACATGAATATAAACCTCATTATTACAGATTGCCAACTCCATTCTGGTACTTTTAGAGTTAATTAACACAATACACATAAACATTTATGAGTGGAGAAAAGTAATGCACCAGATGGCAAAACATACTAAGAAGCACAAATGCAGTAAAAATTGGTTTCTTTCCTCAAAGTCAGGGGAGAACTTACTTGACATGGAAGAGTGCCTACTTATCTCTGGTACACCTGCTTCGAGTGTCGGAGCAGAAGATGACTCCCTTGGCATTTCTAAGGTTGAAAGTACTTTAGCTGATACATCTGCAAAAAGAAATATTGCTTGAAACTCAGAGAGTTTTTTTTTTTGCTTTTGAAATCAAAGAACAATTATTTATCAACTCTCTTTCTCTTTCAAATTTTCCATTTTTTCTTCCTGGTATGCCATTTTATCATCTTGGCACTGAAACTGGAATTTGAAGAAATGAGATACTTTGTGAGGAGAAAACCATTTATTTTCCTTTGTATCACACTGAAATTAGATTTACACATACATCTGCTGGAAAATCTTTTTCAATACACCACTTTACTTTCTCCTATATAAATGTTCAACTGCCATTCATCCCCATAAAGACAATTGTGAAAGTATGATTTACAAAATGTCATCTCACTTTTTCACCAACACAGGCCATAAGAGAAGGTAATGGATAGATGCAAATTGCACCTCCATGGGATCTCTGAAATACACAAACCCTGCCTTCCTATGGACTCATATTTAACACGCAATTCACCATCATAACGGGCATGTTGCCATCATCATGCATATATACAAAAATTTCTTAACACTCTGTTATACTTTCCTTACACCTCTAGAAGTCAGCAGGTTGGAAAATGCTGCTATATGGGGGGACTTGTGGGGGAGATATGGCAAACTGAAGACGTTTCCACGAAAGCGGACCTGATGACCGCGGCAAAGACCAAGGAACCAGTGAGCAGACCAGTTCCTTGAAACCACTCCGGATAAGGAGAGGATGGGAGATCACTCACGTGTGCTCCGTATGGCTGCTCCTCATAAGGAGACCGCAGGACAGCAGTTTTCTGTGGGTTTGAGTGCCGGGAGACAAAGGGATCAGCCATCTTGCTCACAACCATGGTGGAGCCTTTTAAAGGACACTAACTTTGCAAACCTCACTTTCTAATCACTTTCAGAAATTGCCTATTAACCATCTTAAAGCTATTAGAGAACTTCAGGACAACAAGTTTGAAAAGTAATCAGGTGAGTTTTATCTTCAACTCTGAACAAAAGAAGCTTAAGAATTTAAAGAATTGAAATAAACAGCAAAAATCAAGAGAATGATCTGGAAAATGTTTTCTTATTGGAGCTACAAAAGAGGCTTGTTAAACCCTTGAAATCTATGCAATGGGATAAAAAAGAATTGAAGAGAATTCAAATCCTACAACAATATTTGCTTGAATTAAATATTAAGACTGTTAAAATTAAAAAGAAAGAATATAACATAGGTTTATTTTATCAACAATTATTTATTTATTTTTATTTATTATTTGGATTTATCACCGCCCATCTCCACCATGGCAGACTCTGGGCGGTTTACAATCACATTATAAAAAGTTAAAAACCTATACATCTAAAATCTACTATAAAAAATAAAATAAAAAATCCAAGAAATAGTGGGTTCTTAAAAAGCGGATATTACTAAGCTAAGGGCTTTAAAGGTGATAACCAACACCTTGAATTGGACCCGGAAGCAAACTGGTACCCAATGCAGCTCACGGAGTAGCGGTGTTACATGTGCTGATCTTATAGCACCCAGAACTACCCGTGCAACCACATTCTGGACCAGATGAAGCTTCTGGATACTCTTCAAGGGTAGCCCCATGTAGAGCGTGTTGCAGTAATCTATATGGGAGATGACAAGGGCATGAGTGACTGTTCGGAGGGCCTCCAAATTATCATCTACTTTGGTTAATACTGATCACCAGCATGTTCATTATTAGTTCATTATTCCCCTGGAAGCCTTGCAGAATATATATAAAGAAAAAAAAACCTTGATTTTTTCAAGGATTTTCAAGTACCAGAAAAGTGGCGAATGGAAAATCTGTACAACCTGCCATGAATCATCTCCTTTCCACACCCTTCACAAACCCTTTACTTTTGAGAAAGGAGTGGGGTTAGCTGATGGCAAGAAGAGCTCACTAGAGACAAGTGATGCCTTACTAATCTTTCAGCTTTCCCTTCTCTCTCATAAAGGGTTTAGTTTAGTTTAGTTTAGTTTAGTTTAGTTTAGTTTAGTTTAGTTTAGTTTAGTTTAGTTTAGTTTAGTTTAGTTTGGAAAGAGATCTGGCAGAAATGCTGACCTTCAGTGGGGAGGGACCTTATTGTGAACTTTACTCAAATTCAGTGTTTTCTATTTCTCCCTACTATGAACCTCTACTTTACAGTCAACCAACTTTGCTATGCTCTTTTTCCTTTAAAAAGTAGGGTGAAGATCAGATCATTTCAAAATGCATAAGCAACTGGTTTTGCTCACCTGTCTCTTTCTGTTCTCCCAGCTTATCTAAGATGTTGAAGGAAATGTCCAGGTATTCTCTCTGGATGGCACTCACAGCAATCTTCCTCTGCTTCCTCTGCCTAGGAACTATTTGGATCTTAAATTCTGACTCTTCAGCTTCCTCCTCTTGCTTTTGCTCTATACTTTGTTCTGTGTCAGATTCTGCACTGGCATCAGGCTTTTGACTTTCAGCTTGGCTATCAGAGTCCTCAGGGACCTTAATGAAGACAGTTTTCCCATTTGAACTCAGAAAGGGTCCAATGGGCTTAATTTCTTCTATGCATAATTCAGAGTTATCATCGATAGACATCTCTGGGAGAGCAAATGATTTTTGCAGCATATCCCGTTTTTGCTTTAGTGTCAGGGGGCTGCCAAAAGGTATCCCTTGAACATCTTCTGGCTTAGCTAGCTCATCAACATCCTTTTGACTTTCAGGAGTAGTTGAGGGACTTTTGTCTTGTGCAAATGATACCAGATGACGTATTTCACAAGGGGTTACGGCTTTGGAGTAATCTTCAATGCTGAACTGCACAAGTGGAGTTATGCTGAGGCTGAGGATGGAAACACTGGTAGGACTTGATGGAGAGGAGGCAACCGTCATCCCAGAGTCACCATCATGCAGCTGACTTGTGATATCAGTCTCTTCCTCATCACTTTCCACTATTCTAAGGGGAGGAAGTGGCTCAAAAACCAAGGAGTCGCTATCTGAATTGGAAACAACAGATTGCTTTTCGGGTCCTGACATCGAATCAGAGGACAGATCTATGAGATCTAAGTCCTCCTTTGGAGAAGTTTTAGCTGGGAAATCTACATTCAATTCATAGGGCTCCATGCAGTTTAACCTGACTTCTGGTATGATAGGTCTTCGCCTTGTTTGACTTCTCCCTGGGATGGCTGGGATATTTTCCTTCTCTCCTATATCCTGTTCTTCTGTTTTGGTGGAAGAATTTTGCTGTGGTTGTCCATAATCATTCTGACTCAGTGTGGTGTAAGTGGAAGCGGCAGGTGGCTTCTCTAAGTCACAGCGGTCTATGCATGATTTTCGACGGTGCTCGTCTAATGTAAACAACAGGGAGTCTGCATTTCCTATGTCAAGAGATTTTTGTTTTAGAGAGCGCAGTTTCTTTTTCTGAATGCTTTCTTCTCTCATACAGCGCAGAATATTGTCTTGCAATATGCCAGTTTCTCTATATTCAGCCAGTTCTATTTCACCTAGAATAGAAAAAGCTGGTACTATTTCATTCAATGTCATTCTGCATTTCCATATTTAAGCTATATTGGCATTTTAGACAAAATTCCTGTTTATAACTTCAAGACTGCATCGTATGGATGCAGATAGTTCTAGTCCTAGCTCAAGACTTACTGATAAGAGATTCTCCAGGGTGAATTTCATGAGACATGAAATCAGTTAACAAAGAACAAGATGGCAACATTAATACACTAATATTAATATTAATAATATTAATTAATTATATTAATATTAATGACACTGAGGCTAGCTTATCATCTTTCTTAAATTTAGTAATTCATGCCTCAGTTCATGGTATCAGTTCTAATAACATTTCCTTTTATGGGAAGATTGTAAAACAGAAAATCTAGTGCAGATTTCACTATGTTTAGCAGACTAGATATTGAAAGGAAGAAAAGAAAAATAACTTTTATGATATTCTAAATTATAACTGATTCAACCCTACAGGGTTGAGAGCCACTCAATAAGCCATAGCTTAGTATTTTATAGGTGGCAATTTTATCACATTTTGTTTCACAATATCCCTGATAAAAGACTGTAATTGAAATGCATCGGGCTAAGAGATTATGACTGAATTGGCCTTAAAAGTTCAGACTTCTTCAGGCATACAGCATAGTTAAGTCAGAGTCTTATATGCTGGCTATGCCTCCTCCAGTGTGGATGAGGAAGGTCTGAAGAACAGTTAAAACAATATTTGGCTGTAATACTCATAGATCTAAAGACAAAATTAATTCTAATGTGCTTATCTTACAAAAGGATTGGTTTCCACTGAACATTACAGGAAACTACTTTATGATAAGAGCAGCTGGAAAGTAGAACAATTGCCCATAAAGGTGGTATATTGTCCTCTCTGAGAACTTGAAGCTGTTCTTTATTGGGTACTGTCTATCTCTGGGATTTCTGCGCCGAATAGGGGGCTGACTACAGACAACCCACAAAGCCTCTCTGGTTCTAGGATGAAGATTTTGATATGCTTGCTCACCATATCCCAGTTCAAGGCAAGTATATTCACAGTTTCCCAATACACCCAAGAAATAATCATAGTACTTCCATGCACAAGCTTTCTGTCTAACTTTTTTCCCCCAATGATATACATACTTCTTTGAGCATTCATCTCAACTGGCTGATATTTCACCATTTTGCTGCCTCCAATTCTTTTCAGCCTTGCAAAGAATGTTTGTGATTCTTTATTGCCTGTTCCAGTGGGTGTATCATGAATGTCAGATTCATCAAAGACACTGTCTTCCTCTGCTTGAAAGAGAAAAAGTAAGCAAACGTATCACAAACCTTACATTCTAATAAAAGGTCAGCTATTTTCAGACAGCTTAAAGCTGTATCACAACAGCATTACACAAAACACACATCTTCCTGCATGGTAAAGAAGATACAAACCATACTATGGGTGAGCTGAGATTAAGTATTTGAAAAAAAAGCTGTGTGATTGTTAAGATAACTGCTGAAATTATTTTAGACAGAGGAAGAAGTGAGGAGAGAATTTTGTTTGCTCCACATATTAAGCAAACTTAACTTAATTTGCATTGGTATGCAGATTTGAACAGAACAATTATTTGGATTGCACATTTCTTTGAAATTTGCAATGCAGTTCTCAATTCATAACCTGCATACAAAAATGCTGCCATAAGATAAAGGTGCATGCAGCAGTACTGCTGTAAGAGAAAACTGCATAGAACAATGCATATATATGCAAATATCATGCAGTAATAGGGAATATTGCATATGAATATACATATTTATTTTTGTTTTGTTCATTTGATTGCAGATTCATGCAAAAATTTGATAAAATTAATTTAGGATTCAATTAATATGAATTGATCCTGTTGGGCCTGATGAAGTAGACAGGATCCTTGGGATTGTAAATGCCACCACATGTCAACTTGACCCATGTCCCTCCTGGCTGGTGAAATCAGCTAGAGAGGTGACGTGTGGCTGGGTCCTGGCGATTATAAATTCGTCCTTGAGTGAGGGGGTGTTCCCGGCTGCCTTTAAGGAGGCGCTGGTGCACCCCCTCCTCAAGAAACCATCTTTGGACCCTACTATTCTGGGCAATTTTCGCCCAGTCTCCCACCTTCCCTTTTTGGGAAAGGTGGTTGAGAAGGTGGTGGCATTGCAACTCCAGAGGATTCTGGAGGAAACGGATTATCTGGACCCTTTTCAGTCAGGTTTCAGGCCAGGATATGGGACAGAGACTGCATTGGTCGCGCTTATGGATGATCTCTGGCGAGGGCGGGATGGAGGGAGTGCATCCATCCTGGCTCTCTTAGATCTCTCAGCAGCTTTCGATACCGTCGACCATGGTATACTCTTGGGGCGGCTCAGGGAGTTGGGGGCGGGCGGCGTGGTTTTGCGCTGGTTCGCCTCCTTCCTCCAGGGCCGTTCCCAGTTGGTGTTGATAGGAGAGGAGAGAGCTGACCCGCGACCCCTGTCTTGTGGGGTGCCGCAGGGATCAGTTCTCTCTCCTCTCCTGTTCAACATCTACATGAAGCCGCTGGGCGAGATCATCCATCACCATGGGATGAGGTATCACCAATATGCTGATGATACCCAGTTATACATCTCCATCCCGGGTGAAATAGGTGATGCGGTCGATGCCCTATCTCAGTGTCTGGAGGCTGTGGGGGTCTGGATGGGGAACAACAGGCTTCAACTGAACCCTGGTAAGACGGAGTGGCTGTGGATTGATGGCCCCCCTAGATCCGGGAAGTTGTCATCTTTGGTTCTGGGTGGGGTTGCACTACCTCACTCGGATCCAGTGCGGAATCTGGGGGTCCTCCTGGACTCGCGACTCTTGCTCAAAGAGCAGGTGGCAGTCGTGGCCAGGAGGGCCTTTGCACAACTTCGAGTTGTGCGCCAGTTACGCCCTTTCCTGGATCGGGAGGCCCTCCGAACAGTCACTTATGCCCTTGTCATCTCCCGCATAGACTACTGTAATGCGCTCTACATGGGGCTACCCTTGAAGAGTATCCGGAAGCTTCAGCTGGTACAGAATGCGGCGGCGCGAGCAGTTACAGGTGCCATAAGATCGGCACATGTAACACCTCTGCTACGCGAGCTGCATTGGTTGCCAGTTTGCTTCCGGGTCCAATTCAAGGTGTTGGTGATTACCTTTAAAGCCCTATATGGCATAGGACCAGGGTACCTGAGGGACTGTCTCGTCCCGATAACGTCAGCCCGCCCCACCCGTGCGTGCAGAGAGGGCATGCTTCGGACCCCCTCAACAAGAGAATTCCATCTAGCGGGGTCCAGGAGGCGTGCCTTCTCTGCGACAGCGCCCGCCTTATGGAACATCTTGCCCCCGGAGGTGAGACTGGCCCCTTCACTCCTGGCCTTTCAGAAGGCCATTAAGACCTGGCTCTGCCGCCTGGCCTGGGACAACGGAGGTGGTAGTGCCTCCTGGGGTTGGCTGGCCCCGTAGCAATATGACCTGTGCTGCGGTCCCCAATCCATCTTGGATTTTATTTTATTTTATTTTATATTTGGATATATTTTTATACATTTTCTATTTTGTATGGTTTTAAATATTTTAAATTTTTGAGTTTTAATTATTGTAACCCGCCCAGAGTCCCTTGTAGGGGAGATGGGCGGGGAATAAATTAAATAAATAAATAAATAAATAAATAAATAAATAAAAATGAAACTGCCACTAACTGAAAATACAGTGTTTTTGACATTTCTAATTACTAAGTTACTAATCCTCTGTTAGATTACAGTTAAACCTAAAATATTTGAGTTTCTTTCATTAAAAGCTGTTATCTGTTCTTTGCTAGAAGCTAACACTTCTGAAACCCTATTAAAATCTCATAGAAAAGCTAGAAAGTTAGCCAGGTCTCAGGGCTCAGAGCTCTGAGAAACTCTGACTTGTCGAGTTGCCAGCCAGGCTTGGAGTGCCTTAAAATAAGATAATTCCCTCTTTCCTTAATAGAGATCAGAGGAGAAGAACAATCCCTCCACCCCTGTTTTGTCTTTGCAATGTTTCCTTGAGAGATGATGTAATATAAAATTATGTTGAATGATTATGATAGGGCCAAGGTCATCTGGTAATCTTCATGACCAAATAAGGAATCAATTATACAGAATTCCCTTAGTCCATATCTGAGATTATCTAATGTAACTGTACTAACTTTCCCCAAAACCAGTGTCCTTCATATATCAAAGTACACCTGTCATTCTTAGCCAGTGCTGGCTACAAGATTAGAGGAATTACAGTCTGAGCCATATGGAAGACTCCATGTTGGAAAGGTATATTATATACCCTGCTGGCTTCTTAAAGTAATGACTTAGTAACTATAGGAAGTCATATACTGTAAACCCAGTGCACTTTTAGTTATAAAAACTGGACTTGGACTGAGAAGGCCTTCAAATAGAGGATGCCTTCAAACAGAGAACATTCTTCAATAAAATAGGACCCATGTTCATCATCATAAGGCAGCATCTTATATTCCCAATTCCACCAAATCAGCCTAACAATCCAGCTGGGAAATATAAAACTGCCTTCCAGATTGCCCAAGGACTACTGTTGTCTCAACTCAAGTGCCACAATAATTCCATAACTTTTCTTTTCCCCAGACTGCTGAAGACCTAAAGCAATGCATTCAGTGATGTTGTTGATCGAGGTATTATTAAATGTAATCCTAATATTGTATATGATTTTGTGTGACTTCAGCTACGAACAAATATCCTGATCATCCTCTTCCAAACCACAGTCATGAAATAAGCTTACAGCAAAGTAGAAAAGGGACTGATTTAAAAAATGACAGATGAGCCCCCACACCCCAATTACTTATTTCTGCATTTTTGTCCATGTCCTCCTAGGAAAGTCTCTCATGCAAATCTTTTGAAAATGTTATTGAAAATAACACTAGATTAGTCTCCAATAGAAGAGAATATATGTAGCTCAGAGTTGAACTGTGGAGTCCTTGGAGCTCTCTGAGCTTGGTTGTAATGAAATAATATACAGTAATGAAAGCTACTGGATATAAACAGGGAGCAAACCCCACACTCACTAGCACTGATGATTTACCTAGTTGGGTAATGAGATGTCTGCAAGCAAACAACCAAGCTCAGAGAGCACCAAGGACCTCACTAGATTAGTCTGCAATATAAAGTTTAAAAAGAAAAGTACTTTTCAAAATTCTCCTGGAAAAAAAAAGTGATTGTATGAAATTTTAGTGTTCCCAGAGACAAGATTCTATAAAACCTGGGAGTAAAGTCACAAAAAATGAATAAGAGTGACAATCTCATGAGATTTTGGCCATTAATATGTTTGCCATTGCCTTCTTCCTAGGGCTGAGAGTGAGTGACTGGCCCAAGGTAACCCAGCTGGCTTTGTGCCTAAGGCAGGACTAGAACCCACGGTCTCCCGGTTTCTAGCCTGGTGCCTTAACCACTACACCAAACTACATTAACTGAATCACCAACCACTGTTCTAATGACTGTGCATAAAAAGAGTGCAATTACAGGAGCAGGCTGACTTCAGTTATGCCTTCTCACAACCCTGAGAACTCATGAGTTATAACTATATCACAGATTATTTTCATAAGATTAGAAATGCTTGAAAAACAGGGTTATTGATTTACAGGGTTATATGAAGAAAGCCAGTTTCCACCCTGTTCTCTTGCATGTATGAAATAAGCTTTTGATGCTTTTATTTATTATATTCTATGGAATGCATATGTAGCAAAAAAAAATTCTAAAAACTGCACCTAAACCAAAGGATAAAAATGAAAAATTCCTTAATAACATTTGGTAGGGATAATATGATGTAATACCTTTTTCTTTCTCACTGTACCGGCTTGCATTGCTGTTGTCACTATACAAAGGACCGGCTGTGGCATGAGGCTTGCAGCTGTGATACTGGGCATTTAATGTGTTGATGGTTATATGGATGAGATTCAACACAATTTTACTGATGTCGCAATCTCTGTAAGGATACTGTGGAAGGAAGGAAGGAAGGAAGGAAGGAAGGAAGGAAGGAAGGAAGGAAGGAAGGAAGGAAGGAAGGAAGGAAGGAAGGAAGGAAGATATTTTTTAAACATTGTGGTTAGTTTCATCTATAATATTTTAATTTATTTTCAAAGTCTGCTACTCTTTTATTTATTCTTTTATCACATCATAATCTGGAGGAGGAACAATTCTGACCAACAGTGCTAAGTATGAAATAATGTTTGTACATTACTGAGGTGAGGGAATGATAACTTTTAAGTTAACTTTTTGCTTTTAAAAGTAGTGTCTGATTTATATATATATCAAGGATAAGCAATCCAGGGCTCACAGGTGACCCCAGAAGCATCCCATTTACAGTCCCTGGTGGAGCTGGCAGAGCCAAATTCCTCAAAACATTTTTATCTATAAGTTTGAAGCAGTAAAAGAACAAAATCGTTTGCAAATACAATTTTCAACATCTGGGAATGACTTAAAATGCACAGTGGGTACTGTATACTTCTACAAGTTTAAGGAACCCATTTTGTCTCTTAAAATCTTCTCCATTTTTTAAAAAAAGAGCCAGAAACATTAGCCCCACACTTCAGTGTTTTCCTAAATCAAAGGCCATGCTTTCTGAAGCCAAAACCAACGTATGGTCAAGGTCAAGAAAAGGTTATCCACCCCTGATACGTATTAAGCTATACCTCACAGAGCAACTGTACTGAGGTTCTGATGATACCTGGATTTGTTGTAACTGAAAGAAATAAGGGAAGCACTTACCTTATATAGGATGACAAGCAGGGCCTTCAGCCACATCTGTCGAATGTGAGGCTTAAGGGACCAGAGGGAACAGCGGGGGGGCTGCTGGAAGTAATGTCTGAGCTGAGGGCATGTGCAGTACTTCAGCACCTGAGCCACCAAAGGAAGGAGGTGCTTCCCTAGGTTAATGTTGTAATCCATCACCTAAAGTTAACATTAGATTAGAATTTAGAGCACTCTTTAAAAAGGGAAAAACCCTATCAGAAGGCTCACATCAATACATTTTCTATAAAATCTTAGCAGTGATTGAAGAAATAAACCTACAAGGTTAAATACAGCGGCTGTCAAGTAAAATTTTAGGCAAACCTATGCTCCCTTAGCTGTATTAAACCGCGCATTCAGTACAGTAAAGTTGTATGCATCTTGATTGATAGGAGTTAACTGTAATCGGTGCTGCTGAATGTGAATGGAAATTAAAATTTACAGTCTTATGATCAGCTGGAAGTTATAATAAGAGATGGTTAGCCATTTTTGTTAGCCACTTCCACAGCATCAGAGTGAGGAGTCATCTTCCATAACACTGTCAATTTGAACCTCAAAGTTCCCCGTAAGCAAAAATGTCCCATTCTCATTGCTGGACAAAATATAAACCAGTGCTCACTATGATTAGCAAGTACCTTTTCATGAACTAAAACTATATGCCTGCAAAAGAATGTGTCCACAAAAGTGACCTCTTGTAGGTGCATGCCATCTATACCATACTATACCACCATACCTTGCTTGGGATGTGGGGGGAACAGTTCCTCCTGGGGATGGCTGGTGCCATAGAGCCCTTTTAAATACAAGCCCATCACCTCTTGGATTTTATATTTATTTTAATTATGACTGTATTATATTATATGTTATTTTAGTTGTTTGATTTTCTGTAAACTGCCCAGAGTCCCGCTAGGGGGAGATGGAGTGGTTATACATACAATACCATACCATACCATACCATACCATACCATACCATACCATACCATACCATACACCATACCATACCATACACCATACCATACCATACCATACACCATACCATACCATACACCATACACCATACACCATACCATACCATACCATACCATACCATACACACCATACCATACCATACCATACCATACCATACCATACCATACACACCATACCATACCATACCATACCATACCATACCATACCATACACCATACCATACACCATACACACCATACCATACCATACCATACCATACCATACCATACCATACACCATACCATACCATACCATACCATACCATACACCATACCATACCATACCATACCATACCATACCATACACCATACACACCATACCATACCATACCATACCATACCATACCATACCATACCATACACCATACCATACCATACCATACCATACCATACCATACACCATACCATACCATACCATACCATACCATACCATACCATACACACCATACCATACCATACCATACCATACCATACCATACACCATACCATACCATACCATACCATACCATACCATACCATACCATACCATACACACCATACCATACCATACCATACCATACCATACACCATACACCATACCATACCATACCATACACCATACACACCATACCATACCATACCATACCATACCATACCATACCATACACACCATACCATACCATACCATACCATACCATACCATACACCATACCATACCATACACCATACCATACCATACCATACCATACACCATACCATACCATACACCATACACACCATACCATACCATACCATACCATACCATACACCATACACACCATACCATACCATACCATACACCATACACACCATACCATACCATACCATACCATACCATACCATACACCATACCATACCATACCATACCATACACACCATACACACCATACCATACCATACCATACCATACCATACCATACCATACCATACACACCATAACATACCATACCATACCATACACACCATCATACCATACCATACCATACCATACCATACCATACCATACCATACACCATACACACCATACCATACCATACCATACCATACCATACCATACCATACACACCATACCATACCATACCATACCATACCATACCATACACCATACACACCATACCATACCATACCATACCATACCATACCATACCATACCATACCATACCATACACACCATACCATACCATACCATACCATACCATACCATACACACCATACCATACCATACCATACCATACACACCATCATACCATACCATACCATACCATACCATACCATACCATACCATACCATACCATACACCATACACACCATACCATACCATACCATACACACCATACCATACCATACCATACCATACCATACCATACCATACCATACCATACACCATACACACCATACACACACCATACCATACCATACCATACCATACCATACCATACCATACCATACCATACACACCATACCATACCATACCATACACCATATCATACCATACCATACCATACCATACCATACACCATACCATACCATACACCATACACACCATACCATACCATACCATACCATACCATACACCATACCACACCATACCATACCATACCATACACACCATACCATACCATACCATACCATACCATACCATACCATACCATACACACCATACCATACCATACCATACCATACCATACCATACACCATACCATACCATACCATACACCATACACACCATACCATACCATACCATACCATACCATACACACCATACCATACCATACCATACCATACCATACCATACCATACCATACCATACCATACCATACACCATACCATACCATACCATACCATACCATACCATACCATACCATACACCATACCATACCATACCATACCATACACCATACCATACCATACACCATACACACCATACCATACCATACCATACCATACCATACCATACCATACACCATACACACCATACCATACCATACCATACACCATACACACCATACCATACCATACCATACCATACCA
The DNA here is from genome assembly GCA_023362775.1 of Charina bottae. NCBI lineage: Eukaryota > Metazoa > Chordata > Lepidosauria > Squamata > Charinaidae > Charina > Charina bottae. The sequence goes on from JALMGJ010000001.1 coordinate 111,737,758, forward strand.
TACCATACCATACCATACCATACCCCATACCATACCATACCATACCATACCATACACACCATACACACCATACACACCATACCATACCATACCATACCATACCATACCATACACACCATACCATACCATACCATACCATACCATACCATACACACCATCATACCATACCATACCATACCATACCATACCATACACCATACACACCATACCATACCATACCATACCATACCATACAATACCATACACCATACACACCATACCATACCATACCATACCATACCATACACCATACACACCATACCATACCATACCATACCATACCATACCATACCATACACACCATACCATACCATACCATACCATACCATACCATACACACACCATACCATACCATACCATACCATACCATACACACACCATACCATACCATACCATACCATACCATACCATACCATACCATACACCATACACACCATACCATACCATACCATACCATACCATACACACCATACCATACCATACCATACCATACCATACCATACACACCATACCATACCATACCATACCATACCATACCATACACCATACACACCATACCATACCATACCATATCATACCATACCATACCATACCATACCATACCATACCATACCATACACCATATCATACCATACCATACCATACCATACCATACACCATACACACCATACCATACCATACCATACCATACCATACCATACCATACACACCATACCATACCATACCATACCATACCATACCATACACACACCATACCATACCATACCATACACCATATCATACCATACCATACCATACCATACCATACCATACCATACCATACACCATACCATACCATACCATACACCATATCATACCATACCATACCATACCATACACCATACACACCATACCATACCATACCATACCATACCATACCATACACCATACACACCATACCATACCATACCATACCATACACACCATACCATACCATACCATACCATACCATACCATACCATACCATACACCATATCATACCATACCATACCATACCATACCATATCATACCATACCATACCATACACCATATCATACCATACCATACCATACCATACCATACACCATACACACCATACCATACCATACCATACCATACCATACCATACCATACCCACACACCATACCATACCATACCATACCATACCATACCATACACCATACCACACCATACCATACCATACCATACACACCATACCATACCATACCATACCATACCATACCATACACACCATACCATACCATACCATACCATACCATACCATACCATACCATACCATACCATACCATACCATACACCATACCATACCATACCATACACCATACACACCATACCATACCATACCATACCATACCATACACACCATACCATACCATACCATACCATACCATACCATACCATACCATACCATACACCATACCATACCATACCATACCATACCATACCATACCATACCATACACCATACCATACCATACCATACCATACACCATACCATACCATACACCATACACACCATACCATACCATACCATACCATACCATACCATACACCATACACACCATACCATACCATACCATACACCATACACACCATACCATACCATACCATACCATACCATACCATACCATACCATAATATACCATACACCATACCATACCATACCATACCATACCATACACACCATACACACCATACACACCATACCATACCATACCATACCATACCATACACACCATACCATACCATACCATACCATACCATACCATACACACCATCATACCATACCATACCATACCATACCATACCATACACCATACACACCATACCATACCATACCATACCATACCATACAATACCATACACCATACACACCATACCATACCATACCATACCATACCATACACCATACACACCATACCATACCATACCATACCATACCATACCATACCATACCATACCATACCATACACACCATACCATACCATACCATACCATACCATACCATACACACACCATACCATACCATACCATACCATACCATACACACACCATACCATACCATACCATACCATACCATACCATACCATACACCATACACACCATACCATACCATACCATACCATACCATACACACCATACCATACCATACCATACCATACCATACCATACACACCATACCATACCATACCATACCATACCATACCATACCATACACCATACACACCATACCATACCATACCATACCATACCATACCATACCATACCATACACCATATCATACCATACCATACCATACCATACCATACACCATACACACCATACCATACCATACCATACCATACCATACCATACCATACACACCATACCATACCATACCATACCATACCATACCATACCATACCATACACACACCATACCATACCATACCATACACCATATCATACCATACCATACCATACCATACCATACCATACCATACCATACCATACCATACCATACCATACACCATACCATACCATACCATACACCATATCATACCATACCATACCATACCATACCATACCATACCATACCATACCATACACCATACACACCATACCATACCATACCATACCATACCATACCATACACCATACACACCATACCATACCATACCATACCATACACACACCATACCATACCATACCATACCATACCATACCATACCATACCATGCCATACCATACACCATATCATACCATACCATACCATACCATACCATACCATACCATATCATACCATACCATACCATACACCATATCATACCATACCATACCATACCATACCATACACCATACACACCATACCATACCATACCATACCATACCATACCATACCATACCATACCCACACACCATACCATACCATACCCCATATCATACCATACCATACCATACCATACCATACCATACACACACCATACCATACCATACCATACACCATATCATACCATACACCATACCATACCATACCATACCATACCATACACACACCATACCATACCATACCATACACCATACCATACCATACCATACCATACCATACCATACCATACCATACACCATATCATACCATACCATACCATACCATACCATACACCATACACACCATACCATACCATACCATACCATACCATACCATACCATACCATACCATACCATACCATACACACACACCATACCATACCATACACCATATCATACCATACCATACCATACCATACCATACCATACACACACCATACCATACCATACCATACACCATACCATACCATACCATACCATACCATACCATACCATACACCATATCATACCATACCATACCATACCATACCATACACCATACACACCATACCATACCATACCATACCATACCATACCATACCATACCATACCATACCATACACACACACCATACCATACCATACACCATATCATACCATACCATACCATACCATACCATACCATACCATACACACACCATACCATACCATACCATACACCATATCATACCATACACCATACCATACCATACCATACCATACCATACCATACCATACCATACCATACCATACCATACCATACACACACCATACCATACCATACCATACACCATATCATACCATACCATACCATACCATACCATACCATACCATACCATACCATACCATACCATACCATACCATACTATTGAAAGAGTCATTTTTAATTGCCAGAGACCACCACCATGCCTGCCACTTTACAATATAAATGTTCTAACAAAGTTCCATCTAAAGCTGAACAAGAGTGAAAAGATGTCCACCCCCACCCCCAAATGGTGTGGAAGAATAAAACAAAAGCGGTAAAGCCAAACAGATGAACAATAGCTCTGGTATTCAAGCTATTATACTATAGCTTTTCACTTAGCTATTCAGTGCTCATAAAATGTGTGAAAAGGATAGTGGAAACAAATAGGATAGCCTCAAATTCCTGAAGATAAATGTGTATTCCAGCTCTCCTGACTTACATTCAGTCCTTCATTCTGAAGGAGACTTATGTACGAACATAAACATGTAATTCCCTGCGTAGTCAGGACTTCCATATACATCAGGACCCTTTAAATGTCCACATAAATTAAATATCTTAAGCTGATACCTTATATTTATATTTATCTTTCTTTTCTGTAAGTATTTCAAATATCTTAAGGTGAGTCCTTATATTGGGAATCTCTCGGGCAAATGATCAGTCCCTGGGTAGTTTGCCTTAGCCTGAGCAGAAATGGGGAACATATGGCACTTCATATATTGCTGAATTATAACTCCTAGCACCCCACGCTACTATCCAATGTGACCATGGCTGCTGCAAACTGTAGTTCAGCAACATCTAGTGGGCTACACGTTCTTCACCTTCAGCCTGATAATTAATTTATTCCTGCTAGAGCTTAACAGTGTATCACTTTGCCAAATGCTATCCAGTCACAGCGATAGTCTCTTTCAAGGAAAGATATACAACACCATCTGCTGGTTTGGCATCCAAAACAATAATTTGATTATTATATAGTGTATCAGTTCTTACTACTAGAACATTCCTTTCAAGAATATTCTGTTACAATAGTAATAATGAAAAAGGAATATCTGTGAGAAACCAAATTCCTTGAATGAAACATTTCAGAATTAAAGTAAGCACAAAGGACTGCATCTCTCTTGGGAATATCCTTCTGTCTTGGTCTTGTCCACACTCTGCTTGGCATGTAGGCATCCTTTGCAAGGACTGCTAGCAGCATTCTGCAAACAGCCAACTATAGTTGCAATTCAGCCATACTCACAGCTTAATGGATTGGCCCCTACAAAAGCTTACATTAAGAGAATGTTTGAAGTATTTATCTATCTATCTATCTATCTATCTATCTATCTATCTATCTATTTATTTATTTATTTATTTAATAAATTTATATGGCTGCCCAACTCGCACATGGTGTATTAGTATTACTAATATATTGGTATTACTAATATGAATGAAAAATGAAAAATTAATGAAGTAATAACCAATTACAAATGAAAATGCATGAGGCACCAGTCCCTGACACCACCGTCAAGGGAACATAAATATTTATTCTCCTAACAAGCCTTGATATTTCACCTTCCCATCTTTGTTCATGTGCTATGAGCAACCTGGATCTTTAGGGGATCAGGAAAATTTACAAAATAATAAAAACATTAAAATGTGGCAAAAACAATGGCAAGACAAAAACACTACACCTAAGGAACAGCTCACAGTTTCTAAATCAGGAGGGTCTCCTTCCAAGGCTCTCTGGAACCAGATTTAAATGCCTTTCTTAAAACAAAAAACCTACAGTAGAAGCCACTTTGATCTCTGGAGAAATGCTGTTCCAGGAAAAAATGGCTGTGACTGAGGAGACTCATTCCCATGGTCCCTAGAGATGACATGCCTTAAGGGAAAGGTCCCAGAGAGACTCCACTCTTCCCAATCTTACCAGGCAGGCAGAAACCACTGGGAGAACACAGTTCCACAGTTTAGTAGTATCTTCACAATTACTATTCTAACTTGCAGCTGCTGACTGATAGGGCAGGAGGGAAGTAGAAAGGTGATACTGGCAGAAGTGGTAGGGAGTAAGAAAGCAAACTTAACCACCCAGACAAAAGTATTTCAAAAAGTGTGTAGGATTTAGTAACTGCACCTTGCTGGGAGATGTACTAGTGCCTGTAAATGGTTGAGCAAAGATGACAATTAGTTTACATGTCTATACATGAACTAGCCTCCATGTAGGGTTATCCTCATTTGGTTATTTAGCATTGAGAGGTTTTTTGTATAGCTTCCCCCTGCTTAGTAAGAGTAACGTATCTCTGTTTTCAAATGCTGAGTCAATTGCTTGGAGGAGCCCGTGGTTACTGAAAGTAATCTGTCCAATCACAACCCGAAAGGTCAGAAGGATCAACGTGTTTGTTCACCCATAGAACTGTCTTCTCCTGGCTTATTGCAGGCCTCATAAGATAATACCCTTTCTGAGCCTTATTAAGAACTTTATGGTCAAGGAAAATAAACCTGAATCCACTGTATCCAAACTTCATGAATTTACCATATTGCTTTTTTTCTTTCTTTTGATCTGTAAACAACTGCTCATACATAAAAAAAAGTTCCATTCAAATTTGCAGAAAGATGTCTTTTCATTTGTAGAAATTATATCAATTTCTGTTCACTTAGAGATCCATTAAAATATATAAGTTGATCATGTGTGCCTAAACGTTTGCACAGAACTCTGTGTATGGATGGATGTACATACTGTAAGTATGTACGTACATAAATGAGAGATTAGGACTTTTTAGAAAAAGTGCACATAAGAGTGCCTTTTTTCCCTTTCTTAGAAAAAAATGCCCCATGTACCCTATTGAATTCTTCTGATTATGGCTATAAATTTCATTTTCAGGAGGTGCAGTAGAGCTGCCAGCCAGACTGTGAGGGATAACTTGACAGGTTGTACCAAATGCAAAGAGCACAAAGCTAACTCACTTGTGCAATCCCTGCAATAAAAGCATTAAAGCAGGTTGAAATACGCATCTTCTGAGGTGCAATCATGAAGCACCCTTCCTGTTGATCGTAGCCCAGCAAGACATATAAATGGCGCTTGACTGTATTGAAGGCTTTTGCACTGCTGATATCTGATTCTGCACTACTCTCATCCTTTGCCATAAACTTCATCAGCACGGTAATGAGTTGGTGGACGGTTTGATGATCAATGCCAGCATCCTCTGGGAGAAGGTCCTTTATGGTATTATCATTCTCTGGAGAAGGCTGCCCTGTTACCACAGAAAATAAAAAAAAAATGTAATATAGAGATTATCACTGGGAAGAAAGGCTAAATGTCTCTTTTAAAGGAGGCTTGTAATCTCCCATGGCTGCAAAACAGGAGTAGATAACTTTTTTTGTGGCCAGGGGACAAAATAATAATAGCAAATAATAATAATAGCAAATAATAATAATAGCAAATAATAATAATAGCAAATAATAATAATAATAATGCTCCAAAAGCAGCAGGTACAACTATATTTCAAGCATTATTGCTGTGACCCTTTAAACTGAACCTTCTTCTGACTCATATATATGACTATTAGAAGAATTTTCAAAACTAAGAAACGTTATTTTCTTATTTATGCAGCTATATTGAAACGCAGCATTTACCTTGTGTTTCTTCTGGTGTACCACCAAGGGCTGGAGCAGACTGTTCATGTCTGGACAGCCTTGCTGCTTAAAAAAATTGGAAAGCTAAGGTTAGCTTCTGTGGATCTATGGCATCTTCAAGAGCCATTACTCAATGGAGGGTCACATATACTGTGCGCAGAAAGCCCAGGCATATTCTAGTAAAGCTGGAGAAACTCCTAACTTTGCCAGTCAGTGCCACCAATGCTACGTTAGAAAGCCACTGCCAGTCAGTGTGGGCAATACTGAGTTTGATGGACCAACATTCCTACTGGGTATGAAGAAGTTTCTTATTTAATAATAAATAATAATTTATTAATTTTATATGTCACCCGACTCCCAGCTACTCTGGGCGGTTTACAAATTGTTAAAGACATTTAAAGGTTTAAGTTACCTAAATCATCATAGTGTCAATAATCTCTAGTTAATACTGTACAAATATAACTGTGCGCAAATAATATAATGTATTACTTGCATCTTATAATAATACAATAAAACAATATTTAAAAACAAACATTTAAAAACAAGGAAACAAGACAGAGAATAAAGAGTAAAGATAGCAAAAATGACAAAACTGGATGGGAACAAAGAAAAAACAACCTCCACAATCTAAAGGGGGCTTCAATCAACCTCATCAAAGGTTGCAAGCTTATGAAGCAGAGGTGTTACACAGGCATACCAAGGCATGCCCATCACTGCCTGTGCTGCTGCATTATGGGTAATCTTCAAGGGCAGCCCCGTGTAGAGTGTATTGCAGAAGTCAAGCCATGACCAGGGCATGAGTGACTGTCTGAAGGGCCCCCCAATATAGGAAACGGCACAACTGGCACACCCTAAGTTGTGCAAAGGTCTTCCTGGCCACAGCTGCCACCTGCTCAATCAAGGAGGAGCTGTGAGTCTAGGAAGACCCCCAAATTGCACATCACCCTTGAATGGGAAAATGCCACCCCATCCAGGGTCAAAGACGGAATATCTCCAGATCTGGGCAGCCCAAACACTCACAGCCACTCAGTCTTGGTAGGATTGAGCCAGAGATGGTTCCTCCCCATCCAAACCTGCACAGATTCCAGGCACTGGGACAGAACCTTGACAGCCTCATTTGGCTGGCCCAGGGTTGAAATATATAATTGGCTATCATCAGTATACTGATGATACCAAACCCCAAACCAGTAGGTAATGTCACCCAGCAGTTTCATGTAGATGTCAAAAAGTTGTATTTCTTTACAACTTGCCCCAGAACTTTGAGGAAAAACACAGCCCAGTAGAACAGCACATACTTTGAATTTAGAAGGTCTCAGGTAAGAATTGTAAACAATGCTGAACTAGTTGTCCACTGTCTTGTATAAGCTTCCAGGAATCCATATCTCTATACTTAGGAAAAGTGACTGAAGACATCAAACAAAAAGAAAGACTAGATGCAGGAATACTCCCTGGAAGGAATTTTAAGACACAGTTCTACTAAAAATCTTCATGCATGGAGAAATCTAGGATCTGCCTATATTTCTACATTACCTAAGGAAGTTGTTCTATTCTCCACCTTGCGAGAACAAAGTTCTATTAGAGTGAGTATAGTAATGCTGTCTATGCATAAAGCAGTCCAGAAGCCACAATTTGCACAGAATGAAGTAGGCAGATTACTGATTGTGTATAATAGTGAATTAATATTACACTTCAGCTAAAAGATCAGTACTGGTTGCCAGTTTTTTTACCAAGTCAGATACAAGACAGGGATATTAGTATGCAAACTCCTAAACAGCTCAGGACTAGATTATTTTAAAGAAAATCTTCAGTTACAAAATTAGCCCCTCAGTACCTACCTTTCGGGGTGAGGTTCTGCCCTCCATGCTGTGGCCTGCAAATTTCTGCTTGGTGATGATGGGGAAATGGATCTTCTCTGTGGTGATACTGGTACCTTGAAATGACCTCCCCTGTGCAAAATGTCAGGCTCCAACACTGACATATTTTAGGTATCTTTTAAGTTTATATTTTTATATTGGCCTCCCCTTGGCATACATTCCACCTGGCATTTCTACATTAATGGGTTGTTTTCACTCTGTTTTAAGCTTGTCTTTGTTTTTACACTAGTTTATCTTATAAATAATCCCATAGCCTTTATAAACCACTTCAAGATTTTATCTAATGATAAATTATATGGAAATACTTTAGATAAACAATGAAGAGGAACCTTGTGAGCATAATGGCTCTCTAGGTATCCTTATATTCCATTGGGATGGAAAGAAAGTGTTTTGTCATTAAGCCCTACATCTACATTGCTCTTAAAGTGTGGTCTTAGGCAAGTCACTCGATTCAGCCTTCTTTATAATATTGTATCACAGTAGCAAATATAGAGAGGGTGGAAAGGGTTATGGTGGCATATCTGCCTTGTATTTGGTTGGGTGAGCTTTTGTTTCGCTTCCACTTCTTGTTTCTTGCATGGGGGCACAAAATATGCTATATCTAGTCAGCTTTTTGTTTTTAACAGTGGACAATAACATGCATCTGGGAAAAAGATGCACATGAAAGGAACAGTATTTTCCCAGTGTTTAGAACTGAAATGTAGTAGTCAGTGATATATTATAATAACAGAAAACAAGAAACGCTTATATGGGTAGATCTGAACAAAGCAGATTGGATGAGTTTGGGGTAGATCGATCTTAATAGTAAGAATGGTTAGCTGGCATCACTTGCCAAATCTTTGTTCTCTAGAGTTACCAGTCAACTATAGTTATAAAGCTGGATTGTTATTAATTTATTAGTGGAAAACCATGATTATGGCATTGCCTAATAATCATGCTGTGTGTATGTGTGTGTAGATGTGCACACACACACACACACACACACACACACACATAACATACATACACTAAGAGGTATCACATGCTCTGATTTCTCCTTTTGAAGACAAGGAGGCACCACCCACAGTGTACATAGAAACTGTGGTAAACCACCAGGAGTCTAGGAGAATTCAATAGCATGCAAATTTAATAAAACAACCAACAAAAATGCTTTAAGGAAAAAGTTCTATAACAGCCAATGAGAACTGAGCATACCCCCTGGCCACGGAACAATATTGGAATGATTGTGGGGATACTACAAACCAGCATCAGGTTGGGAACAGGATGGAGCATCCTTGAAGAGGACAGGATTCCAACCAATCAGGCAGAAATAGGAATATGCTATATAGCAATATTTTGTTGTAGAACTTGTTTATAAGATAGTAATTTATAAAATAATAGTAGCAAACAGAAATGTACGGTGGATTATATATATATTTTATTATTCCATAGGTTTCTGCTAGAAATCTTTAGTAATATGCTATAAACTGTGAATAAAACAAGCAGTTAAATTAACTGTTTTATCAGTTTAAAAAAAATCTGGCCAAATCCTATATTTCATCTCCACCTAGTGGCAATTGTGCAACAGAATTAAAATGGAGAAAAAAATAAAATACTCAACGGATTTTGGTTGTTAAGGTTTCTGGAAGAGAAAGTGCCCTCTTGGACTCCACTGGACCTTTCACACTGTCCCTCAAAGAACGCACACTCTTCTGTCGATTCCGAGCAAACCGAGCTCTCTTGATCTTCCACATTGCTGTATCACTTAAGTTGGCAACATTTGTCCGGACAGCTGTGATTGCTTTTCAAACAGGATTAAACCAAATTTCATTTCATAGCATGCTTCAGACTAATTTGTAAACCCACACCTTCACAGCACACTCTGTAGTTTTCATACTTGGATTCAAAAATGTGCATTTAATTGTAACACAGGGCTTTCAAATAGTGTGCCATATCCTTTCAATGTATAAGCACAGAGAAATAATTCAATGCACAAAAAATGCTTTGTCCAATATCAGCACATGCTGCTTAAACTGATATAGTAGCTTCATTCAAAAGAAATGATCTTAGCCTGATAAATATTGGCCAAAGAATAAGACATGTGACTGCATGTTTCTTCCACAAACTTTTCATATTCAGTTTTCACAAAGTTGTCTTATTTATTCAAACCACAGGTTCCACAAGAGCCAGTTCTCTGGCTTGGATACAATAGGAAACCATGATTTAAGTAATAGATAATATCACTGAATTTGGCCACAAAAAGAAAAAAAGGATCATAAAGGAGCTGACAGAGACATACCTTGTTCCTAGTTTAATAAACTATAGTTTATCCGGCTAAGATCATTACTTCTGAACTAGGTCAGTTTTTTAACGCATGTAAATTCTTTGAAGCAGTAAATGTATTTCTTTTGTGTTGCTACTACCAGGCTAATGTGTGGTACCGTAATCAGTACCACACCAGTAATTGCAGTAACTGACCAAATATTACTAGTTATTTCCACAGAGGGAACATAAGATTTAATAAAGTTATTCATTGCAGACATGGACCTCTTTTTTTCCACAAAGAAGAGACATTTTAGTTTAGGAAACTAAAAGTTAACATAAAAAATAAGCCATGCTACCAAGCATTCTTACTTGTTGGGAAGGGAAATTCCTTGTTGCAGTCCAAGTGAAGTTGGGCCTCAAGAGAGAGTGTCTCAAACCGATTCACAAAGAATTCCCAGCTCAACGCTGGAATGTCTTGCTTGAGAAAATGGAGCAGCAAAAGCTTGCTAAGAATAGTGGGTCTGTCCTTGACTACAGTATCAAACTGGAAATCAAGACAAAGGCATAGTCCCTAAGAAGAATAAAACATATAACAACAATTACTCCAAGTTATCAAAGAAAACCGTATTTCCCAATATCATCAAAAAGTTTGAGAGTACATACTGTAAATGGATTTAACTTTAAATCTATTAAGAAATTCCAAGTCTGCAACTATCTGGGACCATGTTTGTTTCTTTACCATTACCATTACCATTTTTATTTTTTTATTTTTTTATTCGATTTATCACCGCCCACTCCCCCAAAGGGGACTCTGGGCGGTTCACAGTAAAATATAATTAATTTAAATACAACAATAAGTAGTTAAAATAACATTCAATAAAACTTATACATATAATATAATAACATACCTGCAAGGCTGGCCTTTTTATGGTGTCTAACAGAAGCCCTGCTCTGGTGGCCACAGCTGGGTTGACATCCTCCACAGCAGTCAGAAAACAACAAAAGGCGTGTGCCAGAGAATATTTCAGTAGATGGTTTTTGGTCACTGAATGAATATCCAGGAATCGACACAACACTGCTACTTTCTCTACTGTAAGTAGACAGCAAATAAAGAAAGGAAGCACGTTAACCGAGACATTGGCACCATGTCGACTTTTGTGAGAGAGCAACCATGAAAGACAATCTAAATGTTTGTCTCTGCATTCCATCTCCGCATTCCAGAGCTTGACCAGTTGTATAGAAGAACTGTCTGCCAGATCATTGTGAAAAGTCACCGGGTCCATACGTTCCTAGGGAAGACCATCCTAAACAGTCCCCACTATTGCATAGGTCAGTAAAGGTGATGAGCTGCATAGTGACTAGGAAGTGACCTGACCATGGCAAAGAACTAACATTTCAGATCGCAAGCCAAGCGATCCAAGATAAAAATGTATGGCCACTGGTGTGAGTTGGGCTGGAAATCACCAGCACCAAAAGCCAAGGGATCTCCAACACCAGTTCTGCAACAAGGACCAGTAAGAGACACTGTTGGGCAGCAGGGTAGATGGTAAACCAGGTTCTCTTCTTCCCACTGATCCCCAAATTTGCTTTAAAGAATCATATATAGGTCAAACCTGGGGAGCATGGGAACTGCAAAGTGGAAGGGGAATTTGCCACCAGTGTCCATTCCAGTGGTAAGCAGGCATCATGGGTGCATCCCAAACTGTAGCATTTTAGTGTCACAGCTAGCTTGTGCCAATTCCTTGTGCCAATGAATTCTAGGATTAAACTGATGTAAGTATACCTAAAAGCTTCAGAAATTCGTCAGACACAGCAGCAATGAAGAACTTAAAATATATATTCTTGTGTTTCTTGATATAACAGTTGAGACTGAGGCAGGAACCAATGGTTCCCAGGATAAAGATGGTCATTATCTAAACATGCATCAACACTAGGACTCAAGGACTGCACCACGTATCAGTTAATTCAGAAGGGCAGAAAGAAGGAGCCTCAGTTTTAAATCCTTGAGTATATATAAAAATTCCTGATATCTTTGCACTATAATGACCAGTCATCAGTTGTGGATGTTTAATCTAGCCAAGCAGTGTTTGTAAGCCTTCTGCCAAGTACAGCTGAAAAGTCAAGCTAAATTGTGAAGTGTCAGAAGATCCGGATTTATTGCTGAATCCTGGTCCAGAAAACCTGACACTTGCATAACTTTACATTTTTATTGCTTTTTAATACCATACATTCAATGGATTTCCTAAATGGACTGAAAAGACTCTTTCTCTCCTACTCCTCTGTGAAGGTGATTAAAACCAAAAAACACAGACTAGAATATATGATCCTTACAGATTTCATGTTCCTTGCTTTCTACATACTTGCATATTTTCATAACTCCTTTACTGCACTGTTTACTTTTATGATGCTTTTAGCACACTTTTAAATTACGCTGATTATTTTTTTTATCTGTTCCACAAAAAATGAGGCCTATAATTTTTAAAAGAAGTAAATTCCTGGACCGGGAGGCCTTGCTCACGGTCACTCATGCCTTGGTCACTTCCCATTTGGATTATTGCTATGTGCTCTACATGGGGCTGCCCTTGAAGACCATGCAGAAGTTATAACTGGTCCAGAATGCAGCTGCGCATAGTGTTGGGCACCTCTAGGTTCACCCACATTAGACTCCTGTTGTGCAAGTGCACTGGCTCCCAGTTACTTTCCGGGTGCAATTCAAGGTCCTGGCTATCACCTTTAAAACCTGCGTGGCACAGGACCAGGTTCCTTGCGGGACCACCTCTCCCTGAGCGTCTCTGCCCATCCCACTACATCAGATAGGAGGGGAACACTCCAGGTCCCTTCCCAGAAACATGGCCATCTAGTGGGACCTAGGAAGCGTGCCTTTTCCATGGCTGCCCCTACCTTAAGGAACATACTCCCCCCCCCCCCCGGCAATCCAGCAGGCTCCCACCCTCTCAGCCTTCCGGAAGGCCATTAAAACCCGGCTCTTTACGCAGGCACTGGGGTAGAGTGGTGGCGCCTGCAGAGAGTTGTTGGGGCACCCGGGGAGGTTGATCGAGGTGCCAGGTTTTTAGTTTTTACATGTTTTTATAGTTTTATTGCTGTGAGCCGCCCAGAGTTGTTTAAGATGGGCAGCCATACAAATCTTTTTAAATAAATAAATATGCTTATACTTACATCAGCATAGTCTGCGGGGGAATTCACTAACATTTCAGGGAAGTCTTCCCTAAAATAAGCCCTTGAAAACGTGTACACTTTTGAAACAAAGATTCCACCTGTTAAAAGACATACCTGCTTCAAACCTAACTTTCCAGTCTTTGTTATTGAAGTTGCTATTGATGATTGTCCAGAAAATATCAGCTCCACGTGGCAGTGAAAGAGCATGGAGAAGGAGTGGCACTGCTAGTGAAGAAAGCTGGGAGAACTCCGATTTTACAACTCTCCATAAGCTGGGGACAGGGGAGAGATGAGAGGCAGCTCAGAACATATGACCTTGATTCCATGAATAGATTACTAGATGTGTTACTTTTGCTTGCTACATCAAGCAGATCTGATTTCTCCTTGCAGGGCAATTTAATGATTTTTTTTTTGTCCACAAAGATGTGGTAAAGCATCTCCCCCTAGCTGTGGTGCAACTCTGTCACCTAAATGGTACTTTTTAATTGGGAACTAGAAATAAGTTGTATCTGTTGGCGTTGACTTTTTTCCCTACTTCTGTTTATGGTGGAAGAGACCTAGCCAGACAGCAAATAGGATCCTATATCTGCATCAATGCCTTTGTAGACAAGGATTCTGGGAAGGCAGACCATTACTGTCCGTTCCCCCCCCCCAAAAAAAAAAAAAAAAAGCTATTTTAACTTTTGGCTCCAAAGTAGAATAAATTTCAATTCTCTTAGTTCAACGTCTGTGATGCTGAATTTCCCCTGCCTGGCATCTACAATTTTGTACTCCAGGTTTGAAGGAATCTTTTGGGGGAATGCCCTCTGATGGTCCTTTTTGTATTTTAGTGGCTCTGTTAGGCTTATATGGCAACAACAGCATCATTATGACCAGTTATAGGCATCTTAGGGTAACTTTTTTTTAAAAAAAAAGAATTTTATTAATTTTCAAAGTATAGTTAAAATTCAAAATATAGAATATAGATAAGACAGTGTACAGAACTAAAGAAAAAAGAAAAACTATAAAAGTGCAGAATTAGAGAGAAGACAGAAAAAGAAAATGACTTCCGACCTTCTCCAATACAGATATAAATGCATTTACAAATATAATCCCTTACCATTAGTTAAACCTTAGTAACATTATTTCTATCAGATCAGACCATTTAATCATCAAAACCCAAAATCAAAACTTCATTTTTTTCTGAGACAAGCAAATAGTCTAAAAGTGGTTGCCAAGTAGAAACAAATTCAGACACAGAATTTTCTCTTATCAATGCTGTTATCTTGGCCATTTGGGCCAGTTCCATCAGTTTAATCATCCATTCCTTTACTGTAGGAATTTGTGGATCTTTCCATCTTTGCATCTTAAGGTAACTTTTAATTTCCTACAATGCCCTTGAAATCAAGCTGCTTAGAGCATTCTGGGAAATTGAAATGGCAGTTCCAAGACTCAGCTATCCAGCAGAGAAACCCCAGAGCAGTCTTAAGTGTCAGAATATATGGTTGTTCAACCATGTTTTGGACTATTGATGGACCATAGCACCTACATATTAATTTAATGTATTCAGCAGCTTCAGTCCAGATTGCACTAACAATAAAAGCATTGATTTATGGCCAGCAAAACCTGTTTGGATATAGCCTATGAACTTGCACTAGCCTTATCAATATTAAGCCTCCTCCTGATAAAAGTGTATACCTGGCAATCAGCATATGATCTTGAATGTAGGCTAGGAATTGAGGATAGTCCTTCCTTGAAATGTATAAACATTCCCCATGAAGGCAGAGAATCTTCAAGCAGTTGAGCATGTTAAAGAGAATATCTGGCTCTTCAAAACGTGCCATTTCCTGTGCCAAATTTGGTAAAGAAACAAATAAAATATGGTAAAATTAATCTTGGATTCTATACAAAAGCAATACTGTAATTCTGAACTAAACCAAAATTGTAACAATTAAAACATAACTTGATTTAGTAGAAATAGTGAATGAGAATCAAACTTACTTAAGTGCTGTTCTTTATCACTTTTTGGTGTATACCTTTTTTAGATTTGTATGATCTAAAAGATTCCATACAAGTCCCAAAAGTTGTGTTTTATTGAGTTTGGTATTCTAAATTATTACATTCATAAAGATATTTTAAAATAAAAATAAAAGTAAACCTTACCTGTAATATTGTATATATGAGTTTCAGTGTCACTGGGAGCTGCTGGTAACAAAATTTCCTTTCAGTGTCATTTTTTATGGGCGCTAAAAAGTAACATAAAATATTACAATATTTCTGAAAAACAAGTTCAAACAATTTACTTATGATTCCCACAATTTTTTGTACTGAGTATATCCACATCACTATATCACTCTTGTGTTAAATCTAGGGACTTGAAGTTTTGTTACTTTAATGGCTTTTGATTATACACAGGAAAGTCCTGTCAGTGAGTGCAGACATTGCAGCTGATGGAATAATCACGAGTTGGCTCTTAATTCATTGTATGCATTGCTCAGAAACTGCCTATTTATTTATTTATTTATTTGTCAAATTTATATGACCGCCCATCTCCCCCAACGGAGGATTAATACCATTTTCAGATTTTGTGTTACCCTATTTCTAGATACACTTGACCCAGGTGTGGGTATATTACCTGATCCAGAAGCCGCTGATCAATTAATCTAGCAGGGAACAGAATGACAAACCATTTTGTTCATGTTTACTTTTTAAAAAATCCTCAAGTAGAAATGGGAAAGGGGGGAATTTCTACATCACGATTTCAACATGCTCCATCTAGGAATCCACATAGTATTAGATGTTTTTCTTTCTTTTACTTTTAAATTATATTACTAGACAACCCATGACCCATTGGGTCATCCTTCTTTCCACATGTAATATAGGCTGGTGCTGTTTCCCCTCCCCTCACAACCCTCAGCAGAGCCCCGGTGAAGCCGCTGCTGTCTCCTCCTCCTTGGCTGACCCGCGGAACTGCCTGTCACTTTGCTGGGGGGAGGGGGAACCAAGGGAACCACCGAGACAGCCTCCAGGAGCTCAGGCAGGGAGGTTGCTACGTAGTAGGGAGGCTGGTACAGAAGCAACTCCCCCAACTGTTCTCGGGAGCCCAACTTGAAAAACAGGGTCTCACAACCAGCCACTTGTGGGGCAGTGCCCCTGAAGATTCCCAGATGACAACAGCCACCCCTCCTCCCCTGCCCTGGAGTCTCGGCTGGTGCCATATCGTAAACCCAACCGGGCACATCACCGAGAGGGGGCCCCCTTTCTTCTGGGCCCAGCCAGGTCTCGGTAATATACGCTAGGTCTGCCCCCTCCTCAGTGATCTAATTAAATATGAGAGGGGCCTTGTCGTTGACTGGCCTGGTGTTAAGAAGCAGCAGCCAGAGACCAGGGCACCCATGAGTCTGCTGTCCAGGGCCTGGGTCTGAGCACAGAGGGCCAGAACATGCCACAGGTATCAAGCACCAGGGGCATCTTCCCCGACGATGGCCCACCCTCTGACTCCCATTGTAGCAGCCCCGGCCTGTCACCACCTGAATAACATGGCCCGCCCTAAAACCTCCAGAGTCTCCAAATCCATTTCCCCTCAATCCTAGATCTCCATAATCCCTGGTTAGGGGTCCCTCCATCCACTCATACATCCCCATACACAACCAATCAACTACAGGGAGATGGCGGGCCCCCCAGTGCTCCAGCTCGCGCTCTTGGCGCTGTTAGAGCCCAACCATCACCCACACACCCACTGTGCCCCCCTCCTCAGGCCTCTCTCACTGGTCGGAGGGGGGCACTGCATCCACTGCTCCTCACCCCCTGTCTGTCACTCAAGGGGTGAGTGTCCTCACATACAAGCATCCACTCCCAGACTCCCTCCGTCTCTCACACCCAGGAGGGAGCACCCCATTCACCAAACTGGAGGGACCTTAATACACCTCCGCCCTCTCTAGGCAGGTTGGGGGGAGATGAACAGGTCCTCAAATTCAGGCCTCTCCACCTACACAGTCCGATTCTAGTAAGTAGGTAAATATCTTTTGACTATTCAATTTGGTCCTGATGCATTAGCAACTTCTGACCTCAAATTACTTGTTTTACTGGAAAATGTTTTAGAAGATTCTAAACACATTAACTTTTTCTCATAGACAACTGAAAGGTATTACTAAGACAGTTTGTGGAAACTTAGAATAGACTATCCTATTTTAAGTAATCAATACTGTCTCTTGTAACTCTTCTGGGCATAAAATGATACTAGTTAATCAAAAGATAGTTAAGTTTACTGGACACATCAGCAGATGTTTAAAAAAGGTTATATATTATAATTTTTATCCTGGAGATTTAATATACTTCAGGAGATTTTGCTACAATTTGGGCTTGCTCTACAGTAGCCCATTTTGGGTAATATTTTAACCATTGTTAGTGTGAGTTTGTGAAGAGAAAAAGGTTTAAAGATGTTAATGTAATATTGAATCATGTCCTGAAAACATTAAATTTATCAGTTTGTGAAGATTTTCTGAGCTTGAAACATATTCAAAAAATATGGAAAGTTTATTGAAAAGAAACTACTTCTTTGAATTTAAAATCCTGGATTGAAGATACAGTATCTGCTCACTTTCAGACTTTGAATTGGCTGAAAGGCAAATCCGTATGGTTCTGTATGGCAAAGGTTTAATTTCTTGGTTAAATATTGAATACCTGTTATACTGTATATCTGCATAATAGGTATAATTTGTTTAAGATATATAATGATTATGTGCTGACAAATTGGTGTTGACTCTTAGCAACCATATAGATAGATTTTCTCCAGGATGATCCGTCTCCCACCTGGTCCTTCATATCTTACAAGGGTGCACCCATTGCCACTGTAATTGAGTACATCCACTTTGCTGCTGGTCATCCTCCTCCTCTCTTTCCTTCCACCTTTCCCAGCACTAGAGCCTTCTCCAGAGAACTAGGCCTCCGCATAATGTGTCCAAAAAAGGATAATTTGAGCCTGGTCATTTGTGCCTCAAGTGAGAACTCTGGGTTGATTTGCTCGATGAACCATTTGTTTGTTTTCTTTGATCTTCATGATATTTTGAGGAGTCTTCTTCAACGTACAGTTCAAAAATGTTAATATTCTTTCTATTCTGCTTCTTTATAGTGCAACTTTTGCTTCCATAGTGTGTGACAGGGAAAACCATTAACTACACAGTTCTGATCTTTCTAGGTATAGACATACAATGGCATCTGAATGTCTTTTCTAAGTTCTTCATTGCCACTCTACCAAGTGCTGGTTTGCAGCATATTTTCTTGACTTCTGGTTCCTTTACTGTTGATAGTTGATTATAAAGGCAGAAGCTATATACCAGTTCAGTATCTTCATTGTCAGTACTAAGACTGGTTACTGTACCTGTTGTCATTAGTTTGGTCTTCTTTATATTTATTGTAGTCCCATTTTTTCACTATCCTCCTTGACTTTCATCACTAGAGCTTGTGGATCATTTTCATTTTCTAATGCCAGTTCAAACATCTACCACCTTCCTCTCCAGCAAAGGAGATTGTTACCTTGTCATCGTGCTGGAACTTGAGCACCTCAATGACGCCATGAGCTAAACCATGATGGGACACCCAAGACGGGAAGGTCATGGCAGAGTGGTCAGACTAAATACGATCCTTGGGGAAGGTAATGGCAACCCACCCCAGTATTCTTGCAGTGAAAACTAAATGGATCAGTACAACCAGAGATAACTGAAATGGACTGTAATGGGCCACTTCACATCAGATGACCACCAGATCTACTACTGTGGACAAGAGGACCACAGAAGAAATGGAGTAGCCTTCATAATTAATAATAAAGTGGCTAAAGCAGTGCTTGGATACAACCCAAAAAACAATAGAATGATCTCAATTGGAATTCAGGGTAAGCCATTAAACATCACAGTGATCCAAATATACGCCCCAACCACAGATGCTGAAGAAGCAGAAGTAGATCAGTTCTATGAGGATCTGCAGCACCTACTGGATAATACGGCAAAAAGAGATGTTATTTTCATTACAGGAGACTGGAATGCTAAGGTGGGTAGTCAAGGGACACCTGGAATTACAGGCAAGCATGGTCTGGGAGAACAAAATGAAGCAGGACATAGACTGATAGAATTTTGCCAAGACAACTCACTGTGCATAACAAACACTCTCTTCCAACAACTTAAAAGACGACTTTATACATGGACTTCACCAGATGGTCAACACCGAAATCAGATTGACTACATTCTTTGCAGCCAAAGGTGGCGAAGAATAGGGAAGACCCACAGATCAGTTAGATATGAGCTCACTAATATTCCTAAGGAATATGCAGTGGAGGTGAAGAATAGATTTAAGGGACTAGATTTAGTAGATAGGGTCCCGGAAGAACTATGGACAGAAGTTCTCAACATTGTTCAGGAGGCGGCAACAAAAAACGTCCCAAAGAAAAAGAAAACCAAGAAGGCAAGATGGCTGTCTGCTGAGACACTGGAAGTAGCCCAAGAAAGAAGGAAAGGAAAAGGCAACAGTGATAGGGGGAGATATGCCCAATTAAATGCAAAATTCCAGAGGTTAGCCCAAAGAGATAAGGAATTATTTTTAAACAAGCAATGCACAGAAGTGGAAGAAGACAATAGAATAGGAAGGACAAGAGACCTCTTCCAGAAAATTAGAAACATCAGAGGTAAATTCCAGGCAAAAATGGGTATGATCAAAAACAAAGATGGTAAGGACCTAACAGAAGCAGAAGAGATCAAGAAAAGGTGGCAAGAATATATGGAAGATCTGTATAGGAAGGATAATAATATCGGGGATAGCTTTGATAGTGTGGTCAGTGAGTTAGAGCCAGACATCCTGAAGAGTGAGGTTGAATGGGCCTTAAGAAGCATTGCTAGTAACAAGGCAGCAGGAGATGACGGTATCCCAGCTGAACTGTTTAAAATCTTGCAAGATGATGCTGTCAAGGTGATGCATGCCATATGCCAGCAAATTTGGAAAACACAAGAATGGCCATCAGATTGGAAAAAATCAACTTATATCCCCATACCAAAAAAGGGAAGCACTAAAGAATGTTCAAACTATTGAACAGTGGCACTTATTTCACATGCCAGTAAGGTAATGCTCAAGATCCTGCAAGGTAGACTCCAGAAGTTCATGAAGTGAGAATTACCAGATGTACAGACTGGGTTTAGAAAAGGCAGAGGAACAAGAGACCAAATTGCCAATATCCGCTGGATAATGGAGAAAGCCAGGGAGTTTCAGAAAAACATCTATTTCTGTTTTATTGACTTTTCTAAAGCCTTTGACTGTGTGGATCATAACAAATTGTGCCAAGTTCTTGGTGGTATGGGGATACCAAATCATTTTGTCTGCCTCCTGAGGAATCTGTATAACGACCAAGTAGCAACGGTAAGAACAGACCACGGAACAACGGACTGGTTTAAAATTGGGAAAGGAGTATGGCAGGGTTGTATACTCTCACCCTACCTATTCAACCTGTACGCAGAACACATCATGCAACGTGCTGGGCTTGATGAATCCAAGGCTGGAGTTAAAATTGCTGGAAGAAACATTAACAATCTCAGATATACCACTTTGATGGCTGAAAGCGAGGAGGAGCTGAGGAGCCTTATGATGAAGGTGAAAGAAGAAAGTGCAAAAGCTGGGTTGCAGTTAAACCTCAAAAAAACCAAGATTATGGCAACCAGCTTGATTGATAACTGGCAAATAGAGGGAGAAAAAGTGGAGGCAGTGACAGACTTTGTATTTCTAGGCGCAAAGATTACTGCAGACGCTGACTGCAGCCAGGAAATCAGAAGACGTCTACTTCTTGGGAGGAGAGCAATGGCAAATCTTGATAAAATAGTTAATAGCAGAGACATCACACTGACAACAAAGGTCCGCATAGTTAAAGCAATGGTATTCCCCGTAGTAACCTATGGCTGTGAGAGCTGGACCATAAGGAAGGCTGAGCGAAGGAAGGTAGATGCTTTTGAACTGTGGTGTTGGAGGAAAATTCTGAGAGTGCCTTGGACTGCAAGAAGATCAAACCAGTCCATACTCCAGGAAATCAAGCCAGACTGCTCACTTGAGGGAATGATATTAAAGACAAAACTGAAGTACTTTGGCCACATAATGAGAAGACAGGATACCCTGGAGAAGATGCTGATGAAAGTGAAAGGCAAGAGACAGAGGGGCCAACCAAGGGCAAGATGGATGGATGATATTCTGGACTCGACCGTGGGGGAGCTGGGGGTGGCGATGGCCAACAGGAAGCTCTGGCATGGGCTGGTCCATGAAGTCATGAAGAGTTGGAAGCAACTGAACGAATAAACAACAACACCTCTCCATGTAGGTCTCTAATCTGTGTTTGATGATCCTAAACATTGATTTTCTAGCATGTGATATTAAGGATACCATATGATAATTTGCACATACTGTTAATTCTTTCTTTGGTATTGGAATATAGGCTGACCTGTTCCATTTGGTTGGCTACTGTTTTGTTCTCTAGATTTGCTGGTATAGTTTGGTTAGAATCTTTATAGATTCTTCTTCTGTTGCTTGCTATATTTTGTAGCTATTCCATCAATTCCTGTAGTCTTCTGACTTTCACATTCATTCTTAACAGCATATTTGATTTCATACCACAGTTCTTCTGGTTCCCTATCAATGAGGTTCAGGACTTCAAAGTGATTTCTGAGGTTCTCCTTGAAAATGGTGGGTAGGTGCTGAATATCATAATGGAGTTTTATTTTAAGTGCTAAAATGCTTTCAGCCAGGTTCACTGGAATTATGTCTATCAAGTGTTTAATAAAATTAGCTAGGAGGGATTCTTGGAGACGGGTTGGTTTAAAATGTTTCAATTCATGGAATAAAAGGGAAAACACTGGCTAATCCATATCCTCATGGGGCAGAGGGATTGGTTCACATGCTCTGTCCCAGATGCCTAAAGGATGTTGTTGGTTTCTGGAGGGGAGTTTTCCAGCTCTCTGGCAGGCAGTTCAGTTCAGTGCCTGGTAAACCGCTGGCAATGGGAGGTTAGTCTGCCATTAGACTCAATCACCCCAAGAGGCCTCTGTCTGGGGACTAATCCCAGTTGATACCATGGTTTATTGAAGGGAATGAAGTGCCAGAAATGACAACTGGAAAGCCGTGGAAAAAACTAAAAGTGAGTACAAATTAGCAAATTCTCTCTTTATGTTGTGTGTTTGTGTGTGTGTGTGGTGTTTTGTGTGTTGTGTGTTGTGTGTGTATGTGTATGTGTATTGCCAAGAGTCATGAGATTGTGGCAAGTTATAAATTAAATTAATAAGTATTGGCTATCCTTCAATTTTAAATTTCAATTTTAGTCATTATAGTACTTTAACTTTAACATTCTAAAAAATAATACCTGTATTTTTTTCTGTGTGGTTCCCTGGATTTTCTCCGTGCTTTGGGGCAGATTTGTTTTCTGCATCCCCTTCAGTTCCTATCATGAACTGTGGTTTGGCATCAAGAAGACTGTCCTCTAAGTTATCTGTCGGTTCCTTCAGGACATAAGATCAAATACAAATAATGTTCAGTATCCACGTGTACATATTTCAGGGCGAACATACTTTACAAGGAGAACTAAGACTAATCAACAGATAGTAGACATTTCCGTTTTATCTTTGTGTTTCTTTTCATAATTTTCAGAATATCCATCAACCAGACAAGTAAGCCCTAAAAGAATTATGACTCACCCTTCACACAGCTGAGATTTATAAACTGTTGTGGCTGGGGGTGAGAGTAGGAGAAACCACCATGTTTTAAACAATTGGTAATAATTGCGTTAAATTGTTTACCGTATTTCATCATCATTATATGGTATCCCATTTTAACTGTTTTATTGTTACTGTTTGTATTCTTACTTTGAAGATAAATAGGATCATTGCCATTACTAAGGTGAAAAAACGATGGCCCTCTAGATGTTGCTGAACTATATCTCCCAGCAGCCTTACCCACCTGACTAATAGTAATTAAATTTAGGAACTGTAGCAACGAACAGTCACAGTTGCCATTCTACTCCCGTTTCTAGTTACTGCTGAATGGGGCCCTGAGAACTTGAAAGTCTGCATACCCATTGGGTTTCTACATAGTTTTCTTCACAAATCAAATGGCATTATATTGTATATTCAACATATGGAACATATGGAACATAGAAGACAAAATATCACATTCATATATAAATGAAATAGGAATTTCATTCTTTTCATTGTTCATTCTCTTTTGGGGGAGATGGGCGGTGACAAAATTTGATGAAATAAATGAAATAAATAAATAAAAATTTTGTGGATGCTTCTTTCAGAGATCTGTAGACTGAGTTATCCTTTCTTTAAGTTGCTTACCACCAGTCTGATTTCTTCTTTTGGGGCTAGTCTTTCCAAGAGCTCACAAGCCAGCTGATAGCACAAGATACTAGACTGGCACAAACTACATTCTACTGCCTTCTCATCCTTTTGACAAATATGAGAGCCACCCCAGGGGGCCTGGAACACATTGTTGATGATAGAAATTACGTCTTTGGATATGCTGTTCTCCAAGCCCAAGGTAATGCCATCATCTTGTAATTCCATCTGAAAAATAGATTTTAGGAGGAATCACTAACAAAGCAACTGATGCACCAAATATTGGCAAAGGATAAAATCAATAGAAGAGTACCTCTTAAAAGTGCTTTTTAATGTATTATTTATATCCCATCTTTCTTCTGAGAGCTCAAGAAAGCATACATAATACATTTTCCTCCAATTTTACTCCACAGCAACTTTGTATAGTGGATTACATAAAGAGAGACCACATTAGCCCAAAACCACTGAATCATCTTCCATGGCTCTGTGTGTATTTCAACTTACTGTAGGTCATCCTAGTTCTAGTCCAACCCACCAACTAATACAGCACACCAGCTCTCATGGCTGAGAGCTCCATGTATTTGAGCAGCTGAAAAACAGGCAAAACAAAATCAACAAGTGACTTGTTACTATTCCCTTCGAAGATTCACATCAGTTGAATTTCTTCCTGCCAAACAACTATTGAAAGTACAATGGCTGCTACCAGAAAACAAAAAGTTGTTATCCTATATTACGCTCTGCAAAAAGGTTTGTCTCATGGTCTGTACTTCTCATACTTTCCATGGGCATGGAACCTTCAATCAGATCTCTGTTGATGACTGGATCGGCTGGGCAGTGTTATATTTGGAAGGTAGTACCTGCTATAACCCAGCACCACACGTTATAGGGCTTTATAGGTAAAATATAGTGCTTCAAATTGAACCCATAAACCTGAGTAGCCAATGCAGTGACTGTAAGATGGGAGTAACAATTGGTTTTCCCAGCTAGGAGTCTGACCTCTGCATTCTCACCAACTGTATCTTCCAAGGCATCTTCTAAGGCAGCCCCACATAGGACACATTGCAATAGTCCAGTTGTATGCTGATTACAGTGTGGTTATGGTCACCAAAACCTTACTATTACATTTATATCTTGTCTTTCTATCTTGTCTTTCTTTTGTGTGCTTACAGTATTGCACATGGGAAGTCTGCCTGCTTTTTAACTTCAGAACAACAAACCTGTGAGATACGTTGGGCTGAGACATAATAGTTGTTTCAAAATCACCCCAGTGATTTCTACTGTTGAATGGGGATTTGAACATGAGGCTTCCCAGCCCCAATCTGTCGCAGTCATTATTAATTAGATTTATTATAGCCATCCACTATAAAAGACTCAAGCTAAACCATACTGTCTCTTGTTGTTCCAGTTCTTCTTGTTTTTGTTCTGGCTAGCTGAATAAATTAATCAGACAGCCATCTATCTGACTTGAATTCAGATTAAAAAGAAGTTAGTATAGTAATGCTGACTAGAAAATTCTTTTTGGCTTATGAATGCAGCACAGATTCCATGGTATTCATCTCTAAAAGCTGGCATATATGTTCAGAAAAATCATAATACGCAGCATGCAGATGAGAATTATAAAACTGACTACTTCTCCATATTAAAAATAAAGCTTGTATGAAATCAGTGTGAATCAATTCCAGTTTGAGATTTGAAATGCAAAACAGGCATGACTCCATTTGAGTTGCAATTTGAGATTCAAGTTTAAATTTATTAAATTCAACTACTTTAAGATTTTTGATTAAATGTTTTTAAAAAGTTCATCGTAACAGGAAAATATCAAAATAACTGAAGCTGCTTTGATAGACTGGAAAGAAAATGAAAATAATAAGGTTGGTAGAATTTTCAGCAATTGGCAGCACCCAGCTAACCTTGTCTGGATCTGGATGCCAAGCATATTGTTATTTTGTTTTATGATTTAAAAGAATTTGGATCACAGGAGACTGTGGTGCCAGAAAGTTTGGCTTTGTTAGGCATTCTGTTTGTTTTCCCAAGTATCGGCTGGGTTCAAAGTTCAGTCTTTTGTCTGTTTTTGGACTGATAGGTGTGGTTGCCATAGTACTTGATTGTCGTGGCCTAGATACAAATGTATATATTAACATGTCTTTGTTTTGTAAACTACCTTGCCTCTCTTTCTCTTCTCTGAGACTCTCTGTGAGTCATGCAAAAGCTCATTCCCTGTATGTTTAGGGGGAGAGATTTATAAATATGTTTACGTTCTTTGTTTTATATTAATATATCTAATATTTGCTGAAAAAGGCTTTGCATCTTTATTTGGTCTCTCAATTGCCAAAGCATTTCTGAAGCTCTGTTTCCGGCTCTGGAACAAACATAACACTAACAAAGTAGAGCCAGGTTTTATTAATATTTAGGTAGGAGAACACCACGGCTGTAAACTAGACTGGCAAGCTGAAAAAATATCCCATTTCTATATTGTGCCATAGAAAACTATGTGCTTGTGTCTGTTAAGTCATCAGGAGCTGGACTTTACTTTTTTGCAGAGATGTAACAGCAGCCATTACATTATCCAGGAAAGAATTTAAGTGGCTCTGATCAAATCAGTGCAGAAAATAAACAGGTCACAGAGCTGTGCTTGTTAACTTGGGCTTAGCACTTTTTAGGGACACGCTGCGCTGCAGAGAAAAACAGCTCAGGAAGAGATAGGTTGTTTAGGCAATCTCTCTGTTCTGCGAGGGGGGAAGAAAAATGGGTCAGGCACAGGACAATGGGTACTAACTGATTGTAATGGCAAACATGTGACTGAAAGAGAGAGATGCTGCAAAGGTCGTAAATGTGGGCATTGGTTGCAAAGTTACTTTTTCATCGCCATGGTAACTGCGAACAGTTGGCGATAACTTGGACTGCTGTCCAAGTTGGCGATAACTTGGACTGCTGTCCAAGGCAGTCACTAAATGAGGACTACATGTATTCCAGCTTAAAAATAAAAACTATGAAAATATATCAAATATTATAAAAAGTTCTTGCTTATCCACTTCCTTTTCTTAGCATGACACTAATGCCCATTGGCTTCCCCTTCTGATGTGAGTTAGCTTTGCTGCCACTGATTCCTGGATTTATCAGGGTCACAATAGGGCTATAATAGCTGGCTGGCAAGATTAGCTCCTCCTGGGACCCTTATCCCTGGTTTCCTTTGTTTCAGACTGGGCAAGACACATTGGCAAAGCCTCTTCTGGATGGAATTCAATTGTATCAGG
The DNA here is from genome assembly GCA_023362775.1 of Charina bottae. NCBI lineage: Eukaryota > Metazoa > Chordata > Lepidosauria > Squamata > Charinaidae > Charina > Charina bottae. The sequence goes on from JALMGJ010000001.1 coordinate 111,765,939, forward strand.
ACTGTGCCTTACTGGCAACACTCTAAGTTAGTTAGCAGAGCAGCAAAACCAGACTAGCACAGTGAAATTTAATGCCAGAGATAGGCAGACCGCAGAGAAAGAGGTTAGGATAGAGATGATTAGCCACCTGATTTGTGGCGAAAAGCAGATCTCTGCTTCAATCTGCAAATCTGCTTTGACTGGGTAATTCAACTGAAGCTTCATTTACTAGAAGCATTTCTTTGAGGTTTTGCACAGTCCTTCTAAAAGGTGTGTGAAGAAAACTGTACATTGGAGAGTAGGCTAGTTTAAGTTTGAATGGGTAGGGAGTTTTGATAGGGGAACATTCAACTGAGCAATTGCCTATTTACACCCTGAAATGCTGCATCTCCAAAGGATTAACTGTTTTCACTTAATTTTGAGTTGAATTTAGGATACAGAGTTCTGACCCATATTCAAATTCCTGACAGAATGTTGTGTGAAGTCAATAATTAGCAATCGACATTTATCAATTACTCTACATATCCTCCATTAGGTCAGAGGTTGTTCATGATCCCTCTCTGGCCCTCAAGAAGCACTCCACCCAACCCCCCAAATTAAACAATCACAGAATCTCATGAGATCTGTGATGATATTTTGATTTTTTAAAAATATCTGGGTTATTGAACCATGGATCATGATGCCTAGCAACTGGAAAAGGTAGGATGGGTGTAGTTTTTGGCCTCACCAAGAGGCCAAGAGTACATGCCCAAGCCTGGTGAACTCTTGACCCCAAAAAGATTGTATACCACTGAATCTTTCTAGATGCATATAAATGATCTCTGGCTTGCAAATTGGCACCTATATCAAACACTAAGAAACTCTTTAAAATGTTCCAAATAAAGATGTGTTATATTTGGGTTCTATTACCGTCCTTATTTAAAATACTGGGATGTATACTATTACCTGCTTCAAGATGAGATCAAACATCAGGATGAAGCAACTCAAATTCATTTCGTCATCATCACAGTCAAAGTCAATTGTCCTTCCTCCTCCAGGATGTCCCAAATTTTTGAAAGGGCTGGGCATGGGGCTGCGAAATGGACTCTGAAATGGACTTGGGAATGGACTCAGTGTATTATGCTGGACTCTGCGTCCTGGATCAGAGGCAATGCTCACCTAGAGAAAACCGAATAATTAAAATAAAACTCCCAGACAGAATTGCAGGTAAGCTCCTGAACACGTACTGTAATATAGGAAAATACACTGATTTCATGATAGAAATGTGCAGAGAAATCCTTTTCCCAGCATGAAGATACAGAGTGTTGCCTGCTGTTGATAAAGCAGTCGTAAAAGCAGAAAAGCATGATTTAATAACAATGGTGATTGTGCTATTCCAAGTATATTTTTCAGAGATCCCATTTAGCTGTTTTATGTGCCACTGAACTGTTCCATTCATGACTGATGGAACACTTTAGTGGCACAAATTAGGTGCACCTTAAGTCTTACTAAAAGGGGCGTGGTGGCTCAGCGGGTAAGACACCAGGCTTGTCGATCAGAAGATCGCAAGTTCGGAGGTTCGAATCCCTAGCCCCGCGTGACGGAGTGAGCTCACGCACTAGCCCCAGCTCTTGCCAACCTAGCAATTCAAAAGCATGCAAATGCAAGTAGATGAATAGGTACCACTTTGGTGGGTAGGTAACAGCGTTCCGTGTGCGTCATGCCGGCCACATGACCTTGGAAGCATCTTCAGACAACGCTGGCTCTTCGGCTAACAAACGGAGATGAGCACCAGCCCCTAGAGTGTGTGCGGGGGGAATGTGCGGGGAGAACCTTTACCTAAGTCTTACTAAAATGGTAAGACTGACAGCCAAACTACATTTGACATATCTGAAGGAACACCCTTTCCCATGTATTTCTTTTTCTTTTTTAATTTTTAAATATTTTATTTATACACATAAATCAACAATAATACCATATATACATTATACAACATACAACATATAAACATATAATATATATCAATCAGTATCTTTTCTACCTTCTATGCCTCCATCTTCTTCAACACATCCAAAACATTCTGTTATTTTTAACCTATAATCTTTAATCCTTTTTCTCCTACTCCTCTCAAAATACTTGTACCTTCTAAGATCTCTTCTTTCCCTTTTTATACAGTACTTACTCCAACCTTCTCCTCTTTCTGTAAACCCACCTTCCTCTTTTCTTTCTTTCTTTTCTTTCTTTCTTATATTTTAGCTGTACTCACACAACATTTAAACAACACATAACAAAAAGCGACAAAGACAAACTAAAATGGACTTCCTACTTTCTCATCAAAAATATCTATACTACATTTCTATAATAAATTCTATATAATATATGGTTACTTTTTATTTACTCTTTATATATATAATACAATATCTTGTTTACATTAAATTTACTATTTGTATTTTTTGTGTTTTTTCTATATATCTATAAAATGGGTCCCAACATAACTTAAATTCTTCTTGATTTTTGTCATTTAATAAATCTGTTAATTTTGCCATCTGGATTAGATCCATTGTTTTTAATAACCATTCCTCAATTGTGGGTATACCATCCTCTTTCCAATGTTTGGCAAATATAATTCTAGCCGCTATTATTAAATAAAATAATAATTTCCCATATTTTTTGTGTATTTCCGGTTTTAAAAATCCTAATAAATACATGTCTGGTATAATTGTTAAATCTTCATCCAATATTTCACATATTATTTGATGTATTTTTATCCAATATTTTTTTGTTTCTTTACAAGACCACCATGCATGAAAAAATGTGCCCGTTTCTTTTTTACATTTCCAACATTTGTTTGATAGTCTATTATTCATTTTTGACAGAGTATTTGGCATTATGTACCACCTGTACATCATTTTCTATAAATTTTCTTTCATGTTATAGTTCAATGTAAATTTTAAATCTTTTAACCACATATCTTCCCATATTTCAAATTGTATCTTGTGACCTAAATTTTTTTCCCAATTACTCATGCATTTCTTTTTTTGTGTATTTACCGAATTATTTGAAATTAATATCTTATATATTTTTGAAATCAAATGATCTTTATCTTTCCATAGGACGATGTCCCAATTTTTTACACTTTCTTTAAATTTAAAATTTTTACTATCTACTCTGAACTGTTCTTTAATTTGAGCATAAGAGAACCAATTGCAGTTTATTCCCTCATTTAATAAATTTTCTCTTGATTTTAAATTATAATTTGATCCTTCAAAAGATAATAGATTTTTATATGTAATCCAATTTCCTATATTTAAGTTTCCATGCCATGTAAAGGCCTCGTGTGGTGATATCCAAAGAGGTATATTTGGTAAAATAGTATTTTTATATTTGTTCCAAATTTTTAGAATTGATTTTCTAATGGGATGGTGATTGAATGCTATATTTGCTTTAATTTTGTTATACCATAGGTATCCATGCCAGCCAAATTTTAGATCATGTCCTTCTAAATTTAGTAATTTTTTGTCTTCCAATCTTATCCAATCTCGAAGCCACCAAAGAATACATGCCTCATAATATAATTTTAAGTTAGGAAGATCAAGACCACCGTTTTCTTTAATATCTTGTAAAAATTTAAATTTTATTCTTGGCTTTTTGCCTTGCCAAATAAATTTCGCCAATTCTTGTTGCCAGTTCTGAAAAGTCTTTTGCGTTATCACGATTGGTATAGTTTGGAATAGAAAAATATTTTTTGGTAATATATTCATTTTTATTGTTGAGATTCTACCCAGGAATGACAGATGTAAATTTTTCCAAAGTTTTAAATCATTTTTTATATTAGTCCATAATTTTGTATAATTATTTTTAAATAAATCTGAATTATTAGATGTTATATCCACTCCCAGATATCTTAGTTTTTTAACATTTACAAATCCCGTATTCTGTTCCATATTGTGAATGGTTCTTGGATGCATATTCAAATTTATCATCTTAGTTTTGTGTTTATTTATTTTAAGCCCTGCCAATTCACCAAAATCTTGAATTTTTTTTAATAAATGTTTAATCGAAATTTCTGGGTTTTGTAAAGTTATAACCATATCATCTGCGAATGCTCTTAATTTATAATTTTCCTGTTTTATTTTTATCCCTTCTATTAAATTATCTTTTCTAATATTTTCTAATAACACTTCTAATACCAAGATAAAAAGGAGTGGTGAGATTGGACAGCCTTGTCTAGTACCTCGACTTATTTGACAGTCCTGGGTAGTTTCTCCATTTACCACTATTTTGGCAATTTGCCGTGTATATATGGCTTGGATGGCTTTTATAAATTTTTCCCCATATTCCAGTCTTTCCAAAATCTTTATCATAAAATCCCAATTTAGGTTGTCAAAAGCTTTTTCAGCATCTAAAAATAACAATAGAATTTGTTTTTCTTTATGGACTTTTGCGTATTCAATCAAATTTATAATAGTTCTAATATTATTCTTGATGTGTCTTTTTGGTAAAAAACCAGATTGATCCATATTTATTGTGTTTTGTAGAATCTCTTTTAATCTATTTGCCAAAATACTGGTAAAAATTTTATAATCTGTATTTAATAATGAAATTGGCCTAAAATTTTTACATAGGGTGTGGTCCTGATCTGGCTTGGGAATTAATATTATGTTGGCATTTGTCCAGGTTTCCGGTATTGTGTTTCCTGTTAATATTGAATTTAGTAATAATTAAATGGTTTTAATAATTGATCTTGAAATACTTTGTAATACATTGCAGTAAATCCATCTGGACCTGGAGTTTTACCTGATTTCTGTCTTTGAATGGCACTTGAGATCTCTTGAATAGTTATGGGTTCATTTAACCTATCTTGCTGTGATTTAGATATTGTTTGTAAATTGCTTTCTGTTAAATATCTGTCTGCCTTTTCTATATCTAATTGTTGTTTTTGGTATAATATTGTATAAAATTGATGAAATACTTTTTTGTTACTGGTATTATCATTTAATTCTAGCCCTTTATCTTTAATTTTATTTATGATTTTTTTTCCTTCTTCTTTTCTTAATTTAAATGCTAACCATTTACCTGCTTTATTAGCGTATTGAAAGTTTCTCTGTTTAATATACCTCAGATTTTTTTCTATTTCTTCGGTTGTTAATATTTCTATTTGCTTTTGTAATATAATAATTTGGGTTTTTATATCTTTATCTCCTGGTTTACTTTGCAACTCAATTTCTTTTATTTTAATTTGTTCACATAATTTTGAACATTTTTGTAGTTTCATTTTTTTATAATATTTGCCTAAAGATATAAAATGCCCTCTCATATAGGCTTTACTTGCGTCCCATATAGTATTTATATTTGTGTTTTCTTTCATATTTAATTTGAAAAATTCTATTAATTTGACTTTGCTCTCTTCCAGATATACTTTATTTTTTAGAATGGATTCATTAAGTCTCCATCTATATTGTTTAGCGGATGTTTTTAAATTTAATTGTATTGCGTTATGATCTGATATTGTTTTTGCTAATATTTTCCCATGTATTTCTCCCTGAGACCTAAGAGAGGCCAGGTACCCTTCAATGAGGAGGTATAGTGATGAAGCATCTCCTCCAGGGAATTCTATTATCTTTTTGGTGCAAGCCAAAGAGAGTTCCATTCTCTTAGGCCTTTTACTGTTAAATCTTAGTTTGTTCTAATGGTACTTTTTAAATGGAGCTACCACATTTGCACTGCAAAAATCCTGACAATCACAAGATGGCGACAGAGAGGTACATAAAACTTTCTTTCCTACCATCTAGCAGTCTTACAGATTTTTGCAGCTCTGAAATAATAAACCCATTTGAATCAATCTGATTTCTGCTATCCAGCTGCTGGTTTAATTATTTTAATTGCTTGTTTAGTTTACTGTGTTATATAGTTTATCTTGCTACTTTAAACTTTTAATATAGGTTTAAAATATCTGTGGGCTCCACTAGGATTCCTCTGCTTGGAAGGTCAGCATGTATATTTTTAAACAAGCAGGAAGTGTTTTTTTAAAAAGCTAATCTAGATCCTGCCAGGGAGGTATAATTCAATACATTTTATATTTATATTTTACACCCCTCCAACTATAGTTACACTATAACTCTCAGAATCCTTTATTATTGGCCATGATGACTAAGGCTGCTGGAGGGACAATCCCTTTTTATACCAGGACTTTTTAACAATGGTGTCCCATCAACTTCACGCTCCCACACTTGCTACTTGCACTACTTGCAGAATTTATTTATTTATTTATTTATTTATTATTAAACTTCTATCACCACACCATCTCCCCCAAAGGGGACTCTGGGCGGTTTACAAACATAAAGATTAAAATTCTATTATAAAATATAAAAATACAATATACAACTACTTATTATTATAAATTAAATAGAAAATCCAAGAGGGCGATCTTAACCAACCTAATACCAACATGATCTTAAAAGGGTTCTAAGACACCATCATATACTGTACCCTCTACTGGAAACTTTTCTCCCTATGCAAATAATACAAATGAGGAATGGGATGATCTAGATTGGGACTGCAGCAGCAGACAGCAAATGACTAAGCCTCTCTCTCCTAATATTAATGTCCTGATCCAGGTCAAAGACCTATACCTGCTATTTAGTGGGTTTTTAAAAAGAAATTGTCAATTCGATGAAAAAGCATCCTGTCTACTTTGCACCTGATCCTAAATGCATCTATTTACAATGAATACATTTATAATCTTCAACAGAGCTTCCTTTTAAGTCAGCAAGTTCAGTCTTATGCCTAACTGCGTACTCAGCCTCGCTAAGTTCAAAGGAGTTTAGTTTAATCACACTTCATTTTCACCGACTTTCATTAACCTGCTGACTTAGTCAAAAAATAAATGCAAAATGTGTCTCTTGTTATAAAGGAAGCTGATAATGAATTACCCTTCGAGCTGCAAGATTCCCAGTTAGCTCACTGACTCTTGATTTTCTTTGATTTGCCAGTTCTTTCACAGAATTAACACCATCAGAAAACATACTGATTACCAACTGAAGAGGAACTACAATGTCTAATTCAGATAACACCTGAAAAAGAGGAAGAAGACAGTGTTCTCAGGTTCAACTAAAAAGTGAAGTGCTAGTGTATATTTTAGAAACTAGGTCAAAATGAAAAATGATCTTGAAACATGCATTTAATTTAGTCCCTATACAAATTAAGATCTACAGCATGGAGGTTGATTCTGCAGTTGTAGAATTTATGGACTGCTGATCATGTGATGATCAACTGAACTGGGTACTGTAGCCTATGGTTGGGTATATACATGACGCTAAGCCATAATGTGATTTTATTTTTGTCTAGGCTTAGTGTGATATGTAAACTGTACCACTGAAACCATGATTAATGGTTTAGGAAAATAAACGAACCCAAATTTTATTATTTGTTGAACAAATCAAGGTCAAATAACCATGGTTTAATATATGTGAATCCAGCTTCTGCTTTTAGGTTAACTTCCTCAAACAGAGTCCTAATGCAACTCACCTAAAATTGCTACTGAAGCCTTGATTTAATTTCTTAAGTTTACATCTTTCGTTCTGTCATGATGAAACTTACGCATAGAATGGCCACATTGCTTTCTAACCAGGCACAACCAAACGCTGATCTGCTTAGCCTCTGCATCAGCCGTCTCTGTGTGATTTCTTGAGACTGTATTAACTTTGTAATATAGGTGGCAAGGAAAGGAAATAAGGGTACAGGCTCTGTAAGATTCCTTTATGAGTTGATCGCTAAAAGATTTTCCTGTCTCATAGGTCACAAAGTTGGATCATAGGTAGCTCCAAGACAATAGCAATAGAAGCCACCTAATTTTTGTTTGGGATAGTGAGCCAAAATACCAATTAATGCTAATAATTAAAAAACATGATAGCCGCATTAAATATTAAATTAGCAGGATTAGTATATATTAAAATTTTGTTGATAGACTGATGCGTACAGTCAATACTATCTGGGAACTATGTCCTGTCAACACTGGAATGTGTTTCCATATGATGACTTGATCAAAGATACGTCAGCAGTACTCACATGAAGCCAGAGCAGAGCTTGTTCTTGTACAGAGGATGGATATCCTGTGAACCGACAGCTTATGAAGCCAAACATTTCCTCCATAGAAAAAGGGAGTGGACACAGCTCAATGTCAAACATTTTACTACAATGCACAAAGACAAAAGATTGATTAGCAAGTTCTTTTCAGAAGGATCCCAAACGAGCAAGGGTTGCCCACAAAATGTCAAAATGACACTCAGACCTTTCTAATTACTAATTGGCATATTATTTGGAACCAGCAGTCTGCAAGACATTTCAAATTTGAAATGTTTCAAATTCAAAATGCTCCATTTGGAATCTGAAACACACTGTTCTGATTCAGGACAGCTATTCTGAAAATTCCAGAAGTCTGAGATCAAAGCAGCCCCATTTCAAGCTCAGAACTTTGGTTTCGAATAACACACTACAGACAAATTTTATTTATTTTTAAACAGTTTGCACATTTGGAAACTATTTGGAACTTAAAATAAATTCTGTACTAAATGCAGAAATTCTGTATACATTATGCAAAGTAAACAAGTGGATTATGTTTTATTCATATCATGTCATACATAGCTATACTGCTTATATTAGGTAGGCTTTTGGCCTAAATAAGATCTTGCTCCATCAGACACATGAACAGTAAAACAGTAAAAAAAAGTTTCTATATCATATGGCAGTAGTTTTTGCTGGAATAAATTCCAAACGAGACTATGCCAATTTGTTGTCACGAAAAGAGCAAACAGTCCTATGGAATTTTGAAAAGAAGCAAGATTATGTAAGGAGATTCTATGAGAAGCATGAAGTAGACAATGAAGATGTTTGACATACTGTATATGAAAGGATGGAGAAAGTCTTAGAATGTCAATTTAGAAGGAATCTTGAGGCCCCTCTAGTCCAAACTTTGCTCAATGCAAGTAATATAGAACTACAGCATTTCTTTTTATGGCTTTCCACCCTTTGCTTAAATATCTCCAGTGAAAAGGGACCATCAACACTATAAGCTACTAAACTACAGTAGTGAACATTCCTGACCATTAGGAAACTTAACAGTTTTTTGGTTCCCTCTTTAGAAAGTGATGAAATTACATAGTTTATGGATGCTTATATTGTCTTAATTTTTGTATTATATTTGTAAGCTATTGTGAACTCCTGAAAATAAAAATGGGAAGGAAATCAAATTCATTTGAAGTAAATTTAGGTCCAAATCTCTCTCTACAGTGAAAATGATCAAGGCCTGGTACATGGTTTACTGCACCTCTTTGGCTGTCCACCTTTTTTAAAAGGATTCAAATGAAGATTAAACAATACCACAGAGAATTATGCTTTTGGGCATTTGCTCTTCTACAATTTGGAATATCTCAGTATCAAGAACTAGTATTCAAACTGTAACTTCCTGAATAACATTCACAGGCATCCAAGACCTTTTTTTCATTGTAATCAAACCATTGGCTAAGGAGCAATCTCAAGAGGTTTAGAGAGCTGAGAGTCCTTTAGCTTCCTTGCAATTCAAATCTTGGGCCCAACCCAGTTCTGATGTTTATGGAAAAAGCAACTGCATTTTCTCCAAGGGCTTTAGATTTCCTATATAGGCATATATGTTACCGAACATATTTCATTCTGACATTCCATTTATAAGAGTTGCAGCTCTGATATATAAGGGTTGGATTTCTGTCTGAAATTTGACTAATATATATGCTGAAGCCTCCAACAGAAATGAAAAAGACTGCATGTTATTCTACATACCTTAAGACTTCCCTGAATTCCTTCAGTTGATTGTCTGGCACTTCAGTCCTGATGGCTTCCAGCCATTCTGGCATAATACAGTCCCACACAGGTTGATTGATTACATTATATGGAATTAAGCAAAGGATCCGATTCAGACCTTCCTTTAATTGTGTCACAGTGCTACAGGACTTATCCCAATATCCACCCACCTGAGGACATTGCCAGGGGAAAAAAGGCTGTATTAAATACTTAAATGACACAAGCAAGTCATACAATACCGAAGGCAGTCAGCATTACATTTTCTTCTTGTGTACAACAAGCATTAAAAATATTAAACACTGTAATTTAAGACTGCTAGGAATGCCCACTAATTATGGGTCTAAATAAGTTTATCTGTAACCCTGCTATACATCAAGAAATACAATTCTTACCCTCGCAAACTCCATTGGTTTAGGAAGAAGGCACATCACCATGACATCAAACCTAACATCACACACAGTTTTCAGCCATTTGGTGACAAATTGGGGTTTGAGTTTCTCCACTAGGCTGCCAACTTCATCATCCATCATGTATGCTGTGGAGTGGAACCACTGGAAAACCATGCTGACCAGCCGAGCCAAACTCTCTGTAGGGGTGTTCTCACTGGGGGTGCAGAGGCTAACCTGCAAACAAAATTTTCTCAGTTTTTCTCTTTATCTTTTGCAAGTTGCCTTGCTGTAAAAGGAGAAGCAAGTGTGCTTTAAGATAGATTGACTGAGACAGACAGACAAAGGCACAAAAACATGGAAAATCTATTTCTACTATTATCAAGCTCAGCCAAAATCATTGGGAAAGCAACAGATAAACATTTAAACATAAATAATGGAATCATATGCAACCACTACCATATATTTGCTCTAATTGGGAGGACCAGTGACTTACCTATTAAAAACAAAAGCTAAGATTCCAAATGAGCCCCAGATTCAACTTCAGACAGATCCTTGTGCAATATTCCAATAAGGTCAAATCCAGACAAAATTATCTTTTTTCTATCTACATTCAGCACAGATTATAGTCCTTCTGACCATCTCTCATGTTGTTGTTTGGATTAATAGTATCCCCTTCTTAATAGTGTAACCTGGACTGTTAAGAAACATGTCTGATAAAAAGTCATGCTTCTCACGCTCCTACTTCATCTCAGCATCAAGCATAGGAATCCATCTCAACAGACTATAGAGCACTTGTCATTGATAAAAGAAAGAACTCTACCATCCAGAAGGGCTTTTGATTAACTATGAACATTTTCTTGGAGCATATACAGCAGTTCCCTTCCCATTCAGGTCTTTCTGTTCCTCACAGGTCAATTACACTTATTTCTCTTGCTCCATGCAAGTGAATTGATCATAAACAGCATTTACTTGTATATATGAAGTGGGAAAAGAGACTGTTGAAAAAATTTGTCAGCAAGAAAAACAACCTTTTTCAGGCGATAAACCATAGAAGATGGCCAGGACCATGGCAAAGCTAAATTAAACTTTAGTTTTATTAAACCATATTTAATGTATATTACCAATCGAAGAGAATGTATATCCTCGTATATCATGTTAAACATTACAACTGTCTGGCAATTTTTGAAGTGCATAATGTGGGGAATACATTTGATCCAGATGCCTTAAACCATGTTATTCCAAAGACCAGGAGAAGGGGGCATGTATCCAAGAATGGCTTTGTGTATACAAAAAAAATTGTGTATACAAAAAATTAAACCAAGACACAGTGAATACTCAAAAGAGAATTAGGCAGATATTTTTAACTTCTTTATGACAACACCATTATCTTTTTAACTAAACTTTAAGCTGCCCAGAGTCATTCTGGAGTCAGTTGCCGCTAAATCTAAATCATCATCATCCTCCATTATGGTGTCCTCCAGATGTGGTAAAGTGAAGCCCCCAAAATTCTGCCTGGGAACTTAAGAGTTGTAAAGAGTATTAGAAGCATGCAAACTCCAATTGTGGGTGATAAGATTTTTAGGACCATCTAAATTACAGAAAAGCTTTTGAGTTCCCCAGAAGTGTTCCTTAGTCAGGGTATTACAAAAAGACAGTTCAAAGACAGGAAGACTAAACTAAACTTTTAAGAATAAGAGACTATATTAACCCATACTTCCCTCAATAGATAAACCAAAATAAGAAGTGCTGCGCAGACAAATAGTCTTAATCCCATAACAACAGAATTAGTCAATAACCAGGGGTGGAGCAACAGCATTCACAAAACACTACAAAGCTAGTCATGTTTGCATTAAGTCAGTTTAGCATATATGAAAGAATGGACAGAATTCCCCACATGTAAGTGTTTTGTGGGTTGCTCATTTGTAGTCCCCCAGAGTCATCACTGTTCAACGTATACACAGACTTGTTTGTTTTACTATGGTTGTGCATATTTTTTGAGGTTTTATAATTCTATAACCTGCCAAAGCTGTTTAAGAAGAGACCTTCTCCAGATATTATGCCCTCAAACAATGAATAAGAAAATAGGAAGGAGAACAATATTCTGTCATCCCCACATGCCACGTGTTAGGAAAACAAACCTCAGAAGCCATGAGATTTCTCTATTCATGGAGATTGAGAACCTGGTCTCCCAAGATGGCTACCTTCCCATAGAAGATGGCGAAGAGAGGGCATGCGACAGGAGGAGTATGGCTCATCCTCACCCCCTCTATTGCATTCCCCATTTTCATCAACGCTTTTGATGGGGGGAAGGAATAATGATTGTACAGAATTTCTGACCAAGCCTGCTTCAGCCTTCTCAACTCTACAGATGTGTTGGCCTTCAGCTCACATAATCCGCAGCCAGTATAGATATTGGGAAGGCTTGCTATGGATGATGGGACTTGAAGTCCAGTGTGTCTGGAAGGCACCATATTGGGAAAGATTGTTTTAATCTCTTGAGATTCTTCTAACAATTGCGATGCAGTGACCAACTCTAGAGTCTGAATCTAAAGGAAGAAAGGAAAGCAGACCTACCAGGAACCAGATTCCGAACTGGCTCAGAAGCCGCTGATCATGCTTGTCATCATCTTTGTTATCAAAATCTGTGTTGTCCAAAGAATGATGTGAGGAGGACAGGCCCAGCTGCCTCCTGCGGTTGAGCTCATACTCCCTTTGCTCAGCATGGAATTCAGCCTCTTTCAGCAGGCTAGAAGATGAAGAACACCCAGGTTGAGCTCCAAAACCTCCATATGGGTTCACTGCACTAACCTTCCCATGTCAGGCAGCATATGGCGTCTTGGATTGGAACCATGGATGATTCTGCCTGGGCATGGTGGGTTCAATCCATCTGGATGATACCAGTTGGGAAAGGCTACGATAATGGGACAGGGGACAGAGGGCAGAAAGGCAAAGTTGGCTGTGTTAGTTAGGCTGGTGAAGGTTACCTGATGACAGCTTCCACTGTACAGACTAATTCCTCAGCCCCACATTCACGGGTATTGATAGGAGGTGGTGATGTCTGATAAAGGTGGGTCTCTGCTGTTGCCCCAACTTCACTGCTGTGATGATTTGAGTGGCATCTTTTGCAGTAACGCACTGGCCTGTTGCCATGGCGACCACAGCAGCCAGCAGAGAAACACGTCACAACAGCCCTCCTAACGTGCGAACTGCAATTCTGCAAAGAAACGAAGTAAATGCAATACAGAAGCAAAAATCAACTAGCTGACAGTCATAGAAATTTACATTTAAACCACTAATTTGGAATGGGCTGAAAATGGCTTCGGACCCCGTCGTCAAGGGAGTGTCGCTTGGCAGGGTCCAGAAGGCGAGCCTTTTCCATGGTGGCACCCACTCTTTGGAACATTCTGCCCCCGGAGGTGAGACAGGCCCCATCGCTCCTATCCTTCCGGAAGAATTTAAAGACCTGGCTGTGCCGCCTCGGGTGGGATGAGAATGGGAATAGTTCCTCTTGGGGATGGCTAGTGCCATAGAGCCCTTTTAAAGAGAACCATCTATCGCCTATTGGACTTTTATACTTAATGTATTAGTTTTGTAATGTATTTTAAATTGTAGTTACTTTTAAAGATTTTAAATTGTTGTACTGTAAACCGCCCAGAGTCCCCCCTCGGGGGAGATGGAGCGGTAATACAAGTTAACATATAAATAAATAAATAAATAAAAGCTGAGAGAGTGGGGGAATGCAGAGTTCAGATCTGACCTGCCAGATTCTAAGTTGTCACCCTTCTATTCAAAAATGGAAAGCCAAGCTCCCACTACCAGTATTTATTCCTCTATGCTGTTCCTCATTAAGCCTGTGAGAGATGGCTTGGTTTCACCTCAAGAAGGTGTTTTGTGTCACCTTGAAACTTTGGCAATTCTTGTAGCTGGAAGTGGCTTCTGTGCAGGCTTTGCACAGCTGACTGTACAAAGCTGACAAAAAGCACCAAATGAGGTTTCTGGGCACATAGAGATATTTCTTCCAGCTTCTGGAACTGTTGGAGAAGGTTTGAAACAAAGGATTATGGCCACTTTACTGTTAGACATTTGGTGGGTGTATTGCTTTGTGAAGAAATTTTGAAAAGGTGCTTTGCGTGTGTCTTTGTTCAAGATACCTTGGGAAGGTTTGCACGATCCCATTCTTATATTTAACCTCCCTATAATAGTATAGGCAAAATATAGATCAGTATTTACTGATAACAGTGCTGTATGCTTTGCAGTAAATCATCAATCACAACTATTTAAGAATGTTTTTTTAAAAAAATAGATAGACAGGCAGACCTTGCTATTTGGATATTGTTATATAACTTTACTACCCAGTTTTGGAGCTTTGTGTTACAATACCTGATCTATACAAATTCTGCAACAGATTTGTACTTCCATAAGCAAGTTATCCCAGTATATAACTGAGTCCAACATCTGAGCCACCATTAAGCATTTGACTCCACACTCAGCAAATATTTTATACCTGATCTTGCCAGTAGATTATGGAGCTCTACTAAAAAAAAATCTAGATCCCCAAAATCTTCCCACCTTTGCATGACATGATAAAAGACAAAAAAAGAAAAGAAAAATGAAACAAGATGGGTCTTGTTTTATCTTGATGTGCTCCAGGATTCTGCCCTTTGTTTACATCTGTCAAATTTGGTTGCTATTCCTTTGCCCATCACCATTATCTCTACCTTGCTTATACTTTAGCAAGAGGACAACAACTATAATAGTAACAATGCCAAGGTACAAAGAATGATATATGGAATTCCAGACTGAGCAAATAATCTTCTTTGGGGGAAAATTGCTATCTAGAAGAAAAATAACAACATAAATATCCTTCATCTCAGAGCATATCTTTCTTTTGCTGGCCTCTTAAACTATGTTTGCAGTCTCTGTTCACTTCAGCAGGCTTCTTGGTTTAGCAGTCTTATGTGAAGCATGCTCATAATTAACCAGACATTGTAAAATTAATAGCAATAAAACAGTTCTTAGAATTGTAGGCTGAATGTCAACACACAATAATCAGACCAATGTCAAGATGTTTTACCAAGATTGGATGATTTACACAGAAAGATTTTTATACAGCATGTGATGATGAGGTGAAGTCAGAAACCAAAAAAATCAGAATGATATCTCATTAGACATGCACTGCTATCTTACCTTTTTTTGACATATAGCAGAAATTTCAGCTATAAGGGGAAGGGAAATGTAAAATCAAAACAGTTATGATCACTCTTCCATCAGGTGCAATATACTGGACAGGCTGACCAGGGGACTTAAAAATTATCCAGAAAACCATAATTCTAGGATGGTCTCTGGCTTCTGGACCTTATTTGGTTATTCAGTACCTTATTTAGAAGCATTTTAGAAACACATTTATATTGAGTTATTATAGGGTAAGGATATATTGTAGTTTTGTCTGTAATGGAAAATGAATTTAGATTTAGCAAGCATCTGGACAAGACATTAATTTTGTATCATGGCTCCAATCTTCCACCTCTTACCAGTCAAAACAAGGCAAATCTTCTCATTTCTCACTTGCATGGAAGTTGTTCAGGCTATACCCTTTTTGTCAGAGGCAAAGGGCAAGATAATTACTCTCCCCATTCCATGCCCAAAAGCCAACTAAACTGGCAGTTGAATCTTACTTACATAATGCTGCTAATTTAGAGGTTAAAGAACTGGTTGAATGACACCTACAGCTTTGTCTGCCAGCACTCTGATATTATTTCCTAGCATCTGCTGCCTGAGATAACTATCACATTCTGTCTAACAGTAGGCCAGCCCTAAACATGGTATTGGATTCTAACCTGCACAACACAAATTGATGCATAAACCTGTTCATTTCCTAAGCTCAGAGGCTAAAACCAGAACATTCATACAAGGAAGACATGCAACCATGGATTAGAAGGAAGAGTTTTAGGAATAGAGAAATTGCATTGGATTTGGTGGGGGGAGGATAATCTACAATTTAGCACTAAACAGGCAAATGCATCTGGGGTAAAAATGCATTCTACTCAGGAAATTTCAGAAACTGCCTAGTTGGTAGTAAGAACACTATTCAAACTTTTAAAAAATGTGCTACAAAAAACTTCTCTGTTAGATTTATATATAATCTTAGATGTGAGTATATTAACATATGCATTCTAAAATTAAAATTGAAAATAAAGATGTTATCTTTTTATGTATTTATAAACTCAGTGAATATATTTTACTCTTATCATTCTTTTTTAAAAATATTGCATCAAATTAATCCAATGTTTTAAAAAGAAAAATTACAAAGGCTAGATATGCTGGAACAATTTCAGTAAATGCTATTCCCTTCACAATTTCCATTAACAAAGGCAGGCAGTTCATTTTCACTGAAAGTTCAGAACTGAAAAATAGCTTCCTATTTCCCCCTGAATTTAACAGCAAACCACTGAGTTCCCCACCAATGTATATTGATAAATAGGACAGATATGTTAAGCTTCCAACTATCTCAAACTGCAAAAACAAATAATCAGTTTCCATCTCCCTTCACTAAATTATAATGTCACCGCCATACCCCTGTCAGGTTCTGCAGCTACAAAAGAAATTATTTTAAAAAGTGCTGCCCTTGCCTATAAAATATTACTCACCCTTGCCTTCAATAGTTAGTATTGCTCCCTGTGTATGCTTTATTACTGGCTATATTTTTCCCTATACAGGCTAATCTCAACCAGTATCAGACTGTCAGGGAATGTTTGGAGTTGCAATCCAACACATTTGAAGAACAGCTGGGTCAGGAAGATTGCCTTAGAGTATGCTACCTACAGACATCCAACTGGCATAGAGTCAACATGTGTCGAAGTAGAGTTGAAGTCCAGTAGTACCCTTTGTTCTCGCCTACATCACCTTCTTTAATTCTCTGATAAGAGTTTAGCTGTGAATCCTTGTAAACATACATGGACTGCAACATAGGCTTTCAGTCATAGGCCAAGGAGAAATACCTGCCATTATACTGATTCTCCCTCTTCACAAATCTGCAGCAGCAGCGTTAAACATCTCTAAAAGGTTATTATTCCTCATGAATTAATCTTTTCTAAATCAAAATGTAAGATATGCTTCACTATAGAATGTTAAAAATTTACTTTCGGCCCTTTCCATCACTATCTGTAGGCACACGTAAAGGGGTGTGAACACTATCAAAGATGTTCTTGTACCATCCTGGACATCCACCTATCAGCCGGAAGGTCTGAAGTAGGCATCCCCTTCCCTTTTAACCTTTCAGTAAAAGCAGGATGGGCAACCTGTCAGTCTTCAAATGTTGCTTCACTTCTCAACAGCCAGGATAATGGTGAGGGATTATGGGAGTTACAGTACAGCAACATCTAGAAGGCCACAGGTTGTCCAATCCAGGATTAACATGTGAAAGTCAGATAGAGTGTGATGGTTCACAGTGACATTAGCCCTAAAACCAATGGGCATCATCTCCTCTTAAGACATCACAAATAAGGTTAGGTTACATCCAAACCTAATCATGGTTAAAACAGAGCTATGGATTATAATGAGCCTACTTCAAATCTGACTAAGTCTAGATCCCATCTAATGAAATAAAGAGTCTTAGATTGTGCAAGAATAAGAATTAACTGCTTTGAAAATACCATGCATACCAGCACTTATCTTAAAGAACAGTCCTGAAATAGGAATCTAGAAAGCTATCTTATTTCAGACTGTATATCCATCTAGCCCGGGCTTGCTTACACTGAAAGATGATAAGCTCTTTACATTCTAAGGAAGAGGAATCTGCTATCACAGCCTATTTGATTGTTTCAGCTGAAGAAGGAAGAGACTGAACCTGATATTTTGTACATGCAAAGACCTTCCACCAACCTATGAATGTCCTTTGAGCATCCTTGTAACATAGCACAATTCTTTGATTCTATAAATACTATTATGACCACAATAGAATATTACTTCCTCTCTAGTGTTAAATTCAGTCTTACCTTGTGGTAAAAGAACATCAACCAACCATTCACTGTGATCCCTTAAAAGAAAAGAAAAAGAATCAGAGTAGTTTGTGATGTGACCTCTCTCTTCAATGAAACACCCATATTCTGAATATAATAAAAGATTTTATATAGGCTAGGTTCCTAAGAATTCCCTGAGCAGGGAATTAATGGAACCTCCATCAGACATACATGAAGGGAAGAGCTCCATCCATTCACAGACACCTAATTAGGATCCAAAGCTTTATTTTTACGTCTAAACTGGACAACTTTAGCCTCTTTCTCATTCATTTATTCCAAGTCTGCCTGTCATGTTCTATTCTTTTTTTCTTTTTTAGGTTACAAAGAACACTCTAATTTAGAAGATAACAAAATATACAGGGAAAAAAACAAAACCCTCTTTGGCAAAAGATAAAATACTAAAAGAGAGACCAAATAGCTCCAAGTGTCAAATACATACATCATGCCTATGTATATAAAAGCCAGACCTCCTTTCCAATTTAATTATTTTTGCTTTAGATTTAAAGGTGACTTCTATAGAATTAAAATACTTTTTAGTAATCCTTTGCAAGTGGTATCATTATAACACTAAGACAATCACAAAGCAGCAGCCCAAAATCACACCCCCTGATCTGTGTGTCCAGGAGTTGGTGGCCACATACCCCCAAATTTGATAATAACTGAATTTTAAAACTAAGGCAAAAAGACAGTGTTTTTTTCTCCACTTAATGAACAAATTTGGGTTAGATTTCATTCTTAGTAACGCTATTTTAATAAAATAATAAAAGTGTTCCATTCTAAATATCTCATTAAAGCAAATAATGGTGAGAAGAAAAGTCCTATCATACACTTAAGAAACAATGAATGAAGGGGGAATACATGGTCTTACATTACAATTTACAACCTAATGCTATACAATAGGAGTAGGATTTATTTTTTCCTGCCCAGGTTGAATTCCTTCAGGGACTGCGCAACAGTGCTGGATAAGGGCTACATTGAAGGCAACAGTAGGAGGAGCCAAAGCTTAAAGTGGGAAGGTCACTTCTCCCTCTCTCCCTTTCTGACTTGTGACTTCTAGTGCCACTCAGCCACCAATAAAGCCCATCCACTTTTACTGTTACAACCAGCTGAATGATGGTTGGATTTATTCTCAGAGATGCTATAAAACAGTAGGGGCTAATTGATGCTTGAATTTAGGTTAAATGCAACATATGACTTTGGAGATGTGGGTTTCCCATCTCTGCTACAGAACCAGGATTGTGGGGCAGCTAAGGTGTCTGGCTGGATACCAGTTCAGAATATCTCAACTATGTAATATGCTGGTGGTCTTGGGAAATCACTATTTTCTGAGCCTTGCCTGGGATAATGTAGGAAGAGACAAGAGTAATGGCATCCATGCTATAATACATCCCTTACGAGAGATGTGAAACACAACTGTGACAAATAAATTGAAGAGACAGGGACTAAGTTTACAGCTTAAGTAGCTTGTCACGTGTATACTGTATGTATTTGTATATATAGGAATGTGTGTATATCATCTTGTTGTTGTTTATTCATTGTCGCTTCCGACTCTTCGTGACTTCATGGACCAGCCCACGCCACAGCTTCCTGTCGGCCGTCACCATCCCCAGCTCCCCCAAGGTCGAGTTCGTCACCTCCAGAATATCATCCATCCATCTTGCCCTTGGTCAGCCCCTCTTCCTTTTGCCTTCCACTTTCCCTAGCATCAGCATCTTCTCCAGGGTATCCTGTCTTCTCATTATGTGGCCCAAGTACTACAGTTTTGCCTTTAATATCATTCCCTCAAGTGAGCAGTCTGGCTTTATTATATAATATATATATAAGATGGTATATCATCTTACCATGGTGAAAAAGGAAAAGATACACATGCCAGATTCACCTGTATAGTAAAATGTGTGGCAAAATGTGTGACATCTCATAGCACGGATTCATAGCATGATGTTTCCCTTGAACTCCTGACTTCCTGTGCATTCAAAGTGTGAGCCAAACATCAAAGGAACTCATGGCATATTTAGCTTCACAAAAATTGAGCAATGTTGGTTTGGATGAGAGGTAGGGATTGTCCCTCGGGCTTCGCGGCATGGGAGAAAGTTGAACCTGAACCTTGCTGGCTCTCTTCTAATACTTCCACCTCTACATCTCATTGACTCTCAAAGATACTGCCTAATTTAAGAATGCATATTTATTTTACCAGAAATATTGTCAATAGCTGCACCCTTTCACTACATTAAAAAATGTCTTTTTTATTCTGTATGAACTGTAAGATAATAAAAAGAAACAGGTAGTCTAGCCTATACGGGTGGGACTTTAATTCATGTTTTGAGACCTCACAGCTATAGGGTTGAGCTTTTAAAGGAGATTTTACCAAAGACTGAGACCAGAAGTAGTTTAGCCAAATTTTGCCACATACAGGCATCCAGTAGGAAATTTTCCTTTACATATTTGGAAAATCCTGAGTCCTTCTATCCATACGTCTATACTTCCTCATATCTGTTAATATTCTTTGAATCTCAGTTCTTCTTGCTCAGTTGCAGTCAGGTCACAGACACTACTCCCAGCACTGTCTTATTATAAAATACTTCCTACAGTAGGAACACACAACTGTGTGACTTAAGCAAATTTAAATATTTATTTAACTTGGAAAATGAGACTGTTGTATTTGCACGGACCTGTAAACTGAGTAGTTGGTTTTTTTCTGCTCCCTTTCCATTTCAGTGTCACTTTAACTTAATTAGGCTCCAAAGTTTAACACAACTTTTTAAGAGAGATGCCTCTTAAGTTTATATCCAGTTGTTTTCTGTGTGGGTGCATGTGCATCTCTTGGTTTACCCACCCTGCAATCCTTTGGCTGCATTCTTCACAAAGATAGAGAGGGGGTGGTTTATCACCCAAAGCCACAGATAAAGAAGGATCTACGCACATCTGAAACACACAGGAAGCATGGAATTAGTTTCTCCCTCCCAAAAAGCACTCTACCCATATGAAACCTCATTAGAGGGCAACTACATTTTGAATGAAAGGAACTAACATTTACAGGCCCTGGCCTTCCTTTGATAGTTCTTTTTTTCTAGTGCTTGAATATGGAGATAGGATGACCAGTGATGACTGATGATGGCACAGATGGGTTATATTATTATTTCTTTGAATGCTTGTTTGATATACTGTATTTTGCTGCACTGATCCAGAAGAAGAAGATATTAAGAAATAATGTGATTATTTGTAATGACCTAGTTTTGGCACATACTGAGATTCAAAGCAAACTAATATGCAAATAAGACTGGACTGGGGAAAAACAGAACATGCTGTTAGTTAAAATATCAAAAGAGAATATGATTTTGCTTGCCTGTCTGTGTTACATAGCACACTACACCATAATGTAGTTTATTTGGTTTTGGATTAGTGTGTTCAAATAACACATTCATTTGTAAAGTATGGTTTATAGCTTCATGGAATGTCTGTATTCCCAGCCAATTGTGGTTCAACAAAACATAATTAACAAAATCATAGTCAAATGTGATGTGTGAAACCTATCATTCTTTACTCCTTATAGTGGTGTGTTACACGAAGTGGAATCCCTGGGTTAAGTTCTTCCCCTATTCAGAAAATATCTAACATCTACATACTAGAATTGCAGGTAGGAATAAGATTCACCATAAGGATTCATTCAATAAAACTTTTTATTGCATAATTCCACTCTGGTTACCACAAAATCATATTTTTAGTTTTGCATTCAAACTTGGCTCAAAAGTTAAAATATCCATTCATCAGCATCAGACATGTAACTCTGGTATCTGAATGTTTATGGTGCTGAAGACAAAGACCACAAATCACAGCTAGAGAGAATATGGCTTTACTTTTCACAGGCAGCCTCACTTTGAATAAATTATACTCATTATTCTATCCAAAATGCAGTGTATGTTGGATTTATATTTACTATTGTCCAAAACCCCAGTTCTATAGCAGAAGGATTTTTAGTTTGGGACTGACTTTCTTTGGTCATAAGACTTCTGGTTGTCATCTGCACTCATCTGGATGAGTGAAAAGGATATGGGAGGGGAGAAATAAGTGTCTCTTTGAGGAAAAACAAAACTTCTTAATGTAGAAGTATAATACAGATAGTCCTCATTTAGCAACTGCCTCATTAAGAGACTATTCGCAGTTACGACGGTGAGGAAAAAGTAACTTTATGACCAATCCTTGCATTTATGACCTTCGCAGGTCTGTAAAGCAAAGGAAAGCTGAAGTAAGATCATAAGCACAGTTGTGGTTTCACTTAGCAACCACTTCACTTAATGACTGAGCTGCCAGTTCCAATTGTGGTCACTAAACGAGGACTACCTGTAGAACTTTCTGGATCACAAAGTGGACCTGGACAAAAAAAAAACATCTTCATGATCTATTTATAGAAAAGAGTTGAAGGGTTTCAACAGGAATATTACCGTGGGGTTACCATGGTTATACGTGGCAGTGCCATGGTTTGAGTGGTGGGCAATGGCCTTCCATTCTGTTTCTAATGGTCTTATTATGCTATGAACTGCTGGGATAAAGCTGAAATGGCTCCTCACAGGGCAGATTTTAAAGGGTACAGAAGTGTCCATTACCTTCACAGCTGGCTTGTTAATTGCATTATGGCATTCAATGTGCTGACAATGAATGGGATTCCATGCTGAAAAACAAAACCACCATGGATAAAGTTGCAGAGTTTTACAAAAAGCTAAATACAAGTAAAATTCAGCATTGTGTGAAACCAGAAATATAGTCTGCAAGAATTTCAATTGATAATATCCTATCTCAGTTTCATATCTCAAATATTTATCCAAATGATGTTTGGATAATCCAAATGATTATTGTCATGTATTATCAATTAAGATTCAACATCCAGTAATGCCATCAGGCAGTTCATAAGAAAGAACTCTGCCTGAGAATCTAGAGGTTAAAATATAGGGGTTAGAATTTAGATAGGGCATAGCTTCAAAACATTTTCTTACATGTTAAAGATGTGAAGTATTGTTTATTATTCTGCATATCTTTATAAAAAGACAGTATAAAGTATTTTAAGGGCTGGTTCACACATCCATGCTAATCACTTTTGCAATCCAATGTGTACATACTCAATTAAATGGGTCATCACAGAATTAAAGCAGTCAGAGTATAAAATGGGAACGCATTGTAAGTCTATCATCACAGCATCAAGCCTTCTTCCTAGGTTTAAAATGCAGACCTGTGTATGTGCTAGCGCACTGAGTTCAGTGGTCAGTTCAACCTTTTGCCCATGCTTCAGGTATGTTAAACATCATATGCTCATAGGGGACCTTCTATCCTATCTCTTGGCAGCATTTTCCAACACTGAACTGCTTTTCTCGTTTGGAAATTAGAAAACTGTCACTATTTCTTCCGTGTTTCAATTTCAAAAGTTGTAATCCAGAGCTCATTACAGGGTTATGAACATTTTATACAGAGGAGTCAATACTAAAAAAAAACCAAACCCACACTTCAGTAGCATTATTCATAACTTCTGCCTGGAAATTGTATTAGCATTAGTGCAGAGCTTGATGATGTTTCACTTACCCGTGTACTGTAGTCCTCGATATTCACTTATTGCCCCAGGAGGTTTTAAGTTGGGCCAGTAGTGGAAAAGCATTTGTACTGCAGGTGGTTTTACTTGTGATGGGCCATATGCTATTACATATAGCAAGTCCTAGAGAAAGTCAGAGGGTACAACAATTTTAAATTCAGGCTATGGCAGCCTTTACAGGTGCAGTGAGACACAAGTAACAGAAAAGTGAAAACAATTGGTGATTCAATGCTCCTTCCCAAGACTTGGAGGCACTTAGTCCTTAGTCTAAGGAATAAGCCTCACTGAACTCAATGGCACCTATGAATTGAGTAGACATGAATAGTACTGAAATCCTGTACAGTAGTCTACATACTGGTCTGTACGTAGGCCTTATTTCCAAGTAGTCATGTACACAACTGCAGTGTTGTCTCTTTCCTGAGAATACTCCCTTCCCAAAAGATTTTAATAAAATTAATTACTGATATTACCAAAACTCTGCTCTGATCTTTCTCATTGGCTACTTCTGCTTTTGCTTATATTCCACAGGAGCAGAGGAACAGAAATTTAGATTTAAGGAGCAAGGTGATGATCACTCCAATGATCAGTCCAGGATTTTTTTTCCCAGTTCCAGAACTTTGCTCACGATTTAAGGAGCAAGGTGATGATCACTCCAATGATCAGTCCAGGATTTTTTTTCCCAGTTCCAGAACTTTGCTCACGATTTAAGGAGCAAGGTGATGATCACTCCAATGATCAGTCCAGGATTTTTTTTTCCCAGTTCCAGAACTTTGCTCACAAACTTTGCATGTAAAAATCCGTATCTGGTTTTCACCCAAAGTTTTCCACTATCATGGTGGTGCTTGTTGTTATTCTAATTCATAGGAGCACAACTCTTTCTGGGCCTCAAGCAACATTCCAGAAAGTAGGAGAAAGTAGGAGAAAAATACTAAGCCTGAAAAACTGAACAAACAAGAAAGAGATGATCCATCAAAAAGCCGGGCTAAAGGACCCAACATCTCTACTAGGTTCCAGAGATATGGGTTGGTTGGGAAAAGATGCTGCCCAGTTAATGCCAAGGCAAAGGAGGTGGAAGGCAGGGTAAAGCAGGAGTTCCCATTAATGAGGGAATGGATTGCTAAGAAACTCTACAGTACCTCAAGGGCTAGGTTTGCTGCAGTTTCACATATACCACAACATAACTGGTAATAAATTGACAGAGTTTCTGAAATCCACCAATACTGTGAGAACAAGCAAGTCCAAAGTGTCAGAAAGAACCATGGGAAAAAGCCCAGGGACAGAGAGTCAATGGTGGGTGGGTAGAGGAAGAGGAGATGGAAGAGAAGCTTGCCCACATCATATACTGTATGGTTCTTCTAAAAGACTGAATCAGTGTTTCTCCTCCAGATTTCTATTCACCTGTGCTACTTTACCTAAAATCTCAGTGGAGAGCCTAAAACAGGAAAAAAATACATGCATAAATTTATGTCATTCTACACTGGATCTGTGCTCTCTAAACTTCAGGAAAGGAATCAAAAGTATAGTTTCCAAATGATTTAGTGATTCAAAGTTACCAAGCAATCACTGTACAGTACTGTTTCCACAAAAGATATTTGGTCCCAAACTTACTTTCCATACTTCTTGTTTGTGTTTCATAAGACATTCCAGTAACTGACAGTGATACACTGGGAAAGAAGAGACAAACAGAAGCAAATCCCTTGAAATGATAAATACTGTAATTATTGTTTAATTACTATCTTTCTGGCAATTCAAATAGATTGTGACATTTCAAAGGCCAATTTGGATAATCACTATCCCATATAACAAAAGCCCACAACCTGAATCTCCCAAAAGATCCCCAAAGACAACAGATGGAGCAGAGTGTTTTTCAAACAGGAGAACAAATCGAGCAGAACATTTCCAGTACATCCAAACATTATTTTATCATAGCAGACCTCGCTGCTGTCTGAATTTATTTATTTATTTATTTATTATTTCTAACTTATATCACCGCCCATCTCCCCCCACAAGGGGACTCTGGGCGGTTTACAATCAAGTCAGCGATTAAAAACATATAAAATACTTTATACAATTATTAAAAATATAAAAATATAAAATCTAAGAGGCTGTATGTGATGTTTGCGAACCAAACTTTACGGTGCGAGCCATCCCCAGGAAGAGCTATTACTCATCCCGTCCCAAGCGAGGTGGCAGAGCCAGGTTTTCAGTTGCTTCCTGAAGGTCAGGAGTGTGGGGGCTAGCCTCACCTCAAGGGGCAGGATGTTCCAAAGGGCGGATGCTACGGCAGAGAAGGCACGCCTCCTGGATCCTGCCAGGTGAAATTCTTTTACTGATGGGATCCGTAGCATGCCCTCTCTGCATGACCGGGTGGGGCGGGTCGATGCTCTGGGGATGAGGCGGTCTCTAAGGTAGCCTGGTCCCATGCCATGTAGGGCTTTAAAGGTAACAACCAACACCTTGAATTGGACCCGGAAGCAAACTGGTAACCAGTGCAGCTCACGCAGCAGAGGTGTCACGTGTGCCGATCTTGGGGCACTCATAACTGCGCGCGCAGCCGCATTCTGGACCAGTTGAAGCTTCCGGATACTCTCAAGGGTAGCCCCATGTAGAGTGCATTGCAATAGTCTATATGGGAGATGACCAGGGCATGAGTGACTGTACGGAGGGCATCTCGGTCCAGGAAAGGGCGAAGCTGGCGTACAACTCGAAGTTGCACAAAAGCCCTTCTGGCCATGACTGCCACCTGCTCTTCAAGCAGGAGTCGTGAGTCCAGAAGGACCCCCAGGTTCCGCACTGAGTCTGAACGGGGTAGTGCCACCCCGTCCAGATCTAAAGATGACAACTCCTTGGATCCCAAGGCGCCATCAATCCACAGCCACTCCGTCTTACCAGGGTTCAGCTGAAGCCTGTTGTTCCCCATCCAGACCCCCACAGCCTTCAGGCACTGAGAAAGGGCAGAAACTGCATCACTTAACTCACCCGGGATGGAGATATATAGTTGAGTATCATCAGCATACTGATGATACCTCATCCCGTGTTGGCAGATGATCTCACCCAGCGGTTTCATGTAGATATTAAATAGGAGAGGGGAGAGAACCGAGCCCTGCGGCACCCCACAAAGTAGGGGCCGAGGGTCGGACCTCTCATCTCCTATCACCACCGACTGGGACCGGTCTCGGAGGAAGGAGGTGAACCAGCGCAAGACTACGCTGCCCACCCCCAACTCTCCGAGCTGCCCCAAAAGGATACCATGGTCGATGGTATCGAAAGCCGCTGAGAGGTCAAGAAGAGCCAGGATGGATGCACTGCCTCCATCCCGCTCTCGCCAGAGATCATCTGTAAGTGCAACCAATGCAGTTTCCACCCCATATCCCGGCCTGAATCCTGACTGGAAGGGGTCTAGATAATCCGTATCATCCAGAATCCTCTGGAGCTGTAACGCCACCACTTTCTCAACCACCTTCCCTAAAAAGGGGAGGTGGGAGACGGGACAAAAATTGTCCAACACTGTAGGGTCCAGTGATGGCTTCTTGAGGAGGGGCTGCACCAGCGCTTCTTTAAAAGCGGCCGGAAACACTCCCTCTCCCAAGGATGTAACAACCATCGCATGGACCCAGCCACATGTCACTTCCCTGGCCACTTTCACTAGCCAGGAAGGGCATGGGTCAAGATGACACGTAGTGGCCCTTACAGTCCGGAGGATCCTGTCCACTTCCTTGGGCTCAACAGGATCAAACTGTTCCCAGATAACCGGGCATAGACGTTCCCTTGGCATCTCCTCAGACCATGCACCACGCTTGGAGTCCAGCTTAGAACGAATCCGAGCGATTTTATCCGCCAGATGCTCCAAAAATTCCTCCGCACGGCCCTGAAGGTGGGTCACTGGGCCCACCTTACTCAGGAGAGATCGAGTAATCCTAAACAGGGCCGACGGGCGGCATTCTGCAGATGCAATAAGAGTGGAGAAATATTGATGTTTCGCCACTCTTACCGCCACCAGGTAGGCCTTAACCGCGGCTCTAGCTAGTGTTCGGTCAGATTCGGTCTTTGTCTTCCTCCAGCGGCGCTCTAGACGTCTCTTAACCCTTTTCAAAACCCTCAATCCCTCCGTGAACCACGGAGAATATCGGGTCGGATGGGGCAAGAGAGGCCGCACAGGCGCGATCCTGTCCAAGGCCCCGGCCGCTTCCTTATTCCAGGCTGCGGCCAGGACCTCCGCTGGACCGTGCAAAAGATCCTCGGGTATAACCCCCAGCTCCCTCTGAAACCCTATCGGGTCCATTAGTCGCCGGGAGCGGACCAATCGAATAGGTCCTGCTTCCCTGCAGAGTGGGGCAGCATATGAGAATCTCAGGGCCACCAGGGCATGATCTGACCATGACAATGGGGAAAGATGTAACTCTCCCCCCAGATCACCTTGCCACTGCTCCGACAAGAACACCAAGTCCGGAGTGAGGCCACTGTCTCGAGTCGGGTCCCGAATAATCTGAGTCAGGCCCATGGCTGCCATGGTAGCCATGAACTCCCGAGCCACCTCCGAGGCCCGTCCCAGAGACGGCAGATTGAAGTCGCCCAGAACCATAAGCCTGGGGAACTCCACTGCCAACCCCGAGACGGCCTCCAGCAGCTCAGGCAGGGAGGTTGCTACGCAGCAGGGAGGCTGGTACAGCAGCAACACTCCCAACTGCTCTCGGGAACCCAACTTGAAAAACAGGGTCTCACATCCGGCCACTTGTGGAGCAGCGCCCCTGAAGGCTACCATCGATTCTCTAATAACAACTGCCACCCCTCCTCCCCTACCCCGATATCTCGGCTGGTGCCATACTTGAAACCCGGCCGGGCAGATCTCCGAGAGGGCAACCCCTCCTCCTACGCCCAGCCAGGTTTCAGTAATACACGCCAGGTCAGCCCCCTCCTCCGTGATCAAATCACATATGAGGGGGCCCTTGTTATTAACCGACCTGGCGTTAAGCAACAACAGCCGGAATCCAGGGCCCTCGAGGATCTGTTGACCAGGGCCTAGGTTTGACCCTGGAGGGCCGGAACACGCCACCGGTAACAAACACCGGGTGCGTCTTCCCCAACGATGGCCTGCCCTCCGGCTCCCGCCATAACATCCCCGACCCGTCACCACCTCAATAGAACAACCCGCCCCATAGCCCCCAGAGTTTTCAGGCCCGGTTGCCTCCACCAGAATCCTTTGCTGCTAACCATTGTAATGGCACTGCCTGCTTTTTATCAGTGGGAATATCTGTAATCAGCTACTTAATAGACAGAGATCAGCTGGTGATTTTTTTCCCTTTTCAATAGCATATCCACATAATAGTGGGAAATTTTCATTTATTAAATTTTAGGCTCAGTTAAAGCAATAAAATTCATATTTTTAATTTAAAAAGACACCATACACAGTAACTGAATAGGCACCCTTATGAACCATTTATCATAACTAATGAGATCATTCTTCTGTCTCTCTTTACCTGTAATCAATTTATTAAACTGAAGGAGGCATAATTTATCTTTTTCTAGGGAGGCATTATCATTAAGAACTTTATGAAATGCAAAATATGAAGCAATTAACACCTTTTAATCTAAATTTAATATGAACTTCAGAGTTGTTATCAATTATCACTAAAGCAATTGTGGTTTTTTAAAAAAACTGTCCCATTTCTTGGTGTTAAAATAGAATTTATGGTCCTGTTTCCAGTTCTTTAACACAGGGATCCAAATGTACCTTTGCATTATCGTGAAATTAATTAGCACCAAAATAGCTACTTCAGACACCAGGCTCAGACATGTTAAAAGAGTTATTTTCAATTCCTTTTCAAAATAAGAACATGGTGAGAAGGATTAAAAGCACCACAAGCAGCAATTCATGTAGTCTGAGCTTTCAAGTAGTTCTCTTAGTACAAGAAATAGCCATTAAAGCTAGCACATACCAGGATTGGATGTATACTGCATTGCGATCATTAGCATTGAAGATGCAGAAAGATTAACATGAGCAGGTACCCCTTCTCTTCTTGAAGAGCCCACTTCAAAGAAAACAGAAAATATTAGTAGCTAGCAATATAAATTGTCTCATTACTATTATGTGGTTCATTCAAATATGGAATTAATAGCTCATCCTATAAGATCTTTCTCTGTTGTTCCTCTATTATTCAAATAGTCTCCTTCGTTTATTTATTTATGCATCTGATTTCTCCCATTTTATTGTAGCATATTGAGAGCCAGTTTGGTGTAGTGATTAAGGCATCAGGCTAGAAACCAGGAGACTGTGAGTTCTAGTCCCGCCTTAGGCACAAAGCCAGCTGGGTGACCTCGAGGCCAGTCACTTTCTCTCAGCCCTAGGAAGGAAGCAATGGCCAACCACATCTGAAAAACCTTGCCAAGAAACCTGCAGGGACTTGTCCAGCCAGTCTCCGAGAATCAGACACGATTGAACAGATTAAAAAAAAATGTAGCATACAGAAGGCCTTTCTACACTGCTGAATTAGTGCTAGCCACTCATCCTTGAGTTGGCAGAAAACTATGCCAGCATGAAATGTATTGTCCCCAGTTGCAATCCTTATCCTGCCTGTTTCAGGTTGCTGCCATCACCTGACTTCCCTCCAAGCTGACAAACCTAATAGATTTTATACAACTGCCCTTAAACAGCATCTGAGTAAAAGGACAAGTAAGGACAACTTAACTCTGTCTCTCATGGGATGAAGGTAAAGTGAAGGCAAAATCATGAGGACACAACAGAAAAAAGCCTGCCAGGACATGTCTGTGCTGTGGTTAGGCACAGGTGAGAAAAGGCCAACACTGAACCAAGAGAGTCTTCTTCAGGCCTGCATGGCAGCCCAAGATTATTCTCAAACTCCTACTAAAATAATAGCTCAACTCAATAAGTTTTCATTCTCACAGCTGGCTGGGTACAGCAACGTCACCTTGCCATTGATATACCTTTTCCATGTTTCTGAACCTCATTCCCAGACTTTGCTTGCTTAGTTAGGTTAAATAATAGATAGACAAGAGCCACTCTACAATAAGCCACCATTGACTATGTAGCTCAGGTATATCAGAATGGGTTGCAGATCAACTTCCGCATCCTGTTTGTTCTATATAAACTGGCCTTAGACTCTCAGTTAAACAGAATTAACCATAGTTATAGTAATATGTCTATGAAGGTTCTCAGTCATCCAGGTGGAATTGTCTGTAGCTTGAATCATGTCAACTGGATTTCTATTTTCTTAGTGGAAACGTTTCGCTCCTTATCCAAGGAGCTTCTTCAGTCTGAGCAAAGTTGGTAAGGGATTCCCTTACCAACTTTGCTCAGACTGAAGAAGCTCCTTGGATAAGGAGCGAAACGTTTCCACTAAGAAAATAGAAATCCAGTTGACATGATTCAAGCTACAGACATAGTTATAGTAACTATTGCATATACCTGCATAGACATGGCTTACAGTCTTTGCCTGCTTTTCCTAATTCTCCAGTTAATCCATGCTTGTTCTTTTCTTCTCTTTGTTTCCATTGCATGGACTTCCTTGAAATCAAGCCTGGGAGTGTGCCAGTTTGCTTCCAAGGTTGGAATTGGGGATGAAAGCTGTTGGATCTATGGTCAGTTCTGCTGGAATATACTTGGCTTCATGAATGAGATTTGCTCTATAACTTAATAGAGCTAGAAATGGATCTTCTTGTGCTAAACATCACTTTGTAGTTTCTGTTTCCCCACTGTCTTGCTCACATTGATTGCATGTTTTGTTTTTTCTGAACACAGTGCAATGCTTTTTTCTTGTAAATGATGGTGCATTATCTGCTGTGGGTTCATAAGGCATCTCCATCTAGCTATTATGTTTTTAAAGAAGTTAATGGCCATAGAACTTCTAAAAGTCACACTGAGTGCAAGTAATAGCCATTTTGAATAAAGTTTAATATTACTAGAAATGTGGGTATACACTGAAGAAACTGATCAGAAATAGGTTTTGAGGCACACATTACAGTTTCATAAATCACTTCTTCTAAACATTTAATTAAGCCTGGCTCAGATCATCTTAGTTGGGATTAATATTAAGCCTTTGTTAATTCAAGTGTTTTGCCTGGAAAGATATTCAGCAAGAAGGTTATATCTTATAACTGGAAGAAAAGGTTTCTGACATCTCAGTGGTGCCCACTCCAAATCTTTGCAATTTATCAGAGGAACCAATGGTCTATCTATAGTGGGTAGGATTCAAATATGTATAGGTACTTGAGAACTGTTCATATATCCATCCTTCTGCAAAAAAGTCTTTCTGAAATTAGGCGCACCATTATTTTGGATCCATGAATATTTTGGAAGAATAGGCTACTTTACCTTCATGACCTTAAAGTAATACGCTACCAATTCCATAGTTGCTAGCATCACAATATCCCAGTTGTCATTACAGAAGGACAGCAATGGAACTACAGTTCTTTCCAAAAATTGTTTTCACTTTCTTTGAATCTGGACTCACTTCATCTTAATCAAGCAATGAAAATATTTGAGTCATTTTTCTTGGTTAGTGAGTATGGGTACGAGTTGGTTGGTTCAATGATCATGTCAATTACCCCAATTGAAGCACCCCTTCTAATTCTTTTTTTACTCTGGGGAATAGTGGAACTTATCATTCTGACTGTATGGACTGCACAGAGAATAGCTCTTCCCTTAAACTTTATGTTTGCTAGAGGAATCTTCAAGGTTCTTATTTCTTTTCATGTCTCTGTGGAGGATTCTTCCACATAGTGCACTAGGTTCACTGTGGCAAATGCCTCCTGGGGCAGAAGCAGATATACTTTAAACTCATTTTCCCTGCCTCTACTATATACGAGAGGAGAGAGGAGGGAGGAGGGAGGAGGGAGGAGGGAGGAGGGAGGAGGGAGGAGGGAGGAGGGAGGAGGGAGGAGGGAGGAGGGAGGGGAGGGGAGGAGAGGAGAGGAGAGAGCAATGACAAATCTTGATAAAATAGTTAAGAGCAGAGACATCACACTGACAACAAAGGTCCGCATAGTTAAAGCAATGGTATTCCCTGTAGTAACCTGTGGCTGCGAGAGCTGGACCATAAGGAAGGCTGAGCGAAGGAAAATAGATGCTTTTGAACTGTGGTGTTGGAGGAAAATTCTGAGCGTGCCTTGGACTGCAAGAAGATCAAACCAGTCCATGCTCCAGGAAATAAAGCCAGACTGCCCATTTGAGGGAATGATATTAAAGGCAAAACTGAAGTACTTGGGCCACATAATGAGAAGACAGGATACCCTGGAGAAGATGCTGATGCTAGGGAAAATGGAAGGCAAAAGGAAGAGGGGTCGACCAAGGGCAAGATGGATGGATGATATTCTGGAGGTGACGGACTCGACCGTGGGGGAGCTGGGGGATGGCGACGGCCAACAGGAAGCTCTGGCCTGGGCTGGTCCATGAAGTCACGAAGAGTCGGAAGCGACTGAATGAATAAACAACAGCAAACTATATACGATAAAGATAGAGTCTCTTTAAATTGATTTCTGATGACATGGATGTCCATGTACTTTTCTCAAAAACAGTACAGAAATCATTTGCAATTGCTTTCTTCCAACATGATTTCCTCATCTATCCAATAGATCTGGTATTTCCTAGTTGTCTCCCATCCAATTGCTAGCCAGATTCCATTTTGCTTAGCTTTCTAAGATCAGACACAATCGGGTCTGGCTATAAAATATCTCACGCAGTTTAAATCTTGCTGCCAGGTCTTGTTTTGAATACTTCGCTGTTCTGGTCAGTTGTATCTTTTATATTATTTTATACATATATTGGTTCTTAATTGTAAGCTGCCCAGAATCATTTGGGAGTCAGGTGGCCTATTAAATAAATAAATCTTTCAACACTCTGCATGACCACTGATCAGTAAGGACACTTCACATGATTGACTGAATCATCAAAGCATACTTTTACTCCCAAAATGAAATGGTTATTGAGATCAACATTTTTTTTCAACTTGACAAATATCACAGATGCTATAAATGAACTTTTTTAAAAAAAAAACATTTGTAGTATTCAGAAGGCTTTGTGGGATACTCTGCTCTGGGCCCCTTCCCCACAGAAAATATATCTCTAGGCCTTCAGCTAAGTTGTCTTCCTGGCTTTCTGCTTTCCCCTCTTTAAATGTCCATTCCTTTAATGATGAATTTAACAATATACCTGTATAAGGCCATGGTGCTAAATTTGCTTCTTTCATACAGGAACACAGTTCTAACTCTCTTACAGGCATATAGCTCAAAATTAGATTCTAAAATGTTTTTAATACTTTAAAAACTGGAGATTTTTCTTTGCTTAGCTAGGAAAAAGATGCACACGTGACTTTTTGATTAAGGCAATGAGGGATCCATACCATGATAATGAAAAACAACAAATAGGAGAAAAATACTCACAAATGTTCCAGTCATTTCTTTAAAATGTCAAAGGCACATTTCAGCTTTTAGATATTACAATGTACACATATCTAATATCATGGGAAAGCTGATTTCTGAAACATTAATATTTTCAGCATTTTAAAATGTGATACTGTACATTCTAACAATGTTGTGCTACTACTCCATCTGAACTGTACAATGTTGTGTCAACAAATAGATGGATGTAACCAAAAATGAATGGCAGCAATAAACAGATAATCATTTTTAATAGATTCTGTACCTTTAGAAAATAGATACAGTTAAAGATTACATGTTTTGGCCATAGTGGCTGAGGAGAACGCGAAGTTGGAAAAGGCTGCAACAGGGAGTAGTAATCTTACTTTTGTTTTTTTTCTGTTTTGTTGTGTTTTTTTAAGAAACCACAAGCAGGGGACTGGATATTGTGTTATGTATTAGAAGCTATCAAAGCCAATGCATTAATGCATATTGCTCCAATGAGGTCTGAAAGCTCCGGAGGAAACATTATCTATTTACAGCTTCCTATATGTGTCTAGTCAAACATGGGTCTAAGTTTATTGAACTATTCCCATAGTTTATGGCAGTGTTTCTCAACCTTGGCAACTGCTGGCTGGGGGATTCTGGGAGTTGAACACACATCTTCAAGGTGCCAAGGTTGAGAAACACTGGTTTATTGGATTGCAGCTTTAAGTGCCTTTATTTAGCACAGCCATTAATTATCGTTGTTTTTCTAGCACAGCCTTCCCCAACTTGGTTCCCAGCAGATATGCTGGGACTAGAAGATATACTGTATGGAGGACACCAGTTTAGGGAAGGCTGTTCCAGTAGCTAAGACAGCCACTTACATGTCACCAACAGGTTTGCTAATGTACATTTAGAAATAAACATTATTGGCCTAAAAAGATGACACCATTCCTCATACTGAGGAACATCTGTATGCCTCCTGAGTCTGCCATGCAGATACAAAATGTTGATGGGCAACTTCAAAGCCAGAGCTTTCTCTTCTTCTTCTTCCATTTTTTTCTCTTTAAACCAGATAGCCTTTCAGTAAAGAGTTCCAACTTCTTACTGATATAAACCTTTAGATAGAAGAGCCTTCTCAGAAAAAATAGGATACCTTTCCACCATACTAGCAATACAAATGCTATAGCTTTCTCTTTATCAGCTTCGTTCTTAATATTCCAACACAGTTTTAAAGTCTGTTTATTTCCATAGCAACCAGAGTGTATATGGACCTTCACATAACAAAAGAATAACCATTTTCATCCAAATGACAATAATGCAGAAAGAACAAAGGGGAAGTGGACAATTATATAGTTTAAGTCAAGAGTAGACAAAGTTTGAGGCAAACGATCTTCCCAGTCTTTCAGAGCACCACAGGCCAATTATTTCAGATGTTTTTCTTTAAGGGAGGGGTTGTTAAAGGTTTTGATGGAAGTGGGAGGTTCTGGAAGATCCCCTACTCCCCTTAGAACCCACAGAAACCTAAAAGCTGCATGATTTGGGGGATGCAAATGTGGCTCAAGGATTGCAGATTGCTTATTCTGGTGAATAAGAAACAAGCAGTAGAAAATGTAAAGTTTGAGGAGGGGATATTTAAAAACAGAAATAGAGTGCCCCTCAGTGGTGTTCTGATATGAGCTCTGGATGAAATATACATTAAAAAAGAAGGTGCAATTAATACATTATTGCTATATTAGGGCATACTTCCAAACAAACACTGGATTGCAGTCATGCTGGATCTTCCAATATTAATGGGGACTCTGGGAATACAACAACTTTGATTTACTGCATGCCACCTTATTTTTTTTAATTAAAAGTCTTTTTAGAAAGTTAAATGGAAAAGTATCCATTGGGCATCAAAGAAGCTGTCCGCAGCAATCACACTGGGGACCCCATTCCTAAAGTATTAACATGAAACTTGTCTTGCAGAAACCTGGCCTGAAAACTGTTAACCTCAAGAACAAATCTCTCGGAGATCTGTACAATAAGATTTATTAAGAAGAAGGTTAAAGTGACAACACCAAAGTTTTGCCTAAACAGGATTGTGGAAAACAGAAAATTTTTCTGTTTGCCTAGAGTCATCCATCTACAGACCTTAATTCTCAAAAGCAAAAGCTGGAAGCTATAAAGCACAAGAAATATTTTTGTATCCTTAGGCTGATTCATCACATGCATTCATGGCTCACTAGAAATTCCAAAAATCAACCCTCCGAAGCAGAAGAATTTGCCATTCTCCTTCGCAAGTGAAGCATTAGCTAGGTTTACTTACATATTGCCATGGGCAAGAACGATGTGCTGAGATACTCTATGATATCTTTGTGCAGAAACGGTGGGAATGTAGCTAAAGTAGAGATCATTGTGTACGGTAAAGTACTCAAGATGTCATCATTGAGAAAAGGTAGCAAACATGTAGTTGTGTAAAAAATGGACTGTCCGAGATCTGTCAGAGGCACAAAGAACAAACAATATGAATACACAATTGCAGTCAAAGTGTGAAAGGGCATTCCATATTTTATGTCCTTATGAGGTAATCATGCTCAGCAGTGGAAGAGGTAAACGGTTGAAATGGGAAGGGAGATGGTGAAAAGAAACCTAGAGCTGAAACATTACATTCAATATAATGTCCACTCTGCCTGGTCTGTCATTACTTACCAGGAAGAAAAAAATCTGAGGCCCTTCAACCTCTTTCTGACCACCCATGGAGCACCCTCTAACCACAACTGTAGAAGGTAGGTGGAAAGTGTAGTTTATGCCCTAAAATAGCCTCAAGTGTTTTAAAAACCAAAAATAACACCCTCCCCAAAGACTAGGAAAAATCCTTAAAACTCTGTGTCTGTCCACTTTGCATCATCACCCCATGAACTATTGTCCTTGCCCTTCCAAAAGCTGGTAAGAACAACTCCCATCCAGAAGACCCTGGGCTGTCTCTAAAAGCTGATGATGGGATCCATCTATGCTATGAGGAACAGCTGGTGCTGGTACTTAGGGATATTTCCTACTAGCTCTTTTGATAACACTTTATGCCAAATTGCAGGTCACAACATTAACCTGGAAAGGGACAAGTACAAATTAAGAAAATAAAAGATGGCTGCAGCAGCCTTGCCCAAAAGAGAAAAAAGAAAACCAGCTTTCTATCCTCTTGAGCAACAATCCAAGTCCCCATTGCTAGGCCCAAATCTTCTGAAACTAGTAGCAGTTCTACACCTGGAGTATCTATGATTGACTTTAATCACTGAATTAATCCAATTGAAATAAGTACAGCATGAAACTATCTAGTGTTGACTACAACACAGCTACATTTTACAGTCATATCCATTTAGCCTTTAGTCCATGAGATTTCTGGAAGTGGAACTAAATATGATCCTAATATTCCCAAAGGGTTTTTGATTCAGTTATAGGACTTGTGCCAGTTACCACAATGATCTTGGTTTCATCAATGATTTTGATACTTATTGGTGTCCTCAGTAAAGAAGACAGAATAAAAAACTTACACTGGAAACAATGAATCTATTTGTACATTTCTGTCACACATTGATCTGATGCAGTAATAACTACATATATACAAGCTATTAAAAGTGACTTCGCTGTATTTAAAATGTTTTATATATATTGTCATTAAAGTTGATCATATCTAGGAATCAGTCAACAGGAATTCAGATCATTTGGGAAGAAGGATAAATGTATGCTGATGCACACACTTTTCACATAAAAGAAATAATGACAAAAATACATGGAAAAGAAAACTGGATGCTTCAAAGTTGGCAAATATTGCTATATATACAGGGATTAATACTTTGTGTGCGTGTGCGTGCGTGCGTGTGTTTAATTTCAGTCTGCTTATTTTTTTATTCCAGATGCAGCCTCCAGCTCACTTTTTTTTCTTTTTTTGGCAATCTACTGAGCCTCCTCAAACTATTATTACCAAAAATCAGTTACATAATTTCTTACCATATTAAGAAATTCATGTAAGACCCAAAACAAGCTTAACATAGCTTATAAAAAAGAAACCCCCACAAACCATCCCTGCATTTGATATATGCAGTAGTGTGTGTGTGTACATACATACACACACATACATACACAGACACACATTTATATCAGTGCCAATTAAAATGATGTCTTAAGTTTTTCATATTAATATAACTCAACCTTCCCTTCCTTTGGTGCCCCCCAGACTTGCTAGACTACAAAAGTTCCATAACAATAGATATTATGGTTAATAGACTGTTAGCTGGGAAGATGGGCATTGTAGTCCAAATACATCTGAAGATATCTGAATTGGAGATATTCTGATATATGCCTGTTGTAGATATAATCCTTATGTATCATGTTAACTATAAGAAGAATTCACTCACCATGTTGACCATGTTGTAGCAAAGGAACTAGATCCAGCAGAGTCACCAATGTCACGTATAGTCCTTGATAGTCCAATGATGGGTAGTCAGATAACTGAGCATCCCGACTTTGCTGGCCGCGTTCAGTGGGAGCATCTCGCAGGACGCTGTAAAGGAGGGAGCGAGTAACAGTAGGGTTGATGGAACTGACCTGTGGTCTTAGAGATGGGGTGAGTGGGAATGGCACAGGAAAAAGACACATGGTCATGGGCACTGTCAAATTGGAGGCATCTTGATTCTCCTTCTTCCCTGTGCGGGACAAAATGCTGTTGGGGGGACAAAGAAAAAAAAGAGACAACAAAGACACAAAGAACAGCACATTACATTGAAATGACACTATAAAACAAATAATAAAACTCCAGATACATCCCACATGAGATGCAGTCTCTACCAATACTAATGCATCTTGAAAAATCTAGCAACCATTTACTTCCACGCTTAGGAGAAATACAGTTGAAAAATTGCTACATGTGGGGAAATTTCCATTGCATCTCATGTGTTATCTGGTTCATAAGGAGCAAAAATATAAAAATGCATGTTTCAGTGGCACACCCATGTTTTACAGTTCTGCAAAATTGGATGCAATTTGTTATGGAAAACAAAAAGTACAGTAACACCATGTCAATTGTTTGAATTGTTGACCGTTTATCAAATAAATATTGAGATAACATTTTGAACCTCTTGATTGGAAAACCAAAGATAAAATACTTGCAAAAGATAGGTGTGACACTTGCAGAAACATGTTTTAGCAAAAAATAAACATGTGTGTTTGTTAAGAGAACCTTAAAAATCACATGTTTATTGCATTAAAATAATGTCTGTATGTAATACATGATACTGTTTCATGACAGTCTTTCAGTATCATCTGAGATAATGAGATTTCAACAGGCACATGGATTTAGAAATAATATATATTTCTAAAATGTTAGCTAAACTACATTTGGAAAGCTTTAAAAATAATATATAGTTGATGGGCTGCAGCATATGTTTGTGAGCTAATGAGAATGGTAATTTGTG
Source organism: Charina bottae (assembly GCA_023362775.1). Taxonomy (NCBI): domain Eukaryota; kingdom Metazoa; phylum Chordata; class Lepidosauria; order Squamata; family Charinaidae; genus Charina; species Charina bottae. The sequence continues at coordinate 111,805,522 of JALMGJ010000001.1, forward strand.
TCTGCTTTTAATTGGGGGGAGGGGGAGGAAACATAATGCTCTTCTATTATGTGGTTACTTTTGAACTCTAAGGACTAAGCAAGCATTAGCCATTATATAACTGCATAGCAGAAAAGGTGTAATAGTATGTTGCTTTGCTACTTACATTATTTACTGAACTTACTTACAGACTAAAGGAGAAATAATTTAGAATAAAGGATAAGCTTAATGGGAATCAAAGGAAGGCAACAAAATCAGACTGCTATGCCTTCTGAATATCCCTGGAAACAAATTATGCTAATTTTTTGAAATAACTGTTTAAAAATTGCTGTTAAGTGAACAAACTTAAAGGACATAATCTAGCTAAGTATAGCATTTTATAATCTGTGGCTTGCAGTCAGAGTAACAATCAGAAGCTAGTCGAACTGTACTCACTGGAACCTGTTCCCAATAAGTGAGTTTAGGGCTCCAGTCTTAAGCACACCTTGGCACCTACCGAAATCAGAAAAGCTAAAGACACTCAACTTTCCTATGTTCATAAATGCTTTTCTACTTTATTACAGAATGACTTTGTATTAGAGAATTAAGTTATAAAAAGTATATTTACATTATACCAAACTATATATCCATTAGTCTGTGTGTGATGAAAGAGAAACTATTTGAAAAATCACTTATCATTCTGACTATGGTTAATATTCTACATACTACAGAAATTAACTTTCCACTGATCTTTATTGAGAAGAATGTTGAATAAGATCTTAATATTTTTTAAAGGTCCTTCTTTTATTAGACCCCCCGATTTGATTACTAAGAAGCCAAAGATCCCAATGATATCTCCTAAGGTAGCACTGGGACAGTTACAGACAGCTCTAGGATACAGACAGCTTATTATGGTGCTGCAATTTATAAATGTACAAGTATTTCTCAAGTGTGCCTTTTTTTTTTCTGCCCAGCGTATAAAGCATCTTCCCCCAGTCTGGTGCCCTCAAGCTTAGGGAGCATCACAACACCCAGAATTCTCAGCTTGTTGCCTTGCTGGGAATTCTGGGGCCCACAGTACCAACACCATTGGAGGGCACCAAGCTGAGGGGAGCTGCTCTGGAGAATGGACCAATCCTCAAAGTCATAACCTGCGTAGCTGGAGAATATGGCAGACTGCACTAACGTAATCAAATTCTAAAATATTTATTGTGCCTTGTATAGTGTTCACATTAATTGGTTTCTAGTTAACAGTTATCCAGTTGTCATGAAAGTATTAATCAAATCAAATCAATAAATCACCTAAATGCAATAAATCAATAAATTACCATAATAGCAATGCTGACTGTAATAAACAGAAATGTAGAAACAAAAGATGCTGCCTTCTGTTACCATCAGACCAGTAGCCTGTCTACCTCAATTGACACAGAAGCCTGGCCGGGGGGGGGGGATTTATTTATTTAATTGATCACTTGTGCTGTACTTTTCCACTTGCTTCCTTACTAGTTTTCATTCTGTCCCTCAGCAATGCCTTTGGTTTATTTGGCAGCAATGACTAAATCATATTCTGCTTTAGTTTTCAGATGTATTCTGCACTCAGTGCCAATTTTTGACTCAAGGTTGTCCTCTTCAATACGGAACTGATGTGCCAAGGGACTACATATCCCATCATGCAGTAATCCACCCTCAGCCAGTCTGCTTTCCTACAAGTGTAATGAATTTCTTATTGAAATGTCCCAGTAGTAAAAGACCAAGGAACTATGTTTTGGCTTGTTTCCCACAATTCTTCTCATATATCTAAGAACAGGAGAACATAAAGTTCAGGTCAAAAGCTTCTCTAGACCAACACTCTGTTTCCACAACAACTAATCTGGTGCCCAAGAAAAGTTCCATTAGCAAAATATGAGGGCAATATCATCCTTTCATTCATGTTCCCTAACAAAAGGATATTCAAAGGCATATGAAGCCTGTGCTAATATAAAGCCATCCTGACCAATAAGCACTGATATCCTTCACAAAACTATCTTGTTTCCCTTTACATCTGTGTTTATCAGCACAATATTTTGTATGATAAAGGGAGCAAACTGAGCTTGGTTGTTTGCTTGCAGACATTTCATTACCTGACTAGGTAACATCATCAGTGCTCACTTGAGAGCACCAAGGAATCCACAGTTCAACCCTGAGCTACATATATTTTCTTCTATTGAAAGGGAGAAAACTACGGGGTCAAGAAAGCAGGAAATGGCCCCTAATAGCAGAGAACAATCTCACCCTTGAAGAAAAAAGAGGAGGGAAAAACCAACGCCTCTTCCCCTCACTCTTCTTGAAACCCTCCCCTATTATTTGCCCTTCCACTGATGTTGACAGCAACAGTTCTAGTGGATTTGCAAGACAAGCCTTTGCTTGTTGCTAATAAGAAATAAGGACAAATGCCTTCTATAGATGGAAGGAGCCTTTCTGTTTGTGGACAGCCAAAACCACAAGAAACCCTGCTTCTTCATCCTCCTGTTCTTTTTCAGAACCATATTTTCCTTCATATGACTATTTATGCAGGGTTAACCATAATCCATGAAATCGCATAGGATAAATTGATTACAAGGTATTCACAATGCAGACTAGTTTCCATTCTGTTGAAACCTAAGCTACCTTTGCACAATTGAAAAGGTTCCTTCCATTCACAGAAGAACAGGGATCCAATGGAGACTTTTCTGGTATAAGTGGAAGAGGCATATTTCACTGGCCTTTCCTCCTTCTGCTATTCTTCACAGACCAACTTCCACAAGTAAAACAGCTTTTTATGGGGATGAGAAATTTGGGAGGGGGGGAATCTGGTGCATTCCCTCCAGAAGAAGCATTCCATAACTGAAGTTCCACTTGTGGGACTACTGGATCCAACTGGCTATGTCATTTGCATCTTCAGATACTGGTACGTGATTAAGAAAGTTTAAGGGCAAAATTCAGTTTCATGTTTCCCCAAAAATAACTAATTAATTGTGAATAAGGGTGTTTTTTTTTTAATTTGGACATCTTGAGCCTACAATCGCCAAATGTGTTGGAACTGCTATTCCCATGCCAGGTGAGAACTCTCAAAACATCTGGAGAATGTCAACTTGGGGACTGCTGCTTTAACAGTTGCATGTAAGACAATTCTACATAAATGATAGCTGCATAAATGAGGCAACAATTGTCGTTCCCCATCAAGGCATCCCAGACCTAGGGAAAGTTTCAATCATTGATTGCCACCTGTCATTAGGATTTCCAAAACAATGGATAGCCTTGTTCTTCCACTATTCTAACTCCTAATGGTACAGCCTTATATCTCCTTATCCAAAAGAGTGTTGCACTGCATGTTGGGGTTTGTCACATACTTGGTTTCACATTTCCACGGACAACTGTTACGTAAGTAATGCTTCACAATGCATGGGAATGTGTATAAAGTACTTCTTTTTGAATGATCAGATTAGCTGTGTTGTTTGCAAACTCATGTGGTTGTTTTAGAACAGGGCTTTCCAAAGTTTTCCCGCGGCGACACACCAACCGCCGTTGGTGTGTCGCCGCGGGAAAACCCGGAATTGCCGCCGTTGCGGCAGCGCGCAAAAACCCAGAAGCGCTGCTTCCGCTTTCGGGTTTTTGCACGCCGCAGTTGGTGTGTCGCCGCGGGAAAACCCAGAAGCGCTGATGATGATCAGTGCTTCTGGGTTGTGTGGCGACACACCAGACTGTGTGTGGCGACACACTTTTGTGTCGCGACACACAGTTTGGAAAGCTCTGTTTTAGAAGATGGTCCTGGCTGTTTCTGCATGCTGCAGATACAAATATACTATTTCTCTGGGACTGCCAGGAAAGCAAAGGGGCTATGTGTGTACATGCATGCAGAGACAGCCAGGAGCAGATTCTGAGGCAGCCATGTGAACCTTGCAAGGCACAGCTGCTATGATGACTCAAAAAGAGGTGCTTTGTATCTGCTCTTGTATATTGCAAAGCATCTTTTTAAAGACTTTGCACAGCCCTAATGCAACCACTCTAATCTCAAAGAGAGGCTCAAAAATGTCAACCATAAGAGACATGTCAGTGTAGAATCTGTACACAATTCTGCCCTTCCAGAGGTGATCCAACTGGATGTAGTTCCAAAGTGTTTGTATGTTCACTAGGATCATAATATGGAGAGGGCAGAAAAAGAGGATAGGGCTTTTGCATATTTAATGGCACCTGTGTAAGAGAATTTTCAGTGAGAACAGTTTCTTTCACTTCTGTGTAACAATAATTATTCTAGCCTATTTTATAGGCTGCCCTTCTGTATCTTGGCATCCTAAAGACTCTGAAAGTAAAAAGCTCTAAGTCACTGCCACCATTTCAAAATCCATTCCTGAAGTTCAAGCTACATTCACCAACTCTTTCCTACACACTGCTATTTTTAAAAACTTGTGTATGCAGAAGCTTTTAAGTGGTTATTTGGATCCTGGCTTATTTGTGAGTAACAGAAAAGAAATCTACTAGCAAGGAGCTTCTTATCTATATGAGGTGATTTATTATATATTTATAATCATTGTTGAAGTTTGGGGTAAAACATGTTGGAAATGAGCAATGCATGAAAATTAAATTCATGCTTAATGCAGAGAAATGCTTTTGGCCCAAAACTTAAAGAGGAGCTCAATGAATCAATGTATTATGCACTGTGCATGGTGATTGTTTTATGTGATGTTTTGTCAAAAAATTCAATGCAATTTCTTTCCATTTTCCCATCCTTCCAACTAAAACCAGCATAGCTCAATTCCCCTCCCCAAATTTGACACCCTCTCAAGATGTCTGTAAATCAAAGAATCATGTTTTATCCCTAGGGTGACTAAAAAGAAAGCCAATTGAGCTGCAAATTGAAATGCAACCCAAATCATCCTTAATGAAATCCAGAAAAATATATTGGTTCCATTCAACCTTCATTTATAAATTAATTGATTAGACTCTGGCAAAACAGTTTGATTTTTCAGTGTGCCACTTTATGTGTGAAATAATTGTTATAGCAATGTCTTAGCTGCAAAGAGATTGGGTTGGGGATCCAATTGCAATTCAGATATAGCTGGGCTCCAGCTCTTGGACTCCCTTGGTCGGGGATGATGGAACATCTGGAGGACCACAGCTTTCTCACTTCTAGACTAGATCTTCTGAATTAACTAAAATTATTCTAAACATGTTATAGAGAGTACTGAAGATGACCTTGATGGAGATACTGTATGCAGAAGCCTTTGCCTAGGCAACAGCTCCTGCATATCTCTGTCAACGTAATCATCCATAATCTCTACACATGTCCACAACACACAGGATTCTGCTGCATACTTGCAGAGGCTAGCAGCCAAATAAGGGCACAGTGAAACTAATTGTGTGTGTGTGTGTGTGTATAAAAATTATCTTCTCACCCCTATGGGTGGTATGTGTCTTCCTCAATCTCTGGTCTTCTAACAGAGGCCTGGGAGTTTGAGGGTACTGCGCAGTATCTTAGCTGTTCCTAGCACTGCACTCTTCTGGACAGAGAGCTCTGATGTTGTTCCTGGGAATTATGCCCTATTTCCACTGAAGGAACAATACAGGAGAGATCTGGAGCTGCTTTCATACTCTTCGAAACATAAAATGTAACTTTACATTTGCATCAGCTCCTCGTTTCTTCAGACCTAAGATTTTTATTAGCCTGTTTCTGAGACTTCAAGGTGGCTCTAAGCCAACCACATCTGAAAGTTACTAAATTGACAATGACTGTTCTAAAGTCATACTGAGCAACAGGATTTTGGTTTAAACTCATTTGAGCACATGGGAAGCTAAGACACATTAGGATAATAGATCAGAATCTACTTCAACAAATATCCTTTCATATTATGCTGGTGGCATCGAATTCTTTACAGGAAAATGTCTTCCTACATGGCTACAAGTTCTGAAGGAGAGAGGTTGGCATTGCTAAGAGGTGAAATATTTGTTCTTCTCACCTGTCCTATTACTTCTCACATTAACATTGGCCACATAAGAAAGCGCCATGTGTATCATATAAGACAGTGGCTATGTTGGTGCAGTGTTCACTACTTATTCCTTAACAAAACTAATCTTATTTATTACATTGTATTTCACTCCTCTAGAAGTTCTAGATGGCACAATGGTTCTTCCTACCCCATCTTTAGCCACAAAACTTGTGCATCCCCTTTTCCCAGGACTATGCTGTGCAGCTATGCAACCCCAGGAAAGGATATACTTGGTTTTAGAACTTTTAAGTCAGTGCTTTCCAAACTGCCGCCGTTGGTGACACATAAATGGTGGCAGCGGCGGCAGCGCGGCGGTGCGCGCAGGGGCACGCGGCGGCGGTGTGCATGGTGGCTGTGGCAGCGGCGGTGGCCTCGTGTTTTCCGCTAAAATGCGGAAGCGCCGCCGCCATGCACACCGCCGCCACCGCCATGCACCCCCACCGCCACGCACGCACACCCGCCGCCATGCACGCACCCGCCGCCACTTCCGGGTTGCGTTGCGACACACAAAACTGTGTGTTGCGACACACTAAAGTGTCGCGACACACAGTTTGGAAAGCTATGTTTTAAGTGCTAAGTTTGCATGCACATTTTGGGAATCAAATCCAAAACACTGCACTGCCCTAACTATCCTGTGAAGCTGGTAGGGCTGAGAGATGCTGATAACCCATATCACCCAAAAAGCTTCAACATCTAGTGGGAACTTGGATCTAGAGCCCTCTCATCTTAGTCCACACCACACTAGCTCTACTTCTAGTTGATACTATATCTGTTCCTGAAGGAAAATTGTGGATTAAAGGAAAAAAAATATCTCTGAGATCAGAAAAAGAATTGCTGTAAGTTTAGTTAGAGCATAGCTTTCCAAACTGTGTGTCGTGACACAGTACTGTGTCGCCTACGGTGTGCAGGTGTTTCGCGCGAAAACCCAGAAGCGCTGATGGCGCGCCGCCACGTGCAGCAGCACACGGCGGGCCATCAGCGCTTCTGGGTTTCGTGCGACACACCTGCACGCCGCCTACGCCGCCACCACCGTTGGTGTGTGTCACCAACAGGAAAAGTTTGGAAAGCTCTGAGTTAGAGCTTCTGATCAAGCATTAAGGGACACTGTGAGTGTGTGGTAATATGATCATTCAGAGGACTGTGGATCTTCCTTCCATGGAATTTTTAACAAAATATTGGTAACAGATTTGGGACAATATATCCTTTCCCAGGGGTTCAGTGAACTCACTAATAATCAGCCATGCAGTTCTATTATTCCATATTATTTCTAATTTCCCAAGTAATTTTTTACCTAAGACAATATCAGGAAATTGGAAGCAGTCAGTGGCAAACCTCTTCCAAAAAACCCTACCTGGATGTGGCCAAAAATCACCAAGAGTCAAGCTTGACTCAAAGAACAGTTTGGGGTTATATCAGAAATTTCTGTGCCTAAACTTCAGCCCAAGTATATATCCCATCTTTGAGTAAAACACACTTGTGATAATAATTAATCAAGCTCTGGAAAAATCATTGATTACTATATGATACATGCATGTTAATATTATCTTCTACATTACACTATTTAGAATAGCCTTGATTGTGCCATAAATTCATAATGAGTAGTGAGGAAATGGAGAGGGGCGTGTCATTGGGTTGCTAGTTGACCTAAAAACAATCTAACATATTCCTCTACTTTTAACAGCAGTGTGATCTTCAGCAATCAGCAGGCAAACCTTTTCACAAATAAACGTGATTGCCTATAATTTCAATCGATCAAGTTGCTGTTAAAAGCTCTGGAGTAAAAATATGCAGGGAAAAAAATCTGACACCTTCAAAGATAACATCATTACTGGGGAGAAGAGAAGACAATTTGATCACTAGGATTATCTGTGCTAGAAAACCTCTATATGAACATTCCTGTCTTATGGCTATGTAGCAAACAAGCTTCTTACGAATTTTATTGACTGCAGATGGGATTAAACCAAATCCTGAATGCAGGACAAACTTGAGACAGGATCCAAATTTTAATTTCATTACTAAAAGTATCTAGAATCATTGAGGCTGCTCCAAAATCAATCTTATTAAGATTACTGCTTTTCATGGCCTTTTCAGAGTGAAGACTAATCAAATATTGAGGACATTCCTTATTATAACTTACTTGCTCAGCCTTACAGGGCAGTAATGCAATTACCGTAAATTCTCTAGTTTACAGAAGTCTGGGCAATTAGGCTGCTTCAGCTAAACCTGTGGATTTTTCTAAAGCTGAGTATGAGCAGAACCAACCCGGGGTTTTATTTGTGAGTTTAGAATTGGCTGCTGAGTAGCATGCAGTTCAGCTGGGCAAACCATGGCCCAGTCTACAGAATGCAGCAGAATAATCTAATAAAAAGACTGAGGCATGTAGAATAGAACAAACTACTTCCATCTGCAGGAAGGTTATCCTTTCTAACCTGCTGCCTTCCGGATGGATTGCACTATATTTCCCAGAATTTCCAAACAGCATAAAGCTACACTGACTGTGTTTTTCTGATTTTTGTAGCCCAGCACAACCAGAGGGGACGGCTGATGTAGGTGGTCCCAGTTTAAATACTCCAGTACATTAATGACATCCTGAAAATAGTACAGTAGGGAAAGACCTGGCCTGGGCTATACGGTTTCTCGCTGCTTGTTTTCATTTTAGGGCTCCTTTGTAGTAGTGGGGAAAGTAAAAAGAATTCAGCTACCTCTTTCCACACCATTCTGCTGCATTTAAAGGCCCAGTCTAGCCAGCTTCTGCCATAGTTACTTAATTCCAGCTATGTTTCATTGAGCTCTGACCCTTCTGCAGGACACCATACCATTTGTCAATAGGCTATTTGTATACATACAGTACTTATATTTTTCTTTGAGATCGTAATTTGAAACTTACCTTAGTAATGTCTGAGAAAAGTATTTCAGAGTATTTGCAATGTCAGTTCCAGAGGGGACAGGATAAATGTTGTGAAGGACACGATTATGGTATTCTTGCAAGTATCGGATCTTGGAAGCAACTGGATTTTGTTGTATTGCATAAAAGAAGAAAATGGGGAAAAATTGCTTAGCTCAGTTCTTCTTAGAAAATAATATACTTTTCTGTATTCTGCCCACAACCCAATGCCCACCAATTTAGGATTCTAGCTGCATATGTCCAGTGAACATAGCCATAGAGCTAATGAAGGAGAACTTGCCTAGTTACAAGCTGACTCAGAAGGAAGGGGCCAACTGAAGAGGAGATGCACTAGATATAACTTGTAATCCAACTGATTGTCAAGAAAGAGCAGGTCTGGCTTGGTGAACACAAAGTTTTTAACCTCTGCTTAAAACTCTCCTTGTATAGTAACTCGGGCTGGTTTTCCACTAGGGTTATTACTATTGGAGTACTCAAAATCTGGATTTACACAACACGCTAAGCTGCAAACAAGCAAACCGTGTTATTGCTTAGCATGGCATACAAACCCAGTCAATAACAAGCAGACTGCCTAATCCTGCATCTTGCAACCTAACTTCTAGTGGCTTCAGTTTTTAGGAGATTCTATTTAATACATTAGCCGCTTCAATTCTAGTTACTATGGCTTAGAGCTGTAGTATCCTTCCAGAACACTCAGTGCTGCCATTGCTAGACACTGGACAGTGAATCATGGAAAAAATGACATCCTTAATAACCCCCCTAACACTGTGATCTTTTGACCAGCTTCTTCTTTTCCCATTTATTGGACTGTTCCTAATCACTGGAAATACAGAGAACAAATTAAAGGAACCATTGTTAGCAATTGTGTACTATTGATATAACATTCTCTGATTCTTGGACCTTGTCCATCATAATTGCAATCAGCATGCAGACAAGCAGCATTACTATGAATCACAGCCACAAGATTCAAGTCTGAATTGTTTTATTATATTATTAAGGTAATCTAATATGAAATGGTACAGAAAATATTCAAGCTGAAGAAAAAACAATGTATTCTCAGTACTCATTGTACAGATCAACTAAAAGGAGATAAAATGCATGTGAAAGCGAGAGATGAGGCATATGAGAACCAAAGAAGGTATTTGTTCTTTTCTTCTACACTCCCATTTTAGGTGTTACCACATTTAGGCATCACCTAAGGATGCATTATTGTCCAGTTGGTTGACTAGACAAACAGAACTGATCTAACACCCCCAGAATCAAAGATAAACTAAATTTCCATGACTTTGCTCACAAAGGACAAATATGTTAGATATGCTCTGCAGTGCATTCAAATATATGATAAATGTTGGGTGGCCTTAATCCAGTACAAGAATTCTCTATTGCGGTCATACCATACTCTAAGCCATAACACAGTTTCTTTCATTTTGATTGTGAACTCGGCCATTGGTATGCAATCCACCTTCTATGGCAGGAATGAGAACTCAGTAGTTCTCATATGGTCTCCCAGTCCCATTTTTGCAGCCCTCAGACCCTCCCAGAATTGTGTTGTCAAAGTTAAAGGCAAAATTGCAATTTTCAATGGCACAGTACTCTTTTATGTTCTAAGATTTAATGCACATATTTTTGTGTGCTTTTAAGCATTTAAAATACCTGAACATTTAACCATGTTCATTCTGACGATATCATCACATCACTAGTAATATCCCTGAAGCCCCTGGAGGAAGTTCAAACCTTCTTTTTAAAAAATAGACATGCATGCCTGGAGGAAAAGAAATAGGTGCTTATTCCCAATGTATAGGTTAGAAGAGTGTTCACCTACTCAGAACAAAAGGAGAATGGTAAATTGAGAAAGTAAAATATGCTGGGAGACTAGAAGGAAGTTGGGGAGTAACCTTGCCAATATCTCTTCCGTAAATGGGTATTTTAAGATTAGCTGCACCCATCATGGCAGGCCTTTTGTAAAAGTGCCCATAATATGCTTTAAAAATTTCAAATGTGCCCATCATCCAAAGAATATTGGGATTCATGGGCTAAGTTTTTATAAGAAAAAAAATGTAATTCCGATTACAAACAGGAATTTAGGTCATAGTCATCTTCTGTTTTCGCTTGTTCCCCAGCAGAAGCCTAGAGCCTCAAGATGATTGATTATTTATTTATTTATTTATTTATTTTGCAAATTTTATATGGCTGTCCATCTTGCAATCACCTCTGGGCAGATTAGTGATGAACTTGTTTCCATGTAAAAGCCATCCAAACTAATAGCCATGATTACAACTTATGGCAGTGAATGCCATGAATTATTATAAACGGAGTAAAAAAGTATACAAGCGATCTTAAAGCATGCATTGGCACACACTGAAGTATAGCCTCTTATACTTCCCCAGCAGGGGAGAGTTTCATTTAGAACTTGAAGGTGAGGAGGGGGGAATAGACCATAAATACGCTTATTTCTCCAGTTCTATCCTTTTGTGGGTGCTGTATGAGTAGACAAAAAAGTACATGTGAAAGGGAGAGAATGGATGATGTGGATGTGAATGATAGCAGTGTAGCTGTGAGCACAGGAATTAATTAATGGGGGTGTGGTGTTCATATGTTAATTTGGATAAAGTTTGCCATATTTAAGGCCACACTCCTATAACATTTATTAGAATCAGGTATACTGAACTAAAAAGACTACTTCCGTACATTGAGTCACATTATAAATTTCTAATTGTACCTAGTGTGAGTTAAATTAATCATACACTATTGATTTCAGTGAAATAAACATGCACTTTCCCTCCTTTATCAGCATCTAACAGTGCAAACTTATTCATGATTTGAAAGGTTGGTCTAGTGGTTAAGGCAACGGGCTAGAAACCAGGAGTCTGTGAGTTCTAGTCCCGCCTTAGGCACGAAAGCCGGCTGGGTGGCCTTGGGCTGGTCCCTCTCTCTCAGCCCAACTCACTTCACAGGGTTGCTGTTGTGGGGAAAATAGGAGGAGGAAGGAGTATTAGGTATGTTAGCCACCTTGAGTTATTTATAAAAATAATAAAGGCAGGATAGAAAATAAATAAATAAATAAATAAATAAATAAATAAATAAATAAGACAATGCTAGTATGAGTTATTACATGCCTGTATTACATACTGGGCTGGTCAATGAAGTAACGAAGAATCAGAAGCGACTGAACGAATAAACAACAAATTACAAACAAATTACTCAGAATGAAGAAAATTAAAGGAAAAAATACATGGTTTGCTATGCCATCTTATATATGCCTGTTCAGAACTAAGCCCAGTGTAGTGAGACGTACTCATATAAGTAGATATGTATAAATTGAAGCATTAGAACAATTCTAGTGTGATAGATATGAAGAGCTCTTGATCATCTTTTAACAAGTCTTTAACACCATGATCCATGGAACATATTCTCTGCTTAACTATCATGTTTTTCTCCAAATACTCCTGGGAATTATAGTTTGGGTTACTGGAGATCTCAATACTTCACTTAAAGAACTATAGTTTCCAGACACACCACAACTATGTATCTGTTAATGATCAACACATGTTTTGAACTTAGAAAAGAGATGCTTTGTCTTAAGACTTAAACTGTACATGAACTAATGTCTCCCCTAAAAATATTGCAGAGGTAAAATCTTCTAAACATTTCTCATTGTTAACAAAGTATTAGCTCATATTTATTTTGATTTTATGCTTCATTAAGAGTTTGTGGGGGAACTGTTTTTAACAAAAATGAATCCAATGATCTAATCTCCATTATCTTTATTTCCAAGAATGCCCACACAGACCTTGTAGGCAAAATTAGAAAATAATTTTGGAGCATGGCTGCAGTTCAGTGTTTTCACTGGAAGTATGCTCATTGCCAAGAAAGATAAGCAGGGGGGGTAGGAGAGAGCAGCTACATTGGTTTGCCTTCTGGGAAATGAGTATTTGTGGTTGTACAAAATAAAAATGCCATGGTGCCAAAGTGCCATAAGGGGTTTCTTTTTCTTTTTTTGTAAAACGAAACCCCTTATGGCAGCCATTTTGAGGGAGCATCCAAAACATGTTCTCAGAATTCCAATGCAGAAGGCTCCCTATTCCTCATATGGAAGGACAGAACAACTTCCCTGATATTTGCTAGACAACCTGTAAAAATAATTCTCTGATCAGTGGACTGATACAATGTTTCTCTTCCCAAATGGTTTCTAAGAAAACTCCAGAAGGATACCTGTTGAGGAATATCCTCCATTTGATTTGAAAATAGCAGCAGTGTACTCCTTCACATATTTATGTTTCTATAGCTCTATGATCAGTACGTTGGCCATCTACTAGCAGCAGCTGCAGTGTTTTGTGTATGAGGGGAGAAAATAGTATGCACCCTATCAAACCACAACTTGTAAGAGAGTTTGGTTTACCATGTCAGTAAGATGTTTAAGAAGATCACCCAAAATGAAATAATTTTCCTTGAGGGGCTTTGCAGGAAATTTCAGCAGGAACTTCTTCTTGACACTATTTAAGATCTTAGAGCATAGTGTAGCTAGCCACAGGTCCCATACAATTTGATGTTTCTGTGATCCTATTACACTATTTCAATGTTAGTTTATTTATTTTATTTATTTATAATTTGATTTATATCACCGCTCCATCTCCCCTTAGGACGACTCTGGGCGGTTAATCAAACCACAGAAATAGTCAGTTGGCCATATATCATGGTGACTTGGTAAGATGCCTTAGAAACAATTGGCTTGTACGTATGGATCTGGCCAGTCTCTCACTTCTTTTTCTAATCATATATCAATTTATCTGAGTGTGTAAACATTACCTCACTGGTAACTCATAAAGCCACAGGGAAAGGCAATGTTACTTGGATAAAACAGCAAGAAAGGCAGGAGTAGATGTGGGAGGAAGTAACAATAGAACTGTGAGTGAAAGCTCCTACCTTTTATCTTGACAAGGTTGAGTAAGCTAATACAGCATGAAAACTTATTCGTATACTAACAATTTAATTGAAGTAAACAGATTAAGCTAGGCCCTTTTCTAAAGGAAATGACTAATAAAATCACGTCTAAGGCCTGCATTTGGCTGGGCTTCTCTCGCCATTTTATACAGTACATGATTTTCTCTTCTTAAAATGCTGTCTTTAAAGAAATGACAGAAATGAGCAACACACACACACACACACGTCCACAAATGGGGTCGCAGAATATTATCTGAGGGGAAAAGCCCCCCAAATCAAGCTCTGAAAAACTGCAGTGCTCTCGGATCCCTTGGATTTCGCTCCGCCCCTCTTCCATCCCGCCGCTTGCAAGCAGGGCCGGTCATCGACACCTAGCCGTATCCAGCACCACAGACAGCGCCCGCACCTTGGTAAGTTCCCGGCCTCCCTCCCTGCACCAGAAGCCCCCGCAGATTCTCTCCCGCCCTCCCACAGCTCGAGCACCGGCCGCGGCGGCGTTCTGCGTCTTTTATCCCCCGCGGAGAAGACAGGACCCGTCTCGCTTCTGTTGCTACTTACATTGCTCTGCTTTGGTCGACATGGCGGTGCTGTTCTGCGGGAAACGCTGCTTGGTCCCAATACGGGCGGCGGCGAGGCCGTCTGCCCAGCTAGCGAGAAACGGCGACCATCTGCTGGAGCCGAGGCGAAGAAAGCCCTCTCTGGCCCGAGCTGCATCCCTCCCCCTCCTCTAGCTCTGCCATTGCTGCAAACTGCACAGCGGCCCCCGTTCTCTCTCCGCTCCCGCCCGCCCCAGAAAAGGAGGAGAAGCGCCGCGAAGAGATGTGGCTTCGATGGCGCTTGAAGTGGAGCCCAAGGCACGCCAGCCGTGGCCCCTGTGCGCAGCCCTTACGCGGCCCGTGGAGTTCAAGGGAAAACAACACTGCGCCGTCGAGAAGAAACCATTTTGCCATCAATGATGAAGGGACCCCCAGTGGCGAGCAGAATGAGCTCGCCCACTCAGGGAGGAGGGGAAGTTCCATTCATGAAGACGGGCGTCTAAGAGCGGCCAGCCTCTTAAAGGGAAAGCCGACTTTCTCCGCCTCTGAACCTGGCAGGAGAAAAGTGGCTTGTTTCTGAATGGGGCGCCCAGCGTTCCGTTGTAGGTTTACTCTGGGATTCATACAAGTAAACCACAGTTTGTTCATTTATTCATTCACAACATGAATAAACTAACGGCTGGGTTCGCACATAATGCTAAGCCATAAACCACGCTTCAGAAACCAGAATAGCTGGGTCTACATAAGACAAAACCAAGCAAATCACATCTGGCTTACAACTACACAATACGTCCTATGAAAAGTGTTTAGTGTGGGCACCTTGATGGTCAGCTGCACTTTCAGGTATCTATCTTACACCCATGAAACTTGGAATGCTCTTTGTTCGCCACCGAGTCACTTGTTTGTGAGATGGGCAGCTATATAACTTTGAAAAATAAATAAATAATAAATAAATAAATTCGGCCCCATTGCATTAAATGGGATTTAAGAATAGACACAAATAAGATTATATAATTGTTGTACTTTTAATTGCTGTCCCAGGATCCAGAGAAAATATATGAATTTTTAATGGGTGCAAGAGTTCAAAATGGGAAGTGCATGTGAAACCCCTTAAATCCTTATTAGAGCAATCCTGTGTTCAGGCAACCCAAGATAACAAAAGTATGCAAGCGTTTGTGATCCCCCAAACACTTGATCAGACAGACACCCTTTTGAAAACTGGTGAAGACAGTTCTCTTACAAATTACATTCAGCCTGGAAGTTTTTAATTAGACAACAGCAGTTTTATTTGTTATTTCATTTTTTAATGAAGTATTCTTACAAGATTGTTTTTAAGCCATATATTGTAAACTGCCTACAGTCACTTGAGTGTCATTCAAGTGCTAGTAATAAGTAAGATAATTTTATCCATTTATAAAATGAGGGGAAATGAGGGATCGCTTCCTATTGAACTTGTGAAGGGTTGTTCTGTAACTTTCATTAAAGTGGATGACAGGCAGTCTGATCTATGCACATTGGCTTAAAAATAATACCCATTGGGGTATATTACCAAATCAGTGTGCAGGTAAAATTGCAGCCTTTACACAATTAAGTATATTCATGCCTAAATCTTTCAATTATATATACTATAATTCTAATTATCTCAACTTCCATATTAAAAGCTGAACTGAACATGAAAAATGTTAAATTAACCAGCCAAACTATAAGCAGAACATTTTTGGATACAAGTAAAATATCTCACAACAGTAAGGGGTTCTTGGCCCTGACTTGCAAATTTTCCATGTTCAGGTAGTCTTTCCCAGAAGGAAGCATTTAATATACATCTCCCACACTTCTGAGTTTGAAGTGGTTCAATCCATAGAAGGCTGTTGTGCGTATCACAGGGTTATTTTAAATAACTCTTATGAAAGCTTTGCTCCAAGAAATGATTGATTATAAATCCTGTACTGACCATTAGAATCATCACAAAGAAGTATTTTTGGGTTCATAATATTCACTACTATTATTTCTTTAAGCTGAATAAGCCTGTGATCTAATGAAGAACCGGGAGTTCTAGTCCCGCCTTAGGCATGAAAGCCGACTGGGTGACCTTGGGCCAGTCACTGTCTCTCAGACCAGCTCACCTCACAGGGTTGCTGTTGTGGGGAAAATAGGAGGAGGAAGGAGCATTAGGTATGTCACCGCTTTGAGTCATTTATAAAAATAATAAAGGCGGGATAAAAAAAATTAAAAATGAAAAAAAATAATGAAGAGAAATTACAAAGATGTGAGATACTGTTTTAGCAAAGCAGAATGAAGACTTATTCCTGGGACCTTCTCAAAAAATAGTAGGGGGGATTTCCTGAGGTCACTTGAAAGTAATCCAGCTACGGCTCCAAATACATCTCTACTCACACCCAAAATAGGTAACCTGGCCTCACCTCTGAGATAAAAGGTGACAAAGTGTTGCAGATTTTATACACTTTGAAAAAAAAGGGTGGGGCAATTTCCCCAGTTTAAGGGGGAAATAATACTTTTATAACAGTACACTTAAGTGATGACTTAAGGCTGTTTCATTCATGGCAAGGGATGAGATGAAGACATTATTGTGTGATCAAGAAGGAAGTGGGAACAGGTTCTTTACAATTCCTTTTCTCAAGGATGACCACCTTGAGGTCAGTGATAGAATGTCCTGAAGAAACAGACTTTTTTGTTGGCTACTTTTACAGTAACTCTATGCTTACCTACTCAGAAGTAAGTCTTACTGAGTTCAGGTAGGACTATGTGTAAAATTGCAAGTAGAATTGTTTTTCTGTTGCTTCCAGCCATGCAGGACAAATGTGTGACTGTGAGTTAAATTTCCTTCTCATCTTTTCATGGTGCTAAAAAAAAATCACAGGCCATTACTAATCATCCATCTTAATTTAGCTGCACTAAATTTTGCTATTCAGAAACCATGAGCAGCAACACAAAACAGAAATGAATGATAATAGGCAGAAAATAAACTCTTTATTCTGAATAAGAAATATATTTGCTTTCCAGCATATACATTGCTTTGGAGCAATTGCATAAGCCGTTTCCAGGACAACTCATTAAAAATGGAGAATAAATCTTGATTCACACTTGTGCTAAATGATGATGAAAAGTTTCTGGATATTTATTTGGGAAAATATACTGTATATGTTTATCAGGTGTGCAAAAGTCTGCTTCTGTGAAGAACTGTTGCTACGAGCATTGATTTTCCTCTCCTTTTCTCTTGATTTTCTTTGATTTTTGAAGATTAGAATGCTGGACTTTTTCATGTTTTCTTCTGGGTTTTGATGGAGACATTTAAGAATTTTAGCTATGCTATGACAATGATTTCAATACTTGGGCCGGCCAAGGGCAAGATGGATGGATGATATTCTGGAGGTGATGGACTCGACCTTGGGGGAACTGGGGGTGGCGACGGCTGACAGGAAGCTCTGGCGTAGGGTGGTCCATGAAGTCACGAAAAGTCGGAAGCGACTGAATGAATAAACAACAACAAAAGGAGTACAGTAATGGAAAACTGCAGTTCAACATATCTGAACCAAGATAGAAAAAACTATTCAACATAGATCCTGCTGATTTTTTTCTTTAAAGTAGACCTGTGTTTTTCAACAAACTAAGCTTGCGTTCATTAGATTTGTTCTAACCATCAGTGCTTGATATCAAATCATACTGCCTATTCCTATGGCAACAAATTCAGTAGTTTGCTCCAGTAATATCTAATAAGATTACTTCAGGCTAAATTTGGAGGAAATGGTGTTTTCAAAGACAGTGAATGAAAATAATATCCCTCTACAGAACAGCAAGTGTCCTCAATAAATTATGTATGTAATAATATACCTTTTAATTATACTTAAATGTTACTAATATAAATTAGGAATATTAACATGCTGATTATGTTATACAGTATTTACAGGTTATTTTTTTTTCAGATATCAAACAATTTTAAAAATCAAGACATAGATTTAGCTTTCTGTAAGATTTAGCTTTCAATTCTCTATTCCTAAGGGATGGAGAACCTGTGACTCCTTTGATGTGGCTGAGTACAGCTTCCAGCAAGCCCAGCCAGGTTGGCTGTTGGTGAATAATGTTGGTAGCTAAACTCTGAAAGATCACAGGTCCCCACCCCTGCTGAAAGGAATTTGAAAACAGGAAAACTGAATTAAATATTCCAGGACCTCATAGTCCGTTTCAACTTCTTAGTGTCTAAAAGCCCATTCACATGTTATGGCATTCAGGCAGCATTGCTGTGACTACGTATAGGATTCCTGCTTCAGTGCATATTGTTCTAAAAGTCTTTCTCTCTCCACAATAAAGGCAACTCATTTGTCACCAAGGATTCAGATGCATTCCTGCAAAAATTGATGAGAAATGTCACCTTTTCCCAACACTCAACCCACAAGGTTTTGTACCTGAGAAAATACAGTGTCTCACCCAGCTTGCTACCAGTTCTCTGAAGTGTATAAACACTCTGGAAAAATTGCTGTGGGTGGAATTTCTGTGAATTACTTGGGTTAGCCTTGAAAAGTAGAGATCTTAAAAGGCTAAACCAAGAAAAGTTTGGGGTAAAAATATGGCTGTACTTCTACTGGGATGCTGTATAATATAATGCCTTTTTAAAAAACTAATTTCAATTTCAATTCAATCTTTTTTTTCAATTAATTTCTTGAATTAATAAATATGCATGCGAAATTGTAAGATTAAGAATCCATTTCTGTACTCTTGATTTTTCTTTTCTACTAACAAAGGAAGAAAGAACAATAGAAGAGATTATCTGTAGCTCAGGGTTGAACTGTGGAGTTCTTGGTGCTCTCTGAGCTGGGGTTTGTTGCCTATTTATATACAGTAGCTTGCCCTGCCAGTTTTGGTGGAGGTATGGAAGGAGGACTCACTCGCACTGATGATGTTACCTAGTTGGGTAATGAAATGTCTGTGAGCAAACAACCAAGCTCAGAGAGCACCAAGAACTCCACAAAGAAAGAAAAAATATGAGGTGGGCATCAGACCTACCACCCTGCGAAAGGACAGGCTGTAGGAAGATTACAGGCACCTGGGATCGTCTTCCTCCCCTGTACTTCAAACTTCTCTCAGCGTAAGGATGGCAGTGAGACTGTTAAAAAGCCTTCGTTTGGAACAGCTGGGGAGAAGGAGAGAGGAGGGAGTGAAGAGGCAAGGGCAGAACGTGAATGAAGAGCTGGTGTATGTTTGGAGTTTACAGCTGGCCGCCAAAACAGGAGAAAGACAGCAACCAAGGGAAGAAAAAGGTGTTTGTTTTCCCAAAGAGATGTGGAAGGTCTGGAGGAAAAGACAAGCAGCAGTGAAGTCTTGCAGCAAATGTCTGGAGAGGGGCAAGTGAGAAAGCTGCCCTCTTAAAGGAGCCTTGTGCTAGAGGTAGTAGCAGAAGTGTTAGTTTCTTATAGTAATAGTTATAGTTAGATAGTAATAGTGATAGTGATAGCATAGTTAGACTACTATATGTATTAGAGAAGGATAGGAATAGTTACATAGTCTAAGTCTAGTAGGAATATAGGTTAGTTAGAAACAAATAAGTTAGACACATAGATAGCTAGAGCACACTTTTCTACTGTAAATAATTGTTTATAAGTAAACTAACCCCCCCAACAAATAAGGGGAGAGACAAATCTTTATGTGTGCAGTGTTTTCTTGGGAGACTTCCTGTTGAGTCTGAATAAACACCCTTGGGTACAAAAGAACCCGTGACACACCCCAAAATCTGTCTCCCTGTAGGATATATCTAGGTGTATTGGTTTATTTATTTAAAACAGAAAATTTAAATATTTCTGGCCACCTGTCATGGTACTAAAGCTTCCAAGGAGGTTTACAGAACCTTCCAAGGAAGTTTATCAAACAAGATAACAGTAAGTATCAATACTAAAGACCAGTGACAACACTGACCCAAAATATCACAAACCAGAAACTACTGTATTCCCGTAAAAACTCTTTTTAAGAGAAGACCATATACAATAAGTACAACTTTAGAGGTTTCCAAAGGCTTATTCTAAGGGGATTGATTTACTTGTTGATTCACACTGTTCCAAATATGTGGGGCTCCTGTAGGAAAGTCCTCTCAATCCATGAATTGATTGTTCAACTCTTGACAGTATTTCGATAACTATTTCTACCAGCTGAATGGCCTTTAGAGGCATTCCTAGAGTGCATTACAGGAAAGCCATCTCCTAATACAGGGATGCTTATGATGGGGAGGTCTATATGGACCTTATTGTGTTCACTTGAATGTAGAGAGCTCCTTTGTACAATCAGGATCCCCCAGTAAAGCAAGGTAATGGGTCACATGGAAGCTTCTTGCATTTAAAGATACTTATGGAATAGCCTCTATGGACCTTGCCAATCAACACTGGGAAGTGACACATTGGAGGCAGGCCCTATCTACTTTTCTTAGTGCACCCTCTTCAGGCATAAAAGTCAGGATCTAGTCAGTTTGGGTGATATCATTAGGCAGAATGAGGAATCTGCTTCTGGCAGTAAATAGTAAGCAACAAGGGATGTTGGGAAGATGTTGGAAGACAGAGATATCTGTGCCGCTGTAGTCTGTTTTGTCCTATAAACTCACCTACTGTGGTAGGTATTGTTCCACTGACAATACTGAAATACAGTACAATTGTCCAGTTAGCTTTTGTACACAGAAGGGAGTGATGATGTCTTCTTGTCCCTTGCCATAGACATTAAAAGACAGTGGGACAGCCTCAGCTCTGGATGTTCTGTAGAAGCTTAGGGCACTTACTGAAACCTAGAGCCATCCTTTAATTGGCCAAAGATGGATGACCCACTCCCCTTCCTCTGCCCACATCATCTATAATAATTCACCATGCAATTGGTGATCTGACAAAAATATGCCAAGAGTTTCTTTTACATGTCTATCCAGATTTCAATTCAAACAATTGCAGCAATTTACAATAGAGGTATTTCATTCAAGATAAACGTTCATGTTCTTTCAATTTCCCAGACAAATTAAACATTTCTCTTTTTTAAAACACATACATTTCATCTTCTGCCATTGCCACTAAACTAGTTTACATCTGTTGCTTACTTGCTACTTAGTCACAGAAAATCACAACAGTTGTTTTTTGTATGATATTATATATACAGGGTGAAAGAAAAGGGGAGGGAAGAAGGGAGAGAGAGGAAAAAACACACTGCATTAGTGGTTTATTTGATTTTCAAGGGATTCCAATTCACATTACTAAATTTATACATGGGTACGTTGGCAAGATTAGAGTGTTGGAGGCATTTATATACATTGTCAACCCCTTGTGGTTTTCTGAGGAACATTGGCTAGAACTGCTATCTGCACTGAAAAATTCAGATTTAAGGAATGGAAATCATTAGGAATAATAAAAATAAAAATAATAAATTAAATTAAATTAAATTAAATTTATATGCCGCCCAACTCCTGATGAATTTTCCCATGTACTTAATAAATCTCCTTCCCTCTGTTGAGGCCAGGCTGTACTTTAGGGTTGAAATAGTCAATATACAGCTGTTTGATTTCCACAGGAACTCTGAACCTAGAGTTTCCTGTTGCTGTGGAGTAATGAGATGCTAACTTATTATGTGGAAGAATCAAATTAAGTGTAATGGTATGTAAGAAAGACCTTGAGAGGTGGGGGTGGGGGTGGAGGGAGAGATGCTGCCTAGGGAATGGTCAGATAAGGGAGGACATAGCCCACAGCTGCACAATGGGAGGAGAAAGAGGCTCAGAAGGGACCTTCCCCACTTCTCAGGCTCTAAAGGAGACCGTGGGAGATTTGTACTTTCAGACTTGCAAGATTCTGTTAATGTAGCCTTTCAATAAAGTAGAATTAGCGCAGCTTCCGGTGGGGAATGGTGAACTGAGTGGCTGTGCCCGCGGGCTTAGCAGGCAGATCTGACAATGTGGCAACTTTTTTCGGGCTCAGGCAGGTTCTCCTGAAGCCCAGAAATGTTCTCCGGATAAAGGAGAACACTTGGAATCACCCCATCTGTCCTCTGGACAGCTGCTTGCAGCCAGAAGATCGCAAACAGCGTTTCGCGTTCGACTGGTAAGAGCTAGCTGGGAGGTGGGGCTGTCATCATTTTCCAAGCTGCACTGTAGCCTTAAAGGGACACTAAGACTGGCCACCCCATTTCTAGATCACCAAATTTGTATTTTTTTTAAGTATATGTACCCCAAGAGAGGCTTTCTACAGCAAGAAGAAGCTGTCTCTCTTGGTGTTTATCGTTATTTTTGGGATTACTTCTTTAAAAATTTTTTTTTAAGTTTTGGATTTTGTTCTCCTTCCAAATATAAAGGAGGATTGAGAGTAAACAATTGTCTTCCTGTTATTATTTTTGTATTAAATTTGAAGATATTAGCATTTTCCTACATGTTGAATCAGCTGATTTGAACCTTCAGCTTTCTGTTTTCACTGTCTCTTGGGAACTGCTGCTTATCTCACTTTCACTTGCGTAAATACATTCCGGAACTTTTTCATATCCTCGACTTTCGTTGGTTAAGCTCCTAAGGGGCACCATAATCTACTATGTGAGACATGGAGGATTTTAAACAGATGTTTTCTGACTTCCACCAAGATTTTAAACAGATTTCTTCTGACTTCTACCAAGCTTTTATGCAAGATATTCAGGATATTGTGGAAAATATGAGATTTAAAATGTGCCATCAGGTTGGGGATGTGGTGGATGAAATTGAGGAATTCAACAGTGATAGAAATGTTTTTTCTAAGAGTGAGATTGGGATTTTTATTGAGATGCAGGATGAAGATCGTATAGTGGACTTGCTTCAACACCTGGCAGACAAATATACTAACCACTCTGGTCTGAATCTATATGCAATGTTTATTGATTTCAAGGCAGCTTTTGATAATATCTCAAGGGTCAGACTTTGGGACATTCTGAGCAGATCTTCTATAGACAAAAGACTCTTGCTCCTAATTCATAAGCTATATGATAAAACCGGCCTTAGAGTAAGATATAACCGGGGAGGGAACCTTTCTGATTTTATACAGACTGTTAAGGGGGTGAAACAAGGATGCATTTTAGCACCATTGCTTTTTAACATTTATATCAACTCTCTGATTAAAACTCTTCAGAGAGTTGATACCGATGCACCTAAATTAGCCAATAGACATCTCCCAATTCTCCTCTATGCAGATGATGCAGTTCTTCTCTCCTTGTCTTCCATAGGCATGAAGCGGGCACTAAGAACCCTGGCATCCTACTGTAATGAGGAGCAATTAATAATTAATTATGACAAATCTAAAGTCCTAGTTTTCTCTAATAAAAGACAAAAGCAAAAGTGGACAATCGACTCCCATGAACTAGAACAAGTTAAATGTTTTAAATACCTGGGCATAGTATTTCCTCTAGGAAAGTAACAGCCCAGGTAAACTATGCCACTTCTACTACCCAGAAGAGCTCACAGGCAATAATAAAATTTTACAGGCAACAGAGGGCAAATTATATCCCAGCAGCAATTAAACTGTTTATGGCCAGAACAGTTGCCCAACTACTATATGGGATACAACTTGGCCCATACACAAACCTAAGGGCTTATGAAACCATCCAATCAAATTTCCTTAGGTCTTTGTTTGGTACCCCAAAATGCACCCCCAATGCAGTTTTGAGGCTTGAAGCTAATGTGCCAAGTATTAAGGCTCAGGCCTGGATCAGGATTTTAACTTCAGGACTCAAAATTATTTTCCATCCTACAGGCCTGATGCCTTTGCTGTTGTCAGACAGCTACCAATCTCATTGGCACTGTACTTGTACAAAAGAGCTTTGCAGTCTTGCCCTCTCTCCTGAATATTTAGGCCAACTAACTCTGGAGAAGGCCAAATCAATAGTAAAAGAAAGAATCAGGGACATTGATCGCCAAAATGATGTTACCAGTGCTCCTGAATTCTATTGCCAAATTCTAGTCACAAACCCTCTGATGCAGGGTATCTACTGTATACAATCTCTCCTTAAGCAAATGGGCCTTTAGATGGGCCTTTTCCAGAGCCCACTTCGATGCCTTCCCTTCAGCACTGCTTGCAGGAAGATTTCATGGGACTCCTTATTCACAGAGACTTTGCCCTTGTGGATCCAGGGAGGTAGAAACTCTTGCCCATGTCCTCATACAGTGTCCTTTTTATGATGCCCCAAGACGTGCTCTGATCTTCCCAATTATTTCTAAATTTGTGGGTCATACTGATAGATTTTACGTTTATTTCTTTTTTAAGGGATGCTGATTCTACACTCACAAACCTGGTGGCCAAATATTTTTATCAAGCTATACAATTACGCAAAATTTTAATTAGATATATTGTTTTACTATTTTATTCTTTTCCTTTTTCCTGACAATGAATTGTTGAATTAAACTATTTTCTTTTATTGTAAAGGCTGGTCAAAGACCATAATAAAGTTATTCATTCATTCATTCATTCATTCATTCATTCATTCATTCTTCTCTTGAAATTTAATAAAATTTATTAAGAAGAAATAAAGTAGAATTAGTTCATCTGGTCATGTTTCCTGTCTGATGTACCTGGGAAGGCTGACATGAAGACAGAGCAACACATTTCACACCTTCTTGCCTTTCTAACCAGCTTCTACAACTTGTCTTCTTTGATATATGACTGTGAATAACCACATCCCTGAGTTAAGCTAGTTAGTTTAGTTTATCGCCGTTTTAGACCAGAGCAACTTAAAAATAAAATAGATACATCAAAACCAAAACATAACAAAAAGAATATGCCAAAACACATATAAAATTATATTAACATAAAACAATACTCAGACTTATCCCACTTGAAGCAATCATTTATATTCAATCATAGCCAGTATACAGAACCTGAATACACTACCTGAGATCTCCACCTCCTGATCAGCTGAGACGGTCATCCACAGTCTTGCCTCAACATCATGTTGTATCTGGGGAAATATCTTATAGAGATATGAGCTTCTGTATATGAGCTTATTTATCAGCAGGATATGACCCACGGTTTCAATTTCCCTCTCCTGCAACACTCACCTAATCTTTCTGAATGGGAAGCCCACATGCAAGCAGGACAGTTTCAGAGAATTCCATAATCTTAGTACAAATGAGGAAAAAAACTTCCCCAAAGCTTTTATTTCAAAAGTGTATAAGCTGCCGTATTATACTTTCAAGGCAAAATAAATAAGAACAAGTTATAATGATATAATTAAGAAAAAAAACAATTGACAGCTGCTGAGCAGTAGAGACAAAAACAGGAGAGTTAACTTCGATTAACAGAGCGTATCACAAGACATTAATGGTTGTTGTGGGTCTTCTGGGCTGTGTGGCTGTGTTCTGGAAGTTGTGCTTCCTAATGTTTCGCCAGCATCTGTGGCCAGCATCTTCAGAGGGCAGGAGCACAGACAGAAGCACTCTGAAGATGCTGGCCACAGATGCTGGCGAAACGTTAGGAACCACAACTTCCAGAACACGGCCACACAGCCCGGAAGACCCACAACAACCATCGAACTCCGGCCGTGAAAGCCTTCGACAATACAAGACATTAAGTTTAAAATTTAAAGTTAGAAGGCCTTTCCAGGGTATATAAACTAAAAACCACCCCATTTCTCAATTATATGTCTTCTGGATTTGTTGGGGGCATTGTTGATCATCTGCTGGCTGTGAGTGATTTGAACTGTTGCTCCATCCAGGCTGAACTGGATGATGACAATAAGACTGAATGAAAAGGTAACAATTGTTCCCTTTACCTTTAGCTGGCTTCTTCTGGAGAAGATGACCAGCCCAAGATGGCTGGAAGCCTTGGTATGCAATAAAAGCCTTTGTCCAGATAAGTAGGAAAAAGGGTTCAGCCAGCAAACCATAGTAGAAAGTCTTTTGCAGAATGTTAGCAGGCACCCAACAGCTAAGTTTTCTTTACACACCTCCACCACTACTAGTTAGGGAGGTTTCTGTTTTTAATTGTGTTTGCCCTCTCTAAAGGAAGAAAGCTCCCTGGGTAAGTGGTTTCCCACAAGTATAATAGCTACAATGACCAAGAAAGATGATTAGCCATTCTAAGCTGCTGTTGAGGGATACTAGTGACCAGGAAGGCAGAACAAGCAGACAGATGGAAACAGCCAGATCACAGAGCAGGGAGCAATGTGAAATAGCCAAAAGAATGAGATTTGTTCTTGGAATTGAGAGTTCCAGCAGTGATACCACACTACCCCAAGAAGAGACTTAAATTCCCCATTGGCTGCACTGTGGGAAATGTGAATGGCTCCTTCAAAGACTGGTCTTAGTACTGAAGTTGCTGATGGCAGTGGGTGAGGCTGCCAGGCAAGATAGCAAATCTAGAGTTGGCCTTGGATGTTAATTTCTTCTTTGTTACTTCTCAGCAAACAAAACTCATAATCTCTTTGTGAGATCACCTTTTCTTCTCTTTCTGTGCAGCAGTGCTCCCTTCTCCTACCTCAGAGGTATTTTTACACACCGAGACTCATATTTGGCCTTTGAGTGGCGTGTCAGGAATTCTGTACCAAAAAAAATAAAATAAGGGACCTCAGGATAAGAATGAAAACTTATTTAACTTAATTAAATGTACTTATTTATTTATTTATTATCATATTTCTTTACTGCCCAACTCGTATTGCAATGACTCTATCATTGCGGTTTACAAGCAAATTAAAATAAAAAATTAAAATATTGTTAAAAATAGATACAATATAAAATATAAATACACATAAGTATAAGAATATAAAATATTATTTATTTATTTATTTATTTATTTATTTATTTATTATTTATATTTATATCACCGCCCATCTCCCCCAAAAGGGGGACTCTGGGCAGTTTACAATAAAATCAACAATTAAAACCATTGAAAGATAAAATTACAATCAACGAACATTGTAAAAAAATAAATATAAAATCCAATGACGAGATCTTATTTAGTAGGGAGGGCTCTACAGCGCAAGCCACCCCCAGGAGGAACTGTTAGCGCCCCCCCCCCAATTCCAAGCAAGGCGGCAGAGCCAGGTCTTCAGACTCTTCCGGAAGGCCGGGAGTGAAGGGGCCCGCCTCACCTCCGGGGGCAGAGTATTCCAAAGGGCAGGCGCTACTGCAGAGAAGGCCCACCTCCTGGAACCCGCCAAATGAAATTCCCTTGTCGACAGAGTCCATAGCATGCCCTCTCTGCATGACCGGGTGGGGCGTGTCGATGTTATGGGGATGAGACGGTCCCTCAGGTAACCTGGTCCTATGCCATGTAGGGCTTTAAAGGTGATAACCAACACCTTGAATTGGACCCGGAAGCATACCGGTACCCAGTGCAGCTCGTGCAGCAGTGGTGTTATATGTGCCGATCTTGAGGCACCAGTAACTGCTCACACGTCTGCATTCCGGACCAGCTGAAACTTCCGAATACTCTTCAAGGGTAGCCCCGTGTAGAGCGCATTGCAATAGTCTATATAGGAGATGACAAGGGCATGAGTGACTGTTCGGAGGGCATCTTGATCCAGGAACGGGCGTAACTGGCACACAACCCGAAGTTGCGCAAAGGCCCTTCTGGCCACGACTACCACCTGCTCTTTGAGCAAGAGTTGTGAGTCTAGAAGGACCTCCAAGTTCCGCACTGGGTCTGAATGGGGCAGTGCCACTCCATCCAGAACCAAGGATGATAATTTCCTGGATACAGAGAGGCCATCAACCCACAGCCACTCCATCTTACCAGGGTTCAGCCAAAGCCTGCTGTTCCCTATCCAGGCCCCCACAGCCCGCAGGCACTGAGACAGGGCAGCCAGCGCATCACTTACCTCACCCAGGATGGAGATATATAATTGAGTATCATCAGCGTATTGATGATACCTCATCCTGTAGTGACGGATGATCTCACCCAGCACTTTCATGTAGATATTAAATAGAAGAGGAGAGAACACCGAACCCTGCGGCACCCCACACAAGAGGGGTCGAGGGTCGGATCTCTCATCCCCTATCACCACCGATTGGCTACGGCCCTGGAGGAAGGAGGTGAATCAACGCAACTACGCTGCCCACCCCCAACTCCCTGAGCCGCCCCAAAAGGATACCATGCCCGATGGTATCGAAAGCTACTGAGAGGTCCAAAAGAGCCAGGATGGATGCACTCCCTCCATCCCACTCTAGCCAGAGATCATCCATAAGTGCGACCAATGCAGTCTCTGTCCCGTATCCTGGCCTGAAACCTGACTGAAAGAGGTCTAGATAATTCGTTTCATCCAGAATCCTCTGGAGTTGCAAAGCTACCACTTTCTCAACCACCTTTCCCAAAAAGGGAAGGTGGGAGACAGGACGAAAATTGTCCGACACAGTAGGGTTCAGGGATGGTTTCTTGAGGACAGGGTGTACCAGCGCCTCCTTAAAGGCAGCCAGAAACACTCCCTCACTCAAGGATGTATTAACCATCGCCTGGACCCAGCCACATGTCACCTCCCAGGCTGCCTTTACCAGCTAGGAAGGGCATGGGTCTAGATGGCATGTGGTGGCATTTACAATCCAGAGGATCCTGTCCACTTCCTCAAGTCCAACAGGGTCAAACCGTTCCCAGATAACAGGGTAAGTATGCTCCCTCGGCATCTCCCCAGACTGTGCCTCACGCTGAGAGTCCAACTTGGAATGGATCTGAGAGATTTTATCCTGCAAATGCTCAGAGAACTCTTCCGTATGGCCCTGTAAGTGGGTCACTGAATCTACTTGACCCAGAAGAGATCAAGTAATCTTAAACAGGGCCATCGGGCGGCATTCTGCAGACACAATAAGAGTGGAGAAATATTCACGTTTCGCTGCTCTTACCGCCACAAGGTAGGCCTTAATAGCGGCTCTAGCTATTTTATATGAAATATAAAATCCAAGATGGTGTAATAACAGTGTCATCATTGGCCCTGTCAGGGTGCCAACCACCCCCATGATTATCCCCCCTCCCACCCCAAGCGCAGTGGCACAACCAAGTCTTAACCCCCTCTCGGAAGGCTGGGAGAGTGGGGACCTGCCTCACCTCTGTGGGTAACTCATTCCAGAGGGCAGGGGCCACGGCAGAGAAGGCCCTCTTCCTGGTCCCTGCCAATCGACAATCTCTTATGGACAGGGTCCGTAGCATACCCTCTCTGCCTGACCAGGTGGGATGGGTCGAGTGATGGGGGTGAGGCAGTCCCTCAGATAACCTGGCCCCATGCCATGTCAGGCTTTAAAAGTGATGACCAACACCTTGAATTGGACCCGGAAGCAAACTGGCACCCAGTGCAGCTCGCGCAGCAAAGGTGTTATATGTGCCCTCTTTGGGGCTCCCAAAACTGCTCGCGTGGCCGCATTCTGAACCAGCTGTAGCTTCCGGATACTCTTCAAGGGTATCAGTATTACCTCCAGATATTTAATCACATCCGACTCCTGTCTCATTAAAATTGATGGCAACTTTTAGCAGGGCTCTACAGAGCTGCATCAAGGCTTTAAGTCCTGGGGCTTCAGGCTGTGCATGCCAGCCCTATCTTTAATTTAATTAGAAGAGTCAAAGAGCAAAAAGTGTTTTGTAGTTTATAAAAATTTGTGAGATCAGAGTTATAGAAATATTAAGAGACAAACGAACTGAAAGCTTGCAGTAAAAAAACATTGCTTTTTATTTTAAAAACAAAGAACAGTAATTTAGCTTGCTTTCTTCAGCTGAAGAAAAGCTCATGGCTTAATTAACATAGCCCAAACAGAGAGATAACAGCAAGGTAACGAAGACAAAAGGCAGATTTACAATTTAAAGCTTTTACCACTACTTGGCAGTACCTGATTGGACAGGGCTTGACATGTGACCAATCACCTAGGCAACTTATCACTTTATTTGGGAAGAACCATCAGGTAAATCTCTGAATGGCTAAACAAATAGACTTTGAGGCACCAGCAATTAACATTCCTGAGGGGGAGTTAACATGTGCTCTCCTGGAGCCCACAGAAAAAAAACGTTTAGGCTTGGCTTTTAAAACTAGCCTTCATATTCTTTTAAGATCATAAAAATATATGCAACAAAGTGCAACAAGTGTAACCAGTGAGTCTGGAGGCACCCATTGGAGGCACCCATTTTACAGCCTCTGAAGTCCTTGAGAGTGAGCAGAGGCAAACACTTATCCCCTATTTATGGAGCTTCTTTTAGTTGAGGTCTGTTTGTAATAACTTTACCCTTAGCAGGATTTGTTCATAGACAAGAAAGCAGACCTTGTGTCCATCACTGAAATGTGGCTAGATGAAGAGGAAGGATTGAACTCTTTGGAACTTGTCTGCCTGGGATTGGCACCAGTCTTGAGGCAGAAAAGCAGTGGCCTGATATGCTGAGAGACCCTGGAGGTTGCAAGTAACACTGATCTGCAGATATCCAGATGCAAGGCTCTATTGGGGCAGAAGTAAAGCTGCTGCTGTTGTACATCCTCCCAGCTGCATGGCTGCCTCGTTTCCTGGATTGCTTGATCCCTTGCAAGGGTTGTTCTGGGCAATTTCAATCTCTCCTCTTTGGGATGGGAATCAGTGCAGGATTTCATGGCCACCATGACAACCATTATCTTATTCCAGGTCATCAGTGGCCTGACTCATGTTTCAGGCCACACTTCAGGTCTGGTCCTTATCTGAGTGGTGGGGGGATATGTTCATCATTCTCTTGTTGTGAACAATCGCTGTGAAAAATGGAAAGATAATCAAATCAGGTTTGGCTTTGTTTATTTAACAGAAACACAAGCCACTAATGTTTCTGAGAGTTTTAGCATTCCCCAGCACTCTTTTGGATAATTTGCTTAGCACACAGAGAAGGAAAGGGCAGCTGATGAAAACCTGGCTGGTTTAGCAATATCCCACAGGAGTATTCTACACACCGTTTATTCCAGTTTTGTCACAAGGAAGCTGGGAACAGCAATCTCTCAGCCTAGCCTAGGTTTGAAAAATACATTTTCAAAACTCTTTAATGGGCTGTTGCTGTGAAACATCAAATATTTTGATGCTTTGATAAATAGAAGTATTGCTGTATTTATATGGAAGGTGCATATGTTTTTTCCCCAAATTATTGATCTTAAAATTGGGAGGGAGG
The DNA here is from genome assembly GCA_023362775.1 of Charina bottae. Classification (NCBI taxonomy): domain Eukaryota; kingdom Metazoa; phylum Chordata; class Lepidosauria; order Squamata; family Charinaidae; genus Charina; species Charina bottae. The sequence continues at coordinate 111,836,936 of JALMGJ010000001.1, forward strand.
CTCATCTAAGATTCATTGAAAACCAAGAAGAATTTTTCTAATTTTTATTTGAGAATTGTCTTAAATTCAGGCCAGTCCTTCTTTTCGATAACTACAGTATCAGTCCTCCACCACTTTCTCAACGTATTAGTGTATGTACACTGAGCTGCCACCTGGTGATCTCTAATTGTTTTAGTTTTGCTTTAGGCAATCATGATTCTTACCTTTATGAAAACTGGTAAGAAACACTACATGAATGAGAAAGCTGTAAGCACAAGGAAGAGATCATTTCATTTTTATGATTAGATCTTTCAATGTTGACATTTTATTTGCGACTTCAGCTTTTGGAATATTATTATAGTTGCCATTATGTACAGGAACTGCTCTTCTAAGAGGTGGATGGGGGGTGCTATTTATTTGCACTTTAGTTTTATTTATTTATTTTATTTATTATTTTTTTATTAAACAGATTTGTAAGGCCACCCAATTCACACACGGTGGCTCCGGGCAGCTTACAGAATTAAAAACCATAAAAACACAATAGACACCACCACCACCCCGGCGGCAGCAAACACATTCATACACAATCATTCACTTGATTGGCTCCGAAGCAGCCTGGGGTCCCCAGGCCCATTGACAGAACCACATCTTCAGGGCCTTCTAGAAAAGGAACAAGGAGGGGTCCAATCTTATATCTGGGGGAATGATGTTCCAAAGGGAGGGAGCCACTATGGAGAAGGCCCTTTTCCTTGGTCCCACTAGATGTACCTCCCTAACTGAAGGGACCCGCAACATGCCCTGCCTCCCCGTTCTGATGGGCCGGGTGGATGTAACTGGGGAAAGGCGGTCCTGCAAATAACCTGGCCCCAAGCCATGTAGGGCTTTAAAGGTGATAACCAGCACCTTGAATTGGACCCGGAAGCAAATTGGCAACCAATGCAGCTCCCACAAAGGAGGTGACACATGCGCAAGACTAGGCTTGTGCAAAACTATGCAGGCCGCTGCATTTTGAACCAATTGAAGCTTCTGGATACTTTTGAAGGGCAGCCCCATGTACAGAGCATTACAATAGTCCAAACGGGAGGTGACTAGGGCATGGGTGACTGTGAAAAGGGGCTGTTGGTCCAGGAATGGGCGTAGCTGGCACACAACACGCAGCTGTGCAAAGGCTCTCCTGGCCACGACTGCCACCTGCTCTTCAAGCAGGAGTCGTGAGGCATACTGATGATATCTCACCCCATGGTGATGGATGATCTCACCCAGCGGCTTCATGTAGATATTAAACAGGAGCGGAGAGAGCACCGACCCCTGCGGCACCCCACACAGCAGGGGCCGAGGGCGGGACCTCTCGCCCCCCATCAACACTGACTGGATACATACATACATACATACACACACATACATACCTCCTAATCAACTTCCCCCTGCAAAAATAACATTTATTTAATTATTTCCTTCCTACTACTATTTTATACATTTCTGTCTACTATAATAAAAATCAAACTAAAAAGCATATAAGTTGCCTGCAATTATAGTTAATAATACAACAATTATAATAATCTTAATCATATTAAGCCTAAAACCAAGCATTTATTATTATACCTTATTAATCTTAATCCAAATCATTAAATATGAGTGAAGTCAAACAAACCCTAGAAGCAATCCAAACAAATATTCTTAAACCCTTACCCCACTTCAAAATAAACCAGAGCATTTACATATCCCCAGAATACACACACAGCTTTTTTCATAAAGAAATCAAACAGCCCAACTGCCCCCCTTAAAAACTCCGACTTCTAAACAGAAATACTCCCATACATGATAACCCCTTCTTTTCCATAACATTCCATCAGAAAATCAATTTCCCTTATGGCTTGCAACTCAGTCTGTCCCTTTAGTTTCTTCAACTCAGCAATCCAATCTTCATCTAGCATTTCAACAGAAGCCCCGGTCTCGCGATTAAAAGAAACATTTATATCATTGTATTGTCGAAGGCTTTCACGGCCAGAGTTCAATGGCTGTTGTGGGTCTTCCGGGCTGTGTGGCCGTGTTCTGGAAGTTGTGGTTCCTAACGTTTCGCCAGCATCTGTGGCCGGCATCTTCAGAGGGCAGGAGCACAGACAGAAGCGAAATCAGAGATCAACTCTACCTGGGCACAGAGATTTCGCTTCTGTCTGTGCTCCTGCCCTCTGAAGATGCTGGCCACAGATGCTGGAGAAACGTTAGGAACCACAACTTCCAGAACATGGCCACACAGCCCGGAAGACCCACAACAGCCATTTATATCATTGTTAAGCTCTTCAATTTCTTCCACGACATCCCCAACCAGATGACACACTTCAGACCACACATTCTCCACAATGTCCTGAATGCCTTGCATAAGAACTTGACAGGAATCAAAGAGAATCTGTTTAAGGTCTCAATGAAAATCCAAGAGAGTCTGATTGAAATCCTCCATGTCCACACAGTAGATTATGGCGCCCCCTAGCAAAAGTGGGAGCTAATAGGATAATTCCAAAACGTGTTTACACAAGTGAAAGTATGATAACAGGCAGTTCCTGAGTGAAAGTAGCAACAGAAAGCTGAAAGTTCAAAACAGCAGATTCAACATGTAGGGAAATGTAGAAATCTTCAAATTTAGCACAGAAATAATAACAGGGAGATGATTACGTAGTCTCAACCTTCCTTAATAATTAGATGGAAAACAAACCAAACTTAAAAAGAATTTTTTTAAAAAAATTAATCCCAAAAATAACAATAAGCACCAAGAGATCGGCTTCTCCTTGCTGTAAAAAGCCTCTCTTAGGGTACATATACTTAAAAAATATAAATTGGGTGATTTAGAAATGGGGTAGCCGGTCTTAGTGTCCCTTTATGGCTACAGCATGGCTTGGAAATGGTGACGTCCCAGCCTCCCGGTAGCTCTTACCAGTCGAGTGCAAATGGTGTTTACGAACTTCTGGCTGCAAGCCACCGTCCTGGAGAACAAATGGGGTGATTCTGAATTTTTTCCTTTCCGGGTAAAATGCTCTTGGGCTTCAGGAAAAGCCTGCCTGAGCCCAAAAGTAACTGCCATGTTGTCAGTTCTGCCCGTGGAGCCCGTGAGCACAGCTGTTCAGACCGCCATGTTCCCACCAGAAGTCAGTATTTTTTATTTTTGAACTGCTCCTTTTATTATTATTATGCTCCTCTATTTTTGTTCAATTTTGCATGCTGCCCAGAGTCCTTTGGATATGTGGTGGGTTATAAGGACTGTAAGTCAGTAAATAAATTCATTTGCATATATACACAAGCCAGTCATAAGACTCCTGGTTTATAGCATTATCCTCCAACTCCTGTTCAGCTCTCGAGAGACCCCAGTGCAGTGCTCAGCCTCCGAAAGCTTTGAATGCGGCTCCCGAGACCTATGAAAGTGATTCTCAAATTGTAATTTTAAATGAGATAGAGGGGGGGGATTTTATTAAATGTATGAGTGGAGAATAAACAGTTTGACTATAATTAATTTTAATTGGGTTTTAATTTAAATGAAATTGAATTTAGTGGTTGTACTAACCCCATCTGTACTTTGAGGAGTGTACTCTGGGACACTACTCAAATATATACTACAGCCTTCTGCCCAGATAAACTTGTTCCAGGAGAATCCACAGCATAAAGTAAGAACTTCTTGCAGAAATTGCTGCTTGTCTGTTCAGTTACCAGATCAGACCAATTCCTGCTTCCCTCTCCTAGATACAGATTTTACTCACCTAACTCTTCCCCTTAGCACAGTGCATACACCTATTTAATCCAAATTTTTGAATATGAAAAACTGTAAAAGCCTCTCACCCTTTCCCCACCATCCATTTCAACATTCCTTGGAAAACGAGGCCAAACAAGATGTCAAAGCGTTTGTCTCTCCAAAAATAGTTTCCAAAACAGCACCAATTCAGTGATGAGAGATTCTCTTACTAAGAAGCATTCTTGATTTTAAAAATCAAGGATGAACTACATATTGGACATGCATGTTCCTCAACTAATATAAACTGCAGTTAGTATCTGCTCGCAGAGACTGGGAGGCTGCATTTATACATGGGAAGATGTGCTATCAAGTCAGTGTTCACTCTTCGTGGTCACAAAGACAGAACTTCTCCAGGATGATCTGTCCCTAACATGGCCCTTCAGTTTATGTATGTATTTATTTATTTATTTATTTATTTATTTAACTTATATCACCGCCCATCTCCCCCCTCAGAGGGGACTCTGGGTGGTTTACACAAAGTTACAATTAAAACATATAAAAACATATAAAATACAGTACATAATATATATCTATATAAATTAATTAAATATATAAAACCCAAGAGGCTCTGATGTTAAGATTAAAAGAATTCTACGGAGCAAGCCATCCCCAAGAGGAGCTATTACTCCTCCCATCCCAAGCGAGGTGGCAGAGCCAGGTCTTCAGTTGTTTTCGGAAGGTCATAAGTGTGGGGGCTTGCCTCACCTCCAGGGGCAGAATGTTCCAGAGGGCGGGTGCCACTGCAGAGAAGGCCCACCTTCTGGACCCCGCCAGATGGAATTCTTTATAGACGGGGTCTGTAGCAAGCCCTCTCTGCATAACCGAGTGGGCCGGGTCGATGCTTTGGGGATGAGGCGGTCCCTTAGGTAACCTGGTCCCATGCCATGTAGGGCTTTAAAGGTGACAACCAACACCTTGAATTGGACCCGGAAGCAAACTGGTAACCAATGCAACTCGCGCAGCAGAGGTGTCACATGTGCCGATCTTGGGGCACCCATAACTGCGCGCACAGCCGCATTCTGGACCAGTTGCAGCTTCCGGATACTCAGTTCTCCCAACAGTGTATTCAGTGCCACTGTAATTAAGCCCATCCACCTGGTTCTCTCCTTTTTCTCTTTCCTTCCACCTTTCCCAACATTATGGACTTCTTAAGGGAGCTGGGTCTACACATAATGTGTCTGAAATATGATCATTTGAATCTGTTCATTTGTGCTTCAAGTGAAAACTCTGGATACAAACTGTACAATTCAATTGAAAAACAAACTGAAATATTTTAGGGGGGGAAATAAAAATAAAAACCTAGAATAACATGGTTGCATAAGTGTGCACACCCTTAAACTAATACTTTGTTGAAGCACCTTCTGATTTTATGACAGCATTCAGTCTTTTGGGGTATGAGCCTATCAGCATGGCACATCTTGCTTGGGGAATCTTTGCCCACTCTTCCTTGCAGGAGCACTCCAAATCTGTCAGATTGTGAGGGCATCAACTTTGCACAGCCCTCTTCAGGTCACCCCACAGATTTTCAATTGGATTCAGGTCTGGGCTCTGGCTGGGCCATTCCAAAACTTTGATCATCTTCTGGTGAAGCCATTCTTTTGTTGATTTGGAGATATGCTTTGGGTCATTGTCATGTTGAAAGGTGAAATTCCTCTTCATCTTCAGCATTTTAGCAGAGGCCTGAAGATTTTGTGCCAGAATTGACTGATATTTGGAACTGTTCATAATTCCCTCCACCTTGACTAAAGCCCCAGTTCCATCCAGCTGAAGAAAAGCAGCCCCAAAGCGTAATGCTGCTTCACTGTGGGTATGGTGCATTTTTGGTGATGTGCAGTGTTGTTTTTGCACCAAACATACTTTTTGGAATTATGGCCAAAAAGTTCAACCTTGGTCTCATCAGACCATAACACATTTTCCCACATGCTTTTGTCAGACTTGATGTAGGTTTTTGCAAAATGTAGCCAGGCTTGGATGTTTTTCTTTGTAAGAAAAGGCTTCCGTCTTGCCACCCTACCCCACAGCCCAGACATACTGTATGAAGAATATGGGAGATAGTTGTCACATGTAGTACACAACCAGTACTTGCCAGAAATTCCTGCAGCTCCTTCAATGTTGCTGTAGGCCTCTTGGCAGCCTCTCGGACCAGTTTTCTTCTTGTTTTTTCATCAATTTTCCAGGGACATCCAGATCTTGGTAATGTCACTGTTGTGCCATATTTTCTCCACTTGTTGATGACTGTCTTCACTGTGTTCCATGGTATATCCAATGCCTTGGAAAAAAATTTGTACCCTTTTCCTGACTGATACCTTCCAACAATGAGATCCCTTTGATGCTTTGTGAGCTTTTTGCAGACCATGGCTTTTGCTGTAAGAGGCAACTGAGTAAATGTCAGAAAAATCCTACTAGAAAAGCTCAACTTTATATGTGCTTGATCAGAGTCACTTTAATTGATGGCAGGTGTGTACTGACTACTATTTAACATCAGTTTGAATGTGATTGGTTAATTCTGAACACAGCCACATCCCTACTTATAAGAGGGTGTGTACATTTATGCAACCACGTTGTTCTAGTTTTTTATTTTTATTTTTTCCCCCTAAAAGATTTCAGTTTGTTTTTCAATTGAATTGTACAGCTTATACGTTGTATTAAAGGTGGAAAAAATTCTGAAGTGATTTATCTTGGTCTGGTTTTTTTACATCTCAAAAATCTGGCATTTTAACAGGGGTGTGTAGACTTTTTGTATCCACTGTACCTTCTAGCCATGTACTCCCAGCTCAGATACTGTATCATCTGCTGTCAATGCTTTTCATGGCCACATTTCACTGTTAGTTTGAGAGAAAATTGTTTAACTGAATTCCCTTACAATGTTATGTAATAGTTCCCTCCTTGCACTTTTGGCTCCTTTTATTGTTTCTTTTATAATGCACCTAGGGGATTAGCGATGAATTGTTCTTTTATTAAATATTCATTGTGCTATAAAATAATACTGCTTCCCTAAAGCAGACAGAGGCAATTAAATGTTCAAACCAGTAATTAAATCAGTCCTCCAGTGGAGAACAGAAACTGACTAATTAGAAGGCAATTTATCATTAATCCCACTTGTTATACTGACCCAAAATAAATAAAATAGGCAGACGTTTACTTTATGGGGCCTTATCTGTAGCAATCCTTGATAGCATGTATATAAGCTGCTCAAAAAAATAAAGGGAACACTGAAATAAGACATCCTAGATCTGAATGAATGAAATATTCGTATTAATTACTTTGTTCATTACATAGTTGAATGTGCTGACAACAAAATCACACAAAAAGCAATGGAAATCAAATGTAAGCAACCCCTGGAGGTCTGGATGTGGAGTTACATTCAAAAATTAAAGTGGAAAAGAACACTACAGGCTGATCCAACGTTGATGTAATGTCCTTAAAACAAGTCAAAATGAGGCTCAGTAGTGTGTGTGGCCTCCACGTGCCTGTATGACCTCCCTACAACGCCTGGGCATGCTCCTGATGAGGTGGCGGATGGTCTCCTGAGGGATCTCCTCCCACACCTGGACTAAAGCATCCACCAACCCCTGGACAGTCTGTGGTGCAACGTGGCGTTGGTGGATGGAGCGAGACATGATGTCCCAGATGTGCTCAATTGGATTCAGGTCTGGGGAACGGGCGGGCCAGTCCATAGCATCAATGCCTTCGTCTTGCAGGAACTGCTGGCACACTCCAGCCACATGAGGTCTAGCATTGTCTTGCATTAGGAGGAACCCAGGGCCAACCGCACCAGCATATGGTCTCACAAGGGGTTGGAGGATCTCATCTCGGTACCTAATGGCAGTCAGGCTACCTCTGGCAAGCACATGGAGGGCTGTGCGGCCCCCTAAAGAAATGCCACCCCACACCATTACTGACCCACTGCCAAACCGGTCATGCTGGAGGATGTTGCAGGCAGCAGAACGTTCTCCACGGCGTCTCCAGACCCTGTCACGTCTGTCACATGTGCTCAGTGTGAACCTGCTTTCACCTGTGAAGAGCACAGGGTGCCAGTGGCGAAGTTGCCAATCTTGTGTTCTCTGGCAAATGCCAAACGTCCTGCACGGTGTTGGGCTGTAAGCACAACCCCCACCTGTGGACGTCGGGCCCTCATACCACCCTCATGGAGTCTGTTTCTGACCGTTTGAGCAGCCACATGCACATTTGTGGCCCACTGGAGGTCATTTTGCAGGGCTCTGGCAGTGCTCCTCCTGTCCCTCCTTGCACAAAGGCGGAGGTAGCGGTCCTGCTGCTGGGTTGTTGCCCTCCTACGGCCTCCTCCACGTCTCCTGATGTACTGACCTGTCTCCTGGTAGCGCCTCCATGCTCTGGACACTACGCTGACAGACACAGCAAACCTTCTTGCCACAGCTCGCATTGATGTGCCATCCTGGATGAGCTGCACTACCCTGAGCCACTTGTGTGGGTTGTAGACTCCGTCTCATGCTACCACTAGAGTGGAAGCACCGCCAGCATTCAAAAGTGACCAAACCATCAGCCAGAAAGCATAGGAACTGAGAAGTGGTCTGTGGTCACCACCTGCAGATCCACTCCTTTATTGGGGATGTCTTGCTAACTGCCTATGCTTTCCACCCGTTGTCTATTCCATGTGCACAACAGCATGTGAAATTGATTGTCAATCAGTGTTGCTACCTAAGTAGACAGTTTGATTTCACAGAAGTGTGATTGACTTGGACTTACATTGTGTTGTTTCAGTGTTCCCTTTATTTTTTTGAGCAGTGTATTTAAAAGTATGTATCCTGGTTAACAAAAGGTTGCCAGCTTCCAATCAAGAGCATTTAAAGTTAGTTCTTGGTGAACTCTTTATATAGCTGCTGGTTATTTCAAATTGAATTTTTAAAAATACACACAGAATTATAGATACATGATTAAAAATAGAACAATCCTCCACATTGGTTTTCTGTGAACAGGTCCTATTCCAATGGTTCACTGTAGGAAGACTCTAAAGTGGAGGAAAATGCACTGATGAAAAAAAAACATAGTTCAGATGTTTTAAGTATAGGAATACAGTCCAAAGAAAGGAGAGGTTCACATATAATTGGTGGAACATTGGAATTGATTGTGGAAAACAGTGAGCCTTCAATAGTTAAACCTATTTTTTGCCTACCCCATCTAAGATGTTTTTAATCAGCTAAAAAAAAAAAAGGCATATTGATTCCCCCAGCTCAGTGTTAATTAGGGCAAGTGAGGCTATTAATAATGTAACACACTAAACATTAGTTAGTTATATATTTATTTTACTTCCAACCTACCCAGTAAGTACATTTCTCTGGGTGGATTGCAAAGTTATGAAACATACTTTTTGGAAGGAAGGACAGAAGGACGGAAGGACGGAAGCACGGGAGGGAGGGAGGGAGGGAACAATAAAAAGACAAATAAAATGCAGGTAACAAACAGCACAGCAAAAGTTATGAAATAGATAAAATCTTTAACTTTTATTTGGTAGCTTAAGTTCTAGACAGGAAGTACTAACACTTGAAAATATTAGTCCAGAGCTGCACAACCTTTTTTTATCAAATTTTATCAAAAATTGTAAGGCATCAGACAATTTACAGTTATTAAACTGGAGAGTCAGTTTGGTCTAGTGGTTAAGGCACAGGGCTAGAATCCAGGAGGCTGGAGTTCTAGTCCCGCCTGAGGCATGAAAGCCGGCTGGGTGACCTTGGACCAGTCACTCTCTCAGCCCAACTCACCTCACAGGGTTGCTGTTGTGGGGAAAATAGGAGGAGGAAGGAGTATTGGGTATGTTTGCCGCCTTGAGTTATTTATAAAAATAATAAAGGCGGGATAGAAAATAAATAAATAAATAAATATTAGTTGATAAATTGGATATAGCCAAGGATAGATGGACTCCATTGTACTAGTATCTTTAGATGCAGAAAAAGCCTTTGATTTTATTCAGATTAAATTTTTAAAGCAAGTGAAGGCTAGATATGGCTTTCCACAGGACTTTGTTTTATATATTGAGATTTTATTATTTGCAATCCTGTGCTAGGGTTGTAACAGATCAAATGATTTCAGACTCTGTTGAGTTACAATGTGGCACACGACAGGGCCACCCACTCTCACCCTTGCTATTCAATTTAATGTTTGAACCTTTGACCACCATTGTAAGGCAACCTTTAGAGTTAGGGTTGGTACTTTGGTGAGGTGTGAGTATAAATTATCTTTATATGCTGATGTTTATATTTTATCAGCCATCATTATATGGAATGAAAATATCGTGGAATATTATCCTTTCTAGGCTATATTAGAAAGCTATTTTCTATTTCCCTTGCGGTCATGGCAAGTTCTTAAACAACATATAATATAATTTCCAGGAATGTGGACTGTAAGAAATCTTTGGCCATATTGGGGTGTAGTTTGGGTTTTGTTAATGAGACTCATGAATATTTAATTCTTTGGAAAAACTCTACCCTGAAAACATTCTATTGTTGTGGGCGAGACACTTTGGCTGCTTCAAAGGTACCAAAAATTGTCTCTTATTTGATAGAATCCATGACTAGAAGTAAAATCCATAACATACAGTATCTCTACCAAAAGTTTAAGAATATTTTTTAAAGTGGGCATTTCTGGGATATTCCAAACATAGACTAAAGAAATGGAATCTTCAATAATGCTCCATCAATGGCTTCATGTTAAAATGGTATTAACACATTTGAGATCAAAGTTGATTCAATAATACATACATACATACATACATACTTTCAAGTACATTCTTTGGGCAGTCCAATACACACTATATATATATATTATGTATAGTATATATATATATATATATATATATAGAGAGAGAGAGAGAGAGTGTGTGTGAGTGTGTGTATTGGACTGCCCAAAGAATGTACTTGAAAGTATGTATGTATGTATGTATGTATGTATGTATGTATGTATTATTGAATCAACTTTGATCTCAAATGTGTTAATACCATTTTAACATTTTTAAGGACATGAAGCCATTGATGGAGCATTATTGAAGATTCCATTTCTTTAGTCTATGTTTGGAATATCCCAGAAAATAAATAAATATATATATATATATATATATATATATATATATATATATCTCCAATATATATATATTGGACTGCCCAAAGAATGTACTTGAAAAGATCAGATTTTCTTCATTGGAAGTGTAAAAAATGTGAGGGTTAATTAACTCATATGATATGGTCCTGTGATCATTTGGTACTTTTTTGGAATAGTATTTTATTGTAGATAAGTAGATTTATGGGAAAATCTTTAAATGTTAAAGATGTTAATGTGATGTTGAATTATATACCAAAGCTTTGGAATATGACTGTTTATCAGAAACTCTGATTGTATAATGCATGGTGTGTGTGTGTCTGTGTACAATAATTATAATGAGAAATTGGAAAAGTGATATTATTCCAGATGTTAAGGAATGGCTTTTAGAAATGTGTAATGTATCCATCTTGGAAAAGGCAATATTTTCTACTAATCAAAAGATGAAGCAATACATACCACTTTGGTAGAGATATCATATTTTACAATAATATTTTGAATTTGATTATTTATTACATGACATTTATTAGTAAACCACTGACTGTTGATAAGTTAGATTGTCATATATATTTTTTCTTTCCTTTCTGGGTTTTTTTTATCTTTATCTTTTCTTTCTTTGGTTTCTGCTATTTTTTTTTCAGTTTAACAATAGCAGTATCTATTAGTATGGATGGGAGTAGTAGATCTTGCCATGAGACAATGACCCCAAATTAATCAATTAATTAATTAATAATTTGTTTAAACTGCTTAAATCTCAAAAGACCCTAGACAATTCACAAGGAGCAACAAGCCAATGCAAAAAATAAATACAAAGAAACACAATAAATCTAAAATTACATTTTGAACATTCAGGTGAAATGTGCTAACAATACCCTAGAAGTCTTCCTTATTTCTTAGATCAATATTATTCCAGTTTGACAAAAGCTACCAAAAACAAAGAGACAAGATTAAAAGAGATTACTAGCAATATGATATTTGGCCACCTAATGCGAAGAGAGGACTCACTGGAAAAGACCCTGATGCTGGGAAAGACTGAAGGCAAAAGGAGAAGGGGACAGCAGAGGATGAGATGGTTAGATAGCATCACCGATGTAATGAACATGAATTTGAATAAACTCCGGGAGACAGTGGAGGACAGGAAGGCCTGGCGTGCTAGGTCCATGAGGTCACGAAGAGTCAGACACGACTAAATGACTGAACAACAACAACAAAGCAATATGAATTTACTTAGCCATTTTGAAATACAGACTGGAAAAGATGGCACTTATTGAATAAGATATATTCTACTGATCATTTAAAAACCTGTTCCACTTATTTAGCCATTTCTATTTTTGTGGAGTCCATGGTGCTCTCTGAGCCTTGTTGTTTTCTTGCAGACGTTTCATTGCCAGGCTGGGCAACATCTTCAGTGCGACAAAACATTTCTATTTTTCTTTTAACATGATGTTTCTTCTGCTTTAGATTTGTTTGTTGTTTAATTAGCATCTTGGGCATCACAACCACATTTCATATCCAGACTGTAGATGGCAATGAATTATCACATACGGTCCCATCTAATGGGAAACAACCAATTACCTTGAGCTGGATTGATGAAGTGGGGAAAAGGAGAGTATGGGGCCAGTTTAGGAGGGAGACAGTTTTTACTTTTGTCCTATTCAAAGCTAAGACTGAATATGGCTATTAAGCAACAGAATTCAGGTTAAATGGGTAATTCAGGTGTTACGAACAAATAATTATTTTCCAATAAACAAGATAAGTTTAGTGTTTCTCAACCATAGCCATTTCAAGATGTGTGGACTTCAACTCCCAGAATACCCCAGCCAGCATGGCTACCTAACAGCATGGCTACCATGGCTTGCTGGGGTATTCTGGAAGTTGAAGTCCACACATCTTAAAATGGCTAAGGTTGAGAAACACTGATTTAGAGGCTAAATTCCATTTAATCTGGTTGCTTGCAGATGTTTCATTACCCGACTAGATAACACCATCAGTGCAAGTGAGTGTGGGGTTTGCTGCCTGTTTATATGGGGTAGCTTACCCTGCCAGTTTTGGTGGGGGTGTGGTTTCCTCCTTGGTGGCTTCTTGATTAGTGTATCAATAGGTGGAACTAAGTGGTAGAGTCAGGAGGACAAAGTTGGTAACACAGAGGGAGGACTGAGATTGGGGAAGCACACCCTCTGCTGGGAAGTATGGCTATTGACCCCGGAAGTAGTTCATTTGTGCAACAAGTAGTTAGAGCAGGAGGCTGCATGTGGGAGTTGTTAGCTAATAAAGACATTTAGTATAAATGAACCTCCGACTTATTATTAGAAAAGACTTTGAAACAATTAGGGTATTGTTTTCTGCTTGATTGTTTGTCTCCTTGTTAGTTCCTTGATTAGGGAATTGTTTTCTGCCTGATGGTTTGTCTGGTGCTGATCCCTGCTTACCTGAATGTGGGTTGCTGGAGAGGATGTGTTCTAGTCTTTTTGTTCCCTTCCTCGTTCTTTTTATTGTCACTTTTGAATGGTTTGTAAATGATTGGTGTGTTTATCTCTACGTGTCTATTGATGGCTGATTTCTCTGAATGCCAAGCTTCTAGGAATTCTCTAGCATTTTTGGATTTGTCTTGGTCTAAGATGCTAACAGTTTCCCAGTTGAACCTGTGGTTGAGTCTGTCCATGTGTTGTGAGGTTAAGGAGTCTTCGTCATGACAGCTAGTAGGTATTTGTGGGTGTGCTCTGCTAGTCTACATAGACACGCATCACTTTTGGATGATCTCTGGCATGGGTGGGATGGGGGTTGTGCATCCTTGCCCTACTTGACCTCTTGGCGGCTTTTGATACCATCGACAATGGTAACCTTCTGGATCGACTCAGAGGATTGGGGGTGGGTGGCATCGTGTTGTGCTGGTTCACCTCCTTTCTACAGGGTTGATTCCAGTCAATGGTGATTGGGGAGGAGAGGTCCCACCCTCGGCCCCTACTGTGTGGGGTGCCACCGGGATTGGTTCTCTCTCTGCTCCTATTCAACATCTACATCAGGCCGCTGGGTGACCTCATCTGTCACCATGGGGTGAGGGAGTATGCTGATGATACCCAACTATGCATCTCTGCCCCTGGCAAACTAAGCAATGCTGTGGACATCTTATCCCAGTGCCTGGAGGCTGTGAGAGTCTGGATGGAGAAAAAACAGGCTTCAGCTGAACTCTGGCAAGTCTGAGTGGCTTTGGGTTTTGAGGCCCTCTGGTTCTAGGACTATGTCATCTTTGGTGCTGGATGGGGTTGCACTGCCCCAGACAGACCTGGTGTGCAATCTGGGGGTCCTCCTAGACTTATGACTCCTGCTCAAAGAGCAGGTGGCAGTTATGGCTAGGAGGGCCTTTGCACAGCTTCACGCTGTGCACCAACTGCGCCCGTTTGTAGATCAGGAGGCTCTGCTCACAGTCACTCATGCCCTAGTCACCTCCAGATTGGACTATTGTAATGCGCTCTACATGGGGCTGCCCTTGAAGAGTATCTGGAAGCTTTAACTGGTGCACAATGCAGCGGTACAGGCAGTTATGTGTGCTCCCAGAACAGCACGTTACACCTCTGCTCCGCAAGCTGCATTGGCTGCCAGTTTGTTTCTAGGTCCAATTCAAGGTGCTAGTTTTGACCTTAAAAGCCCTTCATGGCATAAGACAGAGTTATCTGAGGGATTGCCTCTCCCCGATTACATCAGCCCATCCCATTAGATCCGGCAGAGAGGGCATGCTGCGGGTACCATCTGCTAGGGCAGAGTTTTCCAAACTTTTCATGTTGGTGACACACTTTTTAGACTTGCATCATTTTGCGACACTCTTACAGCAGGGCATCATTTCGCGACACACTCTTACAGCAGGGCACAAGGCAGGCACTAGGACCTGCATGGAATCACAGCAGGTTTGGAGGCAGCAAGGCACAAGGCAGGCACTAGGACCTGCGTGGAATCCTGGCAGGGCTCGGAGGCAGCAGCAGCCGCGACACACCCAGACACTGCAGCCGACACACTAACGTGTCGCGACACACAGTTTGGAAAGCTCTGTGCTAGGGACTTACATTTGATGGGTCCCATGAGGCGGGCCTTCTCTGCCACAGCACCTGCCTTATGGAACATTCTCCCCTCCTGAAGTCAGGTTAGCTCCATCCCTGCTAATGTTCGGGAAGTCCCTCAAGACCTGATTAAGTCACCAGGCTTAGGGGTCCAAGGGAACCAGCGACATTTTAAGGTGGCTCCTCTATTGTGGTTGATATACTTACTTTCTTCGTTTGTGGTTTGTACAGTATACTCTACTTTTTAAATAATTATTTTAATTTTTAATAATGATTGTCTATATTTTTATAATGACTGTTTTTATTGTTTTTATCGGGCAGCTATATAAAACAAACAAACAAACAAATAAATAAATAATAGTGGCTGTTGCAGTCCTTGCATTGGATGTTGTAGATGACCTGTTTTTTTTCTTCTTGAGCTCCTGGGTCTTTTGGTTTGTTTAAGATGTTTTGGAGAGCTTTAGCTGGTTTGTGTGCTACAGTGATGCCATGTGGTTTTAGCAGTTGGTTGTTTCTGAGATGTTTTTGATGTATGGGAGTGTTATTGTTTTCATAGGTTGTATTAGTTGTGCCGTAGTGGTTTGTGAGGTCAGGCATTTTTTGATAAAGCTGTGCGGGTATCCTTTTTATTACAAGATGTTGTATAGATGGTCTGTTTCTTCTTTCTGGTGTTCCGTGTTGCTGCAGTGTGGTTGTTCTTGTCTGAATAAGGTTCTTACACAGCTCCTCTTGTGGAAGGTTGGGTTGTTACTTTGGTAGTGGAACACTTGGTTAGCGTGGGTTGCTTTCTATAGATTTGGGTTTCTAGTTTGTCATTGTTTCCTCTGCTGATGAGTATATCCAAGAAGGGTAGTGTGTTGTCATTTTCTTCTTCCCTTATGAATTTTATTCCTTTGAAGGTGTTGTTGATTGTTTCACATGTCTTCTTTAGTTGTTCCTTTTTTTATTATGATGAAGGTATTGTCTATATACTGGATCCGTACTTTTGGTTGTATATGTGGGCAAGATTTGTTACTGAATAACCATATGAAGGCTTTAGTAAGGTTGGATGATTTTAATAGTCAGTTCCCCTCCTTGATGATTTCTGGAAAACGTTATTCTGTAAACAAAGCTTTAATAAACAGTGTTCAATGAATTTACTAAGCCAGAATAGTTTGGAAAAAAGCAAGACAATTGCAGTAAAATTTCAGAAAGCTCCAATATTGTGTATGCTGTGGAATTTGAAGCTTGGGAGTGTGAAAGAGATGCCTCCCCCACCCTGAAGCATCTTCTTTTCAAGGGAAGGAGATTCTTTCACGTCAGCTCCAGAATGGAATACTGTCCTCTCCAAAACTGAGGGGTGCTGGTCTATAGACTAAGAAAGCAGATTAGAACTCGGACTTTGGAAAGAATGAAACTTGAACTTTCCAAAAGCGGCAAGGCATGGCTTCAGCATTAGGTTCCCTTTCTGAGGCCACAGCTCTCTAGCCTTGAAGGAGGAAAAGATCCATGGTCACAGAATGGCTGATAAATAAATGACTTTCAAGTATGGAGGCTATAGCATACTTCGGAACTAACTGAAGTCATAGTTAGGATTCATTTTATTTCATGTTTACACAAGTCTCTGACTGGTGTGAAGTGTGTGTCTGTGTGTGTGAGGGGAAAATATTGTGTGCTCTGTGTTAAACAACTAATGGTAGGTTCACAACTAATGGTAAACCATAAGATGGGTTGTACAGTATGTTTTTGACAGTACAATGTGTAAATGCACCCATTATAACTTAGTATTATATGCAAATCAGGCCACAATGGCCTGTCTGACAAATTTAAACCACAGTTTTAGGTTCCATTTTAGCATGTTTGTTCTAGGGGTGGGAGAACTACAACTGCCAGAATTCCCAGACAGCATGGCCATTTGCTCATACAGGTTAGGACAGTGCTTTCCAAACTGCCGCTGTTGGTGACATACCAATGGCGGCGGCAGCAGTGGTGTGGGGGCGCGCACGGCGGCCTTGCTAAAACGCAGAAGCGCTGATGGCGTGCCGCTGCCGCCACCATGCACACCACCACCGCCGTGCACGCCGCCGCCGCTTCGCGACACACTAAACACACTAAACTGTCGCGACACACAGTTTGGAAAGCTATGGGTTAGGACTTCAGCAGATAGTTGAAGGCCCAGCGCTTCTAGAAGACACTAAAATAGAAAAATGCTCTGTAATTTCTTCTGGTCTCTGGTTAGATACGTACAATACGCTGAATAAAAAATACCAGCTACCTTTTAGCATACTATATTCTGTACACTTGGTCCCCATTTTTAGATTATGGGACAGAGTATGGTGTGAACTCAGAGATTTGCATTAACCATGGGTGTGCTATCCAAACAGTCTTAGTCATTTCTATGTATTAAAGACTCAGTTACCATGCTTGAAAAGATCACCTCTACTTACCTCTGCTTCTTTGGCTCAGATTTCAGTCTTTGTGTCCAAGTGTCTTCCAGTCCAATTATGAAAACATTAAACTACATTGTCTTTGACTGGGGTGTGGTTTCATAGGCAGTGCAAAATTCATTTTCCACACAAAGGGTTTTCTTCCACACAAAGGGTTTTCTTTCAACCCCGCGGGTTAGCACTATACAAGACTGATTTATGGGAATTGCAGTCACACCCAGGTGGAAGATGCCGATTCACTCCCCAGTCACAAGTGCCTGAACCCCACCCTTGCTTGCTCTGTCTTGTTTGATGTTCTGCTTCCACACAGCATTCTGCTTTTCTCTCAATCTACAGCTTAAATAGATGGTGGAAATGTAAAACCTGACATACGGCTTTTGCAATACATTTTTAGGGTGCTACTAATAGAAAACTGAATTGGATAAGCACCTGGGTGACCTCTGCATCTTTTGGATTCCAAATCCCATCAACCACAGCTATTATGGCAAATGGATTCTGAAAGTTACATTACAACTATTTGGAGGGCAACAGGTTGGGGAATGCTGTTGTGAGAATTTGTATTCTTGACAGCGGCTGTAATCCAGAGAGGCTGACCATGACTGCTAAATTTGATAGTTTGTGCCAAAAGAAAGCAACATAAAGCTGACTCACTTTGGTAATTCAACCAGAGTAGCCCAGCAAGACTTCCAAGGGCCACTTGACTGTGTTGAAAGCTTTAGCATTGCTGATGTCTGACTCAGCACTATTCTCATCCTTTGCCAAAATCTCAATCACCTCAGGAAGGAGTTGGTGGACAGTCTGTTGGTCAATGGCAGCAACCTTCCTTTTGCAGTTTCCTACTTTTCTGAATGAACAATTCAAGAGGCCTAAAACTTGATGTGATGCAAAAGCTATTTTGTGAACTCACTGTTCTATTTTTAAAAATGGAAGGGTAACAGTGTATAATGTAGGCCAAGGTTGATCTATACATATCACATCCCACATAACTGGCATACCTAAGAAGTGAGAACCATATGAATTTCAGTAAGGTATCTTTAATATTAGTCAGGGGTAAAAACACAATCTTGAAAACTGTTAAAGCATATTCCCTGGCAGACTTATAGCATAGCAAAGTCTCTCTTTGCAATGTTTTCTTCCCACGTCCCCCAACTCTGGGCTTTGCTGCTCCTTTTCAAACCAGCTAAACTCCTCCATCTGCTTCTCACAGTCTTTTACAATACATCATGCTAAAGCTGGGATCCCCAACGAGGTGTCTGGATGTTCCAAACTACCTATGGATCTTCTCTTGGCACCTACCAGGTTCCCTGCTTTTTCTAAACTTTTTACATTAAAAAAAGTTTTTTTTAAAAAAAAAATGGGGGAGGCTGACGTGCCTTAAAACAAAACACCAACCTCCAGCATCATCTTTATTTCCAAGAATGCCCCAGGGTTTCTTTTTTTTTTTAATAAGAATTTTATTAAGTTTCAAGGAAAGATAAAAGCTGCAGAAAAACAAAAAACTACAAAGAAAGAAAAAACTAAAAAAGTGTAGAAACACAAGAGAAAAATTTTCAAAATTACAAAAAGAGGTGACTTTTCTGTCGCTGTTAAATTCCTCAGTTTCATCCACACCATCCCCAACCAGACGACACATTTTAGACCTCATATTTTCCACAATGTCCTGAATGCCTTGCATAAAAACTTGGTAGGAATCAGAATCTGTTTAAAATCTAGGTGGAAGTCAGAGAAAGTCTGTTTAAAATCCTCCATGTCTCAAGCAGTAGATTATGGCGCCCCCTAGGAGTTTAACCAGCGAAAGTTGAAGATATGAAAGGGAAAAAAAAGATATAAAAGAATTCCAGAATGTGTTTACACAAGCGAAAGTGAGATATGCAGACAGTTCCCCAGGGAAAGTAGAAGCAGAAAACTGAAAGTTCACAACAGCTGATTCAACGTGTAGGAAAATGCTAATATCTTCAAATTTAATACAAAAATAGTAACAGGGAGACAATTATTTACTCTCAATCCTCCTTACTATTTGGATGGAAAACAAAGTCCAAAACTTAAAAAGAATTTTTTTAAAAAAAATTGATCCCCAAAATAACAAGCACCAGGAGAACCCACTTCTCCTTGCTGTACAAAAGCCTCTCTTAGGGTATGCATACTTAAAAGAAATATAAATTGGGTGATTTAGAAATGGGGTGGCCGGTCTTAGTGTCCCTTTAAGGCTACAGCGTGGCTTGGAAACGACATCCCAGACATCCCAGCCTCCCGGCTGCTTTTACCAGTCGAGTGTGAACGCTGTTTGCAATCTTCTGGCTGCAAGCGGCCATCTGGAAGACAGATGGGGTGATTCCAGGTGTTTTCCTTATCTGGAAAAACACTCCTGGGCTTCAGGAAAAACCTGTCTGAGCCCGAAAAAGCTGCCGCGTTGTCAGTTCTGCCCGCTGAGCCCGCGGGCACAGCTGTTCAGTCTGCCATATCCCCACTGGAAGTCCCCAAGAATGCCTCAGGGTTTCAAATGGGCTCCATAGCTTTCTTAAATAACAACAATTATGGGCAGCAGCATGTATTCACTTGTCAAGAAAAAGACAAACTAAGTATGAGTAGCTGGCAGGTCTTGTGTGTTTGTGGAGAAGTGTGGATATAGTGTGGATACAGATAAGTGTGGTCTGCCTTCTTGGATTTTCTACTTAATTTATAATAATAATTAATTGTATATTGTATTTTTATGTGTTTTTATAACGGAATTTTAATCTCTATGTTTGTAAACCGCCCAGAGTCCCCTTGTAGGAGATGGTGTGGTGATAGAAGTCAAAACATAAATAAATAAATAAATAAAATATATCAGTGCCTTGTAAGTGACTATGTTCCCCTTGGAAGCCAATTTGTGACTTAGCAAGCTCTGATTCGTTCTCAAAATTCCAAATGTATCCACCAGCCCACAAAGGTAGAGCACTCCTGCACTAAACCATAATGGGTAGTTTTGGTTTAATGGGCTATTGGTAGTTTATAAACCAGTTTATTACTTAATATATAGTGTAAACTCAGCAAGTTGTGGGTTTATTCACAGCTGTGTAAATCCAAACAAAGGCTGGGGCACTGGTACAAAGTAGCAGCAACTACTGAAAACCTATTATATTATAATAATAATGGCAGCAGAATCATGGGGTGGGGGTGGAATTGTTCAGCCGCTATGCCCAAAAGCATTATTTTGTTATTAAAATGCATCAAGGTATGTTTCACTAATGAATATACTGAAGTACAGGAACAAACTTTCCTTATTCTAACATGTTCCCTTAAAATTTGAACTTTTAGCTATCCAGTAAAAAAAATGCTGGATTTCATCCACCAGATAGGTGACTGAAATAAAGTATTGGATTGGTAGAGCTGTTCTGTTTAGGTTTATAGCATCAAGACAGATTCCAGCTGCTGTTTTACTTTTCAGAACAGATTCACACTCCTTAATTCTGAAGTAGTGCAGACTTTGTGTGGTGTACTGAATCAAAATGGCAGATTACGTGTTTTTAAGAGTATGAGGCACTTTTTTTAGTTATTTAACAGCAGCATTCAACATGAAGGAACCTTCATCTTTGTTGCAAACCCTAGGCATTGCTTAGCTAGACATTTTTCTAGCCATGTACTACAGATGCACTTTGAGACATTAGCATACAAAACGAAATGATGCATTTAGAAGATAGTCTTTCCAGCTAATAAATTGCTAGTGGTCCCAGTGCAGCTTTCAAGAGCTATGTGTTTACAAGGCAATGATTAAAATGAATTTCAGGAGCTATGCAACATGATTCAGCATACAGTATATTTATTCAGAACTACTTCCTATACACTCCTGAATAAGGCTTTCAACAGAGTAAAAAATACTGTTGAATTTCAGAGTTTTAATAGGTAGTATTTTTTGTTAGTAGTCTTTCCTTGTTTTTTCTTCTTCTTAAATTTCTGATTCAGGAAACAGTTCAACTGGTAAATATGTGCAAATCCTATCCTCTGCAAGTCAACCACAGAAAAATATACTGGTGTAGGCTTTCACAGCCAGTATCTGTTGGGCAGTGTTGAATTTCAGGGTTTAGTGACCATGGTCTAGACAACAGATTTCCTGACATTTTGCCAGCAACTGTGGCTGGCATCTTCAGAGGCAAGGTGGTCTGCACAACCACAGTTGGCAATGAAACATCAGGAAATCTGTTATCTAGACCATGGTCACTAAACTCTGAAGCTCAACACTGCCCAAACCACTGAAAAATCTATTAAGACAGTGTAAAATGTATATGAGGATCTGGGCATGGATTCAATTTATGCATATTGGGTTCCTATGCCACTTCAATCCAAAAGGATTTTGAGCAGCTTACATTCTCCTTTCAGTAAGAAAGTTGTTCTTTTTTTTTTAAAAAAAAAGTCTAACAAAATAACCACTTACAATTAGAACTAAAATTCCAAAATTGCTGAGAAACACTCAAACATCAAAACATAACTCATCAAGGAGGCTCACAGCTCACACCAGTTCCATTCCCAGCGTTCTCTTAAAAAGCCTGGTTTCAATAGCTTTCCCGAAGCTCAGCAGGGTGGGAGCTAATCTGATCTATTCCAAAGAAGGAACAGCTACAGCTGAGAAGGTTCAACTCCCTGTCCCCAAAGATGACAACCTGTACGAGAAGGGACCCCTTTCTTGACCTCACTGGGTGTGCAGAAGCCCCTGAGAAAAGGTGGTCCTGTGAATGACCAGGTCCTGAGCCATGCAAGGCTTTAAAGGCGACAATCAGCACCTTGAATTGATTCAAAAGCAAGCAGGAAACTGGCGCAGTTCTTGAAGCAGGGGGTTACACCGGAGAACTCTGACATTCCAATCACTCCTCAAGGAACTGCATTCTGGGTCAGCTGAAGTTCCTGGATGGTCTTCCAGGGCAGTCCTGTGTTTTGCTAATGCAGTTGAATCTTCCACACAGCTGGCACTATAAGAAAATTCAATACCCTTCCAGACATTAATTTGCCACACAATAATTACTAGAAGAGCCTTTCACATGAAATATTATAACCCATCTAACCCATCCATAAACTAAAAATTAATGTAAGTCTACAACCTAAACCTGTCATTTTTAAAGATCCATTAAATCCACATGATTTACTGAAGATAAAATAAATTCAGGTTGGGAGTCTTAACATGAAGTACATCTTTCAAAAATATAGCTCATGGGATAAAATTTGCCATGCACACATACACAGAGCACTGTCCTTTTTCTAATTCACAAAAAACTGGGCCTCCTTATCCATATCTTCATCAGGCTATGTCCTTGCCTCCTGCCCATCTCTTCCCTTTTTAAAGAACCCTGCCAAAGGTGGATACTCTTTCAGCTCTGCTATCTGGGCTTTCCAAAGAGTTCTCAAAGGAGGCTGCTATTTGCCCAGTACAACTCCTTGGAACTGCCTCTCAAAATACCTTTGTAGTGCCGTATTTCTTACTTCTTCCAAACCCCTCCAAGAAACTCACCTTTTCCAGCAATCTTTTGGCACAAAGTCCTAGGCCCATTATTTCACTGTAACTGATTCTAACATTCTAACCTTGAAATAAACCTAAATCCTCCATCCCAAGCATGGAGCTACATCTCTGAAGACCTGAGAACATGAAAAAGAGGGTACCGTTACTCTAGGTGATAGCTGAAAATGCAAAGGATCTGCAAGCCCTAGTACTAAAAGTCAAGGGCCACAGTGAAAAAAATGGGACTAAAATTAAATATAAAGAAGACCAAATTAATGACAACAAGTAGAACAACCAGCCTTAGAATTGTCAATGAAGATATCAAAGTGGGGGATAGCTTCTGCCTTTTAGGATCAACCATCAACAGAAAAGGAACAAGCAGTCAAGAAATACAGTATGCTGCAGACTAGCACTTGGTAGAGCAGCTATGACGGCCTTGGCAAAGATATTCAAATGCTGTGATGTGTCTCTACCTACAAAGATCAGAATCGTGCAAGCCATGGTATTCCCTGTGACACTCTATGGAAGCAAAAGTTGGACATTAAAGAAGCAGGATAGGAAGAGTATTGCACTTTTGAACTTTGGTGTTGGAGAAGACTCCTGAGAATACTGTGGACAGCCAAGAAAACAAACCGATGGATCATAGAACAAATCAGTCCAGAGTTCTCACTTGAGGCACAAATGATCTGGCTCAAATTATCCTAATTTGGACACATTATGCGAAGACCCGGCTCTCTGGAAAAGGCTCTAATGCTGGGAAAGGTGGAAGGAAAGAGAAGAGGATGACCAACAGCAAGGTGAATGGACTCAGTTACAGTGGCAATGAGTGCACCATTGGGAGACTTGAAAGAACAAGTAATGTGTGAGAGTTAGACCATAAGGAAGGCTGAGTGCCAAAGAATTGATGCTTTCAAACTGTGGTGCTGGAGAAGACTCTTAAAGTCCCTTGGACTGCAAGGAGGTCAAATCAGTCAATCCTAAAGGAAATCAACCCTGACTGCTCATTGGAAGGACAGATGCTGAAGCTGAAGCTCAAATACTTTGGCCACCTAATGCGAAGAGAGGACTCACTGGAAAAGACCCTGATGCTGGGAAAGACTGAAGGCAAAAGGAGAAGGGGACGGCAGAGGATGAGATGGTGAGGTTGAGACAGTGGAGGACAGGAAGGCCTGGCTATGGTCCATGAGGTCACGAAGAGTCGGACACGTCTAAACGACTGAACAACAACAACTATCCAAAACAGGTTGAATTCCAATTCTACGTCAATGATATTGCCACGAGGACTTGGCACCTCGGAGTGATCTGCACCGAGGCTGAACGAGCGCCCCGGTGGAGAGCAGCAGGTGGAACGGAGCTGCTCCGTTGTAGGAATGACCGCAGCTAAACGGCCATGGGCAACGGAGAGCAGGCGGAGGGAAGACGGGTGAAGGGGCAGCAGCGGAATGTGGTCGTTTCGAATAGCAAGACAGGCCGGCCATTCCGGGTTTTGGTACCTTCGCGGGCATATTTAAATTCAAGAGGTGGCACAAAACAAGAAACGACGTAGCGCAAGAACGACAGAGGGCGGGCAAACCCTGGATGAGTGAGCGCTGTAGCAACGAGCAAGGAACAACAAGCTCAATCCGGCGTTGTCTCGGAAACTCGCTCGAGTAAGGATACCTCACATTGCAACAGGATAAACATTCGCACGGTCGCCTTCCTAGTAAACGTGCACAGGATCAAGACATGTACCCCCCACGTTAGCACAACTACATGTAAGAAACGTACGACGGGATCCCTTCCCCGGCTAAACCGCAACCAGGCAAAAAGAGGATCTGCCGACGCACCCAGCGAATCTCCAGCAAGTTTTTGTTCTTCCCCGCAGCCCGACACCGCCCCTCCCGAGCGGACCACGTGTCACAGGCACTGCTGCGCAGGCTCCGTGATTGCTCCTCCTCTCCCCCGCCCTCCCGAGAAGTCTGGCCGGAGCGGTGGATCAAAATGGCGGCCGCAAAGGCGGCCGGGGCAGACGGTGGAGGAGGCAGTAGGAGCTGCTGAGTCGAGCCGGTGTCGAGAGCCCAGTCGGGGGTGGCGGAGGCTCCGGGCGGCCGTTAAAGACTCGCGCGGTGAGTGGGAGGGCTGGAAGGACAAGAAGGGCTGAAAGGGGCACCTGGGGGTATGGCATCCCCCCGCCGCCCCACACCGTACCCGGCCCTCTGGAGCCGCGCGATTGAACTCTGTTCACTCGCCGGCCGCGCCGCCCAAAAGTAGTTGTGGCTTCCTGGCCGAGCGCCCTGGTCGTTGTCGCGTTTGGGTTGCTTGGAGTGGTTCCCTTTCTCCCTCCAGCCTGAAAACCCAAACAATGCTCTGGGGCCACAGGCAGGCGGGCGACCCCGCTTTACAGCTTCGCTAAGCCCCAGGCTGTCTTCTTTTGATGACTTCTCTACTTTAGCCTTTCTTTTGAACCCTGATGATTTAGTTCTGGCAGCCTCTTGTCTTTACACTTGTAGGAAATGTCCTGCCTTTATCTCCTTCCCCCTCTTGGTGGGTGACATACACGCGCGTGTCCCAAAGCTCGTCCTTGTCTCCCCCTCCCTTTTTCGCATTCTTTTCCATTCTCTACTTTCGCAGAGTTTCCATTCTCTACTTTGCAGTAAAGACACTCGACCCTTTGCTACTGTAAGCTGAATTGCTGCGTGCGCCGTCTTTTTCTTTTTCTGCTCCTCTCCCCCATACCTTTTATAGTATCTTGCTGTTTAGAATGTCTGAATGTGTGTCTTGGTTCAGCGCTTTGAAATTTGTGCTTGTGCAAGAACTTTACACATCCTTCGGATTAACACTAAATTGCTGAACAGAAGCAGAAGAAATCTTCCCAGATAGGTGTGATTTGTAAAGGGTCTTGAAAATTGACCCAGCGATGAGGATCCAGTGATCAGCATTCCTTGGCCTGTTTGAGCAAAACCTAAATCCTGCGAACACTTACATGGGACTTGCTTCCAAGTAATTGTCCGGAAAATTGTGCTTTAAGTCTTTCTATGCTGCCCCTGCTGGCTAAATGAGCAAAGAGTAACATTAGGTCCCATAAATCGTGTGTGAATTGTGTATTGAACAAGTGGATCCAAGTTCACTCCAACCCCTGTGCTAGTTTTTGGTTTCTAGTGGACTTGGGTGCCCAGTTTTCTGTTTGTAAATCATAACTTCTGCTGATCATAATTATAGAGGTGTAAGAATGAATTGCATACTGTATATTTTACCTTGGGATGAATCTGGCAAAGTTAAGTGTGGTTTTCCAGATGAATCTGCATAGCTTTTCTCTGCCTATAGTCCAATAACGGCTTTTCTAACCAATCTTGGATATGGCCTGGCTATTCTTTCCTTTTGGAGGCACACTGATGGTGGTTTTTTTGAGCGGGGTGCCTTCAAGTCAGTGTTGACTCCTATGATTGCCTGGACTAGTCCCTGCAGTTTTCTTGGCAAGATTTGCAGATGTATTAGATGATGTATTAGGAAAATGTAAACAATGGTACAGGATTGGTAAAGTAGTTACAGTATCTTTGGAAGCTGAAGGATTTTTGTATTCATATGGTATGTACTGGTCTTTTATGTAACAGTTGTCAGGTTCATGATTATTAGCAGCCTTAAGCATCACTGATTAAAAGTTGAGACAGAGATTGAATCAATAAACTGCTCACTGGAAAGGAACCACTGAAATCCATAGCTGGAAATGTATATCTAGCCACCTACAGTGTTGTTTGCAAAGGGAGAATTTTTCTTGCTTTTTGTCACAGATAGCTTTTCTGAAGTCCCCAACTGAAGATTCTTGCATTTCTGGTTTTGGCATCAACAATTCCAGTTTTTTTGCCATGGATCAGCTACCTTTGCATACAGGATGTAATGTAATCTTTGTCTCCAGTGTTCTGTGGGTACTTTTCTGTTGACAAATATACATGTCTGTGAATTAATCCCATATTTGTTTTAAGGAGAGTTTTTTCTTTTGCTTTTTAGTGATGTAATTTTTTTCTTTAACCAGTGTTACAGGCTAAAGTTTCTTATTTTGTACAAACTCAGGTTCTCTTGGAAAAATAATGTAGATAAGGGGACTATTATTCTGTTAGTATCCAGAGGAGCTGCATAAATGCATGCTGGGGATAATAGACATTTGGAATAGAATGAGAGAGCTCATTTCTTGTACTAGATTTTTGATGCAACCTTTTTTGTGTTGTCTAACAGTGGACACCATAATAAAGAGTAGCATTTTCATTGTAATGTACTGCAAACAATTAACAGATTTTGTCCTGTATAAAATAAATCTGTACATTGTATGCAAGTAAGGTGTACTAATTTTGAAGCATTGGTTTACTGATAGCAACTTTATCTGCATTGCATATGTAATTTAAGACGTTTTTATATTAAAGCTTGAAATAGTTAGCATAAAAGTAATTATCTGAAGATATTTTCTCCAAATATTAATCCTGTTGCTTATATGTAAATGGTAATGGTTCATTCTACACAGGGAAGTTTTTTATGTGTCTAGTAACTGTTTTAACATTCCAGCTCTTGTTTATTAAGTATAGTTAATATTTCCTAGACTGGAATTTGGTGCCATGAAATTTATGATAGTGGACTGTATATTGAGGAGAAATAAAATTGGAATACATTCTATTTGTCTTAAAAGCATTTAAAAATCTTGACTTGGTTCAGTAACTATACCAAACAATGGTTAGTGATTAGAGGCTTCTTCCTCTATTTCTTAGTTCTGCTGTGTTTTTGGTCTGTTTTTTTACTGTATGTTACAATTAGAATTCTCCAGGCTATATACTGTATGTTCGTTCTGTATGTTCGTTCATTCATTCATTCCCATTTATATGGCCACCTATCTCACCATTGTGACCCTGGGTGGCTAACAGCAGTTTAAAAAAAACAACCAACAGCAAAAATAACTAAAAGCATTTGCTTACAATCCATGTTTTTAAAAGAGACAAAACTATCTTTGATGCAATTCCTATCCTTTCGTACTTGCATTCTGATGTCAGGTGCAAGTACATTATGTAAGTCATGGGTTTGTGTTGTGAAGTAATATGTGTTTCATAACTTAACAGCCCCCATTTGGATGCCTATGGGTTAGGGTTAGGGTTAGGGTTATGCCTATGGTTGTAACTATGGCTCAGAGTAGAGTTACATATTAAGATTTAGAGGTTAGTATTAATCATAAAAAATCCAAAGTGGCAAACTATAGACTGTGTTTCCACTCATAGTAAACCAAACTATGGCTTAGCAACAAACATTGTACTTCTGCACACTAAATCATACTGCTTGGCTCTTCATGTGAGTGGCATTGCTAATGAACTATGGATGGCTATATTTAAGGTTTGTTTTGCATGTTTTGCGACTCTTGCATGCTCCATTCAGAATTATCTTAATAGTTTACAAAAGCTAGGAAGGGGAAGAAGGAAAGGGGAGTATAAAATTACACAACCTTCGTAATTGCTATACTTCAGTTGGCATTACTACTGCAGAAGTATTTTGGATTTTCTGAACCTTAAAATATGAAACAAGTTGTTGTAGAATGGGATTGTCAAGAGTACACCTGCAACAATTGGAGATGAAGTACATTATGGTATAGAAAAGTGATGCCATATAACTTCCTGTTAGTCTTTTGCAATATCTCATGATACAGCCTGCAGTAAGGATAGGCAACATGTTCAGTGTAGTAGATTGCATTAGAAGATTTTGCATCAATAATGTATGCCATCCTATATGTAGATTTTTTTTTGCTGTTCTGTAGATTTGATATTTATTTTAAATATTTCTTTCCTCCCAGGATTTTAATCTTAGAGTAGGTGAGGCTACAAGTTATCTGTTGTTGGCCCAGACAAGTTCAAAGAATAATAAAAAGCTACATACCTGCTTTGAATAGCAATTCTGATAACCTGAATGAAATGCTGATGTCACTGAGCTGAGTAGAGATGTGGTTCTTCATATGATTATATAGAGTGCAGTCCCTAACAGTACAGTTAATAGGTGATAGTTTTCACATCTACAGCTTTCTATAGTCAAAGTGAAGTTCAGAAAAAAGCTGTACTGTTCACCCTCCTTATGTGATATTCTTTGATCCAGTGGTGTTTTCTGTCTGTGTTACAACGAAATGTACTTTTTGGTGATTCACACTTCCTCCTGAAATATTCTTGCTCCCAGAACTGTTCCATGTGTCTTTAGGGGCAACAGGGAATTTTCATAATGTGACAAAAGTTAACTTTGAAGAAAGCATATCTCATGATGATGTGACTAGTTTGCCATAGACAGGTTGAAGCACTCTGAATGTGCAGTATTGGTTCCCTGCAGAGTGTGCAGTATTGGTTCCCTGCAGAGTGTATCTGCTCTTTGTTATGTTTTCATAGTATTTCCTTTATTTGTTTAAGTTATTTATACAAACATTTGCGTGTTGCCTATTTGCCAGACTCTTGGCTTTATAAGTGTACAGTATATCCAAAATTATAATGTGGGAACTGGCCCTGAAGTTTCATTGTTAATGAGAGAATGTGAACAGGACTGTCCTTTATATAAGTAATTACATTGGTTTAAATTATGGTTTAGATCAGGGGTGTCCAACCCGTGGGCCGCATGCGGCCCTGAACATCTAGTAATGTGGCCCACCTGGTGCTCGGACGGAGCGCGTGGGGAAAGGGGGGGAGAGGCAGGGATGCAAGGCAGGAAGGGACACTTCCGCAGCCTAGGGATGCCTCTGCGCGGGGGACACACACACACACACCGCACCCACTTTCCTCGGCCTCCTAGCAATTGCCGCTGGGGTGAGCGTGCCATCAGGTGTTTGCAGCAACGGGGGCTGGCAAGGCTTAGCCTATAAATCTCTGCACCGGGAAGCCAGGGTGGGGGGCTGCCTGCCCAGCCCTCTCCTCCCAAAGGAGGGGTTTGTGAGACGCGGCGCTGGAGGTCTTCAGGGAGAAAGTGTGAAAGTGCATATCAAAAGTAGAAAAATGGGGAACTAAGCCACATTGCACTTGACAAATTTAGCTCCTCTATGTCCCTGACATCTCGTTTGGTGCTAGAAAACAGCTTTTGCTGGATCTTTAGCAGTCCAAATCAAGAAGTTTCAAGGGGACCCAATGATGTCAATACTATGGGTCTGATGTTGAACGACAATTACACAATAAACATTTATCTGAGAGCAGCTGAAGTTTTTTGAGATCTACCATGGCAGCAGTAAAATATAAATTTACTCCCAACACTTTTTTGCTTAGATGATGGTGTTTTAGCTACAACTCATTTGGATTACTGCAATGTGCTCTACATGGGGCTGCCCTTAAGGACCACCCACAAGTTACAACTGGTCCAGAATGCAGTTGTGCATGTAGTGTTGGGCGCCCCTAAGTTCACCCATTTTACACTCTTATTTGATTATTAAACTTTGCTTTGTTTATTTGCCTACCTAACAATTTACAATGGGCTTTTAATTAATTAAAAATTGAATTAAATCAATTAAAATTTAATTAATTAATTAAAATTAATGAAGTTTTATTACTTATACACATTAACTATATTATATATTTTATGTGTGGCCCAAGACAATTCCTCTTCACTCAGTGTGGCCCAGGGAAGCCAAAAGGTTGGACACCCCTGGTTTAGATCAGTATTTTTTTAAGAAAAAAACTCACTTTATTTTTTCTGTCATTATCTTCTTTCTTTTCTAAGTGGAACAATCTGGACTTTGATTATGGTGGAAATTAATTTCAATTAGTTACCTTACATATTCAGATTCCATTCTAGTGTTGCAATTAGGCATACCATTTGATTCTGGTTGATTTTAAAGTTTGATAGTGACACATGGAATATAAGACTTGTTTTCACAAATGATCTCAGAATACATGTACAAGCATGCTGCAGTATTGTGTTGTCAGATCTGGAGGCTGTCGAGGCTTCTTGAAAATCGGTGTGTAGAAGTGAATGAAGTATTTAATCAGACAGCACTTGATAGCCCAAGTTAACTTTATTCATGATTATGCTGCTCAGAAGAGTGATTAAATAATCATTCAGGAAAAAGAGATATCAATTACTGCTTTGCAGTAAGCTTAGTTTGTATGTATGTATGTATGTATGTATGTATGTATGTATGTATAGGACTTAAATGGCTGTCTGTCATACTGTATAATGATTCTAACATGCTTATAAGATATAGTATGCTTTTAAGATCATGTATATCCTCTTCGGCAGTTTTCACACCGGATTGAGTCAAATAAATCCCTTTTGCTGAATTTTTTTCTGCCAACAAAACAGGTGGATTCCTCGAGCATCTTGAGCATCTCAAAATCTTTGCTGCTAGGATGGGTAACATGGTGGGGCTTCAGAAAGAAGGAAAGATCCTTGCCCAATAATCATATGTCACTCAACCTTGCCCTGTTTAAAACAATTGTATTTATTTATTTTATTTTTTATCCCGCCTTAATTATTTTTTATAAATAACTCAAGGCAGCGAACATACCTAATACTCCTTCCTCCTCCTATTTTCCCCACAACAACAACCCTGTGAGGTGAGTTGGGCTGAGAATGACTCATAAAAGACTGGCTGATGGAGCTTTATGTGATCAAGGAAACCCTCAGTATTTCTCCTAACTCTAAGTTAGCCAGACGTTCTGGATTGTTGCATTCTGCAGGGGGATCTCTGACCGTTGTTGCTTGTCCAGAGTAGGAAAGATTGACTAAAAGTTGCCATGCTTTTTGTGGCAAGTGAAAATTTCAGTGCCAATTTTTAAAGTACTTTAGTAAGACAGAGTTTTATTATGATTTTTGTTGTTGAATTCTGCCTGACCAACAATTTGCTCTGTCAGTTAATTTGAATCCCCTAGGTAATTTTTTTTTCATGCCTAAAAATCTGAAACTCAACAAACTTATTAAAAAGGATTAAGGACCATAGTCACATCACCATTTCTCCTTTTCTAGCCATTTTGTTTGGTAACAGTTGCCTTCAACATAAGCTAAACATAAAACCCAATGACAATATTAATTTTAAAAACATTTGAGTTATAATTTTGCAATTTTACCTGTAGTAAAGTACTTCTTAAGTTTAGACATGCAAACTGTATACTTGACATTAACAGTTGTAACTATTGTGTGGCTTTACTTCCTCTTAATTCCCTGGAAATAAACCAGTTGTTCAAAAGTCAGCATTAGGTCTTAGACAAGTGTTCATATAAGAAGTTGAAATTGTATTAGGTCTTTATTCTTCATATGTCTGTTCTTTCTTAATCAGAGAGTTTAATGTAGATAGCGAATTCTACTCGTGTTCCAAATCAGAATTTTTACTGTGATTATGTTAGTTATGCGGCTGCCACAAATAGTATATTTAGGTGCAACCAATATATTTAGTGTTCTACTTTCAAATATATTACAACAACCTGCTGCTGTGTTTCTAGTAATAAATTACATTGCTCATTTTAAATCATTTACAGTGAATTGACCTGCAGTCATTTTGGGCATGCTGCTTTCCAGTTCCTACTCCCTGCTTGTGGCAAGTGTGTTTTGGTATGTTGTTTGGATCCAATTAATTTCTGATTCCTTCCAATTCTGGGGATTGCTGAGAACCAGTCATACACGCTGTAACAAATTTCCCACTGATCTAGCCATTATTTACGTATGTTAAGTTTTTAAAAGAGAAAGAATGGAGGGGGGGATGGAAAGGCACTTGGTATCAGTGATTTGATTGCTTCATCTGTCAAGATTTCATTTTAAAGCAGCTGGAAAACTCTGCCTATTCTAAGCATGAAGTCTTATTTTTTGTGTGTGTTGGAATGTAAAGTGTAAGAAGAGCCCTACTAAATCAGGCCAAGGCCCCATATAGCCCAGTATTTTGTGTCACATAGTGGCCAGTGAGATGTGTTCAGAACAAGAAGGCAATAGCTTCCTTCCACTTTTGGTCCCTAGCAGTTGATCTTTAGAGCAGTGTTTTTCAACCTTGGCAACTTTAAGATGTGTGGACTTCAACTCCAAGAATTCCCCAGCCAGCATGCTGGGGAATGTTGCCAAGGTTGAAAAACACTGCTTTAGAGCATATTGCCTATGATTTAGGAAGTACAAGAAAATCCTGAAAATTATTATCCATTGATAGGATGAAATTGCCAACAATTTTTTCATGTTGCATATTGATGTCAAATGTCATATGATTCTTTCTAACAAACAGGCAAAGTTATCCATATGATAGAAATTATTATCTTCATAAAAAGCCCTGTCCACATTATATAATACGGCTGCAAGTGTGCTGACCTGACTCTGGTGTCTGCTGATTTTTGGAATGAGCACTCTGCCTCCAAGCATGTTCTGTTTTTCTTCCATCAATAGTAATTGGTGCTGGCTGCAGTGCAAAGGTCCTTTGCTGTGTAAGAATATCTTAATGTAATTTTCTGACCTCCATCTTTAAAATATCTGAGGGCATTTAATCTGAAGCCTGGACAAGCCAAGGGCAATGCACAACTATGGCCAAGTCACTGCAGCAGCCACCGCCAAAGCTGCAGGAAGCAGAGGCAAGCGCATTGGAGTTTTTCTGCAGCAGTACCTGAGTTCTCCGGAGAAATTCTTGTTGCATGTTGACAGACTGTGAACTGCCTTGCTGGTTGCACGAGTTCCAGGCTTTCATAGCTGGCAAGAAGTATTTACAGTTGAGCAAAGTTCCCGAAATATTGAAGTAGAGTTGGTATTTGTACCCAGTACTAAAAACCCACATTAGCTACTTCGCAAGATCACTTTCTACCTTCTGAACAGATATCAGAGCATGTTCTCCCTGTCCAAGGGAAGTGACATTGGATGGCCCTTGGATGTTAGGAGAGGGAGTATATTTCAAGAAGAAAATATGAAACGTGTTCATGCTTTCCTTTCCAGAAGTGCCAGTGACAGCAGCAACAACAGTGTATGGGATAGGAGCAGGCAGTCTTGGCAGAGAGAGTGATTCTGGTAACCTCTGGCCAGCGACGGGGGTATACATGAAACATGATAGTATGAGCAATTTGTACCCACATGAGTAACCAGTGTATTATAAAACAAGGCAATCTCAGGTTATGATAAGAATTTGCTATTTTCCTCTTCCCTCATCATTCCTTTTTGTGTATGTTATGACTGTTAAATTTTATGCCTGAAAGTAGGTGCACTCTCACCACTGTTACTTGTGAGCCATTTTGGGAATCTTTTAATTTGATTTAATTAATTTAATTTAATTTAATTTAATTTATTGGATTTGAGCACTGCCCAACTCCAAATGACTCTATATGGCTCACAATATAACCAAGAAAATAAAATACAACACAATTGACCCAGAAAAGGGTGCACCAGATGGTTGTACAAGGCCTTCTTGGCCACAGCTGCCACCTACTCATCAAGTAGGAGCTGTGAGTCCAAGAAGACCCCCCTCCCCGATTGCTCATCACCCTTGAGTGGGAAGTGCAACCCAATGTTAGAATATCCCCAGATCAAGGGGGCCTTAACAATCACATCCTCTCAATCTTGGTAGGATGGCGCTGAAGATGATTGTTCCCCATCCAGGCCCGGGCAGTCTCCAGGTCTGGGATAAAACTGACAGCCTCACTCAGCCCGTCTGGGGTCCAAATATATAATTGGGTATTATCAGTATACTGATGATACAGAACCACAATTCAGTGGATCATCTCACCCAGTGGTTTTATGTAGATCTTGAATAGGACGGAAGAGAGCACTGAACCCTGAGGCACCCCCACATAGGAGGGGCCCAGGGAGAGATCTCTCCCCCCCAACCAACACCAATTGGAACCAGCCTCAAAGGAAGGAAGAGAACCACCAGAGAACAGTGTCCCAAATTCCCAACCCCCGAGCCAATCCAGAAGGGTATCAGGGTTGACAGCATCAAAAGCCGTTGCAAGTTCAAGAAACACAAGGATGGATGCACCACCTCCATCCCAGCTTCATCACAGGTCATCAACAAGTGCGACCAAGGCTGTTTCCATACTGAATCTTGGCCTGAAACCTGACTGAAACAGGTCAAGATAATCCACTTCCTCCAGGGTCCTCAGCAGGTGCAGTCCAACCACCTTCTCAACAACCTTTTCTCAAATCTTAATCTGAGAATTAAAGCCTACTGAAACTGTTGTATGTGCTTCAGAATTTGACTCTTGCAAGTTCTTTTTTTAATGTCACCAGACTTAGTTACAGTAGTTGGTTTTGTTGTATTGTTTTTATTCTGTTTTTAATGATTATTAGCCATCCAGAATCATGTACTTGAAATGGGCAGCCATATAACTTCAATATAAATAAATAAATAGTTCACAGAACTTACATAAGTGGTAATCTTTCCTAACTGACTTAATATCTTCATCTTATTTGTTTCTAGTTTTTAAGAATTGACAGTATTAAAAAGGAGACAGTTGGTTTTCTTACTTTAAAGTCACTAAAGAAAATACAGACAGAATGAGATGTGTTTGTCAAAACAACCTAGTCTCTCAGCTGTGTGCTTCTAAAGCAATTCTGTCAGATCATTGCAGAACTGTATGTTGCTTGATCATAATTTGCCATGCTTAGTTAATAAACTGGAAGTCCTTGATGTCTCTAGGGATCTCATCTGTTAGGTTTGTTCCTCGGTCTGCCCTTTATTTGTCTACAAAGTTGTTACTTATTAAAACAGCGCTAAGCAATATATACAAAAGGCCAAAGAATTACTTGAGGACAAAGAAACCTACACCCCAGTAAACACCAATCCTATACAGAAACTGGACAACCAGGTCAAAAGAACTCTTAACAACCTTACCAAGAAAGGTCAAGTCACAAAAGAAGAACAGAGGCGGATGAAAAGCAGTGGACCCATCCTCCCACGCTTCTATGGACGCCCCAAAATACACAAGCCTGGCATACCGCTTTGACCAATTGTATCATTACCAGGGACTCCCACATACAACATGGCTAAAGAGCTTACAAAAAAACTTTGGACAGCTCACAGAGGAGAGTGAATACTCTATCAACTCCCCACTACAGTGCCTCCAGAAAATCAAAGACGTAAAAATAGAAGAAGATGAAATTATGGTGTCATTCAATGTCACAGCACTCTTTACATCCATAGACCCAGCACTAGCGATTGAATCCATGGCAGCAGTTCTACACAACACACCCGACCTAGTCAAATACACCAAGATAGAAATACCCAGAACCATGGAACTCATCGACCTCCGCCTCACTACCTACTTTCAGTTTGATAGACAAATATACCAACAAATCAAAGGAACACCCATGGGATCACCAATCTCAGGACTTATTGCAGAGATTGTAATGCAGCATCTAGAAAGGATAGCACTCCCATGTATACAACCCAAAGTATGGGTCCGGTATGTAGATGACACCATCATAATAAAAAAGGAGCAACTTGAGGAAACACATGAAGCCATCAACAACATCTTCAGTGGAATAAAATTCACAAGAGAAGAAGAAGAAAACAACACACTACCCTTCTTGGACATCCTCATCAGTAGAGGAAATGATGGCAAGCTAGAAACACAAGTCTACCGGAAATCTACCCACACTAACCAAGTGCTCCATTACCAAAGCAACAACCCAACCTCCCACAAGAGGAGCTGTGTAAGAACATTCAGATGAGCACTAACGCACTGCAGCAACCCAGAACACCAGAAAAAGGAAACAGATCACTTATATAGCATCTTTCAGCAGAATGGATACCCACGCAACTTTATCAAAAAGTGCATGACTACTCAACCCACTACAACACAACCAACAGAAACTATAAAAAGGATAACACTTTTTATTATTAAACATCTCAGAAACTACCAACAGACTGTTACAACCACACGGCATCACTGTAGCACATAAACCAACCAAAACCCTTCAAAACATCTTAACCCAAAAGACCTCATAGCCCAAGAAGAAAAAACAGGAGTTATCTACAACATACAGTGTAAGGACTGTAACAGCCGCTATGTAGGACAGACAGGCAGAAGACTAGCAGAGCGCATCCGCGAACACCAACTAGCAGTCAGAAGACACGATGAAAACTCCTTAATCTCACAACACATGGACAGACTTAACCATACTTTCAACTGGGAAACTCTGAGCATCCTAAACCAAGCCAAATCTAAAAAAGCTAGAGAATTCCTGGAAGCTTGGCACTCAGACAAAACAGCCATCAACAGACACACAGAGGTAAACAACATTTACATACCATTCAAAAGAGACAATAGAAAAGCCAAAAGACCAGAAGCCAAAAGACCAGAACACTTTCTCACCAGCATACTTCAAAGCTCATGAAGATGGAGAATGGTTGCAGAAACTAGCATACTTAGCAGATAACTTTCATCGCATGAACCAGCTGAACAAGTCTCTGCAAGGCACTGGAGAAAATGTTTTGTCTTCAAGTGACAAGATTCTTGGATTTAAAAGAAAACTCAATGTTTGGGAAAATCATGTTGCAAAAGGAAATACTGAAATGTTTCCACTGCTGCTTGGGCTTGATACCAGAAAGTCTCAAATCTAATTGAAAACCACCTGGAAGTACTACAGAACAAAATTGATTAGTACTTTCTCTCCCTTTCAACACAAATGTATGACTGGGTGAGGGATCCTTTCTTTGCATCTTCTGCTCAGCCTGAGAACTTCACTTTGAAGGAAGAGGAAGAACTTTGTGAGCTGTAGTCTGATCGTGCACTCAGGATGAGATTCACTGATCTGCCCATGGACAAGTTCTGGATTTCTATGAAAGAAGAGTATCCTGCCATTCATAGGAAGGCACTGAACATTTTGCTGCAGTTTTAAACTTCTTATATGTGTGAGCAAGCTTTTTCTTCTTTAACAAGCATCAAAAACAAAGGCAGAAATCTTATTTCAGTTGAAGATGAAATCCGTGTGTGCTTATCTCACGTTCGGCCCAGAATTGAGTATTTGTGCGGCCAAAAACAAGCACAGTTTTCACATTAAAGAGGTATGTTTCATTCTTTATTTTGAGTTTAAGAACACTGTTAATGCATATATACAGGCCTATTTGTTGTTTATTCGTTCAGTCGTTTCCGACTCTTCGTGACTTCGTGGACCAGTCCACGCCAGAGCTTTCTGTCGGCCGTCACCATCCCCAGCTCCCCAGTGGTTGAGTCCGTCACCTCCAGAATACCATCCATCCATCTTGCCCTTGGTCGGCCCTTCCTTTTGCCTTCCACTTTCCCTAGCATCAGCTTCTTCTCCAGGGTATCCTGTCTTCTCATTATGTGGCCAAAGTACTTCAGTTTTGCCTTTAATATCATTCCCTCAAGTGAGCAGTCTGGCTTTATTTCCTGGAGTATGGACTGGTTTGATCTTCTTGCAGTCCAAGGCACTCTCAGAATTTTCCTCCAACACCACAGTTCAAAAGCATCTATCTTCCTTCGCTCAGCCTTCCTTATGGTCCAGCTCTCGCAGCCATAGGTTACTACAGGGAATACAATTGCTTTAACTATGCGGACCTTTGTTGTCAGTGTGATGTCTCTGCTCTTAACTATTTTATCAAGATTTGCCATTGCTCTCCTCCCAAGAAGTAGACGTCTTCTGATTTCCTGGCTGCAGTCAGCGTCTGCAGTAATCTTTGCGCCTAGAAATACAAAGTCTGTCACTGCCTCCACTTTTTCTCCCTCTATTTGCCAGTCATCAATCAAGCTGGTTGCCATAATCTTGGTTTTTTTGAGGTTTAACTGCAACCCAGCTTTTGCACTTTCTTCTTTCACCTTCGTCATAAGGCTCCTCAACTCCTCCTCGCTTTCAGCCATCAAAGTGGTATCATCTGCATATCTGAGATTGTTAATGTTTCTTCCGGCGATTTTAACTCCAGCCTTGGATTCCTCAAGCCCAGCATGTCGCATGATGTGTTCTGCGTACAGTTTGAATAGGTAGGGTGAGAGTATACAACCCTGCCGTACTCCTTTCCCAATCTTAAACCAGTCCGTTGTTCCGTGCTCTGTTCTTACCGTTGCTACTTGGTCGTTATACAGATTCCTCAGGAGGCAGATAAGATGACTTGGTATCCCCATACCACCAAGAACTTGCCACAATTTGTTATGATCCACACAGTCAAAGGCTTTAGAATAGTCAATAAAACAGAAATAGATGTTTTTCTGAAATTCCCTGGCTTTCTCCATTATCCAGCGGATATTGGCAATTTGGTCTCTAGTTCCTCTGCCTTTTCTAAACCCAGCTTGTACATCTGGCAATTCTCGCTCCATGAATTGCTGGAGTCTACCTTGCAAGATCTTGAGCATTACCTTACTGGCATGTGAAATAAGTGCCACTGTTCAATAGTTTGAACATTCTTTAGTGCTTCCCTTTTTTGGTATGGGGATATAAGTTGATTTTTTCCAATCTGATGGCTATTCTTGTGTTTTCCAAATTTGCTGGCATATGGCATGCATCACCTTGACAGCATCATCTTGCAAGATTTTAAACAGTTCAGCTGAGATACCGTCGTCTCCTGCTGCCTTGTTATTAGCAATGCTTCTTAAGGCCCATTCAACCTCACTCTTCAGGATGTCTGGCTCTAACTCACTGACCACACCGTCAAAGCTATCTCCAATATTATTATCCTTCCTATACAGATCTTCCGTATATTCTTGCCACCTTTTCTTGATCTCTTCTGCTTCTGTTAGGTCCTTACCATCTTTGTTTTTGATCATACCCATTTTTGCCTGGAATTTACCTCCAATGTTTCTAATTTTCTGGAAGAGGTCTCTTGTCCTTCCTATTCTATTGTCTTCTTCCACTTCTGCACATTGCTTGTTTAAAAATAATTCCTTATCTCTTCTGGCTAACCTCTGGAATTTTGCATTTAATTGGGCATATCTCCCCCTATCACTGTTGCCTTTTGCTTTCCTTCTTTCTTGGGCTACTTCCAGTGTCTCAGCAGACAGCCATCTTGCCTTCTTGGTTTTCTTTTTCTTTGGGACGTTTTTTGTTGCCGCCTCCTGAACAATGTTGCGAACTTCTGTCCATAGTTCTTCTGGGACCCTATCTACTAAATCTAGTCCCTTAAATCTATTCTTCACCTCCACTGCATATTCCTTAGGAATGTTAGTGAGCTCATATCTAACTGATCTGTGGGTCTTCCCTATTCTCTTTAGTCTGATTCTAAATTGTGCAATAAGAAGTTCGTGATCTGAACTACAGTCAGCTCCAGGTCTTGTTTTTACCGACTGTATAGATGTCCGCCACCTTTGGCTGCAAAGGATGTAGTCAATCTGATTTCGGTGTCGACCATCTGGTGAAGTCCATGTATAAAGTCGTCTTTTAGGTTGTTGGAAGAGAGTGTTTGTTATGCACAGTGAGTTGTCTTGGCAAAATTCTATCAGCCTATGTCCTGCTTCATTTTGTTCTCCCAGACCATGCTTGCCTGTAATTCCAGGTGTCGTCTGACTACCCACCTTAGCATTCCAGTCTCCTGTAATGAAAATAACATCTCTTTTTGGTGTATTATCCAGTAGGTGCTGCAGATCCTCATAGAACTGATCTACTTCTGCTTCTTCAGCATCTGTGGTTGGGGCGTATATTTGGATCACTGTGATGTTAAATGGCTTACCCTGAATTCGAATTGAGATCATTCTATCATTTTTTGGATTGTATCCAAGCACTGCTTTAGCCACTTTATTATTAATTATGAAGGCTACTCCATTTCTTCTGTGGTCCTCTTGTCCACAGTAGTAGATCTGGTGGTCATCTGATGTGAAGTGGCCCATCCCAGTCCATTTCAGTTCACTGACACCTAAAATGTCTATATTTAATCTTGACATCTCACCAATAACCACATCCAATTTGCCCTGGCTCATAGATCTTACATTCCAGGTTCCTATGGTGTGTTGATCTTTAGAACATTGGATTCGTCGTTCACCACCAGCACCGTCGGCCGCTAGCCGTCCTTTCGGCTTTGAGCTAGCTGCGTCATCACATCTGGGGCTAGTTGAACGTATCCTCTGTTCCTCCCCAGTAGCATTTTGACCATCTTCCGACCTGGGAGTCCCATCTTCTGATGGTATACCGACATATCTTTGGTTGTACTGATCCATTTAGTTTTCATGGCAAGAATACTGGGGTGGGTTGCCATTACCTTCCCCAGGGATCGTATTTAGTCTGACCTCTCTGCCACGACCTTCCCGTCTTGGGTGTCCCTTCACGGTTTAGTTCATGGTTTCACTGAGGTGCTCAAGCTCCAGC
Source organism: Charina bottae (assembly GCA_023362775.1). Classification (NCBI taxonomy): domain Eukaryota; kingdom Metazoa; phylum Chordata; class Lepidosauria; order Squamata; family Charinaidae; genus Charina; species Charina bottae. The sequence goes on from JALMGJ010000001.1 coordinate 111,877,883, forward strand.
ACCACGACAAGGTAACGATCTCCTTTGCTGGAGAAGCAATGCCTAGGGTTTGCAACAAAGATGAAGGTTCCTTCATGTTGAATGCTGCTGTTAAATAACTAAAAAAAGTGCCTCATACTCTTAAAAACACGTAATCTGCCATTTTGATTCAGTACACCACACAAAGTCTGCACTACTTCAGAATTAAGGAGTGTGAATCTGTTCTGAAAAGTAAAACAGTAGCTGGAATCTGTCTTGATGCTATAAACATAAACAGAACAGCTCTACCAATCCAATACTTTATTTCAGTCACCTATCTGGTGGATGAAATCCAGCATTTTTTTTACTGGATAGCTAAAAGTCCAAATTTTAAGGGAACATGTTAGAATAAGGAAAGTTTGTTCCTGTTCTGCTTCTTCAGCATCTGTGGTTGGGGCGTATATTTGGATCACTGTGATGTTAAATGGCTTACCCTGAATTTGAATTGAGATCATTCTATCATTTTTTGGATTGTATCCAAGCACTGCTTTAGCCACAGGCCTATACAAGAAACAAATATAATAATTTTGTAACTTGTGGCCTATATTTGAGCGTGAATGTGCAGGGGTTCCCTGAGGCCTGAAAAATATTTCACGGGTTCCTCCAGGGTCAAAAGGTTGAGGAAGGCTGCCTTAGTGCATGCTCAGAGCAAAACATCCTCTTACCCACCCAGCCGCATTTGCGTGGTGCAGCAGCACCCCCTCCCCAGCCCACACGCACTTGCCACAGCACCCCCCAACCTGCCTCACTCCATAGTACTCACCCGCCCACAAAGCTGCTTCTGAGCCGCCCAGGACTTGTGACTTCCTGCTGGCTTCCCCATTGAGTTTGTTTGTGGGAAGCCGGCAGAAAGTTGCAAGTTGTGATCATGTGAGATCCTCCTTTAATGACCCACAATCCTCACAACAGGGACTGCTGGGATTGCTGTCACTAAGTGATGTGGTCACGTGACATCACACTTTATGACCGCATTGCTTAGTGATGGAAATTCTGGTCCCAATTACCATCATTAAGCAAGGACTACCCATAAGGCTCTGGATTGATTGCTGTGTTAAAGATGCTTATATTAATATTTTTTAGCATTTGGAATCTATCGGGGTATCAAAAATTGTGGGATTTTCAGATACTGTGGCTTGATAAAAGAATGATCAACAACACTGAAAGAAAAATATACATTTGATTTGCAGCAGTAGATTTTCTGGAATTGTTCTATTTATAATATTCTATATCTTATTTTCCTACCTTTCTGCTTCCCCCCCCTTTCTGATTACTATCATCATTAATTTTAAGCTGATGTTATATTGTTAATACTGCTGGTGTATAGTTTTTCTTTCGTTAATTAGTTTCATATTAAAATGAAAACTGAAACAGGCCCATTCTTGTTAAAATATAACCTCATTCCCCCACATCTACCCTTTCCCTTTTACTTACCCCCAAAATGTTAAACATAGCCTCTGGCTATTAAAAAGATGCTCACCTCTGCTTTAATGAAAGAAAGTATGATTGAGGGCAGCAGCAAACCTCTCTGAAGGATGAAGTTTGGAGGTTCTAGGGTTAATGCTACTGTTCTGTGTCCTCCTGTGCAGAATGTGTTTTGTACACAGAATATTAGTAAGGTTTGAGATTTTAAGGGAAATATTCATTTATAAGCCTTTTGAAAATGACATTTAACAGGCCTTTTTGTAGTCCCTTTAGCTATGACAGATTGAGAGGTGGCATCCAAAAAATGAACAACAGAATTGAGTAAATTGTCCCTGGGCATCTATATTGGGACCTGTGATTTTTAACATCTATAAATTATTTAGAATTTGGGTGAGCAATCATTTAGGCAAGTTTGTAAATGACATCAAATTATTTAAGATGATGAAACCCCAGGTAGATGGTAAAATGTTCCTTTCCACGGATTTGGTATTCTATACCACACATTTAATGACATTTCATCTTTGAGGCAGATAATTTTATTAGACATGGAAACTTGATAAAATAATGCAATCGTGCATGTAATTAGAACAAAGTTATAAAAGATAAAGAAATTGTTTAGCTGATCTTGCCAACAAGTTGCAACAATATTGGTTGTATTAACATGAATTTGTTATCTTTCAGAATAAAGTAACACACACATTTTTACCCTTCTCTCCACATCAGCCCTTTAAGTAATTTGCATACTTCTTTTGTCCTTATTGTTCAGAATTAAAAAGTGAATACCAGAACACAATAATATTTGAACTATAGATGAGTAGATGCAGGCAGATTTACCTCTAAGCTCATTGTTCAATCTGTGCAAATGTTATCTGATCTTTAGGGAGGGATGGGTGCTCTTAAGATTCAAGAAAGGAACTGGTTAAGAAATTTGAGAAGTTACCTAGCTTCCAGAGGAATATCTGTACACCTGATTTATTCTTGAGAGTTTCCCTTCCTCTTTCCCCAAAAGTCAGACTAAAAAAATATTTTTAATCTACTTTCATCTGTGTTAGAATATAATTTGTCTTAACAGCTTCACTATAGTGATAGCTAGAGTTCAGTAGAGGAAATGAGTTTGGCACAATTATCTATATTTTCACTCGATATTTTCGCTGTTAAACCAACATTCAAAATAGATGCCTCAGAACACTTATGAAGTGCAAATGAAGCATGTTTCTTTGAGTTGTTAAAGGAATATATTTGCATATTCAATTCATGTGGCTGCACATCTCACACAAGTGACTGGGTGGCTAACAACAATAAAAAAAAGCCAGCTAAAAACCCATAAAAAAAGACAAAATAAATAGGCAATTGGCAGCTGAGATAAAAACAGCAAAAACTATAAATACAAATACAATACAAATATTTCAGTAAAACTAATTCACAGGTTCTAACAGATAGAGTCGTGTCTTTTCCAAGGTTTGTATAGTTGTTTAGGAAGCTTTTTCCAGTTGTATGTGTATGTGTGTCACACACAGGCAACACCATTTCTTCTGGGGCCATTAGCAAAGTGAACAGGCTGTTCATTCACATGTATGCAACGATAACCATGGATTCTTTTAATGATTCAGAGAGGTGTTTTATTCAGACTAATGTGCATTGTGAAGCACCTCGTTCTTTGCAAGAACCTAATAGATAGCACCACATATATCCTGTTTATGTCAGGGCACAATGTGAAAATAATACAAGAATTAAAGTAATGTTCCAACCCTGAGTTGCATCTTCAACGTCAAGGCAATAGTAACCAACACATATTAGACATTCTCTCAAGTGTCCAATATACATAAATAAATATAATTTTAAAAGTGCTTGTTATTCCAGAGGTTATATAAATAGCTAATTATAATCAACTTCCTGTTTTAAAAAAAGGATTACTAGCTTAGGAGCCATAAGAAGTTCCTCTAAAACTTCTAACGTCAGAAGCAGTAATAGCATCTGGACCAAGTAACAAATGATTAAGTTGAATAAACTGCCAGAAAGCACTCTGAAGTAAATCAGACTTGTTTCTTAATTCTGGAAGCCATTCATGAGTTGATCCAAAATAATTTTGTGAAAGGCCCAGTTTATGCCAAATAGCTTTAGACCCTGTACTAGTGAAGACATGGACCAATTAGATACCAGCTTGCCAGGTTCAAATACAGGAGCCAAGTCAGCCTATTTCAGTTGCCTGTGAGCTGCCGAGAAGTGCACTCTCAGCATGGCAGCCACAGCTGCCGGCAAAACGTCAGAACAAAAGAAAACTAGACCACGGCCATTCAGGCCGAAAGTTCATTACTGCTTCAGCTTTAGATCCTATTTTTAAGATTGATTATCCCATAATATAAGCCTTTTATGGGTAAACAGGCCAAAATTATATCTGTAGTCCAGATATGCAACTGAAATCCTAGCAAGTAATGGGACAAGCCAGGCTTGTCAGCCGAAGGGTTGCAAGTTCGACGGTTCGAAACCCGAGCACCACGCAACAAAGTGAGCTCCTGCACTCGCCCCAGCTCTTGCCAACCTAGCAATTCGAAAGCATGCAAATGCGAGTAGATAAATAGGTACCGCTCCGGTGGGAAGGTAACAGCGGGTGCAATGTAGACTAGCCCCCTGTGGTGCACCCCGGGCAACGTGACTTGTCACGGCTAAATAGTCTACACCAAGGGTCGGAAATGGCGGCTCGCGAGCCAGATCTGGCTCTTTGGCCCCTCGGCTCTGGCTCTCTCTCCGCCCGACATCCGGAAAGCCGGTCTCCGGAAGCAGAGCAAACCCTGGGGAAGAAACAGACGCTGATTGGTGGAGGCTCAGAAGGAAGGACGCCTCCACCAATCAGCGCGCGCCAAAGGGGAGCAGAGAGGCGGGCTGAACAAGGTGAAGCCCGATTGGCCCTGCTACCCAGAGGCGCGAAAAAAAGACCGGCGCGGGGCCTCGCTCAGCTGGACGAGCCGCTGGACCTGGAGCGCTTCCGCGCGCAGCTGAGCGAGGCCCCGCGCCGGTCTTTTTGGAGCGCATTTCCACAGCCCAGCGCTCAGCTGCGCGCGGAAGCGCTCCAAAAAGGCCAGCGCTGGCTGGCTTTCTTCCACCGCCCGCTCTGCACGGGAGCGGAGCGCGCTGCCAAATCACATCCGCGCCCACTCCTGCCCTTTTCCGAATACCCCCCTCCGATCCTTGGAAGGCGAGGCCCTGGTGGTGTAGGGGGGGGGGCGAGGAGGATTCTCAGTCGGGAGGGGGAAATCCCTGGGTCTGCGGAGGTCTTTCCACGCCGCCTTGAGGCGTGCGTGGGCGCCCAGGGCAGGGGAGGAACGGGGAGCGCCAGGAGACTCACCCGCTGCTGCTCGGCTGCCACCTTCCTCCTCCGCTTCAGCCGCCCGCCCGCCGAGTCCCGGCCCTTCAGCCCCCGCTGGGGGGAGGGGGGCAGGGACTCAGCGCCCGGAGCCCGGCAGAGCTGCGTCTCGCCCCGCCCCGCCCTGCCCTCCCAGAGTGGCCAGCGGAGCGCCACCGGCGCCCACCTGCTCGGGCAGGTACCAGCCTCTCTGCACGCTCCTTCCGCTGCTGCTGGGAGACAGCGTCCACCCGGCCCAGCTGCCCGAGGTCCAGGGAGATCAGCTCCGGCGGGATCTGTGGCGAAGAACGGCCGTGGGGGGGGAAACGAGGCGGGCGGATCTGATCTCCCTGGACCCCGGGCAGCTGGGCCGGGTGGACACCGTCTCCCTGCAGCAGCAGCAGCGGAAGGAGCGTGCAGAGAGGCTGGTACCTGCCCGAGCAGGAAAGAGCCAGTTTGGGCAAAGCAATCCTAATCGGAGGAGTAAAGCTGGAAGAAACTCGCTAAGTGGGCTCCTTGTCTGAAGCTCCAGCCGGACATTCCATCCCGGGGAGAAAGCAAGCTGGACTCGCCCACTCTCCCGGAAACAACGCCTGAGCCAGCGAACTCGGTTCGCGCCGCTCCTTCTACAAAGAGTAGAGAAAGAGCGACTTCTCCCTCGCTTGCGCGCTTGCTTGCTCCCCCTGCCCCCATGCACGTGCGCACGCCTTCGCCCACCGTAGGGGACATAGCCGCCACCTCAGGCCGCGCCAGTCTCGAGGGGGGCGGGGAAATACGCCAAACGGTGGAGGGAAAGTCCTATGCCTTTCCCTCTGCCTGTCTCCTTCGAAGCAAGCGTGCGCGCAAGCGAGAGAGAAGCCGCTCTTTCTTTCTTCCTACGTCCTATGCCGGCGTAGGAAGAAAGAAAGAGCGGCTTTTGTCTCGCTTGCGCGCGCACTTGCTTCAAAGGAGACAGAAGACAGAAGAAGGAGACAGACGAAATCTCTGTGAGGGGGAGGGAGGAGAAGGGTGGGCGGAGGTGGGGCAGAGGTGGTGGGTGCCGGCGAGGGAGAGAAGAAGGAAGGCAGTAAGGAGCGGCGGCGGGAGCAGCGAGGATGGAGGAGGAGGTCTTCACGAAGGACCCCGGGGGAGGAGGCGGGGCAACGCTTCGCTCGCCGCCCGCCCGTCGCGGCTTACTCGGACCCCGGGGGAGGTGCAGTAGCGGACGTGGCGTGGCAGGCGTGGCAGCGGGCATGGTGGGCGTGGTGGCGGCGGGGGGCAATGCAGTGGGCGTGGCGGGCATGGCGGCAGCAGGCCCTAAGTGTGCGCGATTGGCCCCCGCCTGCAAACCCCGCCCCCTTCCATGCGATTGGTCCCCGCCCGCAAACCCCGCCCCCTTCCATGCGATTGGCCCCTGCCCGCAAACCCCGCCCCCTGGCTCTCGAGCATTTCAAAATGTGCACGAGCATGTCAAAATGTCTCCCGGCATAAAAAGTTTGCCGACCCCTGGTCTACACAGCCGGCTGCTGGACCTCACAAGGGATTTCCCAGCAAAGAAAATGCCATACGAAATAAATAAATAAATAAAAATGGGACCCCTGTTTGTGTTGTGATCAGTTACAGTGCTATCTTCTAGCATGAAGTTCTAATTGTGCAGTCTTCAAAGAATTTGTCAGCCAGAGACAAATTATGATTTATTACTTTTTTTTTAATCGTTAAATCACATCTGATTCTCGGAGACTGCCTGGACAAGTCCCTGCAGTTTTCTTGGCAAGGTTTTTCAGAAGTGGTTAGCCAATGCCTTCTTCCTAGGGCTGAGAGAAAGTGGCTGGCCCAAGGTCACCCAGCTGGCTTTGTGCCTAAGGCGGGACTAGAACTCACATTCTCCCGGTTTCTAGCCCAGTGCCTTAACCACTATACCAAACTGGCTCTCGATTTATTACTAAATTATGACAAATTTAGGATAGGTAAACAGCAGAGGGACAAACTCTGACTTCCATTAGATGCATTTCAGAGAATTCAAAATGAAGATAGCCAAACTTCTATTCTATTCTCCTTGAAGAGGATAATAAAATACAGGTGGTCCACGTTTAGCGACTGCCTTGGACAGCATACGATGGCAATGAAAAAGTAACTTGCCTGCATTTACGACCTTCACAGGTCTGAAAAGCAAAGGAAAGCTGAAATAAGATAGTAAGCACAGTTGTGTTTTCACTTAGCGACTGCTTCACTTAACAACAGAGTTGCTGGTCCCAATTGTGGTTGCTTAACAAGGACTACCTGTGTAAGAGGAGAAGAAAATCTTACTTCTGCCAGAGGTCATTAACTATAAGACGCAATAACTGGGTGCTGTACCTAATCTTGATGGGGAACAAAGTGATGTCCCATCATGGCTTCTAGATAGGAGACATTACATACCACCACTCCATGTTGGCGACCTATCATATTCTATGACATAGAACATGGTGAAGTGTAAGATTACAGAGAAACTATAGGTGAGGGATTCAGTACTGCAATATTACTATCGACATGACAGTTGTTTTTAATATTTATGTATTGTTTTTTTGGTAAATTAATAGGCTGTTAATTAATGCTCTTAATTTATGGAGTAGGGTTTTTTTTGACTGATATTACTAGAACTCATCTCTAACATTAATTCACATATTAAAAATTCCTCTGAAGTTTAGGTTACTTCAGTATTCTGAGAGAATGCTTATGGTTGGAAGAAAAAAGTTTAAAATACTTGACTGCATAATAAACATTTTTTGCAGTGTACCTTGTCATTTAATCTCTTTGAAGTCCCAGCGGAAAATTATATGAAAATGCTGGTGTTGAGAGGAAACTTGTTTTCAGAATTATGGCCTGTTACCCAAAGCCCAGTTTGCACACAGAGCTTTTGTTGGAATAAAGGCTTGGCTGTAAGCCTAAATGCCTCACATTATTGCCAGTTTTTTGGAACTTTCTAAAATTGTCAGAAGTGGTGGGAACTCTCTCAAATTGAGGTACTTGTATTGCAGACATAGGAACTGACCTTACCTTCATTTAAAAAAAAACCATGTTTCAATTTTTGTTTTAATTTAGGAAAAAACATTTATATGTTGTGTAGTGCAATTATGTGCATTTATCCTGAATATAGAATTTGTTTTAAGAGAAGTTAACATGTTTTTATTCTTTAACAGTAGTATAAATTGATGAAAGCAAAACCATAATCTTAAGGAACAATTGAAAAGTATTAGTGATCGGTTTATGGTCCTCTTCCAAAAATAAAAGAGCATAAATTTTAAATGTGAATGTCAGGACTAGAGAAATATTTTAGATTTTTAGGCTTTGGTTTTACATTTGTTTTTTTAAAAAAACCTCAAGTTCTGTATTGGATTTACTGTATAGCAGCTGCAGTCATTCCATTTCTGATGGCTAGAGACATTTGATTCTTTCACTTGTGATGTGTGATAAATTATACCCTGAAAAGGGAATTTAGGGTCTGAAGCTAAAGGCAGTTTTGTAGAGAAATGCATTTTTCTAAAAAATATATATTTATTACAGGTATTTTCCCTTAATGATCTAGCCAAAAATGTAACTCCTGAAGAATCCTACATATACCTAGAAGGGTTCTGAATCTGGGTCTGTCTTCTAGATAAGTATGCATAGAATTAAAGCCTATGATTTTTTTAAAAGTTGGGCTAGCCCCCCTCCCCTTTTGGGGGGGGGTGTTTCTAGTCAAACCTGACTCCTGGCAATTTCATGGAGTAATTGCTGCAGTTTTCTTGGCAACATTTCCAGATGTGATTTGTCCTTGCCTTCTTCTGAGGCTGGGAGTGAGTGACTGGCCCAAAGTTGTCCAACTGGTTTTGTGCCTAAGGTGATACTAGAACTCATGTCACTTGGTCCCTAGCCCAGTGACTTTAACCACTATACCATACTGGAAAAATAATTGCCAGAAAAGAAAATCTAAACTTTGGTCAGTATGCCATTTTCTAAAGCAGCCTACCCAACCTCCTTTGTAAGTTGAATTAGGAGGACAGGAGGGGATCTTCTGCATGATTCTTTCCCTATTTGTTGCCTTCCAGATGTTAGACTTTAATTTGTATAATCTACAGTCAACACAACCAAATCTGGTGGCCGTAAGACTGTTTCAAATGGCTGCATTGAATCCTCCAAATTGAGCACAGCTACAGGTAGTCCTCATTTAGCGAGTGCCTCATACAGCGACCATTCGCAGTTATGACGGTGGTGAAAAAGTAACTTTATGACCAATCCTCGCATTAACAACCTTGGCAGGTCTGTAAACCAAAGGGAAGCTGAAGTAAGATCATAAGCACAGTTGCAGTTTCACTTAGCGACTGCTTTGCTTAATGACTGAGTTGCGGGTCCCAATTGTGGTTGCTAAACAAGGACTACCTGTATAAGAGTAATCCTGGTTTGCTTCCCAGTTCCAAGCTAGGCAGGAAGGTTGCAGCAGTTGTTCTACTCATCCTTCAGTGTCATACGTTTGATAGTGGTGCTGATGGGGAAGGTAATCCTCTGATCTAAGTATTTAAGTTGTTTACCTTAATTGACGAATAATGTTTGGTGTTATGTGAATATTTTTTGGTAATCAAAATGTTTTCCTTTTTGACACAAGACTGCATATATATTGTGTGTGTGTATGTGTATGTGTGTGTGTATGGCTTCAACAGATCCCAGGAGCAACATTAGAGCTCTCTGTCCAGAAGAGTGCAATGCTAAGAACAGCTAAGACAGAACCCTCAAACTCCCAGGTCTCTGGTAGAGGACCCAAGGTTGAGGAAGACACATACCACACATAGGGGTGAGAAGGGAATTTGTATGTATGTATGAAGGGGGCGCGATGGCTCAGCGAGTAAGACGCCAGGCTTGTTGATCGGAAGATCACAAGTTTGGAGGTTCGAATCCCTAGCCCCACGTGATGGAGTGAGCTCCTGCACTTGTCCCAGCTCTTGCCAACCTAGGAATTCGAAAGCATGCAAATGCAAGTAGATGAATAGGTACCACTTCGGTGGGAAGGTAACAGCATTCTGCGCGCATCATGCCGGCCACATGACCATGGAAGCGTCTTCGGGCAACGCTGGCTCTTCGGCTAATGGAGGTTAGCACCGGCCCCTAGAGTCGGACATGACTGTGTGGGGGAACCTTTACCTTTACCTATGTATGTATGTGTATATGTATATATATATATATGTATATATACATATATATACACATGCTACCTTTCTACCAAATAATTGTGTGCAAAGCAGCTAACAACAAAAATTATTGAATATTGATGGACTTTGAACTTATCCCGCAAGATGGTTATCTGGTTCTTGGAAAAGTTCTTATAACAATGGAGATGTAACAGTGTCATCATCATCATCTGTCAGGTTTTTTTTTAAAGAATGCCAAGTGGATTTTTGTTTTTAAACTTTGAAGTGTTTTGGCTCTCACAGTGATTGAACAGTACCTTTTTGATGAGGTTGGCCTTAGTCATTATCAGCTTAGGGATTAGCTCCTACCTTAGCCCCTAATTCTCACATAAGCACATACATATCTGAACAAGCTCAGACAGTCCAGATCTCAGTCTGTAAAATAAATCAAAATCTATATTGCAAGTAATATTACTGCCAAAACACAAGACAAAATTGAGGTTGTCCCCTCTTCTTATAAAATATCTCCTGATTGGCTCCTTAGCGGTTTGTTGTTTCTGCTGTTCCCACCCATTACCTGGATGGACAGGTCTCCTAATTTTCCTTTAACTTTTTCAGTTTCTGAACCTCTTGAAGTGTAATTTCCCTACATTCACTGAAAAAGCTCATTGTGACTTAACTACACAAATGTATGGTATCTCCCTTGATTTTAGGACTTTTAAATAAGACATAAAAAGGAAAAAAACTTAGTATATTGTCACCTCTGTGCTTGAGAACCTACTGTACTGTGGCTAGTTAAAGAAGATGCAGCTAAATGTGATATAGATTACTAAATTGTGTTTTCAAGAATGTGTGTCTAATACAGGGCTTTCCAAAGTGCTGCTGCTGGCGACACGGCAGTGGCGGGGCAGCAGTGCAGTGGCGGGGCGCGTGTGCGTGCTGGCGACACAAGAGGGCGTGTGCACGGCGGCGGCGCTGGGGGGCGTGCGGTGGCACGCGCGTGCACAGTGGTGGCACGGGGTGTGGCGGCGCGTGTGTGCACGGTGGCAGTGGCTGCCGCCGCGCACACGCGCACCTCCGCTTCCGGGTGGTGTGGCGACACACTTTTGTGTCGTGACACACAGTTTGGAAAGCTCTGGTCTAATACATAGATAAGATTTCTTGGTTGTGGAGGCATAGTGGAAAAATACAGTAGAACAAATAAGTAGCCTCAAGTTGCGCAATTGTAAACTCATGATTTGTACAAAACGTGATTTGGTGATATATGTATGACAGTTTCTTTTTTGAAATTTTATTTCAGCCCATTTGCTAATTTAAAGTAAACTTTTATTTTAAAGCATGTTAAAATATTTGCATTTATATAACATTTGCAATTCCTGGAAAGATCCTTGGTTTGTTGCATGCATGTGTATGCATATACACCCTAGGTATTTAAACTTCTAATGGCTTTTCTCCAGCTACTCTGTAGAACTGGACAGTAAAACTCTGACCCCTTTTTCTTTTTACTTTGAGAGGTGACAAATGTATTTTCTTCAATTCAAAAAGGAACTTAACATGCACCATACTTTAACTGGAATTTCTTGGAATATAGCCAATTAGCCATGGCCATGTAACAGCATGAGTGCTAAAGGTTTATTTTAATAGAATCTGTCCAATTTAATGACTTTGAACTGAGTTTTTCTACAGTCAGGAAAGATTTGGCACCCTACACAAATCAATGTTTTATTGCTGGTATGAGAATGCCAGCTTGCCCCTATATATGTAAATAGTATTTTAGTATCTCATACTCAAATTTGTGCATTATCTAAAGATCTTTTAGCTGTTTTACCCATTCAGTCTTTGCTGTAAGCTTTTTCTTTCATACAAAGCACTGTAAGAGAAAGAGTGTCTTAATTGTTTGTATTCAAGTTTCTACCTGCTGTTCTAACATGATCGTACATTTTGTAGGTTACATACTGCAGCTACTGTATGTTACATTGCTGCCAAAGGCTTCCGTATGTACTGTTTGTAGAGTATTTGTGTTTAAAACAACACCTTTTATGTATTCATAAGTTCTAGATCAGTGCTTTCCAAACTGCCGCCGTTGGCGACACACCAACGGCGGCGGGGATGTGCATGGCGGCGGCGGCCTCCGCTAAAACGCAGAAGCGCTGATGGTGCGCCGCTGCCACCGCCGCTTCCACATTATGTTGTGACACACCAAACTCTGTGTTGCGACACACTAAAGTGTCGTGACACACAGTTTGGAAAGCTATGTTCTAGATTAGAGCTTTCCAAACTGTGTCGTGACACAAAAGTGTGTCGCCACACACAGCGTGGTGTGTCGCCACACCACCCGGAAGCGGCGGCGCGCGTGCGTGCACGGCGGCAGCGGCAGCGGCGTGGGATCAGTACTTCCGCGTTTTAGCGGAGGCTGCTGCCGCCGCTGTGCACACACGCACCGCTGCACACACCCCCGCGCCACCGCACGCCTCCCCGCACCGCTGCCGTGCGCGCACACACGCCACGCTGCCGCCGCCACCACCACTTGTGTGTCGCCAGCGGCGGCACTTTGGAAAGCCCTGTTCTAGATACTGGTATTTCCTATCTCATGAACTTTTATGGATAAACTTTAAGTTCTTTTGGCAAGGTAAGTCTTGATGCAAAATTAATTTTCAAAAATGGATTAGATTGTTTATTATTAACTTTGTTTTTAGGGTAAAAACAGTTTAATTATAGTTGCATTAACAAGAACCCTCATTACAAATAGTATATGCCCACTTAAATTATTACAGTATTCATGTGACTATATACTTGGAAAGACAGTAACATGTTTATATTTTTTCAGAAATGGAGAAAAAGATCCTACTTGAACTGTGTCTTAAGTTCTATAATGGGTTATGGAATTGTGCGCTGATGAGCCAGGAAGTGGAATGCTCAAGTGACTAAAGAAGATGGGTGCTAATGCTTCAAACTATCCTCATTCGTGTTCCCCAAGGGTAGGGGGAAATTCTCAGGCACAACAGACATTCATAGGTAAGTATTTCTATTTCTCCATTTTAACATTAGGCCATAAGTTGTCTGACAATCGTTAGGTACCATTGCTAACTCAATAATGGTGTTGATATAATTTATATTAAACAGCAGCTCATACTGATAAAACTGTCACAGTATTGCGGGTTCTGTTCCCTTGCAAAGGATGCTTATGAACAAATGAAAGGAAATGGATAGTTCTTTCTCATTTGGTTAAATGTGAAAGAACCCAAAAGCATGCTGGGAAAACCCTAACTTTTCTGTAACAAGAGACAGGTATAGTCTCAGTGTGAGAAAGGATACACATTTTAGAAATAGCTATGAATTGAACTTCTAATAGGCAGCTCTTAAAATATTATTGGCTCACAAAAATATGTAAAAATGTTCAGAATTTCAGAGGTAATTCTTGCAAGGATATTTTAATTTCTCTGTTTGTTGCCACCAAAAAAAAAAAAAGGTCAGAGCAGATAGGGGCAATATTTAACCACTAGGATTTTTGCTTCTATGGTTTTGAATTTTGATTTCAAATTTAGAATGTTAGAATTCTATTTTGTCAGCCTATGCCAGTGGTAAAAACTTGGCACAAGTATTTTATTAACATAATGTCTCACTCTGAATTTATCAGTTTCAATAGCAATATTGTTCTTGCTGGAGATAAATCTTAAGTATTAATTAACCCTAAGCCCTGTCAGGGGTTCCACTGAAGCCTCAATTATTATTTTAATATTTGCATCTTGCAATAAGCCATGTTCTGTGGTCCCTTTGTTCAAATTTCTTTGGAATATTTTAAAATCTTCTGTTAGATCCTTACTACTTATGCTATTATTTAGAATTCAGGATAAGAGGATATCTCTGTATAGTGTGGAATAAAAGGGATAAGTAAGTTATCCAAATGTATTTTGAGTTTTCTAGATGGTATAAAAATAATGAACACATTAAATAGCCATTGTAATATAACAAAATGTGGTTACCCTATGTTGTCTATGATGTCTGTTAGTTTTCTTTAAATACTTAGCACAATCCTGCTAGATTATAGAGAAATTTTATTTATTTTTGTTACATTGTGTGGATTATTTATAGTTTACATGTCAAATTTCCATGATGAAATGTTAATTAGTTTGCTACCTGTTACAGAATTGGGTAATATCATTCTTTCCTATCCTGGACTCTCCCAGTTTAAATTCTAGCATCTACTGTTAGAATATGTGACTTTGTTTTTGCTGTGCCAAGTTCCAGGTGACCCTTTACAAGATCTCCTTCTAAGAATTATTTGTTGATGTTAGAGAAATGGATCTATATTTTTGTCTAATCGCATTATTCTCAACGGAAGTAAACCATGGCAATGTGTGTGTATGGATAGATGGATAAGGAACCACATTAAGGACTGACCTCTTGTGGTCAGCTCAGTGTTTGAAATGTTTAACAAAATGGATCTTTTGGAATGTATAAATTTATGGGCCCTAGGTATCCAAGCTAAACACCAAAAAGGATTTTACCGAAGTAAAATATGTTTTTTTTATGCTGTATATTTAGGCATTCGTTTGTACTAAAACCTTACTTTAATAAATGAATTATTTTTACTACCTATCTGTTTTATTTCATCTGTGTTTTTACTTGAATTGTATAAGATTACTTGGCTCCACGACCAGATTAGCAAGAGGGTCTAAAGTTTCGGTTGAGAAAGTGTGCCCTAGGTCTTGTAACAGTTATTCCCTATGGTAGCTTATAGGCTTAGGAGAGAGGGAAGTGTTATGCAGCAAACCTTAAAGAGATCAAAGCTGTAACAAAGCCTTTGCTAATGTGTTAAAACTCTCTGCATGTCTTGGTCAGTTCTGTAATCTACTTGCAAAATTACAAAGGAGTCAACAAGGGAAGGTCAAGGGAAAACCTTCAAACCTTCAGACATTGCTGTAGTTAGAATTTGTTTTATTCGTACTTCATGGACCAGCCCACGCCAGAGCTTCCTGTTGGCCGTTGCCATCCCCAGCTCCCCCAAGGTCGAGTCCGTCAATTGTAGTTAGAATAAATATACAGTAGTTAAATATGCATCAGGCTAGATGAAAATAAGACTAAAAAAATTAAGACTGAAGGTGTTTTTTTTAGTTTTGCCACAGGGCCTGAAATATTTCAAAATGTTAGATGCACAGGCATAGATATTATATGCCAAGCTTTCATAGAAGATCACATAAAGAATAAGCAAGGCTTGGAAGCTAATGAGAGATGCAAGCAGAATTCAGTAATTGTTTATGTTAGATGTCTTTTAATATTTTTTTCCTTGCAAATCTTATAAGATATCTTAGTGCATTAGCTCTCCCCAACTGGCAAACAAGATTAATCCACAAAAATGGAAGAATGAAGGACATGGGATAGACAAAAATAGCAAAACCACAGGAATGCAACTAGGATTTTTCCAGTCAGTTACATATTCCAGATGAAAGATAGATGATTCAGGCCAATTCTTTTTTACATCAGTAAAAAGAGAAAATTTGTTCATTTTTAAAAAATCTTTTCCTTTTGGTATAACCATTCCGACTTCAAATCAGTTCCTAGAATACTGCCATCACTATTTTGTTAAGAAAGGTAGAAAGAAAAAGAAGCAGGGTAAATACAGTGGGGCAAAAAAGTATTTAGTCAGCCACCAATTGTGCAAGTTCTCCCACTTAAAAAGATGAGAGAGGCCTGTAATTGACATCATAGGTAGACCTCAACTATGAGAGACAAAATGAGAGAACAAATCCAGACAATCACATTGTCTGATTCGGAAAGAATTTATTTGCAAATTATGGTGGAAAATAAGCATTTGGTCAATATCAAAAGTTCATCTCAATACTTTGTTATATATCCTTTGTTGGCAATGACAGAGGTCAAACGTTTTCTGTAAGTCTTCACAAGGTTGGCACACACTGTTGCTGGTATGTTGGCCCATTCCTCCATGCAGATCTCCTCTAGAGCAGTGATGTTTTGGGGCTGTCGCTGGGCAACACGGACTTTCAACTCCCTCCAAAGGTTTTCTATGGGGTTGAGATCTGGAGACTGGCTAGGCCACTCCAGGACCTTGAAATGCTTCTTAGGAAGCCACTCCTTCGTTGCCCGGGCGGTGTGTTTGGGATCATTGTCATGCTGAAAGACCCAGCCACGTTTCATCTTCAATGCCCTTGCTGATGGAAGGAGGTTTGCACTCAAAATCTCACGATACATGGCCCCATTCATTCTTTCCTGTACACGGAACAGTCGTCCTGGTCCCTTTGCAGAGAAACAGCCCCAAAGCATGATGTTGCCACCCCCATGCTTCACAGTAGGTATGGTGTTCTTTGGATGCAACTCAGCATTCTCTCTCCTCCAAACACGACGAGTTGTGTTTCTACCAAACAGTTCTACTTTGGTTTCATCTGACCATATGACATTCTCCCAATCCTCTTCTGGATCATCCAAATGCTCTCTAGCAAACTTCAGACGGGCCCCGACATGTACTGGCTTAAGCAGGGGGACACGTCTGGCACTGCAGGATCTGAGTCCCTGGCGGTGTAGTGTGTTACTGATGGTAGCCTTTGTTACGTTGGTCCCAGCTCTCTGCAGGTCATTTACTAGGTCCCCCCGTGTGGTTCTGGGATTTTTGCTCACCGTTCTTGTGATCATTTTGACCCCATGGGGTGAGATCTTGCGTGGAGCCCCAGATCGAGGGAGATTATCAGTGGTCTTGTATGTCTTCCATTTTCTAATTATTGCTCCCACAGTTGATTTCTTCACACCAAGCTGCTTGCCTATTGCAGATTCAGTCTTCCCAGCCTGGTGCAGGTCTACAATTTTGTTTCTGGTGTCCTTCGACAGCTCTTTGGTCTTCACCATAGTGGAGTTTGGAGTATGACTGTTTGAGGTTGTGGACAGGTGTCTTTTATACTGATAACAAGTTCAAACAGGTGCCATTACTACAGGTAATGAGTGGAGGACAGAGGAGCCTCTTAAAGAAGAAGTTACAGGTCTGTGAGAGCCAGAAATCTTGCTTGTTTGTAGGTGACCAAATACTTATTTTCCACCATAATTTGCAAATAAATTCTTTCCGAATCAGACAATGTGATTGTCTAGATTTGTTTTCTTATTTTGTCTCATAGTTGAGGTCTACCTATGATGTCAATTACAGGCCTCTCTCATCTTTTTAAGTGGGAGAACTTGCACAATTGGTGGCTGACTAAATACTTTTTTGCCCCACTGTATATTTTATTTTTCAAAATCTCCATGTATTGCAAATAGAGCTAGATGAAATTTTGGGGTTTTGAAAGCTGAAAACTGCCAGTCTTGATTCCTATGTGTTTGTTGGTTTGGATAGATCTGGGTAGTCAAATGATAGATTTTCCACTAGTTTTCTGCATTTAAAGTTTTTGTACAAAATTTCATCTTTATAACCACATTTTACTAGTTTATTGTAAACTATTCTGAACATTTGCAGATATTCCATATAATAGTTTAAAAATCGTAATATGCATTTCATTCATTTTTTTTCCACCCTAAGTCTGTGCTTTAGGCAAATATTTGTTTTCTTCTTTCAGGAACATCATCCTATTCCCATCAAGGTTATGGCTGTGAATCTAAACTTTACAGCCTTGAGCATGGCCACGAGAAACCTCAAGACAAGAAAAAGAAAAGTTCTGGCCTTGCTACCCTCAAAAAGAAGTTTATTAAGCGCCGAAAGTCTAACAGGTCTGCTGATCATGCCAAGCAGATGCGTGAGCTCCTCTCAGGCTGGGATGTCAGGGATGTCAATGCTTTAGTGGAAGAGTATGAAGGAACTTCAGCCTTAAAAGAGCTTTCTCTGCAAGCTAGTTTGGCCAGACCAGAAGCCAGGACGCTGCAGAAAGACATGGCTGAACTGTATGAGTTTAAATACTGCACAGATGTTGATCTAATATTTCAAGAGACTTGTTTCCCTGTGCATCGTGCAATTTTGGCTGCGAGGTGCCCATTTTTTAAGACCCTACTTTCTTCCTCACCAGAATATGGTGCAGAGATTATAATGGATATCAATACAGCTGGCATTGACCTGCCCATGTTTTCTGCTTTGCTACACTACCTATACACAGGTGAATTTGGGATGGAAGATTCAAGGTTTCAAAATGTTGACATTCTCATGCAGCTTAGTGAGGAATTTGGAACGCCAAATTCTTTAGATGTTGATATGCGAGGGCTGTTGGATTACATGTGCTATTATGATGTGGTTCTCAGTTTTTCATCTGACTCTGAACTTGTTGAAGCTTACGGTGGAAGTCAGAGCTGTTTAGATGAGGAGCTCAGAGCACACAAAGCTATTATTTCATCACGGTCACCTTTTTTCCGGCATCTACTACAGAGGAGGATACGAACTGGTGAAGAAATCACAGATCGAACACTAAGGACTCCAACAAGGATTATACTAGATGAGTCTATCATACCAAAAAAATATGTGAGAGTAATTTTAAACTGTATGTATACAGATTTGGTGGACCTCTCTATTTTGCACAGCAGTCCATCAGTAGGGAGTCTAAGTGAAGTCCAGGCTCTTGTAGCAGGAAAGCCAAGCATGACAAAGGCTGAAGAAGCTATGGAACTTTACCACATAGCACTTTTCCTGGAGTTCAGCATGCTCGCGCAAGGTACATAGTTATTTTATTCCTTGAAAAAAACACTGCAATGCTTAAATCTGATTCGAGTTTTAAAATTTCTTCTTCTATTTCTTGATAGTTCCTGCCCTTTTTCTCTAGGCAAGGTTTCTAAAATTATCCTGCTCTGGATGAAGAGGTAGAAGCCGGAATTATCACTAGCTTCATGTAATTTTAGTCAATTAACTATATACTTTTCAGAAGAAATTAATTGAACAGAGCTATATTTAATGAGGTTTATTTCCAGGTTTTGTGTGTGTGTGTGTGTGTGTGTGTGTGAGAGAGAGAGAGAGAGAGAGAGAGAGAGAGAGAGAGAGAGAATGAGAATGAGAATGAATTGCATCCCTGGATAAAGATTCTTGTATGCTTTAGAATATCCAGAAATATGCCTTACGAAACTAGAGCAGATACTGGTTCAAATTGAAATTCAAATTCTACACACATAAAATCACAAACACATCCTTGTTTTAGGTCTAGGAATAATATATTTGCATGAGAGCATGCTATGGTGAGAGATCATTTTATAGCCAAAGGAGAGTTTTTTAAGAAAACATTTGGATTGTGGCCCTGTGAACCACAGTATTAACTGTGTTAACTGGAGTATTAACTACTGTGCCACCTTCCTGCTGTTCTCGGGCATACAGTTCTTTAACAGGTTCCATATTGGATCCGTGTTTTTGTTGCTGTGTGACTGATGATACCCAGATGCCACATTAGGAACAGTGTTAACTTCTCCATATGAGTGAATATTTGTCACAGTTTACTACTGCCTGGCAACCTAAACTAGAATCTACTAGGAGCAACGCAAATCCAATCTGCAAGGATTTGTATGATGAGGAAAGATATTTGTGATTCTCTATAAATGCCTAATATATGAACAGTTAATGCTTATCATCTCAGATTTGAGTATCAGTTTCATAATGGTTTTTAAAACTATTATGTAACATGCATGCAGGAAGGGGAAGTGGAATAAAGGAAAGGGAACAGGGTAATACGTTAAATGATTTATTTTTCTGCACTTGCAACACATATTTATAGTTTAAAAATGCACAGATATACAAACACAAAAAAGTTTTGTGAGAGAGTTTTGTTTTTGATACTTCATTAAAAGAAAAGCTAGTCAGATACTAATTAATGTATTTACTTCTGTGTCATAATTTCTTTGATTGTTATACTATGACCCTGTGACATGGTAACTATGGGGCTAATGTTAAGACCTCATTAAGACAACAGGAAATAAGTAATTTGTGCTAGGAGGCCAGTAACAACCTGTGGCCTGTTCCAGTCTAAATACAGTTAAGGAAATAAAAGTATTTCAGGACTCAATCAATAATAATTATCGATAGGCGCCTCCTCCATCTCATACAGAAATTATATTCCAATTCCACCTTAAGAGTGAGGTGTAATCCCTGCGGGACCCTCTCTGGCATAAAATCCACCATCTGGATTTTATTGTATTTTATATTTCTATCTTCTATCTGTATTATTTATAGTTTGTACTGAATTTTAAATTTTGTTTTTATTGTAAACTGCCCAGGGTCCCTCCTTGAGGGGGAGATGGGCGGTGATAAAAATTTGATAAATAAATAAAAAAAAAATAAAAAAATAGTAAACATGCAGAAAGGAGTGCGACAAGGATGTATTCTTGCCCCCTTCCTTTTTAATCTCTATATTAATTCATTGGTGGACCTCTTACATAACATGGATATTCACGCACCCAATCTAGTACAGCGCAAAATTCCAATTCTTCTATATGCTGATGATGCTGATATAATTTCACAAACCTCCATTGGATTGAAAAGAGCAATTGCAGCAACACTAAGGTACACTAAGGTACTGCAGACAAAACCATTTGGTTCTCAACTTTGATAAATCAAAATTTTTGGGTTTTGCTAAGAGAACTAAGCAGCATTCCTGGAGAGTAGAAGGGCATAAATTAGAGCAGGTTAATACATTTAAATACTTTGGGGTGGTCTTCTACTCGAAAGGTACTTGGAATGCACACCAGAATTACATAGTGCAATCAGCCCTTAGGTCAGAGCTTTGCAAACTCTGTGTCGCGACACAAATGTGTGTCACCACACACAGTCTGGTGTGTTGCCACACAACCCGGAAGCACTGATCATCATCAGCGCTTCCGGGTTTTCCCGCGGCGACACACCAACGGCGGCGCGTAAAAACCGAAAGCGGCAGCAGCGCTTCTGAGTTTTTGCGCGCTGCCGCAACGACGGCACTTCCGGGTTTTCCCGCGGCGACATACCAACGGCGGTTGGTGTGTCGCCGCGGGAAAACTTTGGAAAGCCCTGCCTTAGGTCAATGAATGCCATTAAACGGTTCTTTTACACTGGTGGAAGACAATATCTGGCGCATTAAAACTTTTCGAGGCCAAAACATTGGCTCACATTCTCTATGGGGCACAAATAGGAATTTATGTGAAGAAGGAGCCGCAGGAAACAGTGCAAACAAAATTCCTGCGATCAATTCTAGCCGCACCCAATGGCACATCAAATGCCCAGTTAAGGCTCGAGACAGGAATGCCATCAATTCAGGTTAGGGCCTGGAAGTTGTTGATAAATTATTGGCTAAGAATGCAATTCTTCCCAGTTGGTTTGACCCCTCTAGTCCTAACAGATAACTTCTCTTCACCCTGGAAGCAGGCAGTAGAATATAAGCTGGCTTCATATGGGCTCTCTCCACTGTTCTTAATATCATTAGGTTATGACCAAGCTAAACAACTAGTCATTCAAAGAATAAGGGACATGGAGTTCCAGACTGAAGTTAACAGGTTGCCACAACATGACAGAATTTGGACAAATGGGCATATGGGAACCAGCAAATTATTTGCTAAATCTAACTTTCCCTAAGCTGAGAATTGCATCCTTTAAAGCTAGATTCAATATTCTTCCAGCTGCACTTCTTCAAGACAGGTATAGTAAAATTGAACCTCCCTCTCTTCATGACAATTTTCCCTCAGGGATGAGTCATGTTTTTCTTACGACTTTTAAAAGCCTAAGAAGCATTGGACTCCTTTAAACAACTTGATCCTCTGCATTTCCATATGGAGGCTTTGTGATTTCTTAAAACACAATGTATTTTTGTAAAAAAAAAATGCAGATTATGCAAAAACATAATTTGACATAATTTCTTTGACATATTGAGGACATATTTGAGAAACTTAAGATCAGTAAGAAGCTTATAAATCAGCAGGCATTGGATTATTATAATCGAAAATGTACTGCAGGAACAATGCATGCATATTTGTAAACAGACACTGCTATTTACCAAAAGAAGGATAACCTTGAATATTTGCTGTTTCCCTCCCACCTCCAAGAAAATAGGAGGATTATACAGGTTATAAATGGGCACAAAAATCCTGTATGCTACCTGGCTTCCCTGCTTTGTGAGTTTATGTTACCAGCTTCTCTGCTTTGTAAGCTATTCCCTGCCTCTCACTGAAATTAGTCCTGCATATTTTTCCTCCAAAGGCATGTATGCATGTGACTGAATTATATGTGTGTGTGCAATGTATATATGCACTGGCCAGAGGCCACACTAAAAAAAAGGAGGGCAGAATCAGGATAAAAATTAATTTTAATTAAATTAATTACTGATTAAAATTAATTGCCTAAAAATAAGGCACCCCACTTGTAAAGTAAATTGATTTCCTCCTATGTATGTATGTATGTGTGTGTTTGTGTGTATGTATATATGTATGTATACACACACACACACACACACTAAGTATTCTCACATATAAGTGTATCTGTTTTTCTCACAGAGAGAGGGGAGATTGGAAATTTGGACTTGCAAATATAAATAGTCTACTATTTAGTTAAGGTCTATGTAGTTAAGTCCTATTGAGTTCAATGGCTATTATTCTTAGGTAGCAATGAATAGACTGCTGCAATCTGGCAATAGCTCTGTTTACTCCTGCTTACTGTACTTGACAGAGGAAATGAGAGAAGAGAGCCTGTGGTCTTTTTCATTTTGTTTGCAAAAGGAAACTGGTCTTTTTCTGAATGCAAAAAGGAAACTTTATGCTGAGCTGCAAACATAAGGAAGCTTATGTAAACTTACTCTATAATCAATCCCCCAGAGAATTCAGCATATTTTATGCCCAGCTAAGTATACATACAGCTTGTAGTCTATTCAGTTGGCATGCTAGCCTCATTCTTTCTCATTTCCATCCACACATATGACTATTTGCCATGCGCCACCCCTCTATCCAAGGTGACTTTCTACTAACTGAAGATTCTGATTTTCCAGTGTTATCGTTTGTGTCTGAAGACTTCTGCATTCATTCCCATGCCCCTTGAAATCATGACAATACAGTAGTATTTTTATTTATACCGCCTTAAAGTTTTACTCCTGGTGACTCTATTTTAGTTGTCCATTGTGGTTCCCTTTACCTGTCCAGTGGTTTCTTGTTTTAATATGTGGCTTAAATCTTATTGCTAACTGCTTGAAGATTGCCCAGAAACTGAATTGGCAGGAATGTAGAGCAGTGTTTCTCAACCTTGGCAACTTTAAGATGTGTGGACTTCAACTCCCAGAATTCCCCAGCCAGCATGGGCTTAAAGATGCCAAGGTTGAGAAACACTGATATAGAGGTACAGGTGGTGATTGGTGCCTCTGAAAAGTGGTACACAGCCCTCTTGGGTTGAAACACTGATTGTTGGTTGCTTTCCAAGCATAATTCAAGGTGCTTACCTTGACTTACAAAGCGTTACCTGCTGTAGGCCCAACTTGCCTGCCCTGCATTATTAGAACTTCAAAGGAACAACTTTCATAACCTTGCCACAAATAAACACTGACAATTTTTATTTATTTATTTATCGTATTTATACCCCGCCTATCCCCTCCCTAACGGAGGACTCTAGGCGGCTTACATAGATTGTATTTCATATTTATACATTTCATATATAATACAACATTTAAACCGCGCGCTTAAGGGAAGGGGTAAGGGAACCGACTCTTCCATAGGCAGTGGACTACATGTCCCAGTCGGAGCCGGCTGCTGACGTCCTGGATGTTGCTGTTTCGGGATCCGTCGTCTCTGCCGCCATTCACGAGATCTTCTCCATTCGGTGGGCGACCCCCGACAGGACGCCAGCAAATTCTCCCACTTAAGGTGGTACCCATTTATCTACTTGCTAAGCTTTCGAATTGTTGGGTTGACAGGAGCTGGGACTAGCAACGAGAGCTCACCTCGTTGCGCAGGGATTCGAACTGCTGACCTTCTGATCGGCAGTCTACAGCTCAGTGGTTTAACCCGCTGAGCCACCACATCCTTTTTTACTTTTAATTTTTAATTTTTAAAATTTTGTAAAATTTTTAATTTTACTTTTTCTTTCGAAGAGTTACTACCATGGAATAAACTGCTGTTGGAGATGAGGTTTTCCCTCTTTTTGTATAAACCAGGGAGGAGTTTTTTATACATACATAGTTCTTAACAGTGTTAGGTTGCATCAAGAAAATGGACATCCAGTATCATGTGATCACATCTCCCTTGGGGGTGGGGGAGATTATGCTAAATTAAGTACCACATTAATTTTTGCATCATTAGCTCTTGTGGGCCATTGTCCTATCTTGTTAGTGGAGTTCTTAAAGGGTCAACATGAATCATTGTTCTGCTTCCGAATTCCAATTTCATATGCCATTTTACTGAGTAAATGTTTTCTTAACTTTGGAGGTTGCCCAAGGTTAATACATAATAAAAAGCAATATGTAGCCAAAATGGTTTATGAAAAGGTATAAATAATGAAACATTTTTTAAAAATTTTTTTTAAAAATGTAATTATATATCTAAAAAAGACTAAAACAATCCTGCAATGTGATTACCTCATAATGAAAAGGAGTCTGTTCATTCATTCACCTCTTCCTAGAAATTGGAATCAGATTGCTGAGGAAGTGAGAATTAATTAAAAGTTATGGAAGGCTGGGAAGCGAAACTGGAATTCAATGGAAAATCAAGAGCGCTAATTTAGATATAACTGAAGAATTATTTCCTTGGCGATTTAAAGACAGTTAATGAACTATTCATCCACCTGTCTCTTTCTGATTCTTAGGCTATAATTTAAACTATGATATCCTTCTGATTTCTTCTTTTGTTGTTGTTTATTCGTTCAGTCGCTTCCGACTCTTCGTGACTTGTGTTTCTTGGTGTAGGGAAGACAAATTCCACTGAAGGACAATGTTATCTGATCATTATGTGTTGAATGCAGACTGAGTCAAGTCTAGACACATCACACTAAGTTTACTTTGGCTTTGGTTTAATGTTTTATGCAAAAACATTTCCAAAAAAAAGAGAGAAGAAAATGTGTTTCTTCAGTATCATTAAAAAGACATATTTTCCATCATTGGGTTTTATATTACAAATGGAAGCTTTAAATTGTATTTTTATTTTATTTGTGCAATATATCTGTGACCTCAATCCTTATGGACTCTGGGTGGTTTACAGTGGGGCAAAAAAGTATTTAGTCAGCCACCAATTGTGCAAGTTCTCCCACTTAAAAAGATGAGAGAGGCCTGTAATTGACATCATAGGTAGACCTCAACTATGAGAGACAAAACGAGAAAACAAATCCAGACAATGTTGGATTTATACCTGGTTGGCTGTTGTGAGGAATATTCTAAGCATCTGGTAAATAAGGTCACTCAAGTTTGCTCAGAGTTGGACTCTTAGCAATTTTTATCAAGGGAAACACAGTATGTATTTATCTGGGGTCAGTTTGAACCTGTAACTTTTGAAGAAGTGGACAGGATCCCCAGATTAATTAACTTAGCTACTTCTGTAATCTCCAGCAAAGGAGATTGTTAACTTGTGGTGCTGGAGCTTGAGCACCTCAATGATGCCATGAGCTAAACCGTGAAGGGACACCCAAGACGGGAAGGTCGTGGCAGAGAGGTCAGACTAAATACGATCCCTGGGGAAGGTAATGGCAACCCACCCCAGTATTCTTGCCGTGAAAACTAAATGGATCAGTACAACCAGAGATATGTTGGTATACCATCGGAAGATGGGACTCCCAGATCGGAAGATGGTCAAAATGCTACTGGGGCGGAACAGAGGATAAGTTCAACTAGTCTCAGATGTGATGACGCAGCTATCTCAAAGCCGAAAGGACAGCTAGCGGCTGACGGTGCTGGTGGTGAATGATGAATCTGATGTTCTAAAGATCAACACACCATAGGAACCTGGAATGTAAGATCTATGAGCCAGGGCAAATTGGATGTGGTTATTGGTGAGATGTCAAGATTAAATACAGACATTTTGGGTGTCAGTGAACTGAACTGAAATGGACTGGAATTGGCCACTTCACATCAGATGACCACCAGATCTTCTACTGTGGACAAGAGGACCACAGAAGAAATGGAGTAGCCTTCATAATTATTAATAAAGTGGCTAAAGCAGTGCTTGGATACAATCCAAAAAACGATAGAATGATCTCAATTCGAATTCAGGGTAAGCCATTTAACATCACAATGATCCAAATACGTGCCCCAACCATAGATGCTGAAGAAGCAGAAGTAGATCAATTCTGTGAGGATCTGCAGCACCTACTGGATAATACGCCAAAAAGAGATGTTATTTTCATTACAGGAGACTGGAATGCTAAGGTGGGTAGTCAAATGACACCTGGAATTACAGGTAAGCATGGTCTGGGAGAACAAAATGAAGCAGGACATAGGCTGATAGAATTTTGCCAAGACAACTCACTGTGTATAACGAACACTCTCTTCCAACAACCTAAAAGATGACTTTATACATGGATTTCACCAGATGGTCAACACCGAAATCAGATTGACTACATCCTTTGCAGCCAAAGGTGGTGGACATCTATACAGTTGGTAAAAACAAGACCTGGAGCTAGCTGTAGTTCAGATCATGAACTTCTTATTGCACAATTTAGAATCAGACTAAAGAGAATAGGGAAGACCCACAGATCAGTTAGATATGAGTTCACTAATATTCCTAATGAATATGCAGTGGCGGTGAAGAATAGATTTAAGGGACTAGATTTAGTAGATAGGGTCCCGGAAGAACTATGGACAGAAGTTCGCAACATTGTTCAGGTGGCAGCAACAAAAAAGTGTCCCAAAGAAAAAGAAAACCAAGAAGGCAAGATGGCTGTCTGCTAAGACACTGGAAGTAGCCCAAGAAAGGAGGAAAGCAAAAGGCAGCAGTGATAGGGGGAGATATGCCCAATTAAATGCAAAATTCCAGAGGTTAGCCAGAAGAGATAAGGAATTATTTTTAAACAAGCAATGCGTGGAAGTGGAAGAATATAATAGAATAGGAAGGAGAAGAGACCTCTTCCAGAAAATTAGAAACATCGGAGGTAAATTCCAGGCAAAAATGGATATGATTAAAGACAAAGATGGCAAGGACCTAACAAAAGCAGAAGAGATCAAGAAAAGGTGGCAAGAATATATGGAAGTTCTGTATAGGAAGGATAATAGTATCGGGGATAGTTTTGACGGTGTGGTCAGTGAGTTAGAGCCAGAGATCCTGAAGAGTGAGGTTGAATGGGCCTTAAGAAGCATTGCTAATAACAAAGCAGCAGGAGACAACGTTATCCAATTGGAAAAAATCAACTTATATCCCCATACCAAAAAAGAAACACTAAAGAATGTTCAAACTATCGAACAGTGGAACTTAATTCATATGCCAGTAAGGTAATGCTCAAGATCCTGCAAGGTAGACTCCAGCAATTCATGGAGCGAGAATTGCCAGATGTACAAGCTAGGTTTAGAAAAGGCAGAGGAACTCGAGACCAAATTGCCAATATCCGCTGGATAATGGAGAAAGCCAGGGAGTTTCAGAAAAACATCTATTTCTGTTTTATTGACTATTCTAAAGCCGTGGAGTCCATGGTGCTCTCTGAGCCTTGTTGTTTTCTTGCAGACGTTTCATTGCCAGGCTAGGCAACATCTTCAGTGCGAAAAGGGAGTGGAACTTGCTCTCTGTTTATATACCCTGGCTTGTCCTGCCTGTGTTGGTGGGGGTGTTGTACTCTCCTTGGTAGTACCTTGATTGGGTTGTTGTTTGCTGCTTGGTTGATTGACTGAGTTAATAGTTCCTTGATTAGGGTCTATTGTGTTGTTTGATTGCTCCTCTGCTGCTAATCTTGCTGTTAATCTTTGCATATCTACAAACTACTGAAGGATAGGTGGTTCCTCAGACAACCAGGCCCTATGCTATGAGGGGCTTTATAGGTGATAACACTTTGAATTGTTTCAGAGGGCAGGCACCGTGACAGAAAAAGACTGTTTCCTGAGTCCCATCTGATGACACTGTTAATCACTATGACTGATTCTCCCTGAGATTTCTATGACTTCCATATGTCGATGAAGGTTCTCAGTCATCCAGGTGGAACAGTCTGTAGCTTGAATCATGTCAACTGGATTTCTATTTTCTCAGTGGAAACGTTTCGCTTCTTGGATAAGGAGCGAAACGTTTCCACTGAGAAAATAAAAATCCAGTTGACATGATTCAAGCTACAGACTATGACTTCCATAGTGACTTTATTTAAACGAGCCCTTAAAACCTGTCTCTTCGTCCTGAGACTGGGCTAGAGTGAGTGATGGACCCTTGTTGGATGTTTGGTCTGTTGTGTTGCTTTTCCAGACCTTTTAGGCTATGTGCGTCACTGTTTTTATTGTTTTTGCTTTATAAGCCACCCAGAGCCATGGTAGAATTGTGTGGCCTATACATTCATAATACATACATACTTACTTCTGAACTTCTATTTGTACATCTGTGAACCTCATGATACTTGGTTAAATGTTTAGAGATGGTGAAGTTACAAAGACCAGTGTACTTATGCAAACCAGGGACTAAAAATCTTACCAGTGGGAAAAACTGTGCAGGGAGCCATGGTCATTGTTAATTAAACTTATATACAGGTAGTCCTCGTTTAACATCCACTTGTTCAGTGACCGCTCAAAATTATGATGGTGCTGAATGAGGGGTACTTCATTCCTCATAATTGGTCCTCATAATTGCGGCCGTCGCAGGGTCCCAACGGTCATGTGATTGTGATTCGGGCACTCAGCAACCGGCTCGCAATTACAGCGTCACAGCGTCCCATGGTCACTTGATCACCATTTGCAACCACCTCTGCCAACAAGCAAAGTCAACGGGAAAGCCAGCAGGAGGTCATAAATGGCAATCACGTGACTGCGGGATGCTGCAACCATGCAAGATTTGCCTAACAACTGGAACTGCCATTGTAAGTCGGCGTGGTCATGTGATGTCGCGCCTTACAACTGAATTGCTTAGCGATGGAATTCTCGGTCCCAATTACCTTTGATAAGTGAGGACTACCTGTATATTTTTGAAAAGCCTAGAGGCAAGTGTTTAAGAAGGAGTTCTGATTCACATCACATCCTTCAGAATCACTTGCTTTCTTCCTGTATCAGAATTTTTATCAATATAGAAAATAGGAGGTGATTTTATATATGCAGCATTTGCTTCTGAACACACACACAAAGCTTGTCTTCCCTTTTTGAACCAGAAGTTCAGTAAGCTGAAAGTAAATGTTTCATTAGCAATAAGGCCAGTGGTAGCTGCCTGCAGAGATGCTGGCCATGCTTGAGAATGCAAGGTAAAATCTCTCAGATTATCTTATTGTGAACCTAACTACTGTATGCCACCTGACTGGCAAATTATTTTTGGAAACATCTGCCATTGTGTCTTTTCTTTCCAGTAATATACCTGACCTGTCAGGATTTTGCACATAGGAAAATTATAGACCAGATTATATACACAAGACCATAGTGTAGCAAACCAAAGGCATGCCTGCCTATGTCATATAACTTTCTAATCAAAACCTATCATAATATTAGATTTCATTAATAATATGTTTCTATGTAATTGTTTTATGTCTGTATAGTAGGCCTATGGCTTGCAGTGTAGAAATACTAGTTTTAATTTCACAATTAAGGCTGCTTGTCTTTAAAAGCAAAACATCTATCACTTTGCTTTCTATGAGATGATAGTTCTCAGTTTATGTCTACTTGTGCATTTTGTTTTTGTTTTTTATAAGAATTTTATTAAGCTTCAAGACAAGGATAAAAGCTACGAAAAAACAAAGAAAAGAAGAAGAAAGAACTAAAGTGTGAAACAAACGAGATTTTTTTTTTCAGAATTACAGAAAGATGTGACTTCTGACTTTTAACAGCAAGGATATACAAAAATTTCCATAATCAATATCTTACTCTATATTAAACCAGAACCACATTATTTCTATAAATCATTCACTTTAGCACATTATAAAAATCACTAAGTACAATTACTCCCCCCTTATATTAAAATAAAGAAAAAAATTCATATAGACCCCCTAAACAACTTCCCCCCAAAAGATAACATTTAATAGCTTCCTACTACTACTCTATACATTTCTGTCTACTATAATAAGAAACTAAAAAGCACAAAAATTGTCTGCCATTATACTTAATAGTATAACAGTTTTAATAATCTTAATCTTATAAAGGTAAAGGTTCCCCCCGCACATTTGTGCAGTCGTGTCCGACTCTAGGGGCCGGTGCTCATCTCCGTTTGTTAGCCGAAGAGCCAGCGTTGTCCGAAGACACTTCCATGGTCATGTGGCCACATGACATGCGCGGAACGCTGTTACCTACCCACCGAAGTGGTACCTATTCATCTACTTGCATTTGCATGCTTTCGAATTGCTTGGTTGGCAAGAGCTGGAGCTAGTGCGGGAGCTCACTCCGCACACAGGGCTAGGGATTCGAACCTCCGAACTTGCGATCTTCCGATCGACAAGCCTGGTGTCTTACCCGCTGAGCCACCACGCCTCCATCTTAATCTTAATAAACCCAAAAAACAAAAACAATTCAAAACAGTAACCTTAAATCAAATCCTTAAAACCATCCAAATAATTTTTTTTAATATTCTAATAATCTTAATTCAAATCCTTAAAAGCAAATAACATCAGTCAAACCCTTAAAGCAATCCAGATAAACATTCTTTAACCCTTATCCCACTTCAAAATAAATCAGAGCATTTACACAATGTGCAGAGAGCTTTTCTCTTGAAAAAATCAAACAGCCCAACTGTCCCCCTCAAAAATTCCAGCTTCATGTATTTTGTTTTTCCTTTGTCATTGCTTGGTATCATGGTTCAAGAATCTGTTTGGTTCTACTAAGAGTCTCGTGAGTCAGAGACATTTCCTTATTTGTATTTACATGTGCAAGTTCATTTATGTGAATTAATGGAAGATGCAGAGTAACTCAACCCTTCTTCCATTTTCAGTGAAGTTTTTCTGCAGATATTGAGACTGAGTAACGTAAGAAGTTGGACAAGAAGTTGATCTAAACCATGTAATCTTGAGGATGTTTAGATAGAATAAGCCCTCTTGATTTCAATCAGTTCCAGATGCAAGTGTATTTAGGATTGTGTTTTAAATATTCACTTGAGAAGTACATATAAGTGTTTTGTTCTTATAGATTATTATTATTTTATTATTATTATTTATTTAATTTATATGACCGCCCATCTCCCCCAATGGGGGAGCGCACATATTTCAGAATTAATTAATTAATTAATTAATTAATTATATTGGTATCCTGCTACAATCAAATGATTCTCAGTAGTTAACATTATATAAAGAAAAACAATCGAAAACATCCAAGGTAAGCATAAAAACTAAGTAACAGTAAAATAACAACTCAAAGATTAAACCAGTGCTTTCCAAACTGCCGCCGTTGGCGACACACCAACGGCGGCGGTGGCACGTGCACGGTGGGGAGGCACGCGGCGGTGGCGTGCATGGCAGCAGCGGCCTCGCTAAAACGCGGAAGGGCTGATGCCGCTGCCACCATGCACACCGCCACCGCCGCACACACCCCTGCACGCGCCGCCGCTTCGTGACACACTAAACTCTGTTGCAACACACTAAAGTGTTGCGACACACAGTTTGGAAAGCTATGGATTAAACACTTTAAAAGTAAAAGCAGAGACGGCCCAATCTGGCTAGAACACTCTTCAGAACAGTTCTGTTTTCAGCATCTTTTTTGCACTCAGTCAGGGAGGGGCTGGCCTGACCTCCATGGGGAAAGAGAACTGGTGCTGCTACCTCCTGGCCTCAACTCCTGTTGCCTCCTTGATTTCTAAGTTTTATTAATTTTAAAATACACATTAAAAGCTAATACAAAAGAAAAGAAATAGAAATACAAAGTAAGAAAAGGGAAAAGAAAAAGTGAAGTCAAAAAATAACAAACAAGAAAAAATATAGAAAATAGATGTCCTCCAATTTATCCTTGAACTTTAAGTACAACAATTAACTTTAAATGTTAGTCCTTAATACAATATACAGAAACTTTTCTTTGTCATATACCCTTTGATTTCTCTAATCCAATCTTCTGTTCTTCATATAGATTTCGCCTTTCTTGATATCTTCCAACAATCCATCTCTGGTTTCTACTCCTTAGAATAGTAATCAAATGTTCGTTGTTGCATCAATTAAATGTTTTCCATTTGCTCTTTCCATTTTTACATCTATATTTATATCTTCAATAAAGTCCAATTAGTATAGCAAATAAAGGCCTTATCTACGTCTAATAAAATACAGTATATTCTGTTCATGTTATAACTATATATTCCATTAATACATAATCTAACATATTACATAACATAATACATAATATAGCAAAAATACAAAACCTAACATAACATATAACCTAATACATACAACATATTCTTGTAATAACCTACATTCTAATTCCATCTCATCATCTCATTGTCTTCTCATAAATGTGTCTCCAGAAAGAGTAATATATAATATCAACATATTTATTTATAATCTTGTATCTTACACTTAAAATATCATGTTTTTATGCATCTGTATATTTCTCATATCTGTGCTTACTCTGTGTACAATAACAAATCCACATTTTCATTCACCTTGCATTCCAAATCAATATCAATAAATCTCCTGTTTAGGTTATGCCAATATCACAATATGCAACTTGTTTATTTCTGTAACTCATGTGGGATATCAAAGTGTTTATTTTGCCATATCTATCAATTTGCATATTAAAATCTTCCTGTCTCAGCTGCCACAATGTATTTATGCCCAAACATTTAATAGACCACTTCCTGTAAGATATCATAATCTTCTTCTGTACCAATACATTCAAAGTCCTCTTTCCCTGTTTCTCTACTGGTTCGAAAGATCTTTCCTCTGTTTCTAAATCTGTCCCTTGTACCTTCTGTTCCTGAGCCACCAAAACTATTAATATACGTTCTATGGATTTCTTAATTTGCAAAAAAATTTTGCTGGTTTCTTCCTTAAAATCCTGAAGTACTGTGAGAGAGGCCATTATTTATTGTTCAAAGCGTAATCAACTGCCGTAGACAAAACAAAAAAAAATTCTCAGGGAGCAAGGAACAGCTGTTCTATTATTTATCAATAATGTCTATTTCTTTAAGTAAGAAAAGCTTTTAAAGTAAGAGATGAAAAAATTCCACAGAGCAGTATTTCAAACAGTTTGTAAAGGGAAAGATGAAAGTATATTCCAAATGAAAAATAGTCCTTTCTAAAAAAAAAAATAGAAAAGGAGAAAAAAAAAGGTAGAGAGGCACACACTCTCCACACTTTATTCTTTATTCTTCTTTATTCTTCAGGCTGCAAGCCGCTTAACCCAAACAAACAATTTCTCAAAAGTCAGTAAGTTTGTCGAGTGAGAAATACCAACAAAGTCTCTTAAGTCCCAATTTCTCTGATACAAAAGAAAGGCAGAAAAATACAAAACTTGTTCACTATGTTGCCAAAATAAAATCTATCAAACTTCCACCAAAATTAATTATAGCAAAGAAAACACAAAATTAGCCAACACCTTGAACGAACGAAGTCCAAAGATAAATTTTAGAATAATAAAAATGTACTAATCTAAAAAGAAAACTAATATAAGGTGATCTAAAAGCTGGCTGTCACTCTTGTGTCTCCCAAGAGACTTACTGTTCTCTGCAGAGCTAGAATCCTCTTTCGGCCATTTCATTGCAACCCCCGTTCTTCTCCGCGGTGGAAACAACAAAGAAAAACAGGAGTGAGCAATTCCAATGGCTCTGTGAGCAATCTTCTGGTTCCCCCTTCTCCAGGGGGAAACTTCAGAGGTCCGTAGACCCCTGCAAACAAGATAGAAAGTTAGCCAGGTCTCAGAGCTCAGAGCTCTGAGAAACTCTGACTTGTCGAGCTGCCAGCCAGGCTTGGAGTCATCCTGTTGCCTCCTGAAAGTAGATACTAGTGGTGTATTCTCCCTGATGACCTAATAGGCCAGGCTGATTCTGGTTGGAGAACGTGGCCCTGTATCTACCTAGGTACCCAGCCAGTTATGACTATAGCTTAATCTGTAATGTAATGTATTTGCATTATGCAGTGTTGTTGACCCTTTTTTGAACATGGTTTGGTTTGTACTTATTGGCAGAGGTCTGGGTGTGTTGCATAGTCAGGCTTGTACAAAGTAGTGCAGCAGAGCAAGAAGTTATGTACATGAATCAGCCTTATCATATAGCATAGACAGTGGGTCAAAGTAATTACAGTGATGATTGTCACAATTGCTAGATCCTTCTTTGGCAGAAATCCTGAAAATATTGTGTGTCATGAGATCTTTATGTTCCAGAATGGCAGCAATGTTTTATAAATTATAGCTTTAAGTGCTAGTTTCCTGACTCCTCACCACAGTTTAATAAAGTTTTGTTATTACTTCCCAGCTGCATCAGCGGATGCAGATAAAAATATTTTTAACACATTAAGTTATTTTAACTTGTAGCCAGAGCATTTATTTCAATATTATTTCATTCTTAAAATCAGACTTTGAATTATCTTGTCACATTGTATTACATTACACGTTTTCCTATTTCACCCATAGGAGGAGTGCCTTTAAACTATTTCTATTTTGCAATTCAAGATGCTCTTCCAGTGGCAACTCCTCAACCCCTCTAAATTGGCCATGCTTGCTAGAAATTGATAGGAGTTGGAATCAGCAACGTGTGGTGGGCCACCAATTGCCCATCTTCCTATGCAGGGTATTTCTTAAAACTAATAACTGGCAACTTGTGAAGTCAAATATGGGAGAATAGGTATCTGCACACAAGCAGTCTTCTCTTATTCTTTTCCCTATTGCTGCTTTCTGCTTCACTCAGTCTTGATAGCATGTAATTTAAAAAACAAAAACAAAAGTCTGATAATTATTGGCCAAATTACAATAGCCTGTTTTCATGAGATGAAAATTAATTGCCTATCTCGGTGGACCATAAATATTAATGCTTGAGAAATGATCAAACTGTGACCTTTCAATTACATAGAAGTAAATCATTTAATTATGGGACTTGTCTACATATAAAATGCAACAAGTCATTCTAATAATTAATTAAAAGAGTAATCTAATTCAGTCTTGATTTAAATTAATGTTAAAAGTAATGTTAACTTGATTGGAAATGACACCACTGTTTATAATTAATCTTTTCCAGAAAAGCCATGTTTTTACCTGCCTCTGGAAGACCACAAGGGTGGAGGCCATCCTTGCCTCAGATGGCAAGTTGTATTCCAAAGAAGGGGAATAAAATGTACGCGATTTAATTAGAACCCTGATTTTTTTTCCAGTAGAAATCAGTAATCGGACTAAAATAGTAGATTCATATCATTTGTTGTTGTTCAGTCGTTGCCATAGCTTTCCTCCCAAGGAGCAAGCGTCTTTTAATTTCATGGCTGCAGTCACCGTCTGCGGTGATCTTGGAGCCCAAGAAAATAAAATCTGTCACTGCTTCCATTTCTTCCCCTTCTATTTGCCAGGAGGTGATGGGACCAGATGCCATGATCTGAGTTTTTTTAATGTTGAGTTTCAAGCCAGCTTTTGCACTCTCCTCTTTCACCCTCATCAAGAGGCTCTTTAGTTCCTCTTCGCTTTCTGCCATTAGGGTGGTATCGTCTGCATATCTGAGGTTGTTGATATTTCTCCCGGCAATCTTAACTCCGGCTTGTGATTCATCCAGCCCGGCATTTCTTATGATGTATTCTGCATATAAGTTAAATAAGCAGGGTGATAATATACAGCCTTGTACTCCTTTCCCAATTTTGAACCAGTCGGTTGTTCCATGTCCGGTTCTAAGTGTTGCTTCTTGACCCGCATACAGGTTTCTCAGGAGACAAGTAAGGTGGTCTGGTACTCCCATCTCTTTAAGAATTTGCCACAGTTTGTTGTGATCCACACAATCAAAGGCTTTAGCGTAGTCAGTGAAGCAGAAGTAGATGTTTTCCTGGAACTCTCTTGCTTTTTCCATGATCCAGCAAATGTTGGCAATCTGATCTCTAGTTCCTCTGCCTCTTTTAAACCCAGCTTGCACTTCTGGTAGTTCTCGGTTCACATACTGCTGAAGCCTAGCTTGTAGGATTTTGAGCATAACCTTGCTAGCATGTGAAATGAGCGCAATTGTACGGTAGTTTGAGCATTCTTTGGCATTGCCCTTCTTTGGAATTGGAACATAAACTGACCTTTTCCAATCCTGTAGCCACTGTTGAGTTTTCCAAATTTGTTGGCATATTGAGTGCAGCATTTTAACAGCATCATCTTTTAGGATTTTAAATAGCTCAGCTGGGATACTGTCTTCTCCGCTAGCTTTGTTGTTAGTAATGCTTCCTAAGGTCCACTTGACTTCATTCTCTAGGATGTCTGGCTCAAGGTCAGTGACCACACCATCGTATTTATCGGGGACATTAAAATCTTTTTTGTATAGTTCTTCTGTGTATTCTTGCCACCTCTTCTTAATCTCTTCTGCTTCTGTTAGGTCCCTG
Organism: Charina bottae; assembly: GCA_023362775.1. NCBI lineage: Eukaryota > Metazoa > Chordata > Lepidosauria > Squamata > Charinaidae > Charina > Charina bottae. Next base: position 111,914,244 of record JALMGJ010000001.1, read on the forward strand.
CGTTTTTTGTCCTTTATCATGCCCATCTTTGCACAAAAGGTTCCCTTGATATCTCCGATTTTCTTGAAGAGATCTCTAGTCTTCCCCATTCTATTGTTTTCTTCGGTTTCTTTGCATTGTTCATTTAAGAAGGCTTTCTTATCTCTCCTTGGGAAATCTGCATTCAGTTGGTTATATCTTTCCCTTTCTCCCTTGCCTTTTGCTTCCCTTCTTTCCTCAGCTATTTGTAAAGCCTCATCAGACAGCCACTTTGCTTTCTTGCCTTTCTTTTTCTTTGGGATGGTTTTAGTTGCTGCCTCCTGTACAATGTTACGAACCTCCATCCATAGTTCTTCAGGCACTCTGTCTACCAGATCTAAACCTTTAAATCTATTCCTCACCTCCACTGTATATTCATAAGGGATATGATTTAGGTCATACCTGAATGGTCTAGTGGTTTCCCCTATGGTCTTCAATTTAAGCCTAAATTTTGCAATAAGAAGCTCATGATCTGAGCCACAGTCAGCTCCAGGTCTTGTTTTTGCTGATTGTATAGAGCAAGGGTCGGAAATGGCGGCTCGCGAGCCAAATGCGGCTCTTTGGCCCCTTGAGTGTGGCTCTTCCGCAGGCAGGCGTGGTGGGCATGGCGCAGCAGCGAGTGTGGCGGGGCAGGCACGGCAGCGGGCATGGTGCGCGTTGCTGTGGGCATACCCCTGGCAACCTGGCAGCCGTCTCCGGCAGCCATCTTGACAACGGGCAGGGCTTTCCAAACTGTGTGTCACGTGACAAGCCGGAAGCGCTGAAGGGAGTGGAAATTCTCCGCGCCAATCAGCTGTGCCTCGGGAAGCCCGGCAGCCTGCACGCGCGATTTTTGCCTCCCTGCCGGAACCGAGGGCATTTTCGGGGTCCCCGGAGCCTGCCCTTTCGAAGGGGCAGCGGCGGCAGCAGCTGCAGTGCTGCCCCTTCGAAAGGGCAGGCTCCGGGGACCCCGAAAATGCCCTCGGTTCCGGCAGGGAGGCTGCGCGCAAGCTGCCTCAGCTGTTCTGTGGGGAGAATTTCCACCCCAGGGCAGCGTGTGCGTGTGGAGAGGGGAGGTTTCTGCCTCCCTGCTGGAACCGAGGGCATTTTCGGGGTCCCCGGAGCCTGCCTTTCGAAGGGGCAGCGGCAGTGCTGCCCCTTCGAAAGGCAGGCTCCGGGGACCCCGAAAATGCCCTCGGTTCCGGCAGGGAGGCTGCGCGCAAGCTGCCTCAGCTGTTCTGCGGGGAGAATTTCCACCCCAGGGCAGCGTGTGCGTGTGGAGAGGGGAGGTTTCTGCCTCCCTGCCGGAACCGAGGGCATTTTCGGGGTCCCCGGAGCCTGCCCTTTCGAAGGGGCAGCGGCAGCAGCAGCTGCAGTGCTGCCCCTTCGAAAGGGCAGGCTCCGGGGACCCCGAAAATGCCCTCAGTTTAGGCAGGGAGGCTGCGCGCAAGCTGCCTCAGCTGTTCTGCGGGGAGAATTTCCACCCCAGGGCAGCGTGTGCGTGTGGAGAGGGGAGGTTTCTGCCTCCCTGCCGGAACCGAGGGCATTTTCGGGGTCCCCGGAGCCTGCCCTTTCGAAGGGGCAGCGGCAGCAGCAGCTGCAGTGCTGCCCCTTCGAAAGGGCAGGCTCCGGGGACCCCGAAAATGCCCTCAGTTTAGGCAGGGAGGCTGCGCGCAAGCTGCCTCAGCTGTTCTGCGGGGAGAATTTCCACCCCAGGGCAGCGTGTGCGTGTGGAGAGGGGAGGTTTCTGCCTCCCTGCCGGAACCGAGGGCATTTTCGGGGTCCCCGGAGCCTGCCCTTTCGAAGGGGCAGCGGCAGCAGCAGCTGCAGTGCTGCCCCTTCGAAAGGGCAGGCTCCGGGGACCCCGAAAATGCCCTCGGTTCCGGCAGGGAGGCTGCGCGCAAGCTGCCTCAGCTGTTCTGCGGGGAGAATTTCCACCCCAGGGCAGCGTGTGCGTGTGGAGAGGGGAGGTTTCTGCCTCCCTGCCGGAACCGAGGGCATTTTCGGGGTCCCCGGAGCCTGCCTTTTGAAGGGGCAGCGGCAGCAGCAGCTGCAGTGCTGCCCCTTCGAAAGGGCAGGCTCCGAGGACCCCGAAAATGCCCTCGGTTCCGGCAGGGAGGCTGCGCGCAAGCTGCCTCAGCTGTTCTGCGGGGAGAATTTCCACCCCAGGGTAGCGTGTGCGTGTGGAGAGGGGAGGTTTCTGCCTCCCTGCGGGAACCGAGGGCATTTTCGGGGTCCCCGGAGCCTGCCCTTTCGAAGGGGCAGCGGCAGCAGCAGCTGCAGTGCTGCCCCTTCGAAAGGGCAGGCTCCGGGGACCCCGAAAATGCCCTCAGTTTAGGCAGGGAGGCTGCGCGCAAGCTTCCTCAGCTGTTCTGCGGGGAGAATTTCCACCCCAGGGTAGCGTGTGCGTGTGGAGAGGGGAGGTTTCTGCCTCCCTGCCGGAACCGAGGGCATTTTCGGGGTCCCCGGAGCCTGCATTTCGAAGGGGCAGCGGCAGCAGCAGCTGCAGTGCTGCCCCTTCGAAAGGGCAGGCTCCGGGGACCCCGAAAATGCCCTCGGTTCCGGCAGGGAGGCTGCGCGCAAGCTGCCTCAGCTGTTCTGCGGGGAGAATTTCCACCCCAGGGCAGCGTGTGCGTGTGGAGAGGGGAGGTTTCTGCCTCCCTGCCGGAACCGAGGGCATTTTCGGGGTCCCCGGAGCCTGCCTTTTGAAGGGGCAGCGGCAGCAGCAGCTGCAGTGCTGCCCCTTCGAAAGGGCAGGCTCCGAGGACCCCGAAAATGCCCTCGGTTCCGGCAGGGAGGCTGCGCGCAAGCTGCCTCAGCTGTTCTGCGGGGAGAATTTCCACCCCAGGGTAGCGTGTGCGTGTGGAGAGGGGAGGTTTCTGCCTCCCTGCGGGAACCGAGGGCATTTTCGGGGTCCCCGGAGCCTGCCCTTTCGAAGGGGCAGCGGCAGCAGCAGCTGCAGTGCTGCCCCTTCGAAAGGGCAGGCTCCGGGGACCCCGAAAATGCCCTCAGTTTAGGCAGGGAGGCTGCGCGCAAGCTTCCTCAGCTGTTCTGCGGGGAGAATTTCCACCCCAGGGTAGCGTGTGCGTGTGGAGAGGGGAGGTTTCTGCCTCCCTGCCGGAACCGAGGGCATTTTCGGGGTCCCCGGAGCCTGCATTTCGAAGGGGCAGCGGCAGCAGCAGCTGCAGTGCTGCCCCTTCGAAAGGGCAGGCTCCGGGGACCCCGAAAATGCCCTCAGTTTAGGCAGGGAGGCTGCACGCAAGCTGCCTCAGCTGTTCTGCGGGGAGAATTTCCACCCCAGGGCAGCGTGTGCGTGTGGAGAGGGGAGGTTTCTGCCTCCCTGCCGGAACCGAGGGCATTTTCGGGGTCCCCGGAGCCTGCCTTTCGAAGGGGCAGCGGCAGCAGCAGCTGCAGTTCTGCCCCTTCGAAAGGGCAGGCTCCGGGGACCCCGAAAATGCCCTCAGTTTAGGCAGGGAGGCAGAAACCTCCCCTCTCCACACGCACACGCTGCCCTGGGGTGGAAATTCTCCCCGCAGAACAGCTGAGGCAGCTTGCGCGCAGCCTCCCTGCCGGAACCGAGGGCATTTTCGGGGTCCCCGGAGCCTGCCCTTTCGAAGGGGCAGCACTGCAGCTGCTGCTGCTGCTGCCCCTTCGAAAGGCAGGCTCCGGGGACCCCGAAAATGCCCTCGGTTCCGGCAGGGAGGCAGAAACCTCCCCTCTCCACACGCACACGCTGCCCTGGGGTGGAAATTCTCCCCGCAGAACAGCTGAGGCAGCTTGCGCGCAGCCTCCCTGCCGGAACCGAGGGCATTTTCGGGGTCCCCGGAGCCTGCCCTTTCGAAGGGGCAGCACTGCAGCTGCTGCTGCCGCTGCCCCTTCGAAAGGGCAGGCTCCGGGGACCCCGAAAATGCCCTCGGTTCCGGCAGGGAGGCAGAAACCTCCCCTCTCCACACGCACACGCTGCCCTGGGGTGGAAATTCTCCCCGCAGAACAGCTGAGGCAGCTTGCGCGCAGCCTCCCTGCCTAAACTGAGGGTATTTTCGGGTTCCCCGGAGCCTGCCCTTTCGAAGGGGCAGCACTGCAGCTGCTGCTGCCGCTGCCCCTTGGAAAGGCAGGCTCCAGGGACCCCGAAAATGCCCTCGGTTCCGGCAGGGAGGCAGAAACCTCCCCTCTCCACATGCACACGCTGCCCTGGGGTGGAAATTCTCCCCGCAGAACAGCTGAGGCAGCTTGCGCGCAGCCTCCCTGCCTAAACTGAGGGCATTTTCGGGGTCCCCGGAGCCTGCCCTTTCGAAGGGGCAGCCGTTGCCGCCGCAGCGACAACCTGGAAGCACCGCTGCCGAAGCAGTCGAGCCTCTCTTTCCCTTCTTCTTCCAAACCTCCCCCGCCCTCTTCCACGCGATTGGCTCCTGCCCGCAAAACCTGCCCCCTTCCACGCGATTGGCTCCCGCCCGCAAACCCCGCCCCCTTCCACGCGATTGGCCCCCGCCTGCAAACCCCGCCCCCTGGCTCTCGAGCACTTCAAAATGTGCACGAGCATGTCAAAATGGCTCCCGGCAAAAAAAGTTTGCCGACCCCTGGTATAGAGCTTCTCCATCTTTGGCTGCAAAGTATATAATCAATCTGATTTCGGTATTGACCATCTGGTGATGTCCATGTGTAGAGTCGTCTCTTGTGTTGTTGGAAAAGAGTGTTTGCTATGACCAGCGTGTTCTCTTGACAAAACTCTATTAGCCTTTGCCCTGCTTCATTTTGTACTCCAAGGCCGAACTTGCCTGTTATTCTGGTTATTTCTTGACATCTTTTTTTGGTGTTAGTTCTAGAAGGTGTTGTAGGTCTTCATAGAACTGGTCGACTTCAGCTTCTTCAGCATCAGTGGTTGGGGCATAGACTTGGATTACTGTGATGTTGAATGGTTTGCCTTGGATTCGAACTGAGATCATTCTGTCGTTTTTGAGGTTGTACCCCAGTACTGCCTTTCCCACTCTTTTATTGACTATGAGGGCTACTCCATTTCTTCTAAGGGATTCTTGCCCACAGTAGTATATATAATGGTCACCTGAATTAAATTCGCCCATTCCTGTCCATTTTAGTTCGCTGATTCCCAAGATGTCGATGTTCAATCTTGTCATCTCATGTTTGACCACATCCAGCTTACCTTGATTCATAGATCTTACATTCTTACATTCCAGGTTCCTATGCAATATTGTTCTTTACAGCATCGGACTTTCCTTCCACTTCCAGACATATCCACAACTGAGCGTCCTTTTGGCTTTGGCCCAGCCGCTTCACTTTTTCTGGAGCTACTCGGAATTGCCCTTTGCTCTTCCCCAGTAGCATATTGGACACCTTCCGACCTGAGGGGCTCATCTTCCGGCGTCATATCTTTTAGCCTTTTGATACTGTCCATGGGGTTTTCTTGGCAAGGATACTGGAGTGGGTTGCCATTTCCTCCTCCAGTGGACCACGTTTTGTCAGAACTCTCCGTCATGACCTATCCTCCTTGACCTGACTTCATTGAGTTACACAAGCCCCTTTGCCACGACAAGGCAGTGATCCATGAAGGAGTTCATATCATTACAAGCACTCAGATTCTTTCTGCTATTCCAAACCTTTAAAAATGTGCACAACTGATATATTTCATTGTTTCTTAAATTAATCTTCATATGAGCTATATATGCAAAAGGCAGATACTGATCGTATTTTCCCACTATATATGTGTTTCTTTTAAGTTGTTAAAATTTTTATTTGCAAACAATTATATTTGGATTCAGTTATAATGTAGGACCCAATGTACGTACCTTCCAAGGCCAGAAGTGGCCCCCAAGGATTTTTGTGCATGCTCTTTTTCAACTACTACCAGTTTACAGTAAATAACTAAAGCTTAGTAGGCTTTGAGACAGGATAAGACAAGAGACAAATGATGCATCTACTTTCTGTTTTGGCCACATCCACTATTCTTCTTTCTTCATATACCATTCTCAATCAAAACTATGCATTACAGAGACATTAAAGCAGATATGCCTGAATTAAAGTGGTGCTTTCCAAGCAGTTGCATAGTTGAAGACCAGTAGAGCCTGAATATTGAAAGAATGGACAATACAAGCATTGAAAAGCCATTGTTATTCTGCTCATTTCTTTGTTCACTTAGGCTCAAGCTGTTGTTTCTGACTTATTTGTCAGAATAACGTGTACAGATCCTTTTGATGTACAGCAGTAAGCATGATGTACAATCAATGTATTTGTGCACTAGAGACGAGGATTTGGCCTGTTACACCATTAAGCTATAATTGACATTTCAAAGGAATTGAACTCCAGTGGAAAAGCAATTTGAAAGCAGTGACCTAATTTTTTTCCTGAAACAGCCTGTTTGTGTTCCAGGAATGCAGGGTTTCAAACAAATACTAATGAACATTGGCAGATTTTGTCCCTCTTCGCAAACTCTGCTGCTGCCTTCTTTGCCCACTTTTAACACACATTCTGAATGGTAGCTCTTCCTCCTGTTTTATTTGGGCTCAATATTGCTGTGTTTTCTACCCTAGAGCTCTGTCCTAGCATCCTAGAATCATAGAGTTGGAAAGAGCCATTTGGACTTCCAGATCAACACCCCGCCTCCACCAGTGCAGGAACTGAGATTAAAATATCTTACATACAGTGGGGCAAAAAAGTATTTAGTCAGCCACCAATTGTGCAAGTTCTCCCACTTAAAAAGATGAGAGAGGCCTGTAATTGACATCATAGGTAGACCTCAACTATGAGAGACAAAATGAGGAAACAAATCCAGACAATCACATTGTCTGATTCGGAAAGAATTTATTTGCAAATTATGGTGGAAAATAAGTATTTGGTCAATATCAAAAGTTCATCTCAATACTTTGTTATATATCCTTTGTTGGCAATGACAGAGGTCAAACGTTTTCTGTAAGTCTTCACAAGGTTGGCACACACTGTTGCTGGTATGTTGGCCCATTCCTCCATGCAGATCTCCTCTAGAGCAGTGATGTTTTGGGGCTGTCGCTGGGCAACACAGACTTTCAACTCCCTCCAAAGGTTTTCTATGGGGTTGAGATCTGGAGACTGGCTAGGCCACTCCAGGACCTTGAAATGCTTCTTACGAAGCCACTCCTTCATTGCCCGGGTGGTGTGTTTGGGATCATTGTCATGCTGAAAGACCCAGCCACGTTTCATCTTCAATGCCCTTGCTGATGGAAGGAGGTTTGAACTCAAAATCTCACGATACATGGCCCCATTCATTCTTTCCTGTACACGGAACAGTCGTCCTGGTCCCTTTGCAGAGAAACAGCCCCAAAGCATGATGTTGCCACCCCCATGCTTCACAGTAGGTATGGTGTTCTTTGGATGCAACTCAGCATTCTCTCTCCTCCAAACACGACGAGTTGTGTTTCTACCAAACAGTTCTACTTTGGTTTCATCTGACATTCTCCCAATCCTCTTCTGGATCATCCAAATGCTCTCTAGCAAACTTCAGACGGGCCCGGACATGTACTGGCTTAAGCAGGGGGACACGTCTGGCACTGCAGGATCTGAGTCCCTGGCGGCGTAGTGTGTTACTGATGGTAGCCTTTGTTATGTTGGTCCCAGCTCTCTGCAGGTCATTCACTAGGTCCCCCCGTGTGGTTCTGGGATTTTTGCTCACCGTTCTTGTGATCATTTTGACCCCACTGGGTGAGATCTTGCGTGGAGCCCCAGATCGAGGGAGATTATCAGTGGTCTTGTATGTCTTCCATTTTCTAATTATTGCTCCCACAGTTGATTTCTTCACACCAAGCTGCTTGCCTATTGCAGATTCAGTCTTCCCAGCCTGGTGCAGGTCTACAATTTTGTTTCTGGTGTCCTTCGACAGCTCTTTGGTCTTCACCATAGTGGAGTTTGGAGTGTGACTGTTTGAGGTTGTGGACAGGTGTTTTTATACTGATAACAAGTTCAAACAGGTGCCATTACTACAGGTAATGAGTGGAGGACAGAGGAGCCTCTTAAAGAAGAAGTTACAGGTCTGTGAGAGCCAGAAATCTTGCTTGTTTGTAGGTGACCAAATACTTATTTTCCACCATAATTTGCAAATAAATTCTTTCCGAATCAGACAATGTGATTGTCTGGATTTGTTTTCTCATTTTGTCTCTCATAGTTGAGGTCTACCTATGATGTCAATTACAGGCCTCTCTCATCTTTTTAAGTGGGAGAACTTGCACAATTGGTGGCTGACTAAATACTTTTTTGCCCCACTGTACATACATGGCCATCTAGTCTTTTTAACACATCTAGTGAAAAAGAACCCACTACCTCCCCAGATAATTGGTTCCATTGTTGAATTCTTTCTGATGTTGGGAAGGTTTTTTTTAACATTCTATCAAAATCTGCCTTTCTGTAATTTGATTTCATTATTCCATGTCCTGCAATCTGGAAGGAAAAAATGTTGCATGGCATTACCAACACGTGCCCTGTCCCTGTCCAAAGATGTTAAGTGTGCCTCTGGCCATTGAAAGATTTCCCATCCCTGCAAAAGATAAATGTATACTTGCAAACTGCCCCGATGGACAGCCAAAAATACACAAGCCCAACATACCACTTTGTCCAATTGTATCATTACCAGGGACCCCAACTTACAACATAGCCGAAGAACTCACAGAAAAGCTTGGACATCTCATAAAAGGGAGTGAATATTCTATCAATTTTCCACTATAGTGCCTCCAGAAAATCAAAGACCTAAGAATAGAAGAAGATGAAATTATGGCTTAATTCAGTGTCACAGCACTCTTCATGTTCATAGAGACAGAACTAGTGAAAGAATCCATTGCAGCAGTACTACACAACACCCATCAGAGAGATAGCAAAAACATTGGGAGTGGCCAATACAAGAGTTTGGAACATCCTGAAAAAGAAGGAATTAACTGGCAAGCTCAGCAACAGCAAAAGGCCTGAAAGACCACAGAAGACAACTAAAGTGGATGACCGCAGAATTCTGCTCATGGTGAAGAGGAACCCTTTCACTACATCTAGCCAGGACAAGAACGCTCTTGAGGAGGTAGGCATGTCATTGTCAACATCTACAGTCAAGAGACGGCTTTATGAATGTAAATACAGAGGCTTCACAACAAGGTGTGAACCACTGGTAACGCTCAAGAACAGAAAGGCCAGATTAGACTTTGCCAGCAAACACCTAAAAAAGCCTGCCCAGTTCTGGAATAAGATTCTTTGGACTGATGAAACCAAGATTAACTTGCACCAGAATGATGGGAAGAGAAAAGTATGGAGAAGGAAAGGAACACCTCATGATCCAAAGCATACCACATCATCTGTCAAACATGGTGGAGGCAGTGTTATGGCATGGGCATGTATGGCTGCCAATGGAACCGAGTCACTGGTGTTTATTGATGACCTGACTGCTGATAAAAGCAGCAGGATGAATTCTGAAGTGTATAGGGCTATACTTTCTGCTCAGATTCAGCCAAATGCTGCCAAACTGATAGGACGCTGCTTCATATTGCAGATGGATAATGACCCAAAACATACAGCAAAAGCTACCCAAGAGTTTCTCAAGGCAAAGAAGTGGGATGTTCTTCAATGGCCAAGTCAGTCACCTGACCTCAACCCAACAGAGCATGCTTTTCACTTACTGAAGACAAGACTGAAGGCAGAAAGACCCACAAACAAGCAGCAGCTGAAGGCAGCTGCAGTAAAGGCCTGGCAAAGCATCTTGAGGGAGGAAACTCAGCATTTGGTCATGTCCATGGGTTCCAGACTTCAGGCAGTCATTGACTGCAAAGGATTTTCATCCAGGTATTAAAGGTGATCCTTATGTTTGTAATGATGTTGGTTTGTTCCATTGCTTATGAGCCACCAACGATTGGGGGGGGGGTATGCCACTGGCTGTACTTCCTGAATGGTTGGTGCCCCACTTTTGTCAAACCCCTTGAATTACAGCTGAAAGTCCTGACTTCGCTCCCATCTGGGTGTGTTTCCTTTCAACTTCAATGTGGTGGTGTACAGAGGCCAACTGCCAGAACAGTTATCCTTGTTCCAATATTTCTGGTCCTGACTAAGTAGAGGAAACAACAGCAAACTAGAAACCCAAGTCTATTGGAAAGCAACCCACACTAACCAAGTGCTCCACTACCAAAGTAACAGCCCAACCTTCCACAAGGGGAGCTGTATAAGAACATTATTCAAATGAGCCCAAACACACTGCAGCAACCCCAAATGACAGGGGAAACAGGCCACCTATACAACATCTTCCAACAAAATGGATACCCACACAACTTTACCAAAAAGTGCCTGACCACACAAGCCACTACAGCTCAACTAGTACAACCTATGAAAAGGATAACACTCCCATACATCAAAAACATCTCAGAAACAACCAACATACTACTATAACCACACAGTATCATTGTAGCAAACAAACCAACTAAAGCCTTCCAAAACATCTTAAACAAACCAAAAGACCCAGTAGCCCAAGTAGAAAAGCAGGGGTCATCTACAACATACAGTGCAAGGGCTGAAACAGCCATATGTAGGACAGATAGGCAGAAGACCAGCAGACTGCATCCACAAACACCAACTAGCTGTCAGAAGATATGATGAAAACTCCATTGGAATCCAGCCACAGCTTCAGCTGGGAAACTGTTAGCATCTTAGACTAAGCCAAATCCAAAAATGCTAGGGAATTCCTGGAAGCTTGACATTCAGACAAATCAGCCATCAGTAGACACATAGAGATAAACCACATTTACACACCATTCAAAAGAGACAATAAAAAAACGTAACATCACATTGATGATGTTACCTAGTTGGGTAATGAAATGTCTGCAAGCAAACAACCAAGCTCAGAGAGCACCAAGAACTCCATAGTTCAACCCTGAGCTATAGATTATTCTCTTCTAGGCTAGAAGATAGCAAGTTAATCTGGATGGTGACTGCTTTGAAGGGTATTTACAACACTTGTAGGGTTTTCTTGCCTAGCTCCTATTTCAGCAACTGCTTGCTTCATACTGTATTATTGAGGCAAGTCCCAACCCCCACCCCAGACTTCTCAGCTGCAGGTAGTCCTTGGTAAACAACCACTCCAGCGACTCTTTGAATTTGCGACGGTGCTGAATGAATGGTACTTATGACCGGTCCTCAAAGTTCCGGCCATCTTAGGTCATGTGATCACGATCCAGGCACTTGGCAACCAGCTCACACTTAACGATGGTTGCAGTGTCCCGCGGTCACGGGATCACCATTTGCAACCTTCCCTGCCGGCTTCCCACAAGCAAAGTCAACGGGGAAGCCAGTAGGGAAGGTTGCAAGTTGATCCTGCCACTTTTTTCCCGAGAAGCCCTCCCAGGGATCTCGTACTCCTTGGCATGCATGTGCTGCAGCAACCCCTCCCCTCCCCAGCCTGCACACACTGCAGCACACCTCACCCCCGCCTCACTCATAGTACTCATCCACCCTCTGGCCTGCTTGTGAGCCACCCGGGATTGCAACTTCCAGCCAACTTCCCCATTGAATTTGCTTGTGGGAAGTCGGCAGGAAGTTGCAAGTCACAGTCACGTGAGGTCCTCACTTAATGACCTGCAATTTCACTTAACGGCAATGGAGACTGCCAGGATTGCTGTCACTAAGTGACGCAGTCACGTGATGTTGCGCTTTACAACCGCATCGCTTAGCGAAAGAAATTCCAGTCCCAATGACTGTCATTAAGCCAGGACTACCTGTATAGAAAATCTTGTAAGTTATTTGCCTGCAGGCTTTTAAACAATCATCTTTATACAATTTCAGTTGAATTAAGGCAGCCTTTCTCAACCTTTTGACCCTGGAGGAACTCTTGAAATATTTTTCAGGAATATGTTTTGAAAAATATTTTTGAAAATATATGAAGTGGCCATTCAGCCTCCCACATAATGGTTGTTCCCCACTTGCAAGCTTTTTTGAATGGCCTGTGAAGATAATAAAGGGAGCTTTATTTTTAATGTATCATGAAGCATACTGAGTCTGAAAGCTTGTATACAGGAGTTGGACAAGGAATATAGGAAAAAGTGGAGAACAGGTGAAAAGGTTAGTAGTTGCTAACTATTTATAGAAGTGATCCAACTGTGAAAAAACAGTTCTGCAACTTGACAAGCCTATTGTTAAAGGTCTGTTGTGGCATGTCATATTTCTGTATTCTACACTGGCTTAACTTGTCTAGAACGTAATCCGTGTGACAAGGATGAAATTGAATTTGTCTTTAGAGCCTACATGTTTATTACTCTTTCTTCTAGGATGTTTACTTTCTTCTAGGATGCCAATAACACATTGGTAAAAGCAGAATTAAAAATAATGCACTATATTGACTTTGGGGATGATTTAAATTGGAATTTAAATGTTGAAATGTGTTTGTGCTGTATGTACAAAATATTTTGTGATTTTGGCTAGCCTTGATGGGCTTCAAGTAATCAGGGAACATTTTTAAACAGAAAAAAATAAGGTTTTGACTGAAGGAGACAGTCAAAGTCATATTTACAATTTACAAGACAGTCATATTTAGATATGCTTCTAAATAATTTTGAACACTGTACATTTACATAGACTTCGTCCAGAACTTTTAAAATGTTTGTATTAATCTGGTCTCTGTGTAAAGGTAGCTTCTGAAAATTTTGGTAAATGTCTTTTAAGAATCATTACTGTGCTGAAAATAAGGAATAATGTCAAGAACCAAATGTTTCCTGTCTACTTCCATTTTCACAAAAAGGGGGCAAAAGGATTCTGAGCTGCCTCAGCCAGTTGGCCTTTTGTACATTTGTAGAGGTTGGTGGATCTCTTCTTGTCCTGCCAACTTGACTCGATCGCAAAGGCCAAGGTGCAACTGGGTGAAAAACAGTCCCTATATTCTTACAGGATAGAAACAAGGAAATGATTGTCTTGCTTGCTTAGTAGAAGAGATCAAATCTGAAGGTTGTGGAGTTATATATTTTTCTTTCCTTAACCCATGTGTCAACCCTTGTGGTTTACAAAAGAATAAAGCAACATAAAGGAACTGAAAGAAAGTACTATATATTTTGTAATTTAATGAATGCTGCATTCATTATATTAAACTGATTTATCTATATTAGTATATTTATATAAGCTGTGTAAATTGTAATTGAATTCTTGCTTATCTGTTATTTTTGGCAAAATTACTCCACAGTACTTTTGAATGTATGAATCAACTACACATTTAAATGTAACATGCCAGATACAAACAAATGAATTTACACATATTTCATTCTTAAAGAAAGTAGCTTAAATTATAAAAACTCCACCCTCCAAATTATTTCATTGTTTTGAATGTTACTTTCCAGGGAAAAAAAGCAAATTCTTCCTGCTTCAAACATTTTCAGAAATTTACATCTCTGGTACTGATTTTCCAATCCAGCCAAGTAATTATGTGCTAGTCCAAACTATCTCACTCACCACTTCAACGAATTACACTGCCTTGTTTTCATAAGAAAATATTAACTTTTTAGATAGTTTAACAATTCATAACAAATTGTGGCAAGTTCTTGGTGGTATGGGGATACCAAGTCATCTTGTCTGCCTCCTGAGGAATCTGTATAACGACCAAGTAGCAATGGTAAGAACAGAGCACGGAACAACGGACTGGTTTAAGATTGGGAAAGGAGTACGGCAGGGCTGTATACTCTCACCCTACCTATTCAACCTGTACGCAGAACACATCATGCGACGTGCTGGGCTTGAGGAATCCAAGGCTGGAGTTAAAATCGCTGGAAGAAACATTAACAATCTTAGATATGCAGATGATACCACTTTGATGGCTGAAAGCGAGGAGGAGTTGAGGAGCCTTATGACGAAGGTGAAAGAAGAAAGTGCAAAAGCTGGGTTGCAGTTAAACCTGAAAAAAACCAAGATTATGGCAACCAGCTTGATTGATAACTGGCAAATAGAGGGAGAAAAAGTGGAGGCAGTGACAGACTTTGTATTTCTAGGCGCAAAGATTACTGCAGATGCTGACTGCAGCCAGGAAATCAGAAGACGTCTACTTCTTGGGAAGACAGCAATGGCAAATCTTGATAAAATAGTTAAGAGCAGAGACATCACACTGACAACAAAGGTCCGCATAATTAAAGCAACGGTATTCCCTGTAGTAACCTATGGCTGTGAGAGCTGGACCATAAGGAAGGCTGAGCGAAGGAAGATAGATACTTTTGAACTGTGGTGTTGGAGGAAAATTCTGAGAGTGCCTTGGACTGCAAGAAGATCAAACCAGTCCATACTCCAGGAAATCAAGCCAGACTGCTCACTTGAGGGAATGATATTAAAGGCAAAACTGAAGTACTTTGGCCACATAATGAGAAGACAGGATACCGTGGAGAAGAAGCTGATGCTAGGGAAAGTGGAAGGCAAAAGGAAGAGGGGCCGACCAAGGGCAAGATGGATGGATGATATTCTGGAGGTGACAGACTCAACCATGGGGGAGCTGGGGATGGTGACGGCCGACAGGAAGCTCTGGCGTGGGCTGGTCCATGAAGTCACGAAGAGTCAGAAGCGACTGAACGAATAAACAACAACAATAATTTCTTCTCCTAACCCATAATTGTTGCATCCAGCCCCATGATCTGGAACATTTTAGAGACTAAGTTTCTTTGATTTGCATTATTACCAATTATATAATATTAAGTTGTTAAATTGTGACTTTTACATAGCAATAACTAGTTATTGATGTGTATTCAGTGCAATTACTGCTGTTGAAATGGGTGTTAAATAAAAGCTTTAAAAGTTTTAAAAGTTTATGACTGCATTTACAATTATTAAAGTTAGATAAACATTGAATTAGCATGTTTTTCTATAAAGGTTAACTGGAGCAAGATGGAAATAACACTGAACATACTTTGAGATAACAGATACTACAGTTCTGAATGGAGCCAGGAAGTGAAATAATATGGCACCTTTCCCAACAACTAAACTGTTTTCTGGCCAGATAGATTTTTTAAATAGTAATTTTATTAAAAATTACAATTACAGATAAAAACTAACAAAAAAGAAAAGAATAAAAAGAAAAAATAGAAAGTGCAGAAAAGAAAAAGAGGGAAAAGGGGAAAAATTATATAGTAAAAGAAAAGAAATATATAAAGAAATGACTTCCCCTTCATCACAACAAGAATAAACAATTTTAGTAACTTATTATCTTCTCTTAAAATACAACAAATGATCTCTTCTTCCCATATCCCATCTCTTATCTATAAACAAATCCTTAAAGCCTCATCATTTCAGTCCTGATCAGCAAAAGTCCATTAAGGGTTACCAGAGATAACAACATAACTACTTAAACTTGATCAAATAAACCAACTTTATATTCCTTCTTTTTACCTTTAATAATCTTGATCTTTAGTCCCTTCAAATAATGTCCTAGAGCAGTGCTTTCCAAACTGCCGCTGTTGGCGACACACCAACGGCGGCGGTGACGTGCGGGGCGGCATGCGCGGCGGCGGCCTCGTGTTTTCCGCTAAAACGCGGAAGCGCTGATTGTGCACCGCTGCCGCCATGCCCCCACACCGCCCCCGTGTACGCCACCGCCACCGCTTCCAGGTTGTGTCGCAACACACAGTTTGGAAAGCTATGTCCTAGAGTTTGATTTCTTTTCATTTTTTCTTTGTCCTTTCTCACAAAATTTTCCAAAGCTTTAACAAGCTTCTTTTGTAAATCCAATATAGGAAAATTATCCAGGTCACTCTCTTGTTTTGTTATTTGTATATCCCTTTTAATTGTTAAGACATCAGCCGGTTTCTTTTGTATGTCCAGTGTAGCATCTTTTTCCATATAATTCTTGTAGCCTGTCATTTTTAAATCCACTTTCAGATCAGTCTCAGTCTTGTCCAGTAAAACATGTTCTTTCATAACAACTTTTAATGACAGTCTATCTATGGAGGCAGACACTCTTAAAATTAACTTCTGGGTCCATTGTTCAAAAATATCCTTCAGTATGTCGAATGTTAAAATATTTCCTTCATTCTGTATTAGTAAGTCAAATTTTAGTGTTCTCCTTTAATTGTAATATTTAGTTCCTTCTATAATTCCCTCTAGTGTCCAATCTTCAAAGTCTCATCCTATCATTTTTTTAAAGAATTCAAAACAACAGCATTTTCCCATGGGAAGGATTCTTATAATTAATTCCGAAATCTTATTTCAAATCCATCTGGACCCTTAGTCCGTTTGTAACTTTCCAAAATCAAAGTTCTAATCGCCCCTTTGCTCTGTATTCAAAAATAATTTTTTTAAAGTTCTTAAACTTGTATTTAAAACTTCTTTCGCTAAGAATTGAAGGAAACTCACCCAGTGCTGTAAAACTTGTCGACCTAACGTTTCCTAATAACTGAAAAGCAGTTAACGAGCAATTTCTGAAAATATTTAGAAAAGGAAGTATGCAAACCTTGCGCCCTTTTGAAGGCACTGCCCGTGGTTTGAGCAAGATGGCTATTCCCTCATCTCCCAGAACAATAAACCTGCCGGAGACTGCTGTCTTGCAGTCTCCTCATGAAGAGCAACTGTCTGGAGCACTTGTGGGCGATCTCAAGTCCTCTCCTTGTCCGGAGAGGAATTACAAAGAGCCAGTCTACTTGCTGGCTCTTCATTCCACTGCGGTCGTCGGCTCCGCTTTTAATGGAGCTGTCTTCAGTTCGCCATTTCTTCCCCGGAAGTCTCCCTAGCCAGGTAGATTTCTGTAGCTTAATTTTTCCCCTGTTGTAAGCAGTGAAAGGGGAGAATGTATAATTGGCAATTTACTCCACATTGGCATAGCTGAGGATCTTAAGTTTGGTGGGGGGTTTTTTGGGTAAATGAACCAATCTACATCTTGCAGCTAATGGTGGGAACATACGTATTGTAGGTTTCTACTTGCAGAGCTCTGCATGAGTGTATCAGATGCATCTCCTGGCAACCAATGCACATCAGTGGAGGATTACGTCTGCCAAATCCTAAACCTTTAGACAGGCAGCATGTGGGGAATGGGGAGATTGGATTGCTGAATTAAATAGCTAAGAAAACATTAACTTTCTTTGTTCCCTGTCTTATTGATTTTAATGGACACATTTCTACTGTAATAAATACTAGATCTACTGAAGCATTAAGTGGGATTAAAAGATACTTTTAGTATTCATTACACATAATCTATATACTACTAAAACTTTTGTGTCTGTTTGTAACCTTCAATTGGACGAAATGGTGCATCATAGGGCAACGATTTTTGAACCAAGGTACCTCAAATGGGCTAACTTAAAGAATGCGTCCAAAATTGGGGACCCATTACTTCTGTGGGATTGAAATTTGGCAAAGTTGTGGCCACTTCAGTGCCGCCACGCCTTCCAACTACACTTCCCAGAAACCCATAGGTTGCGTGGCACAAGGGAAGATGGGAGTGGTGTATCCCCACCCTCTTTCCCACCTCCCTCTGGCCCCTGTGCACAATCAGCTGGCGGCAAGGCCAGGTGGGCAAGCAGCAATTGGCTGCTTTGGAACCGAGGCCAAAATTAGAAATCTCTTTAACAGCAGTGGGCGGCAAGGGAAGGACGAGGGAGTGACTTGTATGCCTGCTGGTAAGGTAGGGCTGGCTGGGAGGTGCGGGCGGTTGACAGGTGAGCTCTCTTCCTGGAGGGAGGGGGCCCTTGGGGACACACTAGGATGGGGGGTGTTTTCCTTGCAGTCCACCGCTCCCTTTGTTCCCCCTCCCCCGAGCAAAGTGGCAGGCAATTTCATGGGTCAGCTGGAGAGGAGGAGGAGTGATTTCCGACACTCTCTGCCAGCTTCCCACATGGAAAGTCAATGGGGAAGCCGGCAGGAAGTTGGAAGTCCCTCCCACTCCCACTGCTTTTTTGTCCACCCATGGTCATTCTGTTTCTCTGTTTAGGTAAGGAAATATCTCTGAAAGGATGACACAACAGGTCACGGGTTGTCTAGTGCAGGGGTCCCCAACCTTAGCAACTTGAAGATGTGTGGACTTCAACTCCCAGAATTCCCTAGCCAGTGTTGCTGGCTGGGGAATTCTGGGAGTTGAAGTCCACACATCTTCAAATTGCCAAGGTTGAGGAACACTGGTCTAGTGAACTACTAAGCACAAACATTTAGCAAAGATATCTCTGGATTACGTTTACTGGTTAATGTAGTTTAGTATGAAACAAACTAAATATGAAAGATTCTGCTTATTTGGAATCCTGGAAAACGGTGTGTGTGTGTCCACGTGTGGATAGAGATGGATATTTTAAATTGCCCCTGTAGGAGCCATGATCATTGTATCTACTCAGTATTTTTATTTTATTTTATTTTTTATCCCACCTTTATTATTTTTACAAATAACTAAAGGCCGGGAACATACCTCATACTCCTTCCTCCTCCTATTTTCCCCACAACAACAACCCTGTGAGGGGAGTTGGGCTGAGAGAGAGTGACTGGCCCAAAGTTACCCAGCTGGCTTTCATGCCTAAGGCGGGACTAGAACTCACTGCCTCCTGGTTTCTAGCCTGAAACCTTAATGTCAGTTTTGACATCCTCTTTTAAATGATCTCTGATAGTAATTTGGGGAAAAAGAATCATGACCAAAATTCTAGATTGCTGTTTCTAGAAGATTAATCTGACTACGGGTAGTCCTGGTTTAGCGACTGCCTCATATGGTGACCGTTCAGTTACGATGGTGATGAAAAAGTAACTTTTCAACCAGTCCTCATGTTTATGACCTTTGCAGGTCTCTAAAGCAAAGGAAAGCTGAAATAAGATCATAAGCACAGTCACAGTTTCACTTAGCGACTGCTTTGCTTAACAACCAAGTTGCTGGTCACAATTGTGGTCACTAAATGAGGACCACCTGTAGTTACTTTTGAGACATTATGCCTCTTGGAGCTGTGTAAATAACAGATATTGGTAGGCCAGTTTTTTTAGAATCTTTCTTAAAAGGATAATTGTAGTTTTGTTTATTAAATTTGGCAATCACAAAACTTCTACTGAAGAATGGCAGTTTGCTCTTTAATAGATAAACCTCATTAAACAGTATTTGTTCTTTTTGTAGGCTGTGAGGATATTATCGCCGAGAGCATCTCTCTGGAAACCTTAATTGCCATTCTCAAGTGGAGCTCCCAGCCTTATGGCTCCAAGTGGGTACACCGTCAAGCCCTGCATTTCCTCTGTGAGGAGTTTTTCCAAGTCATGACTTCAGATGTCTTTTATGAACTGTGCAAAGACCACCTGCAAACTGCTATCCAGTCAGACTACTTACAGGTAATGGTTTCCCCCTATTCAATTATTTTTATTTAAGTGCCAAACCAGGCTTTCTTACTAGTGGTATAGAACAGAAGCATGCAGATCCTAAAACTTTGACCACTGAAGGAAAAGAAAAGAAGCAAAACCTTGCTTGAATAATTGTGTGCAGAACAAGTTCTTCCTCTCCCTTTATTCTGGCGTGTATACACACAAGTTGCTTGCAGAGGTAGTGATTAAGGAAAGTATTCTCCTTTCCTGGCACATAACCCACCCCAAACTGGCAGTATAAACTATTGCTTGAAAGCCTAATAATAGCCTAGAAGCAGTTGCAAATTATTTTAAGTGAAACTCTTCTAGGCTTAATTTTTGTCTTGCCTCTTCAGAGGTTTATAGAAATTATATAGTAGTTCTCACGCTAACAACATATATTTGGGGGAAGAAAATGGGAAATCCAGGCTTCTCGTCCAAATACACTTTTCTTGTTGGAGATGTACTAAATCTTCTTAATTTCAACTCGTTTTTCATCCCACCCCACTGCTGTTTCTAGTTCAGTAAATGAAAAAAAAACTCCATTGGTAGTTGTACCTAATTTAAAAAAGCCTCTCATTTGCATTAAGTATTACTTTTAAAGATACATCCTTGTATGCTTTTTTGCTCTGGATACATAGCATGAAGATTGAAAACTTTTGGTTCATACAGTTGTCTTATTTTTCAGTCATTGAAGCACCAGAAGAGTTAAATCAAAGTTCTTCTTTCAAAAATCAGAATGTCAGTCATATTCCTATACATGTTACTAAATATCAGCTAGGGGCCTATGGTTAGCTCCAGTTACTCTCTCCCCTGGCTTCTTTAGGCATATCAAGAAGACTTAGAAAAGGAAGTGGCTTGGGAGTATATTTATCTTGCTCCATTTAAATATCTCTGAAGCATAATATGCCTAGAGGAGGACCAACATTTTATATCATGCCTGCCTGGAAGACAGCAGGTGAAATGAGATAATTTCTTGCTTAAACATCCACAAATCCATTTGGCAGAGATGAGGTGGCAGGCAGTGGTATCTGCAGGGTACGTGTATGAGAAAGCCAAGATGACACTTGTGACTATGCAGTAGGCTGACCATATGTCCCGTTTTGAACGGGACAGTCCCGTTTTTTTAGCATTTTTCAACTGTCCCATCGTTTTGATAAAAATCTCAATTTTGTCCTGTTTTTTAAACCCGGCGGGAATGGCGCGGAAGGAGGATCTGAGCCGGAGCTGCCAATTGGAGGCAGCCCGGAAGAGGAAGCCCTCCCGCCTATCAGCATGTGGCAAAGGAGGGACCGGAGGCGGGGTTTGCAGGCGGGAGCCAATCGTGCAGACTGGGGGTGGGGTTTGCAGGCAGGAGCCAATCGCGCAGACTGGGGGCGGGGACACCTGTCTTTTTCATGAATACAGAATATTATATAAGACCCCGTCCCATTTTGCCATCCCAATGTCCTGTTTTTGTCTCAAGGAAATATGGTCAGCCTACTATGCAGTCAAAGCCCCTGCCCGTAGTACAAATGTACAAAAAGTGGTGGGAGTTCAGTCACATGGTTGCAACTGCCATCTTTGGTTTTTTCACTACCCCTTTGGACACCATGGCCCGAAAGGATATCTGGTACCCCATTGATTTCATATTAATAATAACAGTAATAATAATTTACTATATTTATATGCTGCCCTACTGCCAGTGACCCCGGCCAACTCTCAGTGACTCTTCAATTCACTTTTCAGTTCTTCTGCAATGCAAGAAGCAAGGAGATTGTTCTTCTTTACATTTCAGTGCTGCTCACTCATCAAGCTACTTTGAGTGCTTATAAAGAATTAAAAATGTCAGCATTGTACAGAACGAAGTACAAAAAGATGTAACACATCCATAAAAAAACATTGCACCAGGGGCAAACAACGTCCAGATACATTATTAGACTCTTTCATGCAACAACTAGGCCTCAAAGGCCCGCCTAAAAGCCTATCGAAAGAGACCCTAACCCGTCTGCCCCCCCCCCCCCCCCGGGTAATGAAAAGTGGAATGCTGTAAGGAGGTTTCTCTGTGGAATTAGCAGTGCTGGTAATAAAAACTTTAGGATTTTGACTGAAATGCTATGAGCAACAGTAAAATAATGTGTTATAAATCTTTGGCATTAAGGAGCTTGATTAGCTGTAATTTATTATTAATCTAAACTTCATTAGATTAAGCATTATTGTTAGCCTAAGAGTTAATATGATGATGCTGTGGATTGGCTTATGTGTTTTATGTTTTAAATGCCTCTTCAATAGGCAAGTGAGCAAGATGTCTTGAAATACCTTGTGAAATGGGGAGAACATCAATTGATAAAACGAATTGCAGATCGAGGTAGGTGTTTAATAGATACTATGTTTCATTGTTAATGAAGAAATCATTATATTTAATCTTAAAATGCTGACCGAAACATACTTTTTACTGTGAAATACAGTGTTTATGAAGCTAAATTATGCTGAGATTTATTCCACTTTTGTCTACAACAACAGCAGTTCCCCCTCTGGAACCTAGCTAGGCCTTTGTGCACATTAGATGGATGTTACAGTCATCCACTGCAAATCTGAAATTCCTTATGTATTCATCTGTTTATTTGTGTGTGTGTGTTGCACTAACAAAGCTTAACTAGCTAATAAATGTCTGTACCATGCTTTACATTCTCTGAATTAGAATATTGAAGGAAAACAACCAGAACATAGCTGATAGTCCAATTTACCAGGCAAATAAATTTTTACATGCTTTACATTTAAATTTCAGATTTGCAGTTCGTTTTATCAATAAACAGATGAATATATAAGGAATTTGAATGTAGTTCAAATATTTGACTGATGTAGTATATATATTGCAGTGATGAGAGGGTAGTTCTAGGATGCTGTGACATTAAAATCCTAAAGAAAGTATAAATCAGGGCTTAGCATGGGCCTCCCAAACTCTCTTTTCTGGTCAGCAGAGCCCCTTCCAACCATACAGAAGTCAGAAAATAGACAAAAGAGGGAACATATATTTTTGCTTTTTAAAAAATGCTACCTTTTTTAGTTTTTATGGCTTAAGGTCTTTTATTTGGGTTATTTTTTACTGTAAGCTGCTCTGAGACCTGATGTCATATAAGTAATTTTCATAAATAAGAAATGACAAAAAAATCAGAATAAATAAGCTGGCTTTGGCAAAAATATACTTAGTAAGAAGACATAAGTAAAACAGCGTATTTAATTTGTCCCCCACAGAACCCAATTTGCTGAGTAGCACAGCTCATAGTGTGAACAAGCGTGGCGTAAAGAGGCGAGATCTTGATATTGAGGAATTGAAAGAAATCCTTTCTCCTCTCCTACCATTTGTCCGCACTGAGCACATCTTGCCTATGAACAGTGAAGTACTGACAGATTCTGTAAGTATATTTTTAAAGTTTCCTTTCAATCCTGCTTCAGTTTGGTGAAGCAGAGCACTCCGTCCCTGCTTTTGAGGCTGCTGTGCAGGGAGAAAATATTGGCCGGGAAGAATCCAGTCAGGTTCAGGGGCAGGTCTGTTTGTTGATACCCAAAAGGTCAACGGTCTCCCACCCAATTTAGATCATTGTATAAAATTTATTGTGGTTTTGGAGTCTTTTGTGAGTACTTGCTATGATTCTTCAGTTGTTTTTTAAAAAATTGGTACTGGATATACAGTTCAGTTATTCCTTACTTGTAGCTATCATCAAGTTGTACATGGTTTGCTGCTTTATATTTAAAAATAATTGTTACATGCCTGATGTGGTGGAAATTTTGTTTTCTTTTAAAGATGAAGAGAGGTCTCATTAGTACACCTCCTTCAGACATGCTGCCAACAGCAGAAGGTGGAAAATCGAATGTGTGGCTGCGACAAAAAAATGCCGGAATTTATGTGAGGCCAAGGCTGTTTTCACCATATGTGGAGGAGGCTAAGGTACTAAGAAAACTATGTATTTGTGCTGCCGTCCACCTCGTAATTAGCTTACAGTTGCCCAGCCTGCCTTGTAACTCATTTGACCAAGGATGTTATATATTCAGAATGGTGTTTAAAAAATAATAGGAGTTTGAAGTGCAAAAGTGCCCAGGTTAAGATGACTTTGAAACCTATAACAGATCTCTGTAGGCAGACACCAATATCTCTGAAGGCTAAGTCTTCCCCTTTTTCCAGGTTCTCATCCTGGACTCACTATGTATGAATATCTGGTAAATTAGAGGATAGACATGCTTCCATCTCTTCAGCCATTCAATCCCCAATAGAACAGGATTTCAGATGTTTTCTTCCATGCCAATTACTCTGCCTGCTGAACACATTTGAAAGATTGATTTAATCTCCCCTCAATCTCTTGAGTTTTTCCTGAGCATTCCCCTTTTCCCCTTTTCCACATAAACAAATAAACATTTACAGAGACCTTCTGACTTGTCTGGACAGAGCAAGGCATCCTCTTCCTATACAGAACTGAGCAATTACTGTCAGCCTCCTTCTGTGCCTGGAGCAAAGGACTGTCTTCTTTCATTTGCAAGAGAAAGAGAATGCACAGAAGGAAGTGGGGAACAATTGCACACTTTCTCCCTCTCTGTGGAAGATGTCTTCCTCCTTTCTTTCCTGCTTTCAGGAAGAAAGCCTCTCCCCTCCTCTTTCTGCCCACCAGAGGTGTGGGGAGAGAAAATCCAGATCTTTGGTTCAATTCAGTTTCCCAGAATGTCATACAGTGTGAAATCTGATCCCGTTTTCTGTTTCTGCGGTACTTTAAAGTTTGTACTATAATGCTGTCAGAGGGAGCGTGCGGAGATGGAGCGGCCTGCCTCTCTCCTAGGCACCAGTGATCCACGTACTATGCAGTAAATAGACTCCAAACAGAAGTTATATCAAATATCCTATTTACTTTATATACATACGTATTTACAGATCACTTCCACAAGTAACAAATGATACACCATCAACGATACAGCTTTCACGAGGTAAAATGGGAATAATGGGAAATGAGAATTTCTCTGCATATATAGTGAACCTGACCAATCACATTATAGGTCACTCTCGTTATTCACCACACCCAACCTAACTCTAAGCACCTGTTGAATGAGTCACACATGACACATCATTCCTACAACAATGGCTGCTAATTGGGTGACTGTGCAGAATATTTCACCTTTTACCTAGAAATCAAGCCTCTCTGTATAATTTATATCTAGAAGTAAATTCCTGGGTTTATCAAACCCCAACACCCCTTCAATTTACAATAGATATTACATTCAATTGTACAGAATAGAAGACATACACATTTGAGATATACACATCCTATGTCTCTCTATGCTTAGAGGCTTTGTCATCACATCTGCTACATTACACTCAGATGGACAATATTGCAAATCAATACAATACAATAAACTTCCAATTATTGACTGATCACATATTCTTGATCACATGAAGTTTGTTCATCGTCTCCAGTCTCTGGTTTAACAAAATCTGTTGTCATCGGGGTTGGAACCTCCTTGCAATGTTCCATATTGTTCTCTCTTAGCAGTGCTTCAATCTTCTTCCGCTGCTCTAGAACATAACCCCCATCAACCTTCTGAATACCCATTCCTAGGTAATTCTTAATTTCTCCCAGATCTTTGACATCAAAGTGCTGTTTCAGATTTTCAGTAAATTCAATTACCCTGCTTTGATCTTTCGCTATAAGACACAAATCGTCTACAAAAATCACAAGCAAAATCTGTTCATCGTTTTTACATTGCCTTACATACAGACATGGGTCAGCTATACTACACTTGAATCCCATTCTTTGTAATTCCTTATCTAACCTAAGATTCCAGCAATGTGCCGACTGCTTGAGTCCATACAATGCTTTCTGCAACTTGTATACCCTTCCTGCAATCTTTGATTCATACCCTGGAGCTTCAATCATTTTTATTTATTTATTTTATTATTTCATTTTATTCCCCGCCCATCTCCCTTGCAAGGGACTCTGGGCGGGTTACAACAATTGAAAGTTTAAAAACTATACAAAAACATCATCTAAAATACATACAATAATAAATTACATGAATCCAAGATGGATTGGGGACCGTAGTATCGATCGTATTACTACGGGGCCAGCCAACCCCAGGAGGCACTGCCGCCTCTGTCGTCCCAGGCCCGGTGGCAGAGCCAGGTCTTGAGGGCCTTCCGGAAGTCCAGGAGTGAGGGGGCCAGTCTCACCTCCGGGGGCAAGATGTTCCATAAGGCGGGCGTTATCACAGAGAAGGCACGTCTCCTGGACCCCGCTAGATGGAATTCTCTTGTTGAGGGGGTCTGAAGCATGCCCTCTCTGCATGTACGGGTGGGGCGGGCCGACGTTATCGGGACGAGACGGTCCCTCAGGTACCTTGGCCCTATGCCATATAGGGCTTTAAAGGTAATCACCAACACCTTGAATTGGACCCGGAAGCAAACTGGTAGCCAATGCAGCTCGCGTAGCAGAGGTGTTACATGTGCCGATCTCATGGCACCCATAACTGCTCGCGCCGCGGCATTCTGCACCAGCTGAAGCTTCCGGATACTCTTCAGGGGTAGCCCCATGTAGAGCGCATTACAGTAATCTATACGAGAGATGACAAGGGCGTGAGTGACTGTTCAGAGGGCCTCCCGATCCAGGAAAGGGCGTAACTGGTGCACAACACGAAGTTGTGCAAAGGCCCTCCTGGCCGTGACTGCCACCTGCTCTTCGAGCAGGAGTCGCGAGTCCAGGAGGACCCCCAGATTCCGCACTGGATCCGAGCGAGGTAGTGCCACCCCACCCAGAACCAAAGATGACAACTTCCCGGATCTAGGGGGGCCATCAATCCACAGCCACTCCGTCTTACCAGGGTTCAGTTGAAGCCTGTTGTTCCCCATTCAGGCCCCCACAGCCTCCAGACACTGAGATAAGGCATCGACCGCATCACTTACTTCACCTGGGATGGAGATGTACACCTGGGTATCATCAGCATATTGGTGATACCTCATCCCATGATGACGGATGATCTCGCCCAGCGGCTTCATGTAGATGTTGAACAGGAGAGGAGAGAGAACTGACCCCTGCGGCACCCCACAAGTCAGGGGCCGCGGGTCAGCCCTCTCCTCCCCTATCAACACCGACTGGGAACGGCCCTGGAGGAAGGAGGCGAACCAGCGCAAAACTACGCCGCCCACCCCCAACTCCCTGAGCCGTCCCAAAAGTATACCGTGGTCGACGGTATCGAAAGCCGCTGAGAGATCTAAGAGAGCTAGGATGGACGCAC
The DNA here is from genome assembly GCA_023362775.1 of Charina bottae. Classification (NCBI taxonomy): domain Eukaryota; kingdom Metazoa; phylum Chordata; class Lepidosauria; order Squamata; family Charinaidae; genus Charina; species Charina bottae. The sequence goes on from JALMGJ010000001.1 coordinate 111,940,749, forward strand.
TCCCTCCATCCCGCTCTCGCCAAAGATCATCCATAAGTGCGACCAATGCGGTCTCCGTCCCATATCCCGGCCTGAAACCTGACTGGAAGGGGTCCAGATAATCCGTTTCCTCCAGAATCCTCTGGAGTTGCCACGCCACCACCTTCTCAACCACCTTTCCCAAAAAGGGAAGGTGGGAGACTGGGCGAAAATTGCCCAGGATGGTAGGGTCCAGGGATGGCTTCTTGAGGAGGGGGTGCACCAGCGCCTCCTTAAAGGCCTCCGGGAACACCCCCTCACTCAAGGACAGATTAATCATCGCCTGGACCCATCCACATGTCACCTCACTGGCCGATTTCACCAGCCAGGAGGGACAAGGGTCAAGCTGGCATGTGGTGGCGTTCACAGTCCGGAGGATCCTGTCCACTTCCTCAGGCGCAACAGGATTAAACTGTTCCCAGATAACGTGGTAAGTACGAGCCCCTGGCATCTCCACAGATCATGTCTCATGCTTGGAGTCCAACTTGGAATGAATCTGGGCGATTTTATCCTGCAGATGCTCAGAAAACTCTTCCGATCGGCCCTGTAAGTGGGTCTCCCCCTGCTCCTGACCCAACAGTGATCTTGTAATTTTAAAAAGGGCCGTCGGGCGGCATTCTGCAGACGCAATAAGAACGGAGAAATATTCACATTTCGCCGCTCTTACCGCCACAAGGTAGGCCTTAACTGCGGCTCTAGATTGTGTTCGGTCAGATTCAGTCTTCGTCTTTCTCCAGCGGCGCTCTAGACGTCTCTTAACCCTCTTCAAGGCCCTTAACTCTTCGGTAAACCACGGAGAGCGGCGGGCCAAGTAGGGCCAGAGAGGTCGCATAGGCGCGATCTTGTCCAGGGCTCCAGCCGCGGCCCTGTTCCAGGCCGCGGCCAGGAGCTCCACTGGACCATGAAGCAAGTCCTCGGGAATAACCCCCAGCTCCTTCTGAAACCTCACTGGGTCCATCAGTCGCCAGGGGCGGACCAATCGAATAGGTCCTGCCTCCCTGCGGAGTGGGGCAGCACAAGAGAGTCTAAGGGTCACCAGGGCGTGGTCTGACCATGACAATGGGGAAAGATGTAACTCTCCCCTCAGATCACATTGCCACTGCTCAGACAAGAAAACTAAGTCCGGGGTGAGACCACTGTCCCGAGTCGGGTCACGAATAATCTGAGACAGGCCCATAGCTGCCATGGTAGCCATGAACTCCTGAGCCGCCTCCGAGTCCCGTCCCAGAGATGGCAGATTAAAGTCCCCCAGAACCATAAGTCTGGGGAACTCCACTGCCAACCCCGAGACAGCCTCGAGCAGCTCAGGCAGAGAGGTTGCTACGCAGCAGGGAGGCTTTTACAGCAGCAACACTCCCAACTGTTCTCGTGAACCCAACTTGAAAAACAGGGTCTCACACTCCTATAGATCTCTTCATTCAAATCAGCATGCAAATATGCTGTTGTGATATCATAATGCTGTACTACACAATTCCCAGCTGCTGCCATTGCTAAGGCAAACCTAAATGTCTCCCCTCTTAGCGTTGGTGCAAAAACTTCATCATAAGTCTGATTCTTTATCTGGGAAAATCCTTGTGCTACCAACCTAGCCTTATACTGAATATCACCATTCACTAAGGTTTTCTTCTTATACACCCATCTACAGCCTACTGCTCTATGCCCCTCAGGCAGCCTAGTAGATTTGAAAACGTTATGAGAATTAATGGCTTTCATTTCCACATCCATAGCAGCTTTCCATTTACTCTGCTCGTGTTGTGGCAGCCTCAATACGTCCTTGTAATTACGAGGTTCATAATCAATGAAACACACTTTTACATCACCTGGTGAATAACGTTGAGGTGGTATGCCCTTGTTAACTCTCTCAGATCTGCGCAATACTGTAGCATCCTGCATCATTGGCACACTAGGAGTTAATTCCTCTTCCTTCTTAATCACATCAGTGGCTTCTCTCCGCTCTGAAAACTCAAAACGTCCCTGACTAGGAAGATAAACCTCACTACTCCCGTGTAATCTCTGCCAATTGCTGTGCTCACTAAAACTTGCTGATCTAGAAATAACAACTTTCCTGCCATCAGTGAACCTATATCCTTTGGTCCCTGGCTCATACCCCACAAACGTCATCTTCTGTGCTTTTGCCTGTCCCTTCCTACGTACCTCCTTATGCACGTGAACATAGGCAGTGCACCCAAACACCTTCAAATGAGCTAATGGTGGCTTCTTGCCATATAACATATAATATGGAGTTTTTTTTACAGATACACTCCATAACCTGTTAATTAAATAATTAGCAGTTAATATTGCCTCTCCCCAGTATCCTCTTGATAACCCTGAGTCAGCAATGAGTGAATCCTTCACTGTCTGCAATGCCAAATTCCTACGTTCAGCCACGCCATTCTCAGCTGAACTATGTGGGTTAGTTCTCCTATGCACAATGCCCCTTCTACGGAGCCATTGCTGAAAACTCCCACTCAGAAACTCTGTACCCCGGTCAGTTTGTAAACTACACACCTTTGTGCTATACCTACGTTCCACAAACTGCACCCAGTTTCTAAACTTTTCAAATGTTTGACTTTTAGCTTTCAATAGGTAACAGAACCCAAATCTTGTGTAATCATCTACAATGACTAAAACATATTTAGCACCCCCTATTGAAGCTGGTAATGGACCAATTAAGTCAGCATGAACTAATTCAAAACATTTATGTGACTTCCTATCACTGAATTTGCTCACAGGAAACACCTTTGACTTTGCAACCTTACAAGCTGTGCAATCCAAATACACTTGGCACTTTTTCAATTCCATTCCAGAACTTGCTTCTGACATCTTTTCAATCACTTTGAAACTCGGATGCCCAAGCCTTCTGTGCCACAGGTGCGCACATGAATCATGTGTTGGCTTATTAATCGTAGCCACATGTTGGTTGCTGCTTGTCCTGGCTTGTACTATTTCATAAAGACAGTTTTGCAAAATACCTTTGCCACAAACATTGTTATCTTTCATAACAATACATTCATTATTACCAAACTGTACAGTATAACCCTGTTTATCCAATTGTGACACACTAATTATATTGTACTCCAGTTCAGGTACACACAACATTGATAATTCAATATTTAACCCTGGTACATATACAAATCCTTTACCAGTCACAGATGCAATACTTCCATTAGCTAGAGTAACATGATCCTTATCAGCCTGCATAAAACTCTTAAACATCTGTCTGTTACTCCCTATATGCTGACAAGCCCCACTGTCAATTAAAAATGGTCCCTTTAAATCTTGTTCTACACTTGAACTAATTAAAGACAGCTGTGCAGCTTCTCCCGGCTTGGAAATTTTCAGCTTAGCCTTCGGCTTCCGTTTCTTATCACAATCCCGCATTAAATGCCTTTGTGACCCACAGCAGAAACAGTTTCTCTTCACAAATAATACATTGTTTTGGTTATCAGAACATTCCTTAACACAAACACTGTTTTGCTTAGAACTAATTACATTAGAACACTGCTGCCTTCTTAGATAAACATTCTTTAAAGCTTCCCAACACTTATAGGCTAACTGACAGTCTCTAACATAACACAACTGGCTATCTTCCAGACATAAAATTATGCTTGCCAATGCTCTATCGTCCTTTAGAGCAACTTCTTCATCTTCCAGGTCTGGTTCAGGGCAAAGTACACTCCTCCAAAGCCCTTCACGCTGAAGATACATTTCCATTTTATATGACCATGACGAATAATTACTGTCATTCAGTCTTTCCAGAGGAAAACCTCCCCCGACTGCCGGCAACATCTTCGCTGTGCTCATCTGTCTTCAGCCCCTTCTGGGCAGACACCGATGATTAAAGACACAGACCTTATCAGAAAGTCCTCCAGCTGCAAAACAAGCATAGGAGAGAAAACACACACATAGGCACGGAACCTGTTAAAGCTCCAAATCACTCCAAATAGCCACACGACTCCTGGATAGGCATCCAAAGCTTCCAGCTCACAGACTGCACACGATCCACCGATCCACAGCCAGTGCAAAGCCTTCCGTCGTCTATGGCGTCTCTGCCGCCTCTGGGCCCGTAACCCTGTCAGAGGCAGGCCGCTCCATCTCCGCGCGCTCCCTCTGACAAATGCCAAATTTTGTCTGTTTTGTTTTTGAACCCCTGTTCCTTGTACAATGAAATCTTTGAATGTTTCACTGAAGAAGTTTTTGGTTTTCAGTAACCTTTATGCTTAAGCAATATTTCAGGTAATATGCAGGTGATATATTTTTGTAAGATTGATGAATGAAGACCCACATCAGCAAAGTAGCCTCTTTGAATATTACTGAGGCTATTGAAAGTCGTCTGAATGTTTTATGAGAAAAAAAACAAGGATCAGTGAGTCCTAAGAGTAGAAGGTGCCCATATTTAATAGAAAGAATGTATAAAATGGTATGTAAAGAAAAATAAACTATATTTCCTGAAAAAGTAAACATTCTGATAGCTGTTCTTACCTTTGTTGTTTTAGTCAGTTCTGGATGAAATGATGGTGGAACAGACTGACCTCGTCCGTTTACGGATGGTTAGAATGTCCAATGTACCAGATACCCTCTACATGGTAAACAATGCAGTTCCACAGTGCTGTCATATGATAAGTCACCAGCAAATGACCAGTAATCAGTCCAGTCCTCCTTCAGTTGTAGCCAATGAAATTCCAGGTATGTTTATAAGCCAATTCATAAATACATAGTTATTGGTTGTGAAATTGTTCAACATAGAAATACCAGAGCTTACATGATTAGTTTCATGAAGAAAGAAAAACAGGAAGACAAGTATCTGGTACTTTACATAGAGTCATAATACCCTGATATTTTTTAACGGGGCATTTCTAGACCTCTTCATTGCAAAGAAAAAAAATTGAATGTGGGAATTTTGCCCTGTGTAAGCTGTGAACATGTTAATAGAAAAACATCTCTCCCTTTTTCTGTAAGTTGAGACAGAAATAAAACATACTGGTTCATCCAGCTTGTGATGTGTGCTTGCACAATACATAAGTTCATACTAGTCTGGTATTTTTGGATTAATTCATAAAGATGTATTATGACAAATGTAAGACTTTTGCTTCAAAAATACATACATTTCTGCATAATAAAGAAAGCAGCAGTTTTCAGAGAAAGATGCCAAAATAGGACTTCTAAAACAGCAAATTTATAAAAAGTTATTTTGTCTTAAAAGTTGTATAATACTTTTTCTTGGATTAAAGTGTAATTTTTGAAATAGTTACTGGTGCTCTAGTTGTCTTATGATTGCATTCCAACTCATCAAATGTATGCCAAGAAAATGAAGGATGAGTTAACCAGTAGTGTTCCAGAGAAAATATAACATTGAGATAGTAAAGTATCCTGCATCTAGTAAGTAAGTAAGTCATTTAAAGTAAGTCATTTATATAAAATATAACATTGAGATAGTAAAGTATCCTGCATCTAGTAAGTAAGTAAGTCATTTAAAGAATGGTTATGAACCATATAATTCAGTGTGATCTTATTTGTGCCTGCTTTAGCAGTATCCACTAGCATTGTAGAAAATGGTTTTACTCTTCCACTTAATTGCTGCTCTAAGGAAAAATATGTATTTTTTCCCCGTATGTATTTGGAAGGGGTTGGAGGTGGGGTGTACTTCTAGGAAAAGCCAGTTTGGTCTAGTGGTTAAGGCAACGGGCTAGAAACCAGGAGTCTGTGAGTTCTAGTCCCGCCTTAGACATGAAAGCCGGCTGGGTGACCTTGGGCCAATCACTCTCTCTCAGCCCAACTCACCTCACAGGGTTGTTGTTGTGGGGAAAATAGGAGAAGGAAGGAGTATTAGGTACATATGTTTGCCGCCTTGAGTTATTTATAAAAATAATAAAGGTGGGATAAAAAAATCTAAAAAAAAATCTAAAAAAAATTGTTGAAAAGATCCTGAAAGTGTAAATCATAGCTTTCCAAACTGTGTGTCGCGACACTTTAGTGTGTTGCGACAAAACCCGGAAGTGGTGGTGGCGCATTGCCGCCGCCCCTGCGGCGGCGTGTGCGGTGGCGGCAGCGGCACGCCATCAGCACTTCCGGGTTTTAGAGCAAAACATGAGGCCGCTGCCGCCGCCATGCACACCCCCACACGCACCCCCACACCGCCACCGTTGGTGTGTCACCAACAGGAGCTTGGAAAGCACTGGTCTAAATGAACACTATAGGCAGAAGACAAATTCTTATGGTTTCAACAAGCCTTTGAAAGTGGTACATTCAGCAGAAATACTTCTCAGTTGAAGCTAACGTTAGCCACGGCAGTTGCTGAAAGAGAGAAAGTACTTTTGGAAGGAGGAAAACAGAAGAATAGGGGGCATATTGGGTGAACTAATGGAAAGGTAGAGTATGCTCAGAATGAAGAGACTTATTGAAGAATGTTAGTGGGGGAATAAAAGGAATTGGATTTTCTTAGTTGCACTGAGCAACTAGATTACATAGCATTAGACAGGATTCCCACATGTGCTCCACATTGCCTCCCAACCCACAAGAGCAGATTTGGAGATACTTGGGAGGATGGGAAGTGTTTGATGGTCCATTTTGCACAAAGGACATCCACCAATGGGAAAGGTGTTGGATTCAAATGGGCAAAAGTGGTCTGAATGGGGAAGTGGGTTCACTATAAGATGGAAATGAAGGAAACTAGAGTTCATCTGCCCCTGTTATTCTCCTCTCTGCACAGCTTTGTGGCTTGAGTCATTATTGCACTGATCTTGCCGACATGTGTCTTTCTTAGAGATTGCTTTTGGATAAGTTCTTTCTTAGTGCAAATATCTATCTTACTAGACTTGGACACTGTTGAAGCTCATTACAAGGATGCAGAACTAATTTCAATTTGGATTGTTTTCTGTTTGTTTGTTGTTTCCCAGTTCCTCATCTCCCTGTTGTCAAAGAAATGGTCAGACGGCTGCAGGAGCTCCGCCATACCGAGCAAGTTCAGCGAGCTTATGCTCTGAACTGCGGAGAAGGAGCCACAGTCAGTTACGAGATTCAGATCCGTGTATTGAGGGAATTTGGCCTTTCTGATTCTGCTGCTGAGTTGCTGCAGGTATGAAGCAATGAAGGCTGGCTTGGTCTTTTTTAACTGTTTTAGAAGGTGGAACTTGTGTGCATTCAATGTCAGAGTAACTAGCATGTGCAAAAGTGTTGAAGACGTTAGTGAATTCATTCACAGAGGAAAGCTTAAAGGGAGCATTGCAGCTATACATTGTAATGTACGAAAAGAACACATCAAATGATTTTGTTTCTAACTGATGAACAAGAAAGTATTCCCACTGCTCCTTTATACTGCTCTATCCTAAATGTGAGTTATCCATCACACAAAATGAGAATGGTTAATAAAAATAACGGCCATCTAAAGCTTTTGAATCAAATCCCCTGATAAAAAGATGTTAATCTTAAGAACTCTAAAAATAGCCAATACAGCTATTTCAGTGTTTTTCTTAAACCTTCCTAAATTGCTGCTGCTAACTTGCTTTTGGTGTAAGAAATAAACAGTGCTTTGAATCTGTTTATTCTGTTTAAACAAGGAAGAAAGATACTTTTAAAAAATGGAAGTGTTGTGAAATGCTTTCTTTATTCCAGAGAGCCACCCTATGGTGATCTACAAGATGAGAATTTATATAGTTTTATGCTTAAGATGGAACAGGAAGAGTTACCATATTTTGCCCACTCAGACTCTGTAATTGGATGCAGAGATATCATTGTGCTGGCATGTTGTGTTTGTTTTGCCTAGGCAAAGTAATTGTAGTGCAAAACTGCCATTTCCATATTGCTGACGTGAATGAAGAAGTACAACTAACCATTTATCTGTATTAGCAGAAGTGTTGAGATGCACAAGTTTGTGTGATCTCGCCTTGCACTTCTCGTTCTGTCTTTCTGTTGCAGAATCCTCACAAGTTCTTCCCTGATGAGCACTTTGGAGATGAAAGCCCACTTCTGACCCTGAGACAGTCAGGCCGATGTCGTGTGAACAGCACGCCCACTGCAGAAACAGTGTTTACAGAGCTAGACTCTTTTGTGGCCTTCCATCCACCACTCCCCCCTCCTCCCCCTCCTTACCATCCACCAGCGACTCCAGTTCACAGCCAGTTCAAAGTCGGATGGAAGCACAGAGCCCAGAGTCAGCATCCCTCACGTTCTTTTTCTTACCCTTGTAACCATTCACTGTTTCTTGCCAGAACAGCCCCGAAAGCTGCCCTACCCAATTATTTCTCTGGTGTCAAAGGCACACCTCCAGATTGCACTAACACTACAGGACTGGGAAGACAGACAGTTGCAGTTGCAGCTGCAGCAGCTGTGATGGCTGCTGAAAAGCAAGTGGTAAGACTGCCTTTTTATTTTATGCACACACTACATTTTTAAATTTATTTTTTTTAATTTTTATATTGTTTTATCTGTTGTAAGTTACCCAGAGTCATATATATGAGATGGACAGCTATATAAATTGGAAAAATAAATAAATAAATATTTCAGTGTTGATGTACTAATGCAGGTGCTGTGAATAAGCATTTTAAATTTACCATTATAGCTGTTGGAAGAGGTGATGGCTTCGTTTTGGACCAGTTGATTGTGATCAAGCACTGTGGCCCTGAATTATTCTATAAGAGATTGCACGTGCCATTATATAAATTCTCTGTTGTCTAAGTTGATAACAAATGAATCTAACAAACCCTCCAGTTAGGTTGAATTATGTGACAAAGCAGATTAGTAGATTGACTCAAGCTCTTGCTAATCAGGATGCCAAGATTTCTAGGAGTATTAATGTACATAAAATAAAGCAAATATTTGCATGGTATGTAGAAGTGGAAATCCAGGGGAGGTTTAAATGAAGCAGGAAGAGAAGCTAACACAATGGACAGCAAACCAAGTTCTTGCTCTCCTATTCATTTTCCTCCAAAGCCCTTCGAAGGAACATAGCAAGAGGTAAAAATGGTAAATCAGAACAAGTGAATGTAGTAGCTGGGGATTTTTACTCATTTGTTAAATTCCTTCCTATAGATTGCATCCACATTTTCTCTAAGGAGTTTTCTCTTATGCTTTTACTTTTAAGTTGGCTTATGCATAAACTACTAATTTTGGTTCTTCTGTGTTACCTTCAGATGTTGTTTTTATTAAGGCAGGTAGGATTGAAGAAAATGTACAGTTTATTTTTTTAAGGCAAAACCTGTTACCTATTTTCAACCAACAGCTGGTGAAAGAGCTTTAAAAGCAAGGCAGATATTCACATATATAAATACATAAAATGGCTTGGTTCCTGTTATACAGTCTGCAAACAATAAAAGCTGGCCTGAAAGAACTTCTCTATAAAAAAAACATGAATACAGTAACGTTTGGTGAAAAGTCATGATGTAAATTAAATACTGGAAGTACATTCTACTTAGCTAATGGTTCTGCTGTAATAGGGATAAGTCAAGTATGCTTTCCTTTCATTATTTGCAAACTTCTCTTTTCTCATAATGGTTCTGTAGGAAGCTCTGCTCATATTCAGATCATTTTCTACTGTTAAGTCCATATTATTTGACTGAGTAATGAGGAAAATATCTTACTGGATGAAGCTGAACAAACTAAAGCTGAATGTTTGTGATAGCTTGTTTAGAATGTAACTACTGATAACCTCTTTTAAGAAGGAAATTATTTGCAGTTATTTACATGTTTAGAACTTCTGAATTTACAGGTAGTCTTCACGTAACGACCACAATTGAGCCCAGATTTTTGGTTGTAAGTCATAACGGTCGTTAAGTGAGCCAGACTCATTTTACAACCTTTTTTTACCACAGTTAAGTGAGTCACAGCGGTCATTAAGTGATTCAAGATTGGGGCTTGTGGTTTCCTTCAGTTGTTAAGTGAACAGCGCGGTTGTTAAGCGAACCAGGAGTTACTTTGCAGTACTGTGGGGGACGGAATGTGATAGTCATATGGTTTCCACCAAGACATGACTATGGAAATGCTTCTATGGCTACAGTAGTAGTATTTTCAGTTAATATTACTGTTATTTTCAACTAATATTACTGGTTGATTATTAAAAACGTTTACTGTAAGGTCTTCATTGGAATCTTTATTCTACAGCACAGTACTAAACAGGTTTAAAGGTACTGTACAGTACTGTAACTTTTTTTTCCTGCTGTAGTAAGCTCTGCAGCTTTTATTACTGTACAGTACTGTATATAAATCTGATTTTTATAAAACAACTGTTTTAAAAACAGTAAACCAGCATTCAGTATTGTTAAATATAATTAAAAATCAGACAGGCAGAGGATGGAACATGCATGGCACCATACAAATCTCTACTTAAGTTAAACAAAAACTGGGGGGAAATTAAAGGCAAGCATAAGTACAGTACTGCATGGAAAAAGTACTTACCCTTCCTGTACAGTACTGTAAGGCACAAACACAAGGCTCCCTCTGCCGGCTGCTAAATCACAGGAAGTAGTGCGACCACGAGACCAGGCCTGCTGCCTCAGAAATCCAGCATCATAAGCCTGGAGGACTTCCTGGTTCCAAAGGGTGGACATGTGACCCAAAATGGCCACCGCTTCCGGGATGGCCGAATCTCGGCAACGTGATCGCGGAGGCCTTGTGAGGGTCGTAATTTCAGGCCCCAGTCGGAAATCTACTTTTGGGGTACCATTGTAACTTCGAATGGCCTTTAAGTGGCCGGTCGGTAAGTGAAGACTACCTGTATAAGACCTTTGGCTTGTGGGTTTTATTTTCAAGCATAAATATTCAGATTTTTCACATTTGAAATCACCCATTGTTCCTTTCTGAAATTTAAAACACGCTTGATATAGATTGTTCTAAAAAATTGTTTTTAGTCATAAGCAGCGCTGAATGGTTTGGGAGAGGTTTTTGATATTTAATATTATTTAAATTGCTTATCGTGGATTTACTTTCAAATTAAAAAAAATGCTTTCATAGAATCATAGGATTGGAAGGGATCTTGGAGGTCTTTTAATCCAACCCCCTGGCCAGGCAAGGAATTCTCAGACCATTCCAGGCAAATGGGTATCCAATCCAATCTGATGGAACACCCATGACTTTAGCAAACAGACTGTTCCACTGCTTAATAGCTGTCACAGTGAAGAAATTCTTGCTTATTTCAAGTTTCAATCTTTCTCTGTAAAACTTCCACCCAATTATTCTTGTCTTATTCTTAGGTGCTATGGAGAATAAATCTGCCCCCATGATATCCTTTCATGTATTGGAAGACTGTAATCATGTTGACCCCCTAGTTTTCTCTTCTTTAAGCTAAACATACCTTTAACCACTCTTTGTAGGATTTAGCCTTCAGGCCCCTAACCCTTTTGTCACTCTTCTCTGCATTCTTTCCAGTTTCTCCTCATCCTTTTTGTATTGTGGCAGCCAGAACTGGACACAGAATTCCAGATGTAGTCTGAGAAGGGCAGCATTGAGAAGTACTGTCACTTCTAGTGATCTTGACATTAAACCTCTATTGATGCAGCCCAAAACTACTGTGGTACACTGCTAACTTATGGTTGATCTGTGGTCTACCAAGATTTCCAGATCCTTCTTGCAAGTACTACTGCTAAACCAGGTACCACCTATCTTGTACCTGTGCATCCTTTTTTTTCCTGCCTAAGTGCAGAACCTAAAAATTTTCACCACTGAATAACATTTTATTGGATAAGGCCCAATATTCAATTCTATTGAGATCCTTTTGAATTTTGAGCCTGTCTTCTGGGGTGTTAACAATCCCCCTGCCAGCTTTGTGTCATCTGCAAATTTTGTGAGCATCCCTTCTATTCCTTCATCTACATCATTTATGAAGATGTTGAAGAGTACTGAGTCCAGAACAGAACCCTGAGCGTACCTCCCTCCATGTGGACATAGACCAGTTAGGCCCATGAGTTAGCAGTGGTTGAGTAAGTCCATCCCACATTGTTCCAGTTTATCAAGAAGGAGATCTTTGTCAAATAGCGTACTGAAGTCTAAGTACACTACATCAACAGCACTCCCTTGGTCCATTAATCTATTTACATTGTCAAAGAAAGCAGTAAGATTTATCTGGCACAACCTGTTTTTTATGAATCCATACTGGTTTCTGGTAATCACTCTGTTAGTTTCTGAGTGCTGCAAATCCACTGCTTGATTATCTTTTCTAGAATTTCCCCAAGTATTGATGTCAAGATGATAGGTCTGTAGTTGCCTGGTGGCTCCACCTTTCCCCTTTTTTAAAATATTGGAACAACACTGGCTCTTCCCCATATTGTGGCACTTCCCTGTGCTCCAGGATTTCTCAAAGATTTTAGTCAGTGGCTTTGAGATGCAGCCGTCAGTTTCTTTAACACACTGGGATATAATCCATCCATCCAAGAGATTTGGATTCATTTAAAGCAATTAGGTGTTCTCTCACCAGTTCCTTACCTATTTTGATCTGCATTTTTCTTCTCCATGGGGCAGCTTCTGACAAGTCGGACTGCTTTTTTCATTTGCACAAAGACAGATGCAAAGTAGGAATTAAGCAGTTCAGCCTTCTCTTCGTTGGCTGTCACCATATTGCCATCTTCTCCAACCAGTGGGCCAACTGCTTCCTTGTCTTTTCACTTGTTCTGCACATACTCAACCCTTTTTTGTTATTTTTGGCATTCATAGAAAGCCTTAGCTCATGTTGGGCCTTAGCCTTCCTGATCCCATCCTTGGAAATTCAGGCTCTTTCCTGATACTCTGTTTTTCTTATATGTTCCTCTTTCCATTTTTTAAACTTGTCCTTTTTGTTTCTCAGCTTATCAGATAAATCATGGTGCAACCATATCTGCCCAAATGACTCCCTTCTCTCTCTCTCTCTCTCTCTCTCTCTCTCTCTCTCTCTCTCTCTCTCTCTTATTGTTTGTGTTTGCATTTTTTCAGAATTCCCAGCTTTCCGAAACCATTTCCATCTGTGGAATCTTTCCTACTTTTTCCTTTTTTGCTTGTTGAAGTCAGCTCTCTTAAAATCTAAAACACTGATCTGGCTACCCTCATTTCTCCCTGTCTGCAGTGTGGTGAATTCTAGGATTACATGGTCACACTCTCACAAGGCTCCTACTAGTTCCACTTCTTTCATCACTTTTTCCTTATTAGTAAGTAATAAGTCCAACATAGTTGATCCTCTAGTTCCTCTTTCCGTCTTTTGGATGATGATGTCTGCAAGGCACATCAAGAGTCTGTTGGATCTCCTGCTTGCTGCAGAGTTTGATTCCCAGTTGATGTCACAGTAGTTGAAATCCCCCATTCTCTCATTGGTGTATTTCCTGGATAACTTGGTCATCTGGTTTGATAGGGTTCAAAAGAGAAACATGCAAAATTAATATATGAATATTTTTTTCAGTATCAGAAAAACTAACACTGCTTTTAAATTAAATTACACTGGGGAACAAAAAATTGTATATGTGTCACACAAACAAAAACAGATTAATCTTACCATATTTTTATGCTGAATTCAAGTATGTTTTCAGAATTGCTCTGCCAGGCAAGTTTTTTGAGTGAGAGACAACCTTTACTTTGATAATAGTCTATATTTACAAGTTAATTAAAAGAACAAAAGTGTTACCTAAAAAGAAGCAGTGTTTGATTTTCTGCTGAATTTCACCCAGGAACACCTCTCCTAAGGGTCCAGCAGCAGTCAGCCAGCATAGTGGGACTCCACTTGCCTTGGTACTGCTTTTCCATGTTTATAGAATCCTGGTGAAATTGTTCCCCATGCTTGTCTGCACCATGGCTGTCAGGGAAACAGTTCGTGTGAGAGTCCAAGAAATAAGCTTTCACTGACATGTTACATCCCATAGCTTTAGGAGATCACTCACTATTTTGTGATAGTTTCTTACTTTATGATTTCCAAAAAAGCTTTTGCTGATGTTTTTGAATGATTGCCATGCAGCTTTTTAGACTTCACTTAATTCTTCATCAAATTTGTCATATTTTACCAATTCTGTTGTCTGCGGACCTACAAAAATACCTTCCTTAATGTTAGCATCACTAATCCTGGGAAATTTATTCCTCAAGTACATGAATTCAGTTCCTGTTTTAGCTATTGCTTTAACTGAGTTTTTCATAAGTTCAAGTTTGCTGTGCAAAGGAGGAAGGAAAACCTTTTCAGACTCAGCAAGTGGACTGTTTACCACATTCTTTTTTTCTAGAAGGAGTGAGGTACATTTTGGCCATTCTTTCTGAATGTAATGTTTTTTCCTGTTCCTACTGTCCCATTTACACAAAAAACAACAGTACTTTCTGTATCTAAGTTGCAGGCCAAGCAGAATTGCCATGACCTTCAGATCTCCACAAATATTTCATTTATATTTTTCATACTGGATCTTTTCCAAAAGTAGGTTCATGTTCTCATACAACTGTTCACATTACCAGCATGGGCTAACGGTACAGATGGTAATTTATTTCCATTATGAAGGACAGCCTTCCAGCTAACTTTCCAAGGAGTCAATGAACAAGCACCCCTCATTTACATTGTGTCCATAGCCAGCTGCCTCCATAACCAAAGAAACATATTTACAAAACTCTAGTCCATCTTCTTGGGATAGGAATTTGATAAAGTCATCATCATCGTGCTTGTTAGGGAGAAATAACCATAACAGTCTGATGAATGTCTTTTGTCTCTCTCCACATCATAGGAATGGCAAAAAGTGTATGGCATGAACTCTTTAACCATTGTGTTAGAAGCTTTAACACATGTCTCACAGCAAATGTGAGGTGGCCCAATTCTTATCTTGGTCACCCACTTTACAACCAAAATGGTCCATAGCATTTTTTGAGAAGTGGGGTGAAGATTTGTTTCTGAGATTTAAATGTTAACTCATCACACACACAGCAGAAAATATCAGAATAATTTACAGTTTCATGGCATAACAAGTAGGTAGATAAGTACAACACTATTACAATCAATATAATATTTAAAACAATAACTAGATTTTGCTTAATTGTAATAATTAGGTTACAAATGATTGTTACAAATAGTTAAAATATAGTACCATAATGTCACTAATTAAACATGAATAATGATGAAGATAGGGTCACAAGAAAACTAACACTGATGGAAAAAAAACCAATTCCATTTTTGAACTCTGTATGAAAAAGTCTGCTTAGAACACCTGTTACAATCTATGTGACAATTGTTGCTGACCAGTGTTGTCTATATTATCAACAAATCATATTAAAACATTCCATGTACAGTTGTTGCTTCTTGGAATCTGGCAATTGAATTAATGAATTCAGTAGGAGCTTCATATTAATAAGCAATTCAAAATGCGTCTCTACAGGAAACAGAAATTGACAGGCATGCACATAGGAATATATTATCCTGGATACACTGCTACTTTTTGTAACATACGTTTTTTTAAAAAAAATATTGCCAAATTGCAGATATACTAAATGAAAAGTTTTGCTTTTGTTGAGACTTTGGGCTATCTCACTTTCCTACATTAATATCACTATAGGTTTGTTGTCATGTTTTAATTTTTAACTGGTTTGCTTAGAAAGCCTCAAATCCTTGTGCTCAAATCAGAGCCTTTGATTTCAGAAGCTAAATCCTTATACAAGCACTAAATATAAAATACTATCTTTTATGAATAATTATTTCTTATTAGCTTTGAAAAACAATTAAGCTTCTTTACTTTTCCTTTACTGAGCGAATAGAAGGTTATGTGTAAAACAGTGCAAGTTGACTGTCAGGCTCTTAGCTGTAACCTTGGACTTTTGTAGGGCAAAGTAGCCCTGGCACAGCTAGAAGAGAGCACACGTTGAAACTGGTCTTCTCTTTTTCAGGGTGTTCAACCTGTTCTCAACGAGCTGATGCCAGATATTGCGATGGGTGTGTCAACAATGTCTCTGAAGGACAGGAGGTTGCCAGAGCTTACAGTTGACACCGAGCCTGTTCTGGAGGTGACACCAGGACCCCCTCAGCACATGTCTTGCATTCAGACAAGGCACATACACAGTTCGCGGAAGAAACATTCAGCTGAGAAAAAGCTGGATCCTAGAGAGAATCAACAGGAATATCCAGATTTCTATGATTTCTCAAATGCTGCATGCAGACCGTCTACTCCTGCCCTTACCAGGCACACCCCTTCACCTTCTCAAGGGATTTACTTTGGCCCAGATTTATATAGCCACAATAAAGCATCACCCAGCGGCTTAAAAACCACTCAGTTACCTAATCACATTTCTCCTAAAAAACTAGAAGATTCTAGGAGAGATTATGCACTTTCTCAAGAAGGGCATCCACACAGACAAAAGAATGAACCAATACACCTCGATGTCTTAGAACAACCTCCCCAGCGGTTGGACTTGGCTTTGGCTGCCCAGGAGAACACTGGGAATATCTCAATTCATGCAAGGGGACGAACAAAAATAGAAACGGATTTAACTTATGGACTAACCTCTAGTCGACCTTCCCTGCCTTCATACAGTTCAGAAATCCATGATGAACCCTCTAGCAGGAGATTGGCCGATACTGAGCCTCTGGAGAGTGAAGCCCAGAGAAATGCAGATTTGGAAAGGGAAGAGGTTGTAAGTAGAGGGAGAAAGTCTCCAGACTTCCTGTACAAAAAATCTGCCCTCTGAAAACCCTCCACCTCCACTACTTCTCTGTGCCTAAGAGTTGTGAAAGATCAGTCTTTGAAATCACTGGCCTGAAATTTGTCGGGCCAGTTTTTTTCAATGCCAGCCGCTATCATTTTTTTAATTATTATTTTTGTATATACATGGCTTCATTGAGAGATGGCATGCTCCCAGTTTATTTGGAATGCTGCTTCAGGGTTTATGTTTTCAACAGATTTTGTTAAAACTCTTCTCAAAAATATATTTTAACTGGCACCTTTAAAAAAAAAAAAAAAGGTAGCCTTTTGCACCTGTACATTAATTTTATTAGTTTTTATATTGGTATGTTAAACTTCTACTGTCATATTTTATAGGACTGTATGTTCATACTATTTTGGGTGTCTCTTTTTTAAAAAAACCATTTCCCATTATTCAGTGTGCATTAGGCTGCATACTTCCATACTTAAGATGTATTTTCTTACAAGATGGTCAAAATATCTGTCTTTATTTTTTAATGATAATAGGAATTCCAAAGAACAGCACACTTACATAACTGCTCTGGTTAGGTTTGCAACCTTTCTGCTCTACCACTAATACAAGAATCCAGCCTAATGTGTATGCTCTGTTTACCAAGTCTCAGGCTGCTGATGTAGCAAGCACTCAATAATGTCTGTGGCCAGGATTTTCTTTAAAAGTGAGGAGTACAAGTCTGTTAGGATTTCTGAAAATCTCCTTTTCTTTTTGGAACACTTTCTAAGCCCTTTGGTTACAATGCAACTAGTGCTTCAAATTGGTGACAGTCCTGTAGACATGCTTCTCTGATTCTTCATTTTAGAAGGATACACAGATGGTAAGATTTCGTAGCAAGCACAAGGAGGTGAGAAAATAATTGCTTAGCATTTGACATGGGTGTTAATGCTACATTTTGGTGGAACAGGCTTCCTCCCCAGTGGAGAAGTCAAGAGGGATGCTTATTGCCTTTTTTCTGCCTCCAAAGAAACCAAGGGCTGCAGTTTTAGTGATGTTATTGAGTGCTATATATTTCTTGTTTTGTGGACAGAAAACAGATTGAAGAATAATGGCTATGACTTAATGAGCTATAAGCAGTTTAGCACTTAATTTCTTCATTCCCCTCTTGAATACTTTGGGGATTTGTTGAAGTTGGTTCAAACATATTAGAAGGGAGGTTCTTTGGGGTTTTATGAACATAAAGTAGAGATGCAGGGCTGATAGATTATTGCCACTAAGGATGGCCATTTCAGCAGTCAGCTGTTTCAGGTACTTGCCACATATTTCTCTTGCATGGACTGGAAAATTTTCAGTACCACTGTGTGGTAATCCCTAGCAAAAGCTTGACTTGATATGGTGGTTAGTCCTAAAATACAGCTCTTCCATCACTTGAACACCTTAGCCAGATTGTTAGCTAACCTTAAATCTGTTTTTAGATACTGTACTTGAGATTGTTGAAATGTAAACTTTGTTTCAGTGTTTTATTTTTTTCCCTGAGCTTTTTTCCCCCAAAAAAAGTCTCCACTGATCTTTTAGTTCCCATTTCCTTTCTCCTTTAGGGGGGAAACACTGTTAAAGAAAAATGAGAATGAATATCCTATCCAGATAGTTTACACTACATTAATTTTGCTGTATTTCAAGCATTGTGTTGCATCTTTGTGAACTGAAAAAATATGTTATGTGAAAAGTTGAATTAAGTGGTAAGACAGCACCCTGATGATAGGATAATTGCTTAGTGCCATTTGCCAAGCATCTCGTTAATTATTATCTGGAGTTTAAACACGTTTTCCATCAAATTTGCTTCAAGAATGTTTGATGCTTTGCTTCACTGATAAAGATAGGGTTCCATTATTTTGTCATCTCCAGTGGCAGCAGTATCTCTCTCTTACTCTCTCTCGTTCATGAATAGGCTGTTCTAATAGTTTCCTGGACTCATGCACACTGTCCCAAACAAGATACAGAAAAGTCTGTTTTAGATGTTAGTCTGCTATTTCAAATAGCTTTTTTCAACTCTACACAAAACCAATTTGCTAGTGAAATGTGATAGGCTGTATGTATGAGAAACTCAAGGCACAATTTTTCAGTCTCGAGTAGCCATTGAATTGATTCAGATAATGCATTTGGACTCAGTTTACACTTTTTTTTTTTACTGTGGAATAGCTTATGAGAAGCATAAAAACATACACTCCATAAGTGAAGTAAGCTATCATTTGACAGCAGAGTTTTAGATAAAGGTAAATATTGAGAAATAATTCTGTAGCAGACCTAAAGACTGTTGTACCACTTTAACAATCTAAACCTAAATATTCTGATTTGAGCAGAAGGGCCTAAAGAGGTTTTGGGGGGCGTAGAATTCTGGTTTCTTGCCTTTTCCTCTGGCTCATATATAAATGGAACATTAATCCCCATCAGGATTTGGGGTATGTTCATTACATCTCCGTGAAATTGTCTGTGGCACTCTAGGTAATTCTTCCACTGACTCTGCATAAGGAATTTCTTCCCACCTACCCATTCTTTTTTTAAGGAGTCATCTTGATTTTATCCTGTGTGTATTTGCAAAAGGCAAAAAACATCATTTTTAAAAAAAGTATCTGTGACCCAGTAATCAGAGGAATGCAGTTTTTTTCAAGGGATTGATTTTGCGTAAGAACAAATAAAAGAAATTGTATCATAATTGAAATTATTTACATTCTGGTGAACAATTAATTTACTCAGAAATGTATTTAAAACTTTTGTCTTCAAAATGCAGGATTCACAAATCAACAAATAGTCTCAACGGTTCCATGTTACTGTAATAAATGATTATATACCATTTTCAAAGCACAGTACAGTTTTAAGCAATTTTTTAAAAATCCATTTTAATGAAATCTTTGAATAAATTTGTTGGAAGTTCCAAGTATTCTGTAACCACATATGTGCGACAAAGATAATTGCTGAACTTACATAAAATAGCTTCAGATTGTTGCTAATTTTGTTGTAACAGTACCAAATTTGATTTGAATGCATCCTGCTAAGAAAAAACGGGGTTTTAAATTGTGGCTGGGATCCATTTTCAGTTAATTTCCATGCCTGTGCAATATTTGTATGAGAATGTTTAAAGCTATCGTAGGCACAAGGAGCTGGTGCTTCTTTACCAGGTGTGTGTGGCCAGCTGCATTTTTCAGGAGACACGGGGTCTGCTGCTGGAGAGGGAAGTGCCACACAAGGCACTTGGAAACCCACCCAATGTGTTTACAAAGAAATGTTCTGCAGTACTAATGGAGCTACTTATTGCAGTCCTGCAAGCTTACAATAGTTGCCCTGCTAAGCATTTAGTGTATTTCATATTTGAATTCCTGTCTTCATCCTTTTCCTGCCTCTTAAGAAAGGCTAGTATCTTTTCCCTCAGTATGTTTGTTTCCACCTTGGAATATTATAAACCATTTCCACCTGTTATGTAAGTTATTTTGGAAAAGTCTGAAGATGCCACTCTTATTCTAGTTACTTCCGATGACTGTGTGTTTATACGGTGGATGGATATTTATGGAATGTTGGGGAAAGCTGAAGAATTAAAAACCGAACTATTTCTCTACTTGTATGTATTTCTGGAAGTTGTTAAGTGTCCATGATAAAGTTCTTGTGCTGTTACTGGTATAAAGTCAAGTGCCTTCAGTGCTAAAGGCTCAGAAAATTTCTTAAACCAACTCCATGTCCTATGCAAGTGTTTTTTCTACAACCTGCATAACCAGTACTTTGTAAAATTTGTTTACGCTTCAATTGTACATATTGTTTTTTTTAAGAAAATAGAATTTTTATTTAGGTACTGCCTAGAATTGAATTCTAGTCTTGTGTGATGCATTGTAAAACAATACATTTCTCTTTTGAGTACCATTACAATTGTAAAAAGGTTTTCACTGGTTCTATTTTTCTACTGTTGCTGAGAAGCATGTTAACACTGACTTTATCCTATATCTGGTTGGTATTTCAAATAAATGGCTTGTCTAGAAAAATGCAAGTGTAACATATTTTTCATTACAAATGTTCTATTTCTGTGAAACAAAGTTTTTGAAACTTTTTCAGAGTATAACTTCTTAATTTGAACAGTTACTAAACACATTGTGATCATATCAATATTCACAACCTGCATGTTTTAAAAGTACCAACCAATAAAACTCTGTAGCTACAGTAGGCAATATCTTTATTTGAAACAATTCAACTGCCATATAATGAACATTAAAGGGAGAAACAAGGAAAAGAAAAAGCAGACCATGAAGACCTCCAGCATGTTTTTTCAAATAATTGGGAAGATTATGGAGGTAGGTATACCACAGAATATAGATTTCAGAGAGACAACCTAATCTTTTCAGTATATTCATAAAACGCATCTCAAAATTTTAGGATTTTTCCATTATGCCCACCCTTCTATCTTCCGCACTAGTTTAACTTCCCGGCTAAAAGAGTTCTGAAGCAAGCTTGGTCAGTGCCCTGTATTGTTTTAGTTAGTTCTAATCCTGTACTGTGGCTTACAGATTGGTTTTCTAGTTGGACAGATACCATTCTTTTCAAGAGAACCACTTTTAAGCATCTACGTTGAAAGTATTGATTATAATAGTTATTGCATGAGAGGAAGCTAACCATACCACACTCCAGCAATTAATAGCATTAATAGCTACTCTGCTTTTTAGTGCCCTCACAATATTCAAACTAATTGAATTACCTTAAGGATCATGGTCTACCAAAGCTGCCTTAATAAAGTCTATTCTGTATCATATTCAAGTCTCCATGATGGAGCCCACTTGGTGACTTCTGGCCAGTCATTAAGTCAGCTCACTTACAAGATTGCAGTAATATAAATATGGATGCACAAAATGTTTAAAGTAACCCATGCCCAAACTGAAGCACATGTTGGTCCTTACTAGGAACAAAATGGGCGGTTTCATTCTGGGAAGATGTGGTACAGGGCAGGAAAGAGCCAAGGACAGTGGCAGCAGTGGTTGAAGGGAGGGAAGGTGCTGGGAAGATTTGGAGAGAGGCAGATTGGTGGGATATGCCATGCTGGGGACTGCTGGAGAGAGTAATGCACACCAGCCTTACCCTACTTGCCTTGTGGAGTCACTCTGGACATGTGGATTTTGTTTTAGCCCGAACTCATAATAATCACATTATTCAGTCTTTTGTTCCTGCTCAACGGCAGCTGACGTAAAATGGCTTGGCACGACCTTTGGAATGTGATGGTTTGTCCCAGGTTTGGAACAAAATATAGTTACCTTTCCATGAATGACCCTACTATTATGCCATCACTGGTTATACTTCACCTTAAGCAAAGTTGACATATAAAAACAAGAATATCTAGGACTTAAACAGCCTCATAGACTGTAGCAAATATTGCAAAGTATGTCAGGATAGGTGCTCCGGCCTGCATTGCTTGCCTTTGAAATGACTGGCAGGCTCTATAGTACCAAAACATTCCCCACATTGCTGCATTCTACTCTCTCAGATTATTATTATTTTTATTATTTTCTATCCCTTTATTTTTTTTATAAATAACTCAAGGTGGCAAACATACCAAATACTTCTTCCTCCTCCTATTTTCCCCACAATAGCAATCCGGTGAGGTGAGGTGGGTTGGGCTGAGAGGGAGGGACTGGCCCAAGGTCACCCAGCCGGCTTTCAGTCTCCTGGTTTCTAGCCCGTTGCCTTAACCACTAGACCAATCTGGCTCTATCAAAACAGCAATGTGAGGAGTGTCCAAATAGAAAGGTAGCAAAGAAGAACCCATGTGCAACTTTATTAGTAAACTGACAGTGATAAAACCTGTGAAACAACCAGGGATAAGACTTATTTCTGAGACAACTTACTTCATTCCTATTTTTGTGCATTAAAAAATTTGTACGTACTGGTGCAGATACCTGTTCTTTAGAAAAGGGATTTATTTCCTGTTTGCTCAAATAGTTACAATAAATCAGTGTAATTGATCAGTTTAATTGAATCCTACTACAGTTTTCTTAGATCAAATGGTTGATCTATGTTTGGGCTTTCAGATTCCTTACTAGGTAGAGTAGAAAAGATAATCATTTGGCACTTTAACATCCTATACCAGTCATAATTCAAGTGTATTGGGGTAATGCTTGTTTGATGTTGCTCTCTAGCAGGGATAGATTTTGATTTCCTTCTGTCCTATTATGTCTGTCAGTAGTAAAAAATGCAGTAAATTGCAGCTTGGCAATACTTGGAGGGCTCCTTTTGTGTCATGAAAGACTGCTGAAATTGAAACAGACTACCTGACAATATTTCTTCAATGCATATTTACCATACTGCATCACACACACTTAAAAAACCTCTAATTATGTAGAACAATTGCTTATTATCTCTAATCTGGCATGTACAGTAACATTCATGACAATCATATTTGTTATTTTTCATACCGTTCTAACAGCAATATAAAGCCACACTGCACTCAAGAGAACCACATCATAGAAGTGACTCCTAATTAATTTAAAATATAACTAGAGAGAAAAGTCATAATCAATTAAAAGCTGAGGATTCTAATTCCTTTTCAAAGCTCTCTGTGAGGATGGGAATCAGGCTGAAGCACACTACTAGATGAGCAAAAGCACTTTCAGCTTTAAATGTTTAAAACTAGGCTTTGCTATTACAACACTCGCCAACTTAAAACATTTTATTGAGGTATTGGTATACAGCATGTGATTGTTGTGAATCTTTAGTAGTTAGAAAGGTGATGAATTTAACCAATAGAAAATAGATGCACTTAAATGAAGTTTTTAACATTCTTTGCAGTATTAAGGGCTTGTATTCTCTAATGTAATTACAAAGGATCACAGCCATATTTTACAGTTTGGTAAATAGCTTTGTAGGCTGTTCTTCCTAAACATTTACAATTACATTATATAAGTTTTCAGATACTCCTTTCAATCTTAAAAAGTCAATGGATAACCTGATAATTGTCACCTACCAAAGAGCAATTTACACATTCTATGCTGGCAGTCGGTTAAAACATATTGGTGATAATATCACTAAACCTCTGTACAATCATTGCCTATGAGTTAACTGCTGTCTGTAATATGCACTCTGGTCTCAAAGAAACAGTCATGAATGTCTAATTTTAGCTAAAAGCTGTACTTCAACAACTATTTCAGCAAGCCATATAATGATCCAAATTGGCTTTTAATAGCAACAGCTAGCAGAATATACCATAAATGAATGCACTAAAACGAAGTGGATATGAAATACTGCATTCAAAATAAATCTCTGAGAAAGGAGTACCTTGACCCTGAATGCTAATCTGATAAGTACATTTATCTAGGCTTTTCCTTTAGTCATAAAGATTTTTGTCACCTATACTATCTTAGGAGGGGATCAATATACTTCCTAAATATGTATCTTCTGAACACTAACCAACTCCCTCTTTGACAAAAGTGATATTCTGTGAATCCATGATCATTTTACTTTTCAGCATAGTTACTAGGAAAGTGGTGTATACATGTGGCTGCAAATAACAAACTCTGCCTTCTAGGACACAAATCAAGATGAACAAGAAGTCAGATTTAAGTTGGGAGGGAAACCGCAGAATTTAGCAGAGACAGCTATATATGTAGTCTTTTAAGACTTCCAAACTAGTCTAGCTACAGTAGTACTGCATCTGATCTATCCTCCTCCGCTTTCGAGATTGAAATTCTTCAAAAAATTGCTGAATGTCCTCTCGTTTAACAACCTGTTAACAAAAAGAAAATAAATAAAAACAGGACAGTAGAATGAATGCTAATGTTTCATCGATGTTTAAAGAATATTTGCAATTAAGTCAAATGCACCAATCTAACCAAATAATAAATGTACAAAGGTCTGACACTAAAATTTTGAAGTTTTAAGAATCATAGGGGTGGGGGGAACTTGTCAAACTTACAGTACATTCTGTGGTATTTAGAATGGCTATAGTTTAGTAAAATAAGTTCAATAGGATACTACAATATGGAATTGCTGGACTTGGATCATTAACAAATTCAGCTCTACTGTGTGACTTAGAACAGGATACAAATGCTTTTTTCTAAGCATCCTTCAGATTTTAATTTATTAATGTCAGTTGATCCAACTTTATTCAAAATTCTGTTTGTGAAATGCACTTTTAATAATCACCTTACTCCCTTTTATATATATTTTGTCATTTCATTTATATGCATTTTACATGGGGACCTTCAGAACATGGTTGTGCCCTCTGACTGGTGGGTAAAGTTTGTGCGTACAGTATAGGCTTGTAGAGTAGTAATTGCTGGTTCCTGGGCTTAAGAGGGGGAGCTAGCAAGGGGATTGTTGATTGTCCATGCAGGGATTGGATTTTAGATCAGGCAGCCTTCTTCTGACTGCTATGCCTTGCAGCTGCTCAGTATGATTGGCAGAGGCAGCTTGGAGAGGCTGCTATCTGACAGTTGGGCTGGGAATGCGGCTTTTGTGGGGTGGGTAGTTAGCCTAACTCCTGGGAGAGTGAAGGTGGTGGGGGGAGGACTGATGGGAGAGAGAGGGCACCCAGTGACATCCTGATTGTCATGGGCAGGGTATGATTTGGTGGGAATCTGAAGCCACTCATGGGAAAGGCAGAATTGACATTTAAAATCAATTCCATATTCCAGCCCTCAGCATTTGTCGCCAATGCAAAGTCTCTGGATCCTCCGCAGTACTGGGCCCCAGCTACTCCAGCTATGTCTAATGAATCTGCCCTCATCCATGATCTTATTTTGGATGAGGTAGCCAACTTGGCATGTAATACTGAGACCTGGGTGGGCCCTGGAGATAGGGGTTCCCCTCTCAGAAAATGTTCCCACCTGGTTTTGAATGCTGTTGCCATGATCAGATCAGTCTGACTACTTTCCAGCTGGCTAGTGCTGTCCCTCCATGGACGAAATTCTGGCCAATTACACTCCAGTGGACTAATAATTAAATGGGCC
Organism: Charina bottae; assembly: GCA_023362775.1. Lineage (NCBI taxonomy): Eukaryota > Metazoa > Chordata > Lepidosauria > Squamata > Charinaidae > Charina > Charina bottae. The sequence continues at coordinate 111,966,284 of JALMGJ010000001.1, forward strand.
TTGAAGACCTGGGCTTTCCCCCAAGCTCTAGGTCACAGCTTTCCAAACTGTGTGTCGCGACACTTTAGTGTGTCGCAACACTGAGTCTGGTGTGTCGCCACACAACCCAGAAGCGGTAGCGGGGGCGTGCACGGCAGCACGCCATCACCGCTTCTGCATTTTAGCAGAGGCTGCCGCTGCTGCCACCGCCACCGCGCACACCCCCGCCACTGCGCCACCGCCATTGGTGTGCCGCCAACGGCGGCACTTTAGAAAGCACTGCACTAGGTTATTAACTCAGTCAATCAACCAAGCAGCAAACAACAGCCCAATCAAGGAACTCCTAAGGGGAGATCAATACCTCCACCAACAAAAGCAGGACAAGCCATGGTGTATAAACAGAGAGCAAGTCCCACTCCCTTTTCGCACTGAAGATGTTGCCTAGTCTGGCAATGAAACGTCTGCAAGAAAACAACAAGGCTCAGAGAGCACCAAGGACTCCACAGTTCAACCCTGAGCTACAAATGTTCTCTTCGATTGGTATGAAGTCTGTGCCACTGTGGAAATTATATTCATGTGTTTGATACATTAATCTCTGTTATCACCTTCTTTTGTTTGCACTGTATTGGATAGTTTATTTTGTATGCCACCCAGAGTCATTACAGGGGGCCTATAAATTTGATGTATTGTTAGCTTTCCTGAAGGTTCTTAAAACATGGGTTTTTTTGCCAGCCTTGGGGATCCCAGGGAGAGCCTGCAAGGTGCTGCAGGAGATTAAGTGATGTCTGTTCTCCCGCTTTCTTGGGCTTTAACTGTTTATTTTATCTGTTTACTTTGTAAGTTTACTTTATTTACCTTTGATTGCTTTTAAATTGTTTTGGAGTTTTTAACTGTTTTGTGTTGTACGCTGTCCAGAGTCACGTGTTTGTGAGATGGGCAGCTATATAAACATACTAAATAAATAAATGAGCATCTTGCTTTCATCTAGGAGCTCAAGTTGTTGGATATGGGAAGTTCCTCTCATTTTAATCTCACAACAACCCTGTGAGGTAAGTTGAGCTGAGAAAGTTGAGAGTTCAAAGTCACCCAGCGAGCTTAATGGTTAAATGGAATTTGAACCTGGGTCTCCCCAGCCCTAATCCAAAGTCTTAATTACTACAACATTTTATGTATCTAATGAAGGGGACTACAGATGCAAGAAGTGTATGCAATAAATACATTAGCACCAGGAGACTGGCCATTTGCTTCTGCCACAACAGACTAAAACAGCATTCCTTTTGGAAATTAGTTTAATGTATGTTAACTGAAGCAATATGCCAAGTATACCAGGTTCAATTCAAGGTTCTGGCAGTGACCTTTAAAGTCCTTCATTGCATGGGGCCAGGTTACTTGCAGGACCGTATTTTCCCAGTTGCACCTACCTGTCCTGTTAGATCCAAAAGAGGCATGCTCCAGGCCCCATCTATTACGAAGTGTCCTCTGGCAGAACTCGGGAAAAGAGCCTTTTCTGTCATGGTGACCCTACCGGCTTTCCATAAGACCCTGAAAACCTGGTTTTGTTACCTGAGCCTGGGGCCCTGGGTGTGTGATCGGGCCCATATCATGGTTATGTTAATAGTGTTAGTTGTTTTTATTTTAGCTGCTCTACAATATATGTTATTTATTATTATTCTGTTATCATGTTTTTATCTTGTTTTTATTCCTTGTTAGCCACCCAGAATTATTTGGTATTTGAGACATGGGCAGTTGTATAAATTCAATAAATAAATAAGTATATAATATCAGTTAATAACTGGCTATGAAATAAGTTTTACTGAAGGTAATTCTTATTATGAATGTGATAAAAATGGGGAAGTATATGAAAGTATGACAACAGTCATAAAGATCATGTAGCAACACTTTCAAACCAGCAATTTGGTTTATGGAACACAGCATGCTTTTTACCCTGACATATGTACAGTATGCTGCTGGTGCCAGGATTTGATCCGTTTCCTTTCTTACTTATTTCACTTTGCTCTTCTTCTCACCAGCTTATTTTAGTCAATGCTTCACAAAACAGTTCTAGCTAGATGACTGAAGGCTTTAGAAGGAATGGCAATGATAATACAAGGGGAAGAATTTCCAGATGCACTGACTAAAACAGAAGCAGAAAGATGGAACTGAGCAGCAAACTATACTAATGAGAATGGAAGCCTTCTTACTATTTTTGTCTCTACCATTCCCTTCCTTGGTGTTCCAAGAAAATTTGGACGATCTTAGGTTTTACAAGACTTCTGCACCCCAGACACTTGAGGTACTTTATCAAAAAGACAAACAGCAAGTCTCTCCATTTCAAGTGCTAGATTTAAAAACAATAAGCCTCGATGTTCCAATTCTGCTATCCTTATGAACACAGAACTAGCAACTCAAATACCAAATTTTGGATTTCTTTTATAGTCATAAGTTCACTTATCAAATGCAGATAGTACTTAATTGCTACAAAGTCTGTTGCCTTTGTTTCTAATTTGCAAATAAGTCTTCTGTTTTTAAATTTAAATCTTCATATACTTTCATAATTATCTATGGCTAGTTGAGAGGAGTTCAAGCTTTTCTTCCCCACTTTCAGACCATTCTTCTAACAAAGGAGAGATCTAGGAATATTCAGACCAAACTACCGTGAAGCCACACATCTTATATTGATTGGTAACAGCATTATACCAAACAGGATTGTAGAGATCTAAAACTGGGCATTTGATCAAGGTCATCTAAAATACTGACTGGTCAGCCTGAATTTCCCTCTTTGGAAGCTACTCCAAGGTCCTAGAACACTCGCTGAATGATCTTGCTTTGGCTTCAAGCAGTTGGCAGAGAGTGAAGAGCAGAATGGGCTGTGGAGTTATGGAATCACCCTGTAGGAATCCCTAAAGATTAGGCTTAGATAGATATGTTTTGATAGACCTTAAGTAGTAAAAACTATGTTTCTGTGTTATTTTAATTAGTAACTGACCATTTCTTACTGTTCCCTGTAGGATTCTTTAAATGAAGTGTACTGAGTTGGAAATCTAATCTTTTTGCCTAGCCTGGGACATGTCTTATCCATGCTCTAGATTGCTGGTAGTACATTCCCACTTGGCTCTTAAAGGGAAAAAAGGGAGAAAGCTCTGGAAAAACATCCTATCTAAAGAGCTTAAGACTTCCATGTTCCAGGTAATGTTTATTAATCTAAGTTATATGGGTGATAACAGCATATTTACCTCTGAAATATGATAAAAGGCCCTAGCGGTTTGACCTATCTTGCACAATTGAAGATCCATATGTCCAGTTTGTCACAGTGGCAGAGGTAACAATTGTTGTATTTTTCAATTATCCAAAGAATATTTTAATAATAGTATTATGTGATATTGTATACTTACTGTTCCTTCATCAGCAAATCTTCTCAAATAGTCTGTCAATTCTGTTTTCAAATCATTGTACTCTAAACCAAATTAAAAAAAATGATTTTACCGTAGCTGTGTATTTATATCAGTTTTTTTTCTCCTTCATGGCTTGTTAATCAGCTTCAAAGATGACACCCCCCCAAAAAAAGAATACTGCTTTAGCTATACTACAGCTATACTGCACCCCTACTTCCCTGTTCTTTTGTGTGTGGGGAGGTGTCACAATATAAGCCAAGCTTACTGGCTTATAAATAAATAATTTCTTCATACTCCTTAGAGCTCTAGGACACTTAGCTTACCTAATTTAAACATTTACTGATAGATTGCTCCTGATGGTATACTACAGGAACCATCCTATCCATTCTTACTCAACAGTAAGTCTCAGTGAATGCAATGGAACTTTCTTCTGAATCGATAGTCCTAAGCCAGCATTCTAATTTAGTCAACTACCATAAACAACATTGTAGGAGATTCTTTTGGGCTAGGTTTACCAGCCTCCAAATTAACAAAAACATTTTAGAAAGAGTGTCAATTAAAAGAAGCCCTCTCTCCTAATTCTATTTTCATACATAAAGCAAAATCCTATTCAAACTATTCTTCATTTATTTTAATTACTTACCACAGATGAGTTCTACCTGCTGTACTCTGTTCATACTGCTAAGTGTGTCCATTAGAGGATCTCTTCTATCTGCTTCTTGGTCATTTGTCCCTTTATTTTCATAAGCCAAGACAGTATCACACTCATCTGTTAGGAATGGGACTTCCATATCGGAATACATTTTCTGAAGAATAAGAAATTATTATTATTATATTATTATTATATTATTATTATGATCTATAAAACATTTTCTGAATCCAAAATAGAAACAAAACACTTTCAAATTCATTTAAAAAAGCAGCAATAGCACACAGGAGAGTATATAAATTTCTTTACAAATAGTGTAAAAATGAAGTGAGATCAGGGAAAAAATAACTTTGAGACAAAGGAACCTAGGCAGTTCAAAACAACTCCAGCAAGCTTATGAGTGGAGGAACAGACAACTGTAGCTCTACCAATAAAAGTGCGGATTGTAACAGCAAAGTCAATAATCCCTACACACGATACTTTTCCTCCACCTTTTCATAATTTTTTAAATTCTTTTTGTAATGCATTATACTTTTAAGAAATATCCTACTGAATGTGACTTCTTTTACAATGTTTCAATTTTTATTGTCAGTTTTTTACCTTCCCAAAAGGAAGACAATGAATTTAAGATGTCTTCACCATCCAAAAAATGGTAGACATAAAATTATAAACATATACTACCCTCCCCCCCAAGCAGAAACAGACCCCCTGAAAAAAATGGAAGAGCAGATATTGCAAAAAGGATTAAATTCAACGAGACCAGCCCAGAGCATCCACTCAGTTCCCAGGTAATTGTTTCAGAAAAGAACTATATATCCTCTAGAGCAAGTATGGATACTGCAATTTAAACATGCATACCATACATTCTTTGCAGGTGCACAATTTGCTTCGCCAGTTGTGTGGCCAAAAGGTGGCTGTGTTTTGCTTCAGGTTCTGCTTGGCTTGAAGTTCTTGCAGCTTGCAAGTGAGTGTTTCCTTAACTGGCTGCAGTAAAATAAAAGTAACCAATGTTATTTAATGTCCTTATACTTTTCTCAATCTAGTTTCTTTAGCCCTCGAAATTTACTGTCTAGTCCTATTGAATATGCAGTTCCTCACCTGCACATTGATACAGCTAACTTCAGGAAGGCATATTTCACATCAGAAGAGTTCTGTAAATGTATTCAGCTAAATATGCTTACAGAAACCTTCTCATCTTCTTGAGTTGAATGCACGAAAACCAAAAAGGTAGCTGGTACTTGGGGTGTTTGGGGTGGAGTTTATGAACCCAAATACTGTTAGAGGAGCGCGGTGGCTCAGCAGGTTAAACCGCTGAGCCATTAGTCTGCCGACCATAAGGTCGGCAGTTCGAAACCGCGGGGCGGGGTGAGCTCCCGCCACTAGCTCCAGCTTCCGCCCACCCAGCGGATCGAAAGCACATGCGAGTAGATAAATGGGTACCACTTCGTGGGTCAATTTGCCGGCGTCCAGCGGAGGGTCGTCCTCGTTCCGAAGAAGTCCTAGGGAATCCCGGTGATGACGGCGGAGGACGACGGATCCAGAAAGAACAGCTTCCTGGACGTCAGCAGCCGGCTCGGAAGCGAGGCATGCTGGGGCATGTAGTCCGGTGCCTGCAGCCGAAGAGCCGGTTCCCTGTCCTCTTCCCTATCGCGCGGTAAATTTAAAAATGTATATGATATATGATGTATAATTGAAATATATTGATGTTGTAAGCCGCCTAGAGCCCTCCAGTAGGGAGGGGATAGGCGGGGTATAAATAGGATAAAATAAATAAATAAATAAATAAATAGTTCTATCCACCTGCAGACAGCATTATGGATCTCTGTAAATTAGATTTTTTGTTTTGGTGCCTTCGTATCAGTCTTGACTCCTGGTGACTGCCTGGACTAGTCCCTGCAGTTTTCTTGGCAAGTTTCTTCAGAAGTGGTTTGCCAATGTCTCCCTCCGAGGGCTGAGAGAGTGACTGGCCCAACGTCACCCAGCTGGCTTTGTGCCTAAGGCGGGACTAGAACTCACGGTCTACCAATCTCTAGCCCAGTGCCTTAACCACTACACCAAACCGGCTCTTGTAAATTAGATTAGGTTACATGAATCAACCCTAATACATACCTTGGCAATGATGCAGCCAGGAATATCATGAGCCCAGAATTACAGCTTCCAAACATATGCTGCAATGTAAGAAATACAGGGCTTACCTCTGAACATTCATTGCCAGAACTGGTAGATGGTTCATTAATTTGTACTTTTTTCTCTTCAGTCTTCATTTGATCTACGCTGATTTCATTTTTGATTACTTCAGTTTCTTCAACATTTAGCACAGCTCCATTATCAGCTACAGCAATAACTTTGGTCACGGTTGGAACTATAAGAGGCAGACACCTAGACTTATTAGAATGAATGTAGTAATGCTATTACTACCTCAATTAGCTAAAATGTCTTTCCACAGTGAAATATCAATTTATACAATAAAACTAACATTGTTAAAGAGGAAAGGTAATAATCACATGATAACACGGTCGTTTATTTGTACTCTATTTCCAAAAAGACATTTTAGTAAAAATATTGCAATTACAAATAAATAATTCACATATTTTAATGAAGTATAGGCCACTGATCTTATACAGTGATGTTTAAAAGTTTGCAAACCCTTTTGAATTTCCAATATTGTATATCCAAATATTTGAATATCCAAATACATAGCTTTTGATTATTTTCCTCAATAAATCAATGAACAAGTATAATATTTTTGATTCATTTGTTTAATTGGTCCTCTTTATCCAGTTTTAGGATGTGTGGAAAACAGATCACATTTTAGGTTATATTTATGCAGAAATATTGAAAATTCAAAAGGGTTCACAAACTTTTAAGCACCACTGTATTTTTATGCCCTGCTCCTAAAAGGGAAAATACCCATAATTCCAATGTTTTTGTTCAAAAAATGTCTGACTGTGAAGGTTACCAGTAAGAAAAGTATGTCATGAAGACAGGATAAATTTAGTGATTTTAGTAATATAAAAATGTATATTCCATTATTTTAATACTATGTGCCATTCAACGTAGCTCAATTTGAAAACCATTTTTTTTAAAAAAAATAGTCCAAGCTTCAGAAGTTAAGCTTTCCACAGTGCTGATGAAGCTGTAGAGTCAGCAGCAATGCCTCCGCCAAAGATGGAAAATGTGCCTTCTCCTTCCAATCTGAGGAAGTGGGCATAGTAATACGGAACAGGCCTCAAGTAATTTAATCCCAAACACTTTACATATTTCATGGACCTCTATGCAGAGTTATAATAATGCCATATTGATGTAATCTTTACCATAGCATAGTGAGTTCCCCAGAACAGATGTAACTTATATAATTCTATACTTAGAAAAAAGTTATCCTGGCCACCATAGAACTGTAGAGTGGGAAGGAACCACAAAGATAATCTATTCAGCCTTCTGCAGGAAAACAATTAAACCATCCATGAGAGGTAGCTGTCCAGCCTCTTCTTAAAAATCTCGTGTGATGAAGAACCCACAACCTCCATAAGTAGACTAAACAAATTCTAGATAGCTTCAATTTACAGTATACAGTAGCTATCGTTTCTAGTCCTAGTTTCTGGGGCCATGGAAAACAGTTCTTGATAATCTTCCATATCACTTCCCTTCATGAACCTATACACAACCACCATGTCTCCCCTAAGTCCTCTTTTTGTTCAGACTGAACATCCCAAGTTCCTTCTATCCGCATAGGCTATGTCCTCAAGTCCCAGTATCATCTTCACTGACATTTTGAAAAATAATTTAATGGGTGTTTCTTTGAATTGCAACTAACTTTTTCATACTTTTATTTTGACAATAGTGCCCAATTTCTCATCACAATTTTTTTCCCCAAAAAGACTGAGCTATTGACTTGGATTAACTACCTCACCTCTTGACCCTCTCATGTTTTATGCAATGATAATATTTAAGGTAAGTTTCCAAGTCATTCTCCTTGCAATTCTAATGATATCTAACAAAATTGTCAAAACACAGCTAATTAATTTGAAATGTAATTTTTGAATAAAATTTTAAACGTGTCATTTATTTATTTATTTATTTGAATTTATCCCCGCCCATCTCTACCATAGTAGACTCTGGGCAGTTTACAAGTCATTTAATAAGCCTATGCTTAATATTTTACAATATAGTACTGGGCATCTATATTCAGAACCATCAGAAAGCAGTAAAACCTCTCACAACTGTGATCTAATATCAGAGGGCCTTGGAAAAGGATATTCTTTCAGTAGTATATGTCTTGCTGAATTAGAAAGATTGAGGATTATCTGTACATATTCTATGCACAGACCACCACTGCTGGTCTACACTAGAGAAGCCCAAATGCATACCTTTATTTTCTTCCAACAATCCAGCCATCACTTACGCAAAAACTGCTAAATTAAGGAATGTACTCACATAAGTACCATTAGGCGAGAACTACAATCTCTTACAAGATTGCTTCTCCCCATCCATAAACTGCAAAATTGCAAAAAAAAAACAAAAAAACATGGAAGATGAAGTAGAAGTTTGAGCAAATGTAACATTTGCCAGTTGAATACAGTGCTTGGTATTTGTCCCATCTCATGCCCCAGCTGGCTAATTGGTCAGATTCAATTTTCAGGGCAGGATTCCCTTCCATGCAGGCATTATTTAGTATTAAAATTTTAGTCTGCATATCATAAAAAATTAGGTATTTAATCCCAAACAATGCAATCAATTGATGAACTACAAGAAGCTAAATAAGTGTTGCATTCATGTCAATTAAACTAAAGCATCTTATCCAAAAACGTCCATTTCATTGAGTTGAGATACTGGGTCAGGATTAAAGTATTAGCTCAACAACTGTTGTTTTCCTCACCTGCTAACCGCGAGGCATATGCCCACAAGAAAGGACAGTGATCCATGCAAGTCTGACATACCATTTCATGAAAATCCCCACTATCTGGAGGGACAACACCAAGATGCTGAGGTAAAGAAAATGGAAATGCAAAACAATTATGTATTAGTGACAAACAGGGGGACTCTTCATTAAAATTAGAACAGTGGGTCTAATATCCTAGCATCAGGACTCATGATTTTTCTCTTAGTTTTCTATATTCCAATCCATGCACTGTATATAGCATGAACCACAGATACTTGTGGTTCACAGAGATGAAGTATTAGCTTTATTTTCAAAGCTCTCATTCCTTGGAAAGGCTGCAGTTCATATTATTAAAATGTTTCCCAAACAAAAAGATTTCCCCACACAAATGTATTTTAAATGCAGATTTAAGGACACCGTGTGTAGGTTTGAAAATTTGAACTCAATTATTTAAAGATTTATGCAACTATTCTTCGAAAGACTCATGACTGCAAACCTTTTAAGAAAAACCTGGTATTACAAGTTACATATTTCCAATCTCTTCCATTTATGAAACAATTTTATTACATTTGCTTACCCTCCCATGAAACCAATCTTCACAGACTATGCACTGGATCATTTCATCTGGGATCTAAAGACAGAGTCATAGTACTATATTACAAAACATACGTCTTGCTGAGTTACTTCAACCCTTCAGAAAGATGTCTTTGAAATTACAGAGAACGTGTGTCAGCTTAGCTTGAGCTGGCATTCTCATATATAGCCTCCTAAAATCACATCTATACTAGCTGTCAACACATTGCTACATCCAGTTCAAAACTGTTTGTTTTTACATCATTAAAGCTCTATGTTGGCGAAAAATATGGAACTTCATTCCACTTTTATCTTTCAACACTGAAAAAGTGAGTGAGGAGCAAACCCAACTCACCAGAAAAAATTCTCTAATGAATGTTTCTTTCTAACTTTGTGAATATTTGCACTGTACATTGCTTTGAATCCTATTTAAAACAGCTCTACATTTTTAAAATAGCTTTTCAGTTACATAGACTGGGAAAAAGACATACATTTCTATGTCACATGCAACTTATTCAATATTCCTGGGACAAAGTACACATAACAGACATTCAGAGCACTGGTTGACTGCTTTAATGGAAATACTAATATTTCCAAGAAATAACATCACCCTTCTTTCATTACAACTTCAGAAGAGGAAGTATATTTTAAGATAAGCTAGCCTCCTGGATTTTGTCAACTGGATTTCTATTTTCTCAGTGGAAACGTTTCGCTCCTTATCCAAGGAGCTTCTTCAGTCTGAGCAAAGTTAGTAAGGGAATCCTTAAATATGTTTCTAGGTGGCTGTGTGACCTTGCACCTGGGGCTAGGTCATGGTCATGGTTATTTTGAGATGTTATTTCTAAGTCCCTTTATCATCTAAAGGAGGATCGTTAAGATTACCATGCTGCTGTTGAGCTTGCGAAATGATCTTAATCTTCCTAGGCACAGAAGACAAAGCAGGAAGGAAAATAGGGGAAAGATTGTGCCTGAGGCTCCCACCTCTATTCAAGGAAGGATTTTCCAAGTTGGCATAAATGGATTCCTTGACCCCTCTCAAACCACCTATCTTCTCTGTCTAAAATGTGAACATTAATGTCCTCAAATGAGTGTCCTTTTTCCTTTAGATGAAGATAAACTGCTGACTCTGGTCCTGTGGTGTTACTTCTCCTGTGTTGGGCCATCCTCCTGTACAAAAGTTGTTTGGTTTCTCCAATGTAGAGTTCAGAGCACTCCTCACTGCACTGGATTGCATACACTACATTGCTTTTCTTGTGTTTTGGAGTTTGATCTTTGGGGTGTACAAGCCTCTGTCTCAGTGTGTTGGTGGGTTTGAAATATACAGGTATGTGGTGTTTGCCAAATATCCAAATTAGGATATTAGTAAGGATTCCCTTACTAACTTTGCTCAGACTGAAGAAGCTCCTTGGATAAGGAGCGAAACGTTTCCACTGAGAAAATAGAAATCCAGTTGACATGATTCAAGCTACAGACAATTCCACCTGGATGACTGAGAACCTTCATAGACATATAGCCTCCTGGATCTAATTTCTCTAAAAATGTTTTATTTCTAATATCTAAAACACGAAACCTCAGAGTGGTTTTCAATTTTTTTTCAACCATACATATAAAATTCCTGTTTCTTCACTTGAAAATGGATAATAAAAGATAGTAGAATTATTACAACTTATGAACTGCATTCACACAAAATATATTTGCATCTTCTGTATATCACTACAACACAATTTACCTCATCATCAGGGTCTGGGTAAGGTCTTTTACAAACACAATATAATCCATAGAAATTATCATTATATTTATTTGCTGGATTCACTGTTGCCTTTTCCTAAAAAGAAAAAGTAATACTTATAAAAGGTAAGTCAAAAAGAAATTACCTAAAGAGAAAAGCATTTTATTCACACTGTACATCCTACTTCAATCATCTCAGAAAAAGGCAGTAACAATGGTACAGTATATTTCCCTAACACACTGTATGCTTATCAACTGTCCTTGATAAAGGCAGATTGAATTACTGTACAAAATAAAATTAGGTCTTCCAACTGAAGTTAACAGGCACTCAAGGTGCCTATCTACTGGTCTCTAAATACCAGTAGATATATAATACTTTTAATACTAAAACTATTAATACTATTAAAAGTAATACTTTTAAATTATCATTAAAAGTAACTGCAGTATGTATTAAGAAGTACATATCTTTTTTTCAACTGGCATGAATTTGCTTTCATTTATTTATTTTACTAAGCTGATATGTTGCTCCAATTGTCAATTGACTGAGTGGCTTAGAATTCTACCATAGATAAACAAGATTAAACATCAAAAGCGAAGAGCCAAATAAACATTACAAAATGTATTATTCCTATGCTGTTGAATCATAAACCCATATAATTATATACTCTTATGAAGGAAGAATCCTCAGATCAACTCCCCCTAAAAGGCCTGTTGAAATTTTAATATTTTTCTGCCGTTGTTGTATGTGTAGCCTGAGCAAGCCCCTTAGCATATTTTGATCTAATATTGTATTTTAGCCAAAATTATGTCCTTTTCCTGATTGCCCTGTTATTGTCAATTTGGTTTTGGATATTTGAATACTAATTTCCTTGAATGGGTTAATGACCACAATAAAGACTGTTGTTGTTGCCTGTTGAAATAACCAGGGTTTTATTGCCTTCCTAAATCCCAGTAATGTAATGCAAGGCAAGTCTCTGGGGGATACTATTCCAGAGAGGAAGACAAAGATAGAGAATGTCCGGCTCTGAGAACCCTATGGAGGACATTCTTTAAAAGAGGGAATCTGGAGGGAGCCCATTTATTCCCATTTTATTTGGGCCAGCAGAATTTATTGGGAGGAAGAGGTCCCAAGCCTTGGAAGTCAAGTGATAACCAGTGCAGCTCTTGAAATAGCTGTGTTACATGAATGAACTAAGGTATGCCATAACTACTCAAACTCCTGCATTCCAGACTGCAGCTTCCCAGTGGTCTTCAAGGGCAGTCCCATGTATAGCCACTGCAACAGTCTCTTTGTGAGGTAACTATGAAAAGGGCCTCCCACTCCAGAAAAGGTTGTAATTGGTGCACCAGATGAGCCCAACCACAGCTGCCATCAGCCTTCACTTGATGGCTTTCTTGTCTTCTCTGTTGCGTCCATATGCTCTTGTTCTGGCAGTAATTCCAGCTGCTTAGATTCCTGTTGCAGCTGGCAATTGTACTCTACTTACAAAACCTATGGTGTATCACAGACCCTCCCTCCTCCATCCATTTCCACCACACTGATTCATCTCTTCTCTAAAAACCCAGCCTTCCTACAGCACCTTCACAACAAAACTCCTCAGTACCAATAACTTTCATTACACAATAACTTTCACTATTTATTTATAACTTAAACCAGAAAAATAAGAGTTTGGCCACCCCTTTTCTCTCAAATGTAAACCTAATATTTTATACTTACAGGAAGTAGTTTGCATTGCAGATTTTTGAACTTGCTGTTTCCGCAATCACAACGGAAGTTTCTGGGGGGGGAGAAGGGCAAATTCTGAAAGATGTTAGTGTCATGATCTTCCACTATATTTAAAGCAAGCCATTTACAAACTATATTCATATTCATATTGGATGGAAAACTTCTTCAAAAAATTATAATTAAATTGTATTTACTGTCCAATTTTTTTCAAACCAAAATAAATGTCTATATAATAAGTGTTTACACAGCTAATTGAGTTATAATCCTAAATACATCATGAAGTTATCAAAACAGCTGTCTACCTGATAGAACTATATATTTTGGCTATATCTTGTAGTGAAGTAGCACTATGCTCTTCTCTAGCTAGAAATTAGGAACTTGAAAATTACATTTACTCAAAAATTTCACTTTTAAAATGCACTCATGTAATAATATCCTATGCCCAATAAACCTCTAATAAACCTCTCTCTAATGATAAGTATAACAAAAGTTATATTAGATATTTTCTTCTGTTAAAAAATGCATTTGTATTCTAGTTTAAATTGTTGAAGACCGATAACTTGGCAAATAAATTGGCTTAAAAATTATAAATCTATTTTCTCTTAGGTTACCTTTTTGTATATAACTCAAATAACTTGTGAGAGCCATGGCATTCGTAGCTGCATGCTAAACAGATTCCTGCCGGTTCTTCACCTGGTGGTGTACATGTACTGCAGGCATACAATGCCTGCCTCTTTACAGCACCCTGGAAAGACAACAGCAGCATAATAATGAAAGCAGTTGGGAAAAGTACCATGCTAAGATTTTACCTTTACAGAGAAAGCCCAAGAGCAACAAACCAGAGTACAGAAGTTAAATACAGTTTTTGTTCTAACTGGAGGTTTAATAATTTCTCCAGAATTCTTAAGTAGCTATGTCCCGAAACACAGGTCACTATACTTACCTTACACCTAATTCAACCAGGAATAAGTCATTATATCAGAATTTCCATTTACACAAGCAGATGAACAGCAAGTATAAAAAGACTGCAATTAAATAATGTTCTATCAGATAACACTGGAAATTGATACAGACGGATAACTCAGCTTCTACTCTTTATTTCTAAAGAAGCAACAAGGAGCTATAACAAAAAAATAATAATGATACAGCACTTATTTATTATTAAATTTCTATGACCACCCATCTCCCCCTCAAGGAGGGACTCTGGGCGGTTCACAGCTATAACAATATCAGTAAAATACAATAAAAACACAATAAAATACAAATACAATAAATAATATAAATATAAACTTATCAACTATAACCATTGTTTGTGAAGCACATATAATTAGGATATACTCTATATAATATCTTTGCAACAAATGAACTATAAACAGTTTATAATTAATATTTAATTTCCTATTCTCAGTACCAAGCTATTGATGTAAAAACACTGTAACAGGACATGAATCCTATATATTGAGCCCTTGCTATGACAGATGTGACGATCCTTTTGGCTGTCTTTTTCTACTAAAAAGAGTTTTTGTGTGGTAGAATCCATCTCATAGTTTATGCTGTCCATAATACACATGGTAGTAACAACTCTTTCTCCAACTTCCTACTCCGAGCTCCCCAGATATAATGGCCTTTGCTGGCTAACAATAAGAGAGCGGTAGTCCGACATGCCTGAAGGCAATAGGTTAAGGAAGCTTTCTCAAGTACCTCGTAGAAGCAAACCTTCCACCACACCGGGCTCAGCCAGCACCCCTCTCATCTCACCTGAGAGTAACTGCAGCGCTCGTGGTCGCTCCCGCCTAACACGGCGCGCGCTTCGTTCTCCAACTCCTCGTTTTCGGCCAGCACCTCGGCTAGCGACACGACGGGCTCCTCGGCGTTCCTATCCCCCTCTTCGCCGCCAGTGGAGGTGTTGCTGTCGTTGCCGCCGTCCTCTTCTGGCGCGCTAGAAGCAGCTGTCGCCCTTTCCATCTCCCTGATGTAACTGCTTCCCTTGCTCCGTCGAAAGGAGGCGGAGGAGGAAAAGGCGGGAAAACGCTAACCCGCCACCAGGCGATGCCTCCGCGCGCACCGGAAGCGGAAAACAAGTGGCGACGAAGAACAAACGGGGCGTGCGCACGTGGGTGACGGAAGCCAATCACAAAGGTGAATGAGGGTGGAGACAATACACGGTTAGACGCACTCCTCCTTTGAATAGCTTATCAACAACAAAAGTGGGCGGGATTGGATGACGTATGTGCGCTAAATTAGGAGGAGAGAAGTGGAAGAGCGACCCGACGCTTCCTGTTGTTTTTTGTTTTTTCTCCCGGTGTCGTCAGAGGGGATACGCTGAGCTGATTGGATCCTTGTTTGCGCCGGGAACCGAGTGATGGAGTTGCAGGCAGAGCTGACCGGCCGCGATGGCTTGAAACGAGCATGGCGGGTTCGGTGTGACCCTCAGGGGGAGTTGCGGGGCCTGCTTGCGGGCTTGTCTCAGCTGCGGGAGGAAGTTACCGCCCTGCTCGGTCCTCTGGTGCAGCAGGAGAGCGTCGCTGCCACTGGAGACCGAGATGAGTGTGGAGGTGAGGGGCTGATTTTAGGAACCAGTTTTTGTCCTCCTTTGAGATTATGATGGTCATTCTTACTCTGTGCATGAAGAACGGCGATGCCTGTGATGACAGGTTTGGCTGCTCTATTTCAGCTTGCAAATGGAGGAGGACATTTTGGGATACTGCTTCATATGAAGCAATTACTTTCAAAGACATTCAGAAAAACGGCACATCAGGGCCGAAAGTTTACCCTAAACCCAATTATGCTAGTTTTCTGCCTGAAACACTCCGTTCTGTTATTTAAAACATATTTATTACATTTATGTATCGTGTGTGTGTGTGTGTATCTTCTACTTAGTGAGATGCAGACAAGCTGGCTTGCAAAGTAATTTGCAGATTAGAGTTCTTAGTGAGCATGCTTGGGATAAAATTGGGCTTTGGTTGTGCTTGTGACATACTGACCCAAATATGACCTCTCAATAGCATTTGATAACATCCACCATTGTATCCTCCTGCAAAGGATGGAAGCTGGAAGCACTGTTTTACAGTGTTTCATTCATGTGCTCTAGTGCTGGCAGAACAGTCCCACTAATTGTAAGATATTGCTCCTGGAGCTGTGGCGGCCATGGTTAATAAGTCCCTGCAGATACCTTCCAATGTTCTCTGTCCTGAGCAGATGCTGCAAATAGTTACTGACATTAGATTGTAACTGTCATGCTTTAGCCTCTGTTTGGCTGATCCAGGTCTTTTTTGGGACATTTTTGTTACTTTCCAGCCAGGTGGATGCCAACTTTCCAGAGGTTGCCTGGACAGATATGCTACCTTAATTCTGCAGATATGCCCAAACCAACAAAGGTGTGATTGCCAGCTCATATTCTCAGCTATGGCCTATTGACTACATATCTGCCAAATGTTCTTATTCCACCATCGATCATGTAAGGAAATGCCCAGGATTGTCCTAAAACATCTTATCTGAAATTTCCATAGGTGCTGAGTAAGCTGTGTCCACATTTGTGCTGCATAGAGCATGACTAGCATGATGGGTGCCCTGAATACTTAACTCTTCATTTTCAGCTGCTGTTTTTCTTCTTCCAAAGACATCACTGGCAAAAGCTGACTGAGCACTACCAATTCATGCAACATCAGTGAATATGGCAATTGTTGATGCAGAGTCAGAGAGCTAGGTTTTTGAACTCATGCACCTCAGCTGGCTCATCTCTAAAGACCATGTTAATTTCTGAGCCATGAGTTGACATAGTCATGGTCTTTTTAAGTAGTCCAAGCCTTTCTGCTCTTTTGTTTATGACCTCTAATAGTTCCTGTGCCTTCTGTTCTGATTTCTCTGTGAAAACGGTGTCATTGGCTTATGTTGCATCTGTTCAACTCATCTGCCTCACATTGAACTCTTGTATGCCTGACCAGGCTTTTCCCATTATCCAGTCTATTACTATGTTGAACAACAGTGGTGTTAGTACATACCCTCATCTCACTCCTGTTTTGACTGTAAAGGGACTGGTTTCGTCACTGGGCACTTTAACTGTGTCCTAAAATGCAGTGAAGACTCAGATGATTTTGTTGGGTATGCTGATCACCAAAACAGCTTTCCACATGGAGTCTCAGTGGAAGCTGTTAAAGGTAGTCTTGAAAACAATAAACACAGTAACAGTTAACTTGCTTGATGGTGAAAATCTGGCTCACATAGCCTGAAACCACCTAGTTCTTCCTGGGTGGAAGTTCTCTCATCGGCTGTATACGTGTTCTGATAACCTGCACAAGGACCTTTCCAACTATGGTCAGGAGGCTGATTCTGCAATAGTTTTCACATCATGCCTTTTCAACCTTTTAAAACCTGGACACAATATCAGATTTTAGATGAAACCTGAAAGACTATTCAAAATTGTCAAAGAAAATCATACCCACTTTTTAAAATTTATTGGTAGCATTTAAAATAAGTCTGATGCTGCTTCCCCCCCCCCGAAGATCCCTACCCTACTGGCATTTTGGAGGGCCTTTAAGAATCTGGCTGTTCACCCAGTCTTTTGGCTAGAGTGCTTCAAGCCCCTTCTGAGTAGTTTGTGTATGTTTTCATTGTTGCCCAGTTTTGCCTTTTTTTTTTTTTTGCTCCTCTGTCTTTCTTTATTGTTATATTGTTATTTTTTCTTTATTTTTACTTTGTGAACCACCCAGAGTCCTAGGAGTGAGGTAATATACACATTTTAATAATTCTGATCAGGCTATATTATTGCCTTGAAAAGCTTATGAGCTACATTCAATAAAGAAATATCTGTATGACTCAGAATGAGTCAAATCATTTCCTTCTTTCTTTTGCCACATTGATGGTGTCTCTGACTTCAGAACGCTGCTCCTCTGCATCGTTATTGCTTTCATTTGGCTGCAGGGTGTCAGATTTGTTGTGCTGTTCAATCTGAAATGATTCTTGATATTGTTGAGATTGCAGTAAGTTCAGCTAGAATCGAGGTGATGGAGGGCAGTATGGTAGAGTTTTCAATTTCAGTTTGATCTTCCGTTGAACCAAAAGATTGTCAAACCTTTCTTCTATGCCTCTCAGCACCCTGAGGTCTTAACAGCAGACTTAAAGTGCTTGCCTATCAGGAAATAATCAATCATAGAAGCAGAATTTAGTGTTTGTGAATACCAAGTTAATTGATGAAAGGGGGTTGGCCTGAATAAGCTGTTGCAAAGACTAGTGAGTTAATGATGCAAAATTTACCAGCTACAGCCCATTATTATTTGTGATACAGACCTAAACTTGCCCAAAATTTCCTGCCATAAAGTCTCTTTTTAGGCAGACCTTGGGCAAATTCTTTCAGTAATTTAGGATTTAATTAGCCCAACCATGAAGTTTTAAACTCAAAGTAAATAGATATTTCTTCACTATGTTTCTTTCAATTTCAGTTTAAAAAGAAATCTTTGTCCTTTTATCCTGTCCTTCATACATGCCTCATGAAACATCTCTTTTCAGAGAAGTCTGAGACAAAATAAGAATTCAGTGGTTTCACCTTTTGTTACTTGTTTGCATTTTGCTATCTTCATTGAGCTTGTGATATATTGGTTTTTTTCTGTTTTTATTTTGAACGTAGCTCTTTTTATTGTCGTTTGCATCCTTCATTAACCTAAACTCCTTCTGAGCTTTAGCCTTTTTGACAATATCCCTGCAGTTTCTGGATATCTCTGTATACTCTTCTGTAGTTATTTTTTCCCCTTTTTATACCTTCTATAGGTATCTTTGTTCATTTTCAAGCTTATACTAAGCAGTTTTTTTCTTATGATCTTTCAGTTTTTTAAATTCCTTATTGGGAAATAAATTGTGCTTCTACTTTCTTCTTTTGGGGGGATACGTACCCATTTTGGGCCTGTTTTCCCATTTGCTTCTCCTGCCACAGATCCCTTTTAATAATTGCTCTGAGTTTTTAAGTAAGTTCATGAAATGCATATATTGACACTCAGCTTTAACTTGCCTTAATATGAAGAACTCCAGGATTGCATGGTCACTTTTCTTGAATCTTTCTGCTATTTCTGTTATATCTCATAGTCAATGAGCTTTCCTTTCACCACATTGAGACTCACGTAACCAGGTTTCCCCAGTTGCTATGCTCCATGGCACGGGTGTCTTAAGATTGCTGGGGATGCAGCCTTCCTTGGTCAGTGGTTGGGAGTTTTATGTGTGGAACACACACACATTTCAATCTGATAATAACCTCCAAGGAATCAATGATGAGAATCCTTTATAGCTCCCCTAGCTTTGAGTACAATATAGTCAACTTTTGCTTAAGCACTTTACATACATTTTTGTTGTTGTTTATTCGTTCAGTCACTTCCGACTCTTCGTGACTTCATGGACCAGCCCACACCAGAGCTTCCTGTCAGCCGTCGCCATCCCCAGCTCCCCCACGGTTGAGTCTATCACCTCTAGAATAACATCCATCCATCCATCCATCCATCCATCCATCTTGCCCTTGGTCGGCCCCTCTTCCTTCTGCCTTCCACTTTCCCTAGCATCAGCTTCTTCTCCAGGGTATCCTGTCTTCTCATTATGTGGCCAAAGTACTTCAGTTTTGCCTTTAATATCATTCCCTCAAGTGAGCAGTCTGGCTTGATTTCCTGGAGTATGGACTGGTTTGATCTTCTTGCAGTCCAAGGCACTCTCAGAATTTTCCTCCAACACCACAGTTCAAAAGCATCTATCTTCCTTCGCTCAGCCTTCCTTATGGTCCAGCTCTCGCAGCCATAGGTTACTACAGGGAATACCATTGCTTTAACTATGCGGACCTTTGTTGTCAGTGTGATGTCTCTGCTCTTAACTATTTTATCAAGATTTGCCATTGCTCTCCTCCCAAGAAGTAGAAGTCTTCGGATTTCCTGGCTGCAGTCAGCGTCTGCAGTAATCTTTGCGCCAAGAAATACAAAGTCTGTCACTGCCTCCACTTTTTCTCCCTCTATTTGCCAGTCATCAATCAAGCTGGTTGCCATAATCTTGGTTTTTTTAAGGTTTAACTGCAACCCAGCTTTTGCACTTTCTTCTTTCACCTTCATCATAAGGCTCCTCAGCTCCTCCTCACTTTCAGCCATCAAAGTGGTGGTATCTGCATATCTGAGATTGTTAATGTTTCTTCCAGCGATTTTAACTCCAGCCTTGGACATCTTTTTCTCTCATATACTTACTTAACCCTGCCAAGCAAGTGTTCAAGGAGCCTGAGCAGGGAAGAAACAAGATGCAGCGTCAAATGTTCTGCTTCTTACTTCCCCACCAGTTTCCTCTCTGGCCCTCCTCCTCATAGTAGCCTTTCTCCTTTTCATCTCAGCTGTGCCTCATTAGTTGTTATTGCTGGGCTAACCAAGATGTGGAATTTTCATCTAGTGGCCAGCTTCTATACTGGTCTGGGTTCAGACTGGTTCACTCACTGTTTTCACACATTCAAGGCCAGATTTCATTGATTAGTTTGTTCATTGTTTACATTCTTGTTCTCTTTGCTGTTTTTTTCCCTCTCTTCAGACATCAGGTTACTGACCTCAACTAGAGTCCATAATATTCACACTTCCAGTTCTTTAACTTCAGTCTTTCTTATTCAGTTACTACTGAATCAAGGATAGATAGCTAATCCTTTGTGAAATCTTTCCTCCATAAAGTCTGCCAGTGTAATTTGTAAATTATGCATTATGACTTCACTTAACATTCAAAACAAGCCAATTGTGACTTATTCATTAAAGTATGATTAAACTATGGCTCAGTATGTTCTGTATACACACCTAATATTGTGGAATCCTCTAATTTTGAATAACTTTATTCTATTTAAATTACGCATTAAGGGATTATATAAGACACTGTTCATACAACAGGAACAAGGCCATGACATAATTAACAGTGGCAGGGGGTGGCAGAAAAGTATCAGTTCTTAACCAATGTTGGGGATTACAGTAATGTCCCTGGTCAGTCATGTTGTTCAAACAGGAACAGGGGAGATAACATATGGTTAATTTTTTCATCTGTCTACAAAAGTCTAGAGTGGCCCTTCAAAAATATGTCTGCTCTAGGAAATTTGTGTCCCTGTGCTTCTCATATCCCCACTCACCCCACAACTGTAAAGGGAGCTAGAAAAGCATTGGGAAGGCTAAATTTCTAACTACGGTTGATGCTGACCGCAGACTATTACAGATTTTATTTTGAATTTTCTGAAAAGTTTTATAGAAAAAAAAATTCAAAGTGACACCTTCTTTTAGTAATTGGTGGACACTGAAAATGCCAGCTCCCAATTCAGTCAGGAGAATGGTTATCCTGCATTGCTGGTGTATATTGGTATGTATATATTCTGGGGAAGTAGCTGAGCCTGTCATTCAAACACAACCTAAAAGTACAACTAATCAAATATATCTAGTGAAATATCCAATTATTTCTAAAGTATAGAACCACAACTCTAAATTAACTGTCTGTAATCTTTTGCCTACATGTATATTGTACTCTGATCTAGCAGAGAAAGACTGAATTCCATTATGGAAATAAGTTAGTCACAAGTAGAATGAAACTTTAGGTAAAAGGTAAAGGTTTTCCCCTGCACAGTCGTGTCCGACCCTAGGGGGCGGTGCTCATCTCCGTTTCTTAGGCGAAGAGCTAGCGCTGTCCGAAGACGCTTCTGCGGTCACGTGGCCGGCATGACAAGCACGGAACGCTGTTACCATCCCACCAAAGTGGTACCTATTCATCTACTTGCATTTGCATGCTTTCAAATTGCTAGGTTGGCAAGAGCTGGGGCGAGTGCAGGAGCTCACTCCGTCATGTGGTGCTCGGGTCTCGAACCACCGACCTTCTGATCAACAAGCCTGGCGTCTTAACCACTAAGCCGTTGCGCCCCCTTTACGAGACACCTGTTAATAGAAAAAATAGTTCTATATGATGGTTAACAAGATTACTTTTGTAGGTGATGATGAAGATGAAGAGGAGGAGGAGGAAGGAAAGCATATCAACACCAAAGCATATTCAGATGGGCCACCATTAAAACGGATAAAAACAGACTCCTGATGGAAACTGTAAAACATTTTTTTTCTGAAATATTAAAGTTCCTACACTATGAAACTTCCTCCTTTCAAAAAATTGAAGGCTGTTTTGATGGCTAGAAAAAACACTGGTTTAAAATTGTTAATAAAGTGAAGTTTTTTGTCCTTTGAAATTATTTAACAAGAAAATGGCATGTATGAGTGAGGAATAGAGGAGCAAAGTTGAAAGCACCCTGTGTGCTTGGGAAAGGCAGTGCTGAAAACACTGATTGGAGCAGCTACTGTCAGGCAAACACCCCCCACCTCCAGGCAAGGAGAGGCTCAGCTAATTCCCCCTTCCCCCTCCTCCTCGAGTTTTATAGCCCAGCCTCTACCAGAAAACCTCAGGGTGTAAGCATTCAATTCTTCCCCAACCTGCTGAGGAAGAGGCAAACTGACCAGCACATCACCCACAGGCATCCACGCCAACATCCCAACTGGGCAGGTGGCCACACCTAACTATTTGGCATTATGGCTACAGCTGGCGAGTTTAGCCACACCCTGGCTTTTTCAAGGTCCGTAGGAAGCCAGGTTAGCACGCCTCACCCCACCACGCTTTCAGGCTAGAAAAGGGAAAGCCAAACCCGAGGGTGTGTGGGTGAGCCAGAGAAGAGATGGCAAGCAGATGGAGGGGGGGGGGAGAGCATACTGAGACTTGAAAGATTGTTATCAGCCCTTCAAGATAGACCAGGCTAGGAAGCCAAAGTTCTGCATTCTGATACTACTTTTATTATAAGGTTAGAGTAACAGAATCTTAAAAGTCTGAAAGTACTTTATCTTCATGAGAACCAGAGAGGGTTTCGTCCGAGATGCTTACTCAGGTTACAGTTCTGGGCCGGACTCACATGACTGTTGTCCTGGTTGTGGCTTTGTCCTGTCCTTCAAGGTTATTCTTCCTGCCCATTATACCACCCTGCTGATCTTTCAAAGGGCCTTGAAGACCTAGCTCTTTGCCCAGGCCTTTGGTGAGGGTGAGTGAAGCCCCCCTTTGGACTATGTGGATTTATTTCTTTTTGTTCCTACCCAGTTTTTTTTTTGTCACCCTGTTTGTCTACTGGTGTATTTTTTCTTATTTTTAATGTTCTTTATTTGTAACCTCCCAGAGTCGTTGGGAGTCAGGCAGCATATACATTTAAATAGTACTAGTAATATGACTGCTTGAATAGTAAAAATACAGATCATTTGCACGGATTAAAAACTTTAGACTGAGAATGGGGAACCTTCTGTTTTTGAGCTCAAATTTCTGTCTGAGTTATCAGAAATGGTGGAATTTGTAGTTAGACATTGTTTGGAGATTGCTTCCCCATTTCTGCACCCAATGAACCTTCCCAACAGTGCCTCCATGAGCTTACAGCTCTCAGAAATAGTCAATACTCAGAATATTGCTGCTGACATCTGCAGATTGGGTGTCTATGACTGTTTTCATAGAACATAATTTGTTTCTAACAGTTTTGTATAAACTATGTTCTACTATCTTTGCAATGATTCAGGTACTTGGTTAGAGAATGGAATACTAAATGTCAACTTGTCTTCTGAAACATGAGTAGCAATTATGCAGAATTAAAATATATGAAAAAATAAAAGGATCATTTTCCTTTAATCATATTGTATGCAAAAGGAAATCCATTTTATTTAGTGCAATATCATCAAAGAAGAAAGGACAACAATGTCTCAAATGCCACTTTTATAATTCCAAAGTTTACACATTATAAACATAGGCAAAGTCAATTTTCAGCAATTCCCTTACAGGAAGCTTGAAGATTTGAGGGATGCACAGTGAATTAGGGTTTCAAATATATTTTACTCTAAAATCTTCAGGTGGAGTGTAGAAATTCTGCATTGTAAGGCAAATATGAAGAATGTTACCCTCTGTTCTCAAAGAACGTTTCACCAAATAGAATACCTCCATAGTTAAAATCATCCTGTTTAAAAAAATATAAGATTGGTAGGTGCTCTGTTCCGAAGTTAATGTTGACAAAAAGAATCTCAAGTTCCTTTCAGATATTCAACTGATCTTCAACTTATCAAAAACCAGCCATGGGGGGTCAGGGAGAAACCCACACTGATTTCCTTACGTGTCAATCAGTTGCAGTCTGCTGATTTGATTGGAGGCCTTTGCAAACGTTTGGTGACGATTGCAAACCACAGCCAAGCAGATAGGAATGATGCAGTAGCCCACTGTTTTAGGATCAGCCCTTGTACATGAGTAAAGGAACAAGAACATTTGTAAATAAGGTATTAAAAAGATAATGGTCCACAGCCAAAAGGGTACAGACAGAAGACGTGTTTTTAAGGAATGCATCCAACTGGTTTCTTGCTTAAATTTCTCTGGGGGTTGCTGAATGTGTTCTAGTGCTAGTCGGTTGTAAGTCTCATTGATTTCGAAGACGTAGTAAAATGCTGCAGCACTTGCTATTAGATACAGTCCCACACCAATCCATCCCATCCTCTGACGGAAGTTCATCATTCTCCATGCTCTGCACCTTAAATAGCAAAAATAATAATTAGCCATTGTGAGAAGAAGTAACATGCAATGTTACACAATAAGAGTTGCTTAGTATAGGCACAATAAGCAATTTTTGGTTTTAAGATTCTATTGATGGTAGTAGTAGCCTTGTGTGGCGCAGAGTGGTAGGTGGCAGTACTGCAACCAAAACTCTCCACTACCTGAGTTCGATCCCAGCAGAAGTTGGTTTCTCAGGTAGCTGGCTCCGGTCGACTCAGCCTTCCATCCTTCCATTGCTTGCACAGAGGACCTTTCACTTTCACTGATGGTAGTAAGGTATGTGATAATAACTATGCCTGCAATATGGTAACTGTAGAATGTTTCCTTTTCAGCAGAAGAGAAAGGGATGAAGTTTTCAATTTAGCACACACAGAACCCAAATGCTTGCATTACTGCCTGATGACTGTGTGGTTGCATAGGATGACTGGCCCCCCTCTTCCTGGTTAGGCACTTGATTCTTCCCCCTAATGGTGCTGCTGCAATAGACTTGGGGGGGACAGGACCAAAAGGATGAATCTAAATCTCTTATTGATTTTAGTAGGAGCTTCTCCATAAGATGGAGGAAGAACAAGATAAAGACCAGATGTATCAGAAGGTGAAGAAAATACATTAAAGACAGGCAAAGCAAAGAAGGAATGCAAGAATTTGGTTTCTTTTCCAAATTAGTAATAGTACTTTTCATACTAGTAATATGCATATCTTGTTTATTTTTGGTCATTGTGTGAAAGGTCCTCTGTGCAAGCACCGAGTCGTTACTGACCCTTTGGAGAGACGCCGCTTTCGCTGACGTTTTCTAGGCAGACTTATAGCGGGGTGGTTTGCCATTCCCTTCCCCCATCGTGATTACTTTACCCCAGCTTAGCTGGGTACTCATTTTACTGACCTCGGAAGGATGGAAGGCTGAGTCGACCCGAGCCGGCTACCTGAGAAACCAACTTCCGCTGGGATCGAACTCAGGTCGTGGAGAGAGTTTCGGTTGCAGTACTGCCACCTACCACTCTGCGCCACACGAGGCTCTTACTTAGGAATAATTACTATTACTATTACTTTAAATTACTTTAAAGCCACCTGAACCCATATTTAATATCACTTTAGGTTAGGACTAACTTGGGACACTTTAAACTCTTTAAGGAATTATTCCCTCAGCCTCTACCTACTTCCTGATTTCCTGAACAACACAAAGATCCACTTTTACATAACAGTAAAAGCAAGCTTCACTGGATCCCCATGTGCTTCTGGGTGCAATTCAAGGTGCTGGTTGTCACCTATAAAGCCCTTCCTGGCATGGGGCCAGGTTATTTGTGAGACTGCCTCTCCCCAGTTGTTTCTACCATTAGGTCCAGCAGGAAAGGCATGCTGCAGGTCCCCTTGATTAAGGAATGTCACCTTGCAGGACCCTGAAAGTGAGCCTTTTTTGTCACAGCACCTGCTATGTGGAATGCCATATCCTCCAAGATTCGATTTGCCCTAACCCTGCCAGCTTTTCAGGACTTGGATGTAGATGTGGATGCATAGCTTCGGATCATTTCCCTCAGTAAATCAATGAACAAGTATAATATTTTTGACTCATTTGTTTAATTGGTTCTCTTTATCTAGTTTTAGGACTTTTGTGGAAAACAGGTCACGTTTCAGGTCATATTGATGCAGAAATATTGAAAATTCAATATGGTTCACAAACTTTCAAGCACCACTGTTTATGGGTGCAAAGCTATTTCTATAACTGAGTGAGTGGGACCAAATAAGGCTACACAGCAAATGTGCAGAGTTTGAAATTATGTCCATCATGCTCTTTAAAAGGGAATACACAGAAATTGTATTCCATAAGATGGCAGCTAAAGTCCATGAGATCTAAGACTGACACAGCTTTCTATAATCATAAACAGCCAATAACATCTCCATGCCTGTACATGCCTGCAATTGCATAGAAGCATTTGCATAGATTCAACTATAATCACAGTAAAATTTATTCCATATTGGCCAACAAAGCTTCATGGAGTTCTCAGCACGGTTCTTTAATAAGCCATTGCAGACATACTCAGATTTCTCAGGAATAAAGCTCCTTCCCCCATTTTTTCTGGTAAAAACTTTATAGAATATATCTAATATAAGAGCTATTCATGTGAAGGAAAAACTGACTACACAAACTAGTCATTTGAGTCTACGTACATTGTTCCAAACTAATGACTATCCAGGAAATTTATTTTCCTGACTCAACTAGTTATCATTAAAATTAATTAGGAAGTACAGGTAGTCCTCAACTTACGGCCATTCGTTCAGCAACCGTACACACCACAGTTACAGTGGTGCTGAAAAAATGGACTTACGACAGGTTCCTGAAGTTATAGCCATTGCACTGCCCCCGTGGTCATGTGATCAAAATTTAGGCACCCCCCCCCCCGCACTTAACAACTGCAGGGGTGCTTCAACTCCCCCCACCTGCCTATCTTCCCCCCATCTCTGCCCTTTTAGGTGCCCTGTACTCCTGCCACATACCCCTCTGCCCCCTGCTGCTGCTGCTGCCCTCAGCTGCCCTTCACCATCTTCCTCCTCCTGCTGGCGGCCCGGGATCCAGGCGCTGGGCAAGGGTGCAGCCCTGGGATGCGCATGGTGAGCATGGCAGGTCGGCGGAGCCTCGTCTGCCGAAGGGAGCTTGTCAGGCCTGGCCAGGGAGGAGGCAGCAGGACGGCGAGGCGCTCCGTTGCTGGGTGAGGCAGGAGAGCCGCCGGTGGAGGCTGTGCGGGAGGCACTGGTTGGGGTGGTGGCAGAACTGGAAGAAGCGGAGGGATGCGGGCTTCCCGGAGGCACAGAGTGCACTCTGCAGCTTGTGTTAAAAGCACTCCTGGAAAACCGGCCTGCGGGCTTCCGTGAGGGGTAGAGGAAAGCCCAGTGCCAACAGAGCCTACCTGCAGCCTACCTCTGCTCGCTCTTGGCCCAGCCTTCCTCCTGCAATGCCTCACGAACGGCCAGCAGCTTCCAACGTGAGCTGCAGAGCATGTGCCAGAAGCACCCCGGAGAACCAGTCTGCTGGCTTCAGCGCTTCCTACAGCTTTTCTCATTCCATTTTAAATTGTTTTTACTATTTAGTGGATGAATCCAGGCCTCCTCTATTATCTAGTTACTCTTTTGACTGCTGCAATGGGCCATTAGGAAAGATAATCTGTGGAGTCCTTGGTGCTCTCTGAGCTTGGTTGTTTGCTTGCAGATGTTTCATTACCAGACTGGGTAACGTCATCAGTGCGAGTGAGTGTGGGGTTTGCTGCCTGTTTATATATACTGTAGTAGTTTGCCCTGCCAATTTTGGTGGGGGCATGGTTTCCTCCTTGGTGGTACCTTGATTAGAGTATTATTTTCTGCCCGATTGTTTGTCTGGTGCTGATGCCTGCTTATCTGAGTGTTGGCTGCTGGAGGGGATGTGTTCTAGTCTTTTTGTTTCCTTCCTAGGTTTTTTACTGTCTCTAGAGTTAATATGTTTGTGTTTTTCTCTTTTTCTTTTATTTTGACTTTCTTTTTTTAATGCTGCCTAATAACAGAGGATAAGACGCCACAGAGTCTCCAAGGTCCCCTTCTTTTCAACACTTCTTTCTGGATTCCCATCTACAGGTTACGACCACAACTGGACCAGCAACTCCGTCGCTAAGCACTGCAGTCACTAAGCGGAAAATCACATGACCATGACGGACTTGTGTCACTTCCCATTCAGTCATTAAGTGAGTCACCGTGGTTGTTAATCACGTGACTGCAACTTGTGGTTTTACTTCCACATTCTCCATTAACTCTGCTTGTCGCAAGCTGGTTGGGAAGCACACACATGGCAATCACGTGACTGTGGGATGCTGCAACAGTCATAAATATGTGCTGGTTGCGAAGTGCCCAAACAGCAATCACATGACCGCGGGATGCTGCAATGGTCATAAATGTGAGGATTGGTCACAAAGCTTTTTTTAAATTTTTTATGTTTATTATAGTACATGCTTCTGTTTCATTACAGCAGAACTACAGGATTGAATTATATAGCTCTATTTTCTGCAAGATACAGACCATGTTCCAAAGTATACTAGTAACAGAATTATTGTTATGTCTGGTTATTGTGATTATTTAAAAGGGCTCACCCTCACAGGGTTGTTGTGGGGAAAATAGGAGGAGGAAGGAGTATTAGGTATGTTCACCGCCTTGAGTTATTTATAAAAATAATAAAGGCAGGATAAAAATTAAATAAATAAATTAAATAAATAAATTAAATAAATAAATAAATAAATAAATTAGTGGGTACTTATGGCATTAATTGCTTGATTATTAAAGTCCCATTTGTTTTTCATGGATCGGGGCATATGAGACATCTTTCATCTAGTTTGAAAAGCAGGGAAATTATGTGTAAAAAGATTTTCAGCAGAAGTGGCTGTTTTTTTCTGAAGTTAGCTAAAACCAAAGAACTGGGATGCAATGGTTAAAGCGAGATTATAACAAAAACAACCAGGGACACTGGTGTTCCTTCTTATCTGAAGAAAACCAAAGTTTTGATGCAGTGCTATATAGTTCTGACCATTCACCAAACACTTAACAATACTGCAGCGTACTTAAATTCTGTAACCAGTGGAATTTGTTTTAAATTATAACCCCCTCTATTTTCAACATACAAAGAGGCATATTATTGCCAACTAGGAATTGTGTGGTTAGAGTATCACTCATCCCAGTATGATTATGAGAGCTATAGGCACATGTTGGTCAGAAGAGTAATATGTCGAACCAACCCTTGTTCCTGCCATGAATCATCCCAACATCCTAAATTAATTGCAGAACCTTAGGCATTAGCAATACATGGGTTTAGTACAGGGCTTTCCAAAGTGCCGTACAGGGCTTTCCAGTGGCGGCGGTGGCGGCAGCGCACGCGCGCACGGTGGCGGCGCAGGGGGCGTGCGCGTGCACGGTGGCGGTGTGGGGGGGCGTGCAGCGGCGGCAGCGGCTGCCGCCGTGCGCGTCGCCGCTTCCGGTTGGTGTGGCGACACACCACGCTGTGTGTGGCGACACACTTTTGTGTCGCGACACACAGTTTGGAAAGCTCTGGTTTAGTAGCTATTTAAAAAAAAACCTTTTCTTTTGGTTTCTAATTCTGTGTTTCTAGGAAAATAGATCAATGTTTATTAGCAACATTAGCCATAACAAAACGGGGGGGAAAATACCATGCTCTACTTCTGAGCTCCCAGAAGTATCGGATTGGCTACCTGAAATAATCTGAGTGTTGTCTAAATAGACGTTGGCCTGATTCAAGATGCAATTTTGACATTTTCATGTTTGTTTAGGTTTATAATAAATTGCTGCATATAGTTCATCATTATCAAACTTGGCCATTGTATTTCAAAATGGCTGCATGAGATTTCAGGTTAACAATCTTTGCTTTGCAGTCATTACCCTAAGATATTAAGCAGCCAAGAAACCAATCCATCAGAATTTACCTGATTTTGCTTATATAGGAACAAAGACTACTTACATTTTAAAACAATTTAAAAAGTGTTTCAAGGACAATTCTAAAGCACAGTAATTAAAGTCCAAGCAGTACCTTCAGACTGACTGACCTGTATTGCAACTTATCTGCACTGCTGTTCTATGCAATCATTTCACTGTGAAGTTTATGTACTTATGCACAACTTAATATAAACTGTAGATACATTTTAAGGTCATAGGACCGAGTTGTAATACCACAGTAATTAACTTGGAAAGCCCCTATGTCAACATTTGCTTCAGTCACATTCCTTATAGCAGAGGTCTTTAGTCTTATACTGGCACTGTAGTTTGTTTGCTGCTGTACTTGAGACTGAGGGGCAATCTGAGCGATCATTAAAATGTGCCCTAATTGTTGAACTATTTCACCAGCACAAACACAAGACAATCATCTCAGGACAGCACTACAGGAACTTTACTCCAGTTTTACAGCATACTTTTACTTGAAACATGTAGTATTAGAACAATCTGTTCCAGGGTTTGATTTCCAGATTATTTTGCCTCCAACGCTAATGGAAATATTGTTTAAAAAGGGATAACAGTGATGTACTAAGTATCAGGATTCGCCAGAAGGTTCTGACTATATTAAACAAAGACAATACAGAATATAATAGTGTTCTGAATAAATTTGATTAATTTTCTTAACTTCTCTACTGACTTCCCTGAATTCACCCCCTCTACTCACAATATGAGGAAGAGTCCATCAGTAAAGCTGATATACTCTGAAATTCTGGTGTTCCTTTATTACATATATATTAATCCTATTCTTCTTCCAAACGATTGGAAACTTGATTAATATGGAGATACTAAACAGTGTTATAAAGCGTCATTGTATGTTTTTCATCTTACCTACAGAAGATGGGTTACCATAAAGGTATCACTTTCCATACAATATCTACAATCCATGGGCAGTATTTATATTCTATAAGAGTGACACAGAGCCAGTTTGGTGTAGTGGTTAGGGCATCACACTAGAAACAGAGATACTGTAAATTCTAGTCCCATCTTAGGCACAAAGCCAGCTGGGTGACCTTGGGCCAGTCACTTTCTCTCAGCCCTAGGAAGGAGGCAATGGCAAACCACTTCCAAAATCTTGCCAAGAAAACTGCTTGTCCAGGCAGTCTCCAGGAGTCAACGCTGACTAGAAGGAGCGCACACACAAAATAGTGACACAACACCTATAATCTTCTATAGCAGAGCTTTCCAAACTGTGTGTCGGGACACATTAGTGTGTTGGCTGCAGTGTCTGGGTGTGTCACGGCTGCTGCTGCCTCTGAGCCCTGCCAGGATTCTGTGCAGGTCCTAGTGCCTGCCTTGTGCCTTGCTAGCTCCAAACCTGCTGTGATTCCACGCAGGTCCTAGTGCCTGCCTTGTGCCTGGCTGCCTCCAAACCTGCCCTGCCAGGATTCCACACAGGTCCTAGTGCTTGCCTTGTGCCCTGCTGTAAGAGTGTGTCGCGAAATGATGCCCTGCTGTAAGAGTGTGTCGCGAAATGATGCCCTGCTGTAAGAGTGTGTCGCGAAATGATGCATGTCTAAAAAGTGTGTCACCAACTTGAAAAGTTTGGAAAGCTCTGTTCTATAGGATTTCAAAGCGACTGATATCTCCAACTAAAATTGCCTTGCCTGGGACGAAGAAGGTAATAGTTCCTCCTGGGGGTGGTTAGCCCCGTAATACCCTCCTTTTTTAAGATCTTCCCATCCTCTGGATTCTTATCTATTTATTATTATATTGTATTTTTAAGTGTATAGGTTTTTTAATATTAATATTAATGTTGTAAACCGCCCAGAGTCTACTGTTGTGGAGATGGGCGGTGATAAATTCGAATAATTAATTAATTAATTGCTAATATTAGAAAACTTATGAAAAACTTAAACGAGTTATATTGCCACTGTTTATCATTTGTATCTTATCTGCCATACGGTTTTTCAGTTAAACCACATTAATGGTTCTTTTTCCTACATACTGATCTTTATCTACACTGAGTTTCTACTATGCTATCCTCTAAATTTAGCACACTTACACAGAATTATTCAAAGACCAAGCCTATTTTAAATATACAGCTCCTGAGAGATGTATTCATTCAATACCAATATTACAACAGGGCACACTTCCACTGCTAGCAATGTGGTGGTGGGGAAGTTGATTATTAAAATCATTACCATCTGGCAACTACAAAATTCAGTCCGAAAGACAACTTTTTTTCCTCACCCTTCCATAAACTGTAGAGAATTTTCTCTCTTTATAGCACACCTTTTCAAAGTAAGTGAACATCAAGTCTCCCTGAGGTTGAGCTCCACTCCCTCTGGTGATTTTATGGATATGTCTTACACTGTTTTCTTGGCAGCAGCACAGAAATAATCGGCCACTGCCGCCTTCTGGGATTTTCTTTTTTTCAATTTCCCACTCAAGCCTACAGTCAGGAGACTTCTTGGTGGTCTCCAATCCAAGTACTAACTAGAACTGATCCTGCTTAATTTTTTGAGATCAGCCAAGTTCAGCTCCCCTTATGTCTTCCCTATCTGCCATGTTTAACAACCTCCCCAGAACAGAGGTATACGTGGGAAAATAAAACTCCATCCAAGGGCTGTGCAAAGAAAGATCCCTTCTCCGAGAGGAAAACCCGAGAGATCCCACCTTCCAGGGTAGAACTTTAAAGCAGAAGCCCAGGACTGAAGGATTTCCACCGCCCTTGTTCCTTTCCCTCGAGGTCTCTCTTCCACCCACCCAAGTTCAACCAGACTAAGGGCTGGCCTCTGGCACCTCCTCCCCACGGCAGAATCCATGCAATATGGATCGAGCGCGCCCCGAAGCGAGCGCAGAGCGCCTTCTCCTCACCGCCACCAGCTGCCACCCGTTGGGGTTTCAAGGGGAACTAAAAGTTGCCAATGCAAAGGGGAGGGGAGGGGCTCCCAGGCAATTCGGAGCGCCAATCTGAGAAATTAAGCACCATCCCCTCCTCGGGGAGAGGCTCTACCATCGGCCTCTCCCTCCCGAACGGCGCCAGCGAGGCTGCCGCATTCCGAGCCAGCTCCCTCCACCGCGTACCTTCGTCCGCCAGGAAACACGGGCGCAAACAGGAGGGAGGCGGGGGTCAAGAGAGGGGATCCGAGGAAGGGCCGCCCGCCCAATCACATCGCCCCTGCGCCGCGTCCACGGGACGGAGGGACGGAGCGCCGCGGTTCGCCTCTCAAGCTACGCTCCGGATCCCTCCGACGCCGCGCCCCACCATCCGCTTTGTCCCCGGCCGAAGACCCGCCCTCAACTCAGTCTGCTTCCGGGTAGTGCGCGCGGGCTACCTGCTGCCGCGGCTCCCATCTCGGGGAGGTCCGAGCGTGAATCTGGAGGGGCGGTTCGCCCCGCCCCTGACCCGCTAGAGGCGGAGGGTCTTGAGCCACGCAGTAGATGCACGAGTTGGGCTTGTTTTTTGAGAGAGAGAATATGAGAGAGCGCGCCAGGCTTCCTTTTTACGTGGGGGAAGGGGAGGTGGTTGGTATCTCCCCCACCCCTTTTTGCGAAGAGGGCGAAGGGTTTCCCGAGGATCAATAGAGAAGCGCAGCATTCCGATGCTGCAGCAGCCTGGATAACGCCCCGTTTCGCTCCTTACACATACTGTTCAAGATTCGATTTTTTAAAAAAGTTAATTTCTCTGCGAATGGCTATTGTGGGTTATATAGGTAAAGAAATAGTTTTTCCGGCGTTTTTCCCAAGGTGGGGCGAGAAAAAGGAGGCTCCTATCTGTGTTCGTGGGTGTATATAATTTTTGCAGGTTGAGAATACTCCATTAGTTAGTTAGTTAGTTATTTTCTATCCCGCCTTTATTGTTTTTATAAATAACTCAAGGCGGCGGAGAACATACCTAATACTCCTTCCTCCTATTTTCCCCAAAACAACAACCCTGTGAGGTGAGTTGGGCCGAGAGAGTGACTGGCTCAAAGTCACCCAGCCGGCTTTCATGCCTAAGGTGGGACTAGAATTCACAGACTCCTGGTTTCTAGCCCAGCACCTTAACCACTAGACCAGGGGTCAGCACCCTGCGGTCCACTTAGGAAGTGGGCCGCAGGGTGAGCCGGAGCAGTTGATTGGTGGGGGCCCGGAAGGGGAAACACCTCCACATATCAGTGCGCAGCGGCAGCGTGCGTGTTTCACCTTCTTGACAGAACCGAGGGCATTTTCGGGGTCCCTGGAGCCTACCCCTTCAAAAGGGCAGGCTCCAGGGACCCCGAAAATGCCCTTGGTTCCAGCAGGGAGGCAAAAATCGCATGCACGCGCTCCCGGGCCGCTTCCCTGCTGCACAGCTGATCAGCCTGGGGTGGGCCAGGGTGGAAAATCTCTGCACCAATCAGCTGTGCGGCGGGGAAGTGGCCGGCAGTATGTGCACGCGCAGCGAGGCTTTTCGCCTCCCTGCCGGAACTGAGGGCATTTTCGGGGTCCCCGGAGCCTGCCCCTTTGAAAGGGCAGGCTCCGGGGACTCCGCAAATGCCCTTGGTTCCCTGAAAAAACGCACGGAGCGGCAGGCCTGCAAACTCTGCCCCCGTCCGTCCGATTGGCTGCCACCCGCAAACCCCGCCCCATCTGTCTGATTGGCGGCCGCCCACAAACGCCGCCCGTCCGTCCAGTTGGCTGCCGCCCGCAAACCCCGCCTCCCAGTCCTTGGAAAAAAAATTCCGACGGGGGTGGTCCCTGATGGAAAAAATGTTGCCGACCCCTGCACTAGACCACACTGGCTCTCTTATATTTACTTTGCAAGGAAGGCTGGGTCCAGACAGAATGGCTCACAAAATATCTCTAATGTTGCTTTTTTTTTTTTTAATTATCGCCCTAATGTGCGTGGATGGAGGAGAGAGTTTCCGCCAGGTGGTACAGTATTAATCATATTTCAGATAGGGGTAATCTTGAGAATGCGGAAAGACCAGGTAATAACAGTGTTAGCAATGTCATCTGATGGTATGAAAGTGAGAACAGAACTGGCACTTTCAAAATAATATTGTTTCCAGAAGCGGTTGGGTGTATTAAAGATCAGTAAGAGCAAGAAGGGACGACAAATCTTTAGCTATTATAAGTTTATAAAGTCTTTGATACCCAAGAAACATCTGGGGCCAAGACAAAACTACCTAGAACTCTCATGTCCCAGCCAGTTAAATCAACCAAAATCACAAATAATAGGACTCAGAGACCTTGATTTAAAAAAGAGCCAAAATGTTCATGGGAACTACATTTTTCTGTTACAGGAAAAAATCCATATACAGGTATTCCTCAGCTTACGATGGCAGTTGGGGCCAGCATTGCCGTCGCTAAGTGATGCGGTCATAAAGCATGATGTCATGTGACTGCATCACTTAGTGATGGCAATTCTGGCAGTCCCAGCTGCTGTTGTTAGGTGAGGACTGCGGGGCGTTAAGCGAGGACTTCATGTGACTGCGACCGCTCTCTCCTTGCCAGCTTCCCCATTGACTTTGCTTGTGGGAAGCCAGCAGGGAACGTCAGAAATCGCAATCATGTGACCGGGGATGCTGTGATGACCACAACTCCAAAGACCCTTCTTAAGTTTCCCTTGTTCAGTGCCATCATAACTTTGAACAGTTGCTGAACAAAGGGCCATAAGTCGAGGACTACCCGTATGATAAAAATACCCTGGAACTCCCACTTCCCAGGCAGACAATCCAACCAAACTCAGTCACATATGGAGAGGATTTGATAAAATAAGCCCAAAAGCTTTCACAGGAGCCATAGTCTACTAACTGTTCCAGACAAAAATATCAGAATTTTAAAAATTGCCAGGATTGCCCACTTTCCAGTCAGTCAAATCAACCTGAATCATCACTCATGTAGGACTGGAGGGTATTGATGAGATGAACTTCTTGTTCTGTCATCTATTTCTGGCAAAAAGTATTTTGAAATGCAGCCTGAATCATCCATTTTCCAGAAGCCAACCAACCAGACTCTCAGATCACACAGCACTAGAATATGTATGAAGAAAACATATGACAAAATTGATCCTTACAAACAAGCAGAATTAACATGGCGGAATGCAATCTACTGAGAAAAGGAAATTAATTATACTAAATGCTTGTAATAGATTCCTGGGCCATCGATCCAAGCATGTGCATAATTCCTCTAGGATTGTCGCAAAGACCCCACGGAATAATTTGTGTAGCTCTACAATTACTAGATCAAATCCAGGGGCTGTTGTGAAGATTGATATGGAAATAAGTGTTTTTAGCAATTTATTATATAATCCAGTTTGAGAGCCAGTTTGGTCTAGTGGTTAAGGCAACGGGCTAGAAACCAGGAGACTGAGAGTTCTAGTCCCGCCTTAGGCATGAAAGCCGGCTGGGTGACCTTGGGCCAGTCACTCTCTCTCAGCCCTGGGAAGGAGCCAATAGGAAACCAGGAGACTGAGAGTTCTAGTCCCGCCTTAGGCATGAAAGCCGGCTGGGTGACCTTGGGCCAGTCACTCTCTCTCAGCCCTGGGAAGGAGCCAATAGGAAACCAGGAGACTGAGAGTTCTAGTCCCGCCTTAGGCATGAAAGCCGGCTGGGTGACCTTGGGCCAGTCACTCTCTCTCAGCCCAACTCACCTCACAGGGTTGCTGTTGTGGGGAAAATAGGAGGAGGAAGGAGTATTAGGTATGTTAGCCACCTTGAGTTATTTATAAAAAAAAAATAAAGGGATAGAAAATAAATAAATAAATCCATGGAACTACATGTGTAATTATTATTATTATTATTATTATTATTAAAAATTAATATACAAGGTGCTGGTTGTTGCCTGCACCAGTGGATTTTGGGCAGCTTATAGAATAAATACTAGATTAAAACAATTAAAAACATAAAATTGAACAGACTGGATTAAAAACAACCATTAAAATAAAGCACGGCAGCCCCCCCAAAAACACATTAACCCCAGACCTGGGACCAAAGCCAGGTTTTAAGGGCTTTTCAGAACCCCAGGAAAGAGAGTGCCATCTGTATGTCTGAGGGGTTGCTGTTCCAGAGAGGGGGCCGCAACAGAGAAGGCATGCTTCCTAGTTCCCATAAGATGACAACCTTTAATAGAAAGGACCTGGTGCACATCCACTCTGCCCAAACCTAATGGCAGGCAGAAACAATGGGAGAAAGGTGGTTCCTCAGGTAACCAGCTACTACAGGGGTGGGGAACGTCCAGCCCGCGGGCCGTATAAGACCCGCAAAGTCATTTGGTCTGGCCCTGCCAAGGCAACCGCAGGCGGGACTTGAAATTCAATAAATCTAGGAGCTCCCACCCGCAAACCCCGCCCCCTTCTGCACGATTGGCTCCCGCCGGCAAACCCCGTCCCCCAGTGCGCGCGATTGGCTCCTGCCTGCAAACCCCGCCCCCTTCTGCACGATTGGCTCCCGCCGGCAAACCCCGTCCCCCAGTGCGCGCGATTGGCTCCTGCCTGCAAACCCCGCCCCCTTCCGCACGGTTGGCTCCCGCCCGCAAGCCCCGCCGCCCGGTCCACGAATCATGTTATAAATATCAAAATGGCCCTTGGCAGAAAAAAGGTTCCCCACCCCTGAGCTACTATGTCATGAAAGGCTTTAAAGGTAACAACCAGCACCTCGTATTGCACCCAGAAGCCAACTGGCAGTCAATACAGCTCACAGAGCAGTGTGTCAGGCCCAGCCCAAGAACAACGAAGAGTCAGTCCAGCCAAACTTCAGTTCTTTATTTGCTTACACCGTATAGACAGAATCTTGCCAGACTAAAGCTACTCTACCTTACCTAAGGGGAAATAGCCTGGGAGACTCTAGGGCAGGGCTATGCTGAACCTCTTCATTTTCCCACCACTGCCTCCTGGACTCTGCCTCCTATCTCCTCCACCTCCTTGGAATGTGCTCCCTCCTTCCTGAGAACCAGCGGCACCCCCGAAATCCAGCACACAGTGTAACACATGGACACAATGAGAAGTGCCGGTTGCTGCTCATGCAGCTGTAATTTGAACCAGCTGTAGCTTCTGGATGGTTTTCAAGGGTGCCTCATGTAGAGCACATTGCATTAATTCAATCATGAGGTGACCAGGGCATGAGTGACGATCTGCAGGGGCTATCTTCCCCCTAATTATCTACACATGGCTAAAAGTACATAATACTAAACAAGGAAACAGTAACTATTAGACCAACTGGTAAAAAAAAATAGCATGCTAGAAGCAATGCCATACTGAAATGAGGACCCTGTGGTAGGATTGAAATACAGGTTTTTGCCTGGAATGAGTAATGCAAAATGATCCCTGGGAAAGATTTATGTCTTGCTGCATCACTGCCCTCTAATTATTTGTGACTAATAATTTTAGTTGGCTGGCTAGTTGGCTGGCTAACTTGGCAGTCTAGGACATACCAACATTTGTTGTAAACCGCCCAGAGTCTACCGTGGTAGAGATGGGCGGTGATAAATTTGATTAATAAATAAATAAAAAAATACCAAGAAATGTTCTGGGAAGGAGAAATAAAATGCAGTTCCAGTG
Organism: Charina bottae; assembly: GCA_023362775.1. Taxonomy (NCBI): domain Eukaryota; kingdom Metazoa; phylum Chordata; class Lepidosauria; order Squamata; family Charinaidae; genus Charina; species Charina bottae. Next base: position 112,004,768 of record JALMGJ010000001.1, read on the forward strand.
AAAATTTTGACACATTCTGGTGAAACATTGGCCTATGTGTATAAAAGTCATTGGTTTGGTTCATACAAGACATTGTTATAATGTGGTTTGTTTGGTTGTGGCTTAATATGTTATGAAAATCTAGCCTTGTGTTTGAGTTAATAAGTGAAGAATAAGCAAACCATGGCATATTATGTCGGGTGACTCAGACCAGGTTGCTTGAAAGTAACTGGCTACCATTTTTCCTGGGCTTACAATTCTGCTGAGGCCCACTAGATGGAGCACACTCGCTTAAAGAAAACCAGCCTTCATGAATAAGGCCTAAAGCACTGCAGTACCTCTATAATTGTTGTTGTTGTTGTTCAGTCGACTCTTCGTGACCTCATGGACCACAGCACGCCAGGCCTTCCTGTCCTCCACTGTCACCCGGAGTTTACTCAAATTCATGTTCATTACATCGGTGATGCTATCTAACCATCTCATCCTCTGCCATCCCCTTCTCCTTTTGACTTCAGTCTTTCCCAGCATATTAGCTTTGATAAATGTGAGCGTGGAGATTTCAGAATAAACAGCTTGTTCTCTAGGCTTAACAGAATAACCTTTACAATTGCAAAAGTACTGATTACTGTGGAGTCTTTGGTGCTCTCTGAGCCTTGTTGTTTTCATGCAGACGTTTCATTGCCAGGCTAGGCAACATCTTCAGTGCAAAAAGGGAGTGGAACTTGCTGTCTGTTTATATACCCTGGCTTGTCCTGCCTGTGTTGGTGGGGGTCTTGTACTCTCCTTGGTAGTTCCTTGATTGGGCTGTTGTGTGCTGTTTGGGTGATTGACTGAGTTAATAGTTCCTTGATTAAGGTCTATTGTGTTGTTTGATTGCTCCTCTGGTGCTAATCTTGCTGTTAATCTATGCATATTTTGTTGTTGATTGCTGGCCCAGGAGTGTTCTGGTCTTCTGGCTATTCTATTGTCTCTTATGAATGGTATGTATATGTTGTTAACCTCTATGTGTCTGTTGATGGCTGCTTTGTCTGAGTGCCAAGCTTCTAGGAATTCTCTAGCATTTTTGGATTTGGCCTGGTCTAATATGCTCACAGTTTCCCAGTTGAAAGTATGGTTAAGTCTGTCCATGTGTTGTGAGATTAAGGAGTTTTCATCATGTCTTCTGACTGCTAGTTGGTGTTCGTGGATGCGTTCTGCTAGTCTTCTGCCAGTCTGTCCTACATAGTGGCTGTTACAGTCCTTACACTGTATGTTGTAGATAACTCCTGTTTTTTCTTCTTGGGCTACTGGGTCTTTTGGTTTACTTACAATGTTCTGAAGGGTTTTGGTAGGTTTGTGTGCTACAGTGATGCCGTGTGGATGTAACAGTCTATTAGTAGTTTCTGAGATGTTTCTGATGTATGGCAGTGTAATCCTTTTCATAGCTTCTGATGGTTTTGCTGTGGTGGGTTGAGTGGTCAGGCACTTTTTGATAAAGTTGTGTGGATATCCATTTTGCTGGAAGATGTTATATAAGTGGTCTGTTTCCTTTTTCTGGTGTTCTGGGTTGCTGCAGTGTGTTTGTGCTCGTCTGAATAGTGTTCTTACACAGCTCCTCTTGTGTGAGGTTGGGTTATTGCTTTGATAGTGGAGCACTTGGTTAGTGTGGGTAGATTTCCGGTAGACTTGTGTTTCTAGACTGCCATCATTTCCTCTACTGATGAGGATGTCCAAGAAGGGTAGTGTGTTGTTGTTTTCTTCTTCCCTTGTGAATTTTATTCCTTTGAAGATGTTGTTGATGGCTTCATGTGTTTCCTCCAGTTGATCCTTTTTTATTATGACGAAGGTGTCAACTACATACCGGATCCATACTTTGGGTTGTATGTGTGGGAGTGCTATCCTTTCTAGACGTTGCATTACTATCTCTGCTATGAGTCCTGAGAGTGGTGATCCCATAGGTGTTCCTTTGATTTCTAATTTATTTGCATCCTCTGTGTTATAATTGAGGCCTCTCTGCAAGATACTGTGTTCTGTAGTGGATAATGGGCGGCTGGACATGTTGACCACCCATTCCTGTTCCTGTACTTCTTTGTTTCTGGGGTTTAATTTAAGTAGTTTAGTTTGAAGTTTAGCTTTCCTTTTTTCTGCTTGTCTCAGAGCTGTGGTCTTGATTGTAGTAGTCAGCCTGTTGACTAAACTACTTAAATTAAACCCCAGAAACAAAGAAGTACAGGAACAGGAATGGGTGGTCAACATGTCCAGCCGCCCATTATCCACTACAGAACACAGTATCTTGCAGAGAGGCCTCAATTATAACACAGAGGATGCAAATAAATTAGAATTCTTTGCAGCTTTCGAAGCAGCAATGAAAACTACAGGACTTACTACAGAAATCCAAGAGAATGTAAGACAAATAATCATACCACAAACCAGAAGGACATGGAAACAGAACCAACTGAAAGCAGAAGAAAGAGTAGCCCTCAAAAACCTAAAGATGGACCAAAGTATCATCATCCTCCCAGCAGACAAAGGCCGCACCACTGTCATTATGGACAGATCACAATATATACAAAAAGCCAAAGATTTACTGGAGGACAAAGAAACCTATACCCCAATAAACTCCAATCCGATACAGAAACTTGACAGCCAGGTCAAAAGAATCCTCTACGACCTAACCAAGAAAGGTCAAATCAGTAAAGAAGAACAGAGGTGGATGAAAAGCAGTGGACCTATCATCCCACGCTTCTACGGACGCCCCAAAATACACAAGCCTGACATACCACTCCGTCCAATTGTATCATTACCAGGCACCCCCACATACAACATAGCTAAAGAACTTACAAGAAAACTTGGGCATCTCACAGAGGAGAGTGAATACTCTATCAATTCCCCACTACAGTGCCTCCAGAAAATCAAAGACATAAAAATAGATGAAGATGAAATTATGGTGTCATTCGATGTCACTGCACTCTTTACATCCATAGACCAAACACTAGCGATTGAATCCATGGCAGCAGTTTTACGTAACACACCTGACCTAACAAGATACACCAAGATCAAAATACCCAGAATCATGGACCTCATCAACCTCTGCCTCACCACGTACTTTCAGTTTGATGGACAAATATTCCAACAAATCAAAGGAACACCTATGGGATCACCACTCTCAGGACTCATAGCAGAGATAGTAATGCAACGTCTAGAAAGGATAGCACTCCCACACATACAACCCAAAGTATGGATCCGGTATGTAGATGACACCTTCGTCATAATAAAAAAGGATCAACTGGAGGAAACACATGAAGCCATCAACAACATCTTCAAAGGAATAAAATTCACAAGGGAAGAAGAAAACAACAACACACTACCCTTCTTGGACATCCTCATCAGTAGAGAAAATGATGGCAGTCTAGAAACACAAGTCTACCGGAAATCTACCCACACTAACCAAGTGCTCCACTATCAAAGCAATAACCCAACCTCACACAAGAGGAGCTGTGTAAGAACACTATTCAGACGAGCACAAACACACTGCAGCAACCCAGAACACCAGAAAAAGGAAACAGACCACTTATATAACATCTTCCAGCAAAATGGATATCCACACAACTTTATCAAAAAGTGCCTGACCACTCAACCCACCACAGCAAAACCATCAGAAGCTATGAAAAGGATTACACTGCCATACATCAGAAACATCTCAGAAACTACTAATAGACTGTTACATCCACACGGCATCACTGTAGCACACAAACCTACCAAAACCCTTCAGAACATTGTAAGTAAACCAAAAGACCCAGTAGCCCAAGAAGAAAAAACAGGAGTTATCTACAACATACAGTGTAAGGACTGTAACAGCCACTATGTAGGACAGACTGGCAGAAGACTAGCAGAACGCATCCATGAACACCAACTAGCAGTCAGAAGACATGATGAAAACTCCTTAATCTCACAACACATGGACAGACTTAACCATACTTTCAACTGGGAAACTGTGAGCATATTAGACCAGGCCAAATCCAAAAATGCTAGAGAATTCCTAGAAGCTTGGCACTCAGACAAAGCAGCCATCAACAGACACATAGAGGTTAACAACATATACATACCATTCATAAGAGACAATAGAATAGCCAGAAGACCAGAACACTCCTGGGCCAGCAATCAACAACAAAATATGCATAGATTAACAGCAAGATTAGCACCAGAGGAGCAATCAAACAACACAATAGACCTTAATCAAGGAACTATTAACTCAGTCAATCACCCAAACAGCACACAACAGCCCAATCAAGGAACTACCAAGGAGAGTACAAGACCCCCACCAACACAGGCAGGACAAGCCAGGGTATATAAACAGACAGCAAGTTCCACTCCCTTTTTGCACTGAAGATGTTGCCTAGCCTGGCAATGAAACGTCTGCATGAAAACAACAAGGCTCAGAGAGCACCAAAGACTCCCCAGTTCAACCCTGAGCTACAAATATTCTCTTCGATTGGTACTGATTACTGTGCCAGGGCTTCTTAGCAATCAGTATTTGCATTTTGGGATAAATGTGCTTGTTCAGTTAACATACGAAAAAGTTGCTTTTCCACCCATTTTTGCTGAACCAGCAATAATTGTATTCTCCACAATTTCTTCTCTGCAGAACCACATGGGAAGAGTGACGCAGAACCTTTTTTCATGCCCACGTTGGCCCAGTTTCTGAGAGGTATAAGGGTGTTGTGGGATAGAGGCACAATTAGATTCTACCCATGTGATGGGGAGTTCCTGGCCAAAAAGTAATGTTGCAAACAGGAGTCATTCAGGAAAGAAAAAATCAGGAAGTCTCTCAGGACTTTTGCTATCTTATGTTTTGTTGTTTATTCATTCAGTTGCTTCCGACTCTTCATGACTTCATGGACCAGCCCACGCCAGAGCTTCCTGTCGGCCATCGCCACCCCCAGCTCCCCCAAGGTCAAGTCCGTCACCTCCAGAATATCATCCATCCATCCATCTTGCCCTTGGTCGGCCCCTCTTCCTTTTGCCTTCCAGCTTCCCTAGCATCAGCATCTTCTCCAGGGTATCCTGTCGTCTCCTTATGTGGCCAAAGTACTTCAGTTTTGCCTTTAATATCATTCCCTCAAGTGAGCAGTCTGGCTTTATTTCCTGGAGTATGGACTGGTTTGATCTTCTTGCAGTCCAAGGCACTCTCAGAATTTTCATCCAACACCATAGTTCAAAAGCATCTATCTTCCTTCGCTCAGCCTTCCTTATGGTCCAGCTCTCGCAGCCATAGGTTACTGCGGGGAATACCATTGCTTTAACTATGCAGACCTTTGTTGTCAGTGTGATGTCTCTGCTCTTAACTATTTTATCAAGATTTGCCATTGCTCTCCTCCCAAGAAGTAGACGTCTTCTGATTTCCTTGCTGGAGTCAGCGTCTGCAGTAATCTTTGCACCTAGAAATACAAAGTCTGTCACTGCCTCCATGTTTTCTCCCTCTATTTGCCAGTTATCAATCAAGCTGGTTGCCATAATCTTGGTTTTTTTGAGGTTTAACTGCAACCCAGCTTTTGCACTATCTTCTTTCACCTTGTCATAAGGCTCCTCAGCTCCTCCTCGCTTTCAGCCATCAAAGTAGTATCATCTGCATATCTGAGATTGGTAATGTTTCTTCCAGCGATTTTAACTCCAGCCTTGGATTCATCAAGCCCAGCATGTCGCATGATGTGGAATTTTGGCAATGCATGAGAAAGGATGCCTGAATAATGATGAAAGAGGCGGTAGGGAGAAAAAGCTATACAAGAAGATTGCTGCTGAAATGAGAAAGAGAGAACGTAATTGTATAATGTGTACGGGGAGAAAAAGTATAGAATGCGTATGGAAATAAAAGGCAAAAAATGTAGTCAAAGGGAACAGGGAATAGTTAAGATTAAAAGAGGCATAGAAAATGTAGTGATTTTGATAGAAATAGAAAAAGAAATGCGTGGATGAACTAGAGTGAACAAGAAGCCTCTAGTAGACAGACTGAAAATTAAAAAGTGATTAAATGATTTGGGATGAAACTGAAGTGAGAGAATACTGGAAGGAGTATTTTAGAGATGTATACAGGAATTATAGTGATATATTGAGCAATGAAATTGAAATTGAAATGAATGTTGTCAGTTTTAGTGTTCAACAAAGAAAATATTAAAATAAAATAAAAATGCTGTGAGAATGTTGAAAATGGTAAGGGTGCAGATGTAGATGGTGTAATTGGAGAAATGTCAAAATATGGATGTACTTTTTTGTACAACTGTTTACCATTTGAGTGAAGACTGCATCTCTGCCTGATGGTTAGAAGAATGTCACTTCATTCCCTTTTAAAGGGAAAGGTAGCAAGATTAAATGCAAAAATTACAGGGGGATTAGTTTGTTAAGTATGTACTAGCAGGTGTTTGACAGAGTTCTGATTGGAAACAGATGAGAAGGGATAATGAGCAAAATTTGGGAAGGGCCAAAGATTAAAAAAATTCTTTGGTAAAATATAACCAGCAAAATAAAATAAATAAAATAAAAAATACATAATTGTGATTAAAAAAGGTGACCATACTTGCGGGGGGGGGGGGGAACGGGTCAGGCACAGGAGAGATTGCCTACAGAAATTGCTTGTTTTTTTCTTCACACACCCCCTCCCCTTCGCAGAGCAAAGTAAGCAAGCAGGCACACAACGGGGAATACACCGGGCTGTTTGCATAGCACGCTCATGGCTGTCGGCACCAGCACATTGCTTTCTATGTGTATTCCCCATTGTGTGCCTGCTTACTCTCTTGTAATCCCCTCCTCTCCAATCTCTCTGCTCTGCAAGAGTAAAAATAAAAAACCACAGATCAGGCACAGGACAACATGTACTGACTGTAATGGCGATCATGTGACCGAGGGACAGCACCGTTGTAACTTCGAACAGTCACTGAATGAGGCAGTCGGTAAGCAAGGACTACCTGTATTAAATCTAGACTATATAGAAACATATTGCTCCACTGTCTCATTTAAAAAACACATCTCTTGAATCCATTCTCTACTATCAGGAATATAAATGTCTTTCTTATCTTTAATAATAATTCTCTTTGCTGAGCCCTAGGCTTGATATGGCAAGTTCTTCATAAAATGTCAAATTCCGTATTTCAGGAGTATAATCCAACATTGCATTTACATCTTTTATTGCTATAGTTTTCCCCAAAGTATTGGTAAGTATATGACTTGAAGCCAAAAGAGAGTCATGGATGGACATGACCAAATCATGAGTAAGAGAGCTAGGAAAGAATAGAACCATTACATCAACCCGTCCCACCCAGTCATGCAGAGAGGGCATCTTGCAGACCCCGCCTACAAGGGAATGCCATCTGGTGGGGCCCAGGAAGTGGGCCTTCTCTGCAGTGGCCCCCGCCCTCTGGAACATTCTTCCCCCAGAGGTGAGGCAAGCCCCCTCTCTCCTACCTTCTGGAAAAAGTTGAAGACCTGGCTTTGCCATCTCGCTTGGGGCGGGAAGGGGAGTAGTCATTCTTGGGGATGGCTGGTGAACTGATTTAGAACTTTTTACTCCCATCTTGACTCTATTTTATATTTTATATTTATATTTAATGTATTGTGGTTTTATTGTATTTTAATTTTTTAGTTTTATTGTAAACTGCCCAGAGTCCCTCTTTTTGGGGGAGATGGGCAGTGGTAAAATTAGATAGATAGATAGATAGATAGATAGATAGATAGATAGATAGATAGATAGATAGATAGATAGTAGATAGATAGACTTTTTTTATTCAGAAGATGTATTGTTAGCTGAGAACCCAGATGGTTTACACAAATGTTACCTAGATTTTATTATGCAGAGAGGAACATGGATTTGAAAATTAATGTATCAAAGGCCAAGATAAGTTGTAGTTGATCTGATGCAAGAATTGAATATTTATTGAAACTATCTAAACTGGCTATGCATAAAAGTGGGCATTTATCCAATGTATTGTGTGAAGTGAGAATTGGGAGTCAGGAGAAACATAAATGTAAATTGTATGCAATGAGAATGGAGTACTTGAGAACTATGAGTTGTATAATAAGAAGTGATAGGATCAAGAATGAATGGGTACTAAATGAATGTGGATTGAATAAAAAAGTGAGCAGTACAAAATATGTTGAAGTAGTTTGGCCAGAAATGAGGATCAAATTGCAGATCAGCTACATGAAGAAAGAGTGAATGGGTCAAGAGAAAGGCTGAGAAGTCATGGCTGAATGGATTTGGTGAGATCTTTGAAAAGAGAAAGAGCTACAGTAAATGGTGTTGGTGTAAACTAGATTTAGCTATATTTCATTTTCTTATCTCATAACATTGTTTTGCCTTTCAATTTCTTACTCCTTTTCTATGCTTCCCATAATCTTGCTTACCTCAGAAGGAAATAGGTGATGGATATGCATTTATGTCCTTATATGACACTAGATATGCCCTCATCAAGATTACATGAAGTAGCTGTAGTAAAGACTGAAATTGCTATATGAACTAAATGTCTTTTTTCACTGACTAAATCTGGTCTGTTTTCATTTGTGTTGTCTATGCAAAACACCATACAGCTATGCTGCTTCTCTTTGCTGTGATCTAGTACTTATCATCGTTTTTGCAGCCCAGATCTGTTAGTCCCAGTATTTTTACATAGGCTGAGTTCACTTAACATGCTGAATGTAACAAAGCACTACTGTTGTCGTATTCACATCATAGGCTGGTCTCTAACACGTAAACCACATTAACATGGTGAACTGGTTCTCATTACCTGCTAAGAGGGCAGCAAAGTTCCTACAGTTTCCTGAACCACAAACTCCCTAAAATCTATTCTAGCCTATATTACCTTGCTGTGTAAACCTAATAATGGACTGTGTTTGCACAAGCTGAGCCAAGGTGTGGTGTGGCTTATTGAGTTATCCAAATTAAAGCTGAGGTATATTTTAAGTATGTCATCTGAACCTGGGCTATAGCTAACCAGCCATTACGCCTCCTGGGAAGTAACATGTAGTGCGGAAGCAGCGGCAAGGAAAGCTACTGCTGCAGCTGCGCATCTCCGGCACCTCTGTTGTTTTTCCTTTCAGAAAACAAAGGGGCTGAGAGGAGGATTCAACTTTCCCCTCCTCACCATCAATGGTGCTGATCCTTAGCAGGTCACTTAGTGGTGTTTTTGCCAAAAACAGTTTAAAAGAAGGGCTAATCAGTACAATATCTACTTTCTATCAGTACAATATCTGGAATATCTGACTTTTGGGAACAAAGGAAATGTGGGCTGCTGCCAGCGCAGTAGACTCAATTGTCTGCAGGACAATGAGCAGGTGAGTTCATTGATTATGGTATATTAAGCTTAGTTTAGCTTATTGTATAAACATGCTCCTCCAGCAAAGGAGATCGTTACCTTGTCGTGGTGCTGGAGCTTGAGCACCTCAATGAAACCATGAGCTAAACCGTGAAGGGACACCCAAGACGGGAAGGTCGTGGCAGAGAGGTCAGACTAAATACGATCCCTGGGGAAGGTAATGGCAACCCACCCCAGTATTCTTGCCGTGAAAACTAAATGGATCAGTACAACCAAAGATATGTCGGTATACCATCGGAAGATGGGACTCCCAGGTCGGAAGATGGTCAAAATGCTACTGGGGAGGAACAGAGGATACGTTCAACTAGCCCCAGACGTGATGACGCAGCTAGCTCAAAGCCGAAAGGACGGCTAGTGGCCGACGGTGCTGGTGGTGAACGACGAATCCGATGTTCTAAAGATCAACACACCATAGGAACCTGGAATGTAAGATCTATGAGCCAGGGCAAATTGGATGTGGTTATTGGTGAGATGTCAAGATTAAATATAGACATTTTAGGTGTCAGTGAACTGAAATGGACTGGGATGGGTCACTTCACATCAGATGACCACCAGATCTACTACTGTGGACAAGAGGACCACAGAAGAAATGGAGTAGCCTTCATAATTAATAATAAAGTGGCTAAAGCAGTGCTTGGATACAATCCAAAAAACGATAGAATGATCTCAATTCGAATTCAGGGTAAGCCATTTAACATCACAGTGATCCAAATATACGCCCCAACCACAGATGCCGAAGAAGCAGAAGTAGATCAGTTCTATGAGGATCTGCAGCACCTACTAGATAATACACCAAAAAGAGATGTTATTTTCATTACAGGAGACTGGAATGCTAAGGTGGGTAGTCAGACGACACCTGGAATTACAGGAAAGCATGGTCTGGGAGAACAAAATGAAGCAGGACATAGGCTGATAGAATTTTGCCAAGACAACTCACTGTGCATAACAAACACTCTCTTCCAACAACCTAAAAGACGACTTTATACATGGACTTCACCAGATGGTCGACACCGAAATCAGATTGACTACATCCTTTGCAGCCAAAGGTGGCGGACATCTATACAGTCGGTAAAAACAAGACCTGGAGCTGACTGTAGTTCAGATCACGAACTTCTTATTGCAAAATTTAGAATCAGACTAAAGAGAATAGGGAAGACCCACAGATCAGTTAGATATGAGCTCACTAATATTCCTAAGGAATATGCAGTGGAGGTGAAGAATAGATTTAAGGGACTAGATTTAGTAGATAGGGTCCCAGAAGAACTATGGACAGAAGTTCGCAACATTGTTCAGGAGGCGGCAACAAAAAACGTCCCAAAGAAAAAGAAAACCAAGAAGGCAAGATGGCTGTCTGCTGAAACACTGGAAGTAGCCCAAGAAAGAAGGAAAGCAAAAGGCAATAGTGATAGGGGGAGATATGCCCAATTAAATGCAAAATTCCAGAGGTTAGCCAGAAGAGATAAGGAATTATTTTTAAACAAGCAATGTGCGGAAGTGGAAGAAGACAATAGGATAGGAAGGACAAGAGACCTCTTCCAGAAAATTAGAAACATCGGAGGTAAATTCCAGGCAAAAATGGGTATGATCAAAAACAAAGATGGTAAGGACCTAACAGAAGCAGAAGAGATCAAGAAAAGGTGGCAAGAATATACGGAAGATCTGTATAGGAAGGATAATAATATTGGAGATAGCTTTGATGGTGTGGTCAGTGAGTTAGAGCCAGACATCCTGAAGAGTGAGGTTGAATGGGCCTTAAGAAGCATTGCTAATAACAAGGCAGCAGGAGACGACGGTATCCCAGCTGAACTGTTTAAAATCTTGCAAGATGATGCTGTCAAGGTGATGCATGCCATATGCCAGCAAATTTGGAAAACACAAGAATGGCCATCAGATTGGAAAAAATCAACTTATATCCCCATACCAAAAAAGGGAAGCACTAAAGAATGTTCAAACTATCGAACAGTGGCACTTATTTCACATGCCAGTAAGGTAATGCTCAAGATCTTGCAAGGTAGACTCCAGCAATTCATGGAGCGAGAATTGCCAGATGTACAAGCTGGGTTTAGAAAAGGCAGAGGAACTAGAGACCAAATTGCCAATATCCGCTGGATAATGGAGAAAGCCAGGGAATTTCAGAAAAACATCTATTTCTGTTTTATTGACTATTCTAAAGCCTTTGACTGTGTGGATCATAACAAATTGTGGCAAGTTCTTGGTGGTATGGGGATACCACGTCATCTTGTCTGCCTCCTGAGGAATCTGTATAATGACCAAGTAGCAACAGTAAGAACAGAGCACGGAACAACGGACTGGTTTAAGATTGGGAAAGGAGTACGGCAGGGTTGTATACTCTCACCCTACCTATTCAACCTGTACGCAGAACACATCATGCGACATGCTGGGCTTGAGGAATCCAAGGCTGGAGTTAAAATCGCTGGAAGAAACATTAACAATCTCAGATATGCAGATGATACCACTTTGATGGCTGAAAGCGAGGAGGAGTTGAGGAGCCTTATGACGAAGGTGAAAGAAGAAAGTGCAAAAGCTGGGCTGCAGTTAAACCTCAAAAAAACCAAGATTATGGCAACGAGCTTGATTGATGACTGGCAAATAGAGGGAGAAAAAGTGGAGGCAGTGACAGACTTTGTATTTCTAGGCGCAAAGATTACTGCAGACGCTGACTGCAGCCAGGAAATCAGAAGACGTCTACTTCTTGGGAGGAGAGCAATGGCAAATCTTGATAAAATAGTTAAGAGCAGAGACATCACACTGACAACAAAGGTCCGCATAGTTAAAGCAATGGTATTCCCTGTAGTAACCTATGGCTGCGAGAGCTGGACCATAAGGAAGGCTGAGCAAAGGAAGATAGATGCTTTTGAACTGTGGTGTTGGAGGAAAATTCTGAGAGTGCCTTGGACTGCAAGAAGATCAAACCAGTCCATACTCCAGGAAATCAAGCCAGACTGCTCACTTGAGGGAATGATATTAAAGGCAAAACTGAAGTACTTTGGCCACATAATGAGAAGACAGGATACCCTGGAGAAGAAGCTGATGCTAGGAAAAGTGGAAGGCAAAAGGAAGAGGGGCCGACCAAGGGCAAGATGGATGGATGGTATTCTGGAGGTGACGGACTCAACCATTGGGGAGCTGGGGATGGTGACGGCCGACAGAAAGCTCTGGCGTGGACTGGTCCATGAAGTCACGAAGAGTCGGAAACGACTGAACGAATAAACAACAAATAAACATGCTCATAGCAACAACAAGGCACATTTCTGGTACAATTTAATCCTTCCTTGTTTGAAAATCATTGAGCAGCTCCACTTCTTCCAGATTTTCTTGTGGGGAAGCCAGCACCTTAAATCAAGGAAGCTTGCAGTTTTGTAATTCTCCCATGACATCTTATAGGCATCAGTAGGAAAATCATATACTGTACTGTAAACTTACCACTTGACGGGTCAAGCTGATTTCTTACAAGATTTAGGACTGGGTGCAGATTTTAAAAAGTTACTTTATAAATAAATGGCATAAGCCAGGAATAGGTAATCCTTTGGGAGCCAGTGGATGCTTTTGTAATCTTGAGAGCATGTCACGGGTACAAAACAGCTTCCACAGAGAGTGACACTTGTCCATTGACAAGATGATGGGTATGGCCAGTTTATTCTGCCACCTTTTCCTGCACCCAGAATTTGCTCTGTGATTTTATTGCTGTTCTCTTCTGCTCAGAAGAGCATACTTCCATCCAAAGCCGTTGAAGTCACATACAATATGCATTTTCTGAGAATGAAAAATGATGATGGTTTTAACTTTTGCATCCCAACCTCCACTAATATTTCCATTTGTTTCTTCATAGGAGCTTTTAATCCTTTTAATACAGAGGCATTGGCTAGGATCCAAAGAACCACTCAATTACTTCTACACATTCAAAATCCCTTTGGTATTAATTGAATACCAGCCCTATTAGGTTTGGTGTCATCCATAAACATTCTTGGGCTGCTCACTGTTGACACTTATTCACTTCCCCTTAATTTTTGTTTTCTCCAGCACTTCAAAGAGTGCTAGATTTGTACACCTACCTACCTTTTGAATTTTTCCTAACTTCTATACTTACCATCACTCTGAGGCATTGTGGAAGATCAAAAGAATGGCTTGACACACCTAAACAAACAAAGCTACTTGTTGGCTGTGTCATGCCATGCTTTTAATTTTTTTAATCAGCTAAGCCTGTCATGATCCACGAATACTATAGAAATGGGAGGTACAGTGCTCCCTGAAATGGAAATTATGTGCCATCAAGATAGTGTTGACTCTTAGACACAGATTTTCTCCATGACAATGTGTTCCCAACCTGGTCCTTCTTCCAATGGTGTACCCATTGCCACTGTAATCGAGTCAATCTATCTTGCTGCTGGGCATCCTCTTCTTTTCCTTCCACCTTTCCCAAAACTATAGACTTCCCAGAGATGCAGGCTTTGCATAATGTGTCCCAAGTATGAAGATTTGAACCTGGTCATTTGTGCCTTGAGTGAGAACTCTGCATTGATTTGTTCGATGATCCATTTGTTTGTTTTCTTGGCTATCCCTGGTGTTCTCAGGAGTCTTCTCCAACACCAAAGTTCGAAAGCGTCAATACTTTTTCTATCTTGCTTCTCCAAAGTCCAAGTTTTGCATCTATGGAGTGTTGCAGGGGAAACCATTGCAGCATGATTCTGATTTTTGTAGGTATAGACATACCCCAGCATCTGAGTATCTTTTCCGAGAACTTCATAGCTACTCTACCAAGTGCTAGTCTGTGGTATACAGTATTTCTTGAATGCTGGTTCCTTTACTGTTGATAGTCAATCCTAAAAGGCAGAAGCTATCCACTACTTCAGTATCCCCACTGTCATTTCTAAGAAACCTATTGTCATTAGTTTGGTCTTCTTTATATTTAATCTTAGTCCCATTTTTTCACTGTGCTCCTTGACTTTCATTACTACAGCTTGCAGATCATTTGCATCAGAGTAGTGTCATTAGCATAGTGCAGGTTATTGATATTTCTTCCTCCAGTTTTAAAACCATGCTCATCTTCTTCTAATCCAGCTTCCCTCAATATATATTCAGCATATGGATGGGAAAAAGTAAGGGGAGACTGTACAGTCTTGTCTCACTCCTTTGCTGACCTAGAGCCAAAATGTTTTACCATATGCCATGTGGGCTGTGGCTTCCTGTACTACAGTATGTATAGGTATCACATGATGATAATGAGATGTCCTGGGATTCCCATTTTCTAAGCAATTCCATAGTTTGATTTGATTGACACAATTGAAGGCCTTTTTATAATCAAGGAAGCACATAATGACTTCTTTCTGTAGCTTTCTCAGTTATCTAGTGTGCATCAGCAATTATGTATCTCATTCCTTGGCCTTTCCTGAAGCCAGTTGGTATCTCCATTTCCATGTAGGGTTTTATCTGCCTTGGATGATCCTAAGCATTATTTTGCTAGCATGTGAAATTAAGGATGTTGTACAATATTTTGCACACTCAATTACATCTCCTGTATTTGGTATTGGTATGCAGGCTGACTTCTTCCAATCTGTTGGCCATTGAACTGTTCTCCAGATTTGCTGGCATTCTTTTTCTGTTGCTTGCCATGTTTCTATAGATATTCCATCAATTCCTATCTGTAGATATTCCATTAATTCCTGTAGTCTTTTGTCTTGGTAATGACTGGAGTGTTGATCTAACCTCATCTTCTAGTACTAGAGGTTATTGTAAGTAGGGAATATCCTCTAAGACATAGCTTTCCAAACTCTGTGTCGCGACACTTTAGTGTGTCGCAACACACAGTTTAGTGTGTCGCAACACAACCCGAAGCGGCGGCGGGGGCGTGCATGGTGGCAGCACGGGGGTGTGTGCGGCGGCGGAGCGCCATCAGTGCTTCCGCGTTTTAGCGGAAAACACGAGGCCGCCGCCGCCACCATGCACATGTGTGCCCCCACCGTTGTGCGTGCCCCCACGCCGCCGCCGCTGTTGGTGTGTTGCCAACAGCAGCAGTTTGGAAAGCACTGCTCTAAGATATCTTGAATGTTGACATCTCTACTATACAGAATTTTAGTATTCTCCTTCCATCTTGATTTTCTTGGAATCAGTTACTGTCTGTCCAATACTGTCCTTTAGCATACTAATTCAAGGTTAGAACCTCCTTCTGAGTTTGGAGACCTTTTAGAAGATTTTCCTGTGTGTGTGTGTGTGTGTGTGTGTGTGTGTGTGTTTTGGTGTCTGTTTCCATCTTCAATATCTTTACAGATGTTGTCGTAATACTGCTTCTTGTCTCTTCTAACAGCTCTCTGAGATTGTTTATTAAGTTCCTTCCTGAAATCTTTGTTTTCTTGGCTTTGGCTTTTTCTTTTGGCATTTTCCACCATTTGTTTTAATACCCCGTTTTCCTTCCTCTGTTTCTTGGTTTTTGGCAGTCTCTTTTCACATTCATCCTTAACAGCTTCTTTGATTTCATTCTGGAGTTCCTCTGGTTCTGCCAATGAGGTTCAGGACTTCAAAGCGATTTCTGATGGTCTCCTTGAAAATGGTGGGTATATACTGTAGTCAAGAATATATAGTCAAAATTGGTTGGCTTTCTTCTTCCACTGTAGTTTAATCTGCAACTTGCACATGAGCAGTTCATGATTTGTTTCACTCAGCCCCTGGCCACATCTTTGCTGTTATAACTAAGTTCTTCCACCTCCTTGTACCAATGATATAGTCACTTTGATTTCTGTGTACTCTGATGATGTCCATGTATATAGGCATCGTTTGGTTGTCTGAAGTCTGTTAGCAATGAAGAAATCATTTAACTGGCAGAAATGTATAAGTTTTTCTCCTGCTTCATTTTGGTTTCCTAGACCATACAGTAATGACCTGGCTGAAAGTGTCCAATTCAAGTCCATTCAAATGGAGAACCAGGGGTGAATGATTCCTGACATTAATACATATTTTGGATTTTTAATGGCAAAGAACCTCCTATTCAAAACCTCTAGTACTAGAGGTTATTGTAAGTAGGGAATATCTCCTAAAGGAGGAGACACAAGCAAAAGAAAGATCTGGTTGGAAAACCATAAAAAAAAAAGTCCCAGCGCATCCCTGTGGGAGAGATGTTGGAGGGTGGTTTGGAATGTTGGCTATTTTAAGCTTCTTTCCTTCCTCCACATCACATAAGCTAGACAGAACAGAACATCTGCTTCCCAGCGTACTTTTGTGCACAAACAATGGTGTCCACAAGAGCTTGCAGCTTTCATCAGAATGATAAAAGCAGCACTATGATGTCACACTGCGAGTTCTACTCCTTTCAGGGTGTGCACTGCAATGCCATAATGATGTTTTTGCCATTCTGCCCCACCTTGCACATGCACACCCACCCACAACAATCACGGATGCTGCTGTGCATAAACATATGGCCACTGCTGAAGGGTTGGAAAGAATTCCAGAAGCTATGCTCTGCATGCTTTCCCTAATTTGTTTTGTTTCATCATTGTATAATTTAAGACAGAAGGGGAGATTTTTTTTGCCATTATTGTTAATTTAAAGTCAAGCTGATCTGCTGCAAATGACCCAGTTGGTCCAGATCTATCTACCCTTGCCTTAGGCTCCTATACTTGGATCGCAGCCAATTTCTTGTGGGTTATGTGTGTTTTGTTTCTAAAGTCCCAATTACATCATGATTTCTGGGAATTACAGAAGCTACCCATAGAGGCAGCAGTCTGAATAATTTTTAAACTGTCTTCAGCTTCTGTTGTCTTCCTCTTAAAAAGCATGATCACAGCATTTTTTTCAGAATATCTTTCCTAAAGCATATTTTATAATTCTATTCAGCCAGGTAACTGTTGATTCTGCTCAGGACAAGTGACTTTTTGAAAGTAACCCCAATAGTTTTTTGTGCAGTCTGTGGCAGCAGTGATGGAAGAGGCACAGGCGGTGGTATAGTTAGGGAATTTTAGACTCTAGAATTAATTTTTTTATTTGGCTGAGAGGCTCTTTAGTTGGTAATAGCTTGTTTGAGTTTAATATGTGTAACTGATGTATAGCGCCAGTTTGTAGTAGTGGTTAAAGGTACCACACTAGAAACCAGGAGTCTGTGAGTTCTGCAGGGACTTGTCCATGTAGTCACCAGGAGTCAAGACTGATTTATTTATTTATTATTTAAATTTATATGACCTCCCATCTCCCCCCATCTCCCCCAATTGGGGGACTCTGGGCGGCTTGAAGGCACAGAAAACGAAAAATGATTTATAAAGCCCTGAACAGTTCAGGGTCAGGCATCTAAGATAATACCTCCTTCTGTACAGAATGTGGTGGTAACACATGTAAGCTGCATTCACTATCAAACCTATGGGATGCCTCCCCCGCATACATATGAACTGCTTAAAGTACCCTTGAAGGAAAACATTCACAGCAAGCCGAATTGACCCTGAGTGGCGACAGGGAGAAGAATCAGTCTGGAACCTGTGGCCAGTAAACTGAATTGTTTCTATTCACCGACCATATCTCAGATACAGTATCGGTAGCATGACAACCTAGTAGGAAGGGATAAATAGTAATAAGTTCACATAGATGGGTTTATCTAAAACATTCCAACGTCATGCTGTAATTTACACTATGTCTGCCTTTTTCCTTTGTCTTGTCTTTGCAATGTAGTAGGCCAAAGGGGCGTGGTGGCTCAGTGGGTAAGACGCCAGGCTTGTCAATTGGAAGATTGCAAGTTCGGAGGTTCGAATCCCTAGCCCCGTGTGACGGAGTGAGCTCCCACACTCGCCCCAGCTCTTGCCAACCTAGCAATTCGAAAGCATGCAAATGCAAGTAGATGAATAGGTACCACTTCGGTGGGTAGGTAACAGCGTTCTGTGTGCGTCATGCGGCCACATGACCATGGAAGCGTCTTCGGACAACGCTGGCTCTTCAGCTAACAAACGGAGATGAGCACCGGCCCCTAGAGTCGGACACGACTGCACAACTGTGCGGGGGGAACCGTTACCTTTTAGGCCAAAGGTATATAAGCTCTGAGTGCTTTTGATCAGGGCTGCTCAGCAAAGTGCCAAAGTTTTGCTGCGAGCCCAGTATATACCGTGTGCATGTTAATAAAATTATGTTGTGCTGTATTTTCAAAGTGATTTGGTTGCTTTAGGTGAGCCAGGCTTTGGCCACAACAAGAACACCTTGAATGAGAGATCATCTATCCTTTGAGTCTACATGATTGCAGAGATACTTCTGGTGGCAACTTAAAGGAGGGCTTTCTTCATGGCAGCTCATATACTGTGTAATGAATGACTCCTTAGAGATACAAAAGGCACCTAACTATAGGTGCTTCATAAGTTCTTAAAAAGGTACCAGTTTAGATCTGTAGTTTGAATCATGTCAACTGGATTTCTATTTTCTCAGTGGAAACGTTTCGCTCCTTATCCAAGAAGCTTCTTCAGTCTGAGCAA
The DNA here is from genome assembly GCA_023362775.1 of Charina bottae. Taxonomy (NCBI): domain Eukaryota; kingdom Metazoa; phylum Chordata; class Lepidosauria; order Squamata; family Charinaidae; genus Charina; species Charina bottae. Next base: position 112,023,543 of record JALMGJ010000001.1, read on the forward strand.
AGTTAGTAAGGGAATCCTTAAATATGTTTCTAGGGTGGCTGCGGGACCTTGCACCTGGGGCTAGGTCATGGTTATTTGAGATGTTAATTTCTAAGTCCCTTTATCATCCAAAGGAGGATCGTTAAGATTACCTTGCTGCTGTTGAGCTTGCGAAATGGTCTTAATCTTCCTAGGCACAGAAGACAAAGCAGGAAGGAAAATAGGGGAAAGATTGTGCCTGAGGCCCCCACCTCTATTCAAAGAAGGATTTTCCAAGTTGGCATAAATGGATTCCTTGACCCCTCTTTCAAACCACTTATCTTCCCTGTAGAAATGTGAACATTAATGTCCTCAAATGAGTGTCCTTTTTCCTTTTCCGACCAAAAGTACCTTTGTCTCACCTGGACATCTGTTTGTTTTTCTTTATGAAGCAATTACTAATATTTGGACATAGTTTTACAACTTGATTAGCTTCATAAGAGTCCAAAAATAACTGAGTTTTAGGCAAAAGATACTGTCCAGATCCCAGATTTTCCCAGGAAAAGGGGGGTAGACAAATAATAAGATCAGATTGATCTACCTTGGCAGGCCTGCTACCTGGCTTGTCAGAGTTGTTTGCTATTAAATGTTTAATCAGATATAAAATCTACAGTTCTAGGGACACACAATTCTAGTAGTGCCTGTGCAGTTTCCAGTAGTTCAAGTAATGCAAAAATTGTATTATGTTACCAGGTAAAGAAAGTGATTGCTCAACAGAGTAGAAGCAAAGTGAACTCCAGGCAAATATACCTGTCCAAGTATATTTATTTCTACCCATCTCCACTACTGAAGGCATTCTTCACAGATTTTTCTGCTACTTTAGGGAAGGACCCTCAGTGGTAGAGTCTTTGCTTTGCATATAGAAGGCCCCAATTTAATTTCTGATCTCTCCCATTTTTCCAATGGGGCTGGGAAAGCAACTCTGTTAACCCTAGAGAGCTATTATATAGACTAAATTTTATATTTTGTATTTGCTATTTATATATTGTACATGTTTTAATATTATGTGGTTCTTTGGGTTTATTGTTTGTTTTTCTGTATACGCCACCCAAAGTCACATTGTTTGAGTTGGGCAGCCTTATAAATCCAGTAAACGAATGAATCAGTAAAAATAAAATAAATGCTGAGCTAGACTGAGGTACGGTCTGACTTGCTGTAAAGAAACTTCCCATGTTCCAGTGGTGAAGCATGGAATCCTTTTCCTGACAAATTATGGAAACTTGTCAGATTTACATTAAAAGAGAGAGAGATTGAGATTGAGAGAGAGAAAGAGAGAGAGAGATGGCATTGCCTTGTTCCCCCCCTGCCCCAACAAATCCAGTAAGAGTACTATATACCATGTTTCTTTTGTGGAATCTAACATTAAGCAAAAAGAAATAATATTAAACATTTCAATAACAACTGTATTATATTGCATCTTTGCTTCCCCCTTCCCACCACTTCAAAAATTTAATTAATTTAATTTAATGTATTCAATTTAGGCACTGCCCGACTCCAAACTGACTGGGCGGTGTACAATAAAGCCAAACCAAAATAGGAAATACAATATAATACAATGTAATAACAAAGGAGTTCCTACAGGTACCTATATGCTTCTCCAGGGTGCAGAGGTACTTTCTGAACAACACTGAAAGGGAATCTGGAGACTGCTAGGCAGAGGGAATTGCCCCAAATTGGCCTTAGACCCCAGAATAGGTTAACTTAAAAGGAAATTCACAGGAATAAAGTTTCCTGCCCTCTCTTCTCTGCAACAGTCCCTCATGTTGAAAATAAACAACAGAGGGGGTGTATTTATTTATTTATTGG